>OZ037751.1:7871934-8564434 GCA_964035475.1 Salix caprea
CCCCTGGCATTTGAAAAGGACAGTTAGTAGGGCTTTGTTATTTTAGAAACTCCATTCTAGTACAAGCCCAGCAATCTTTTATAAATGGGAGGATGCAATGCTCAAAGAAACTGTAAAATATACACGCTAGAAAATAGAAAAATATAATCTGTCTGTGGTTAGAACTGAAGTGATGGGCTTAACTGGCAGGTATGTCTATGCTATCTAACTCGTGATTATCAAATGAGTGATGAGCTCCTCACATTTCAGAAAACCTAGCTTAGAAGTACCAACTCTCTAAAAGTGGAAATGGTTTCATAACTTACAAGCAAGATGTGCTGAATGGGGCACTTGCTTATCCAGCATCTCTTGCATCTTATATTGAGTCTTTTTACCTTATGTTGATTGTTTAATTCTTGAAATTATATTATTGACACGCAATTTCCATGTGGATTGTCAAACCAGTCATTCACCCTGGTCTTTCTTTACTGGCAGCAGGTAGTTATTTCTGTCATTTTAGCAGATAGTGATTTCTGTTATTTTTTCCTTCCAGTTCTAATTCTAGGAACTGAACAAAGCTGTGGCGCATGTTTGGAAATGAGAATTTATGCCTAGAATGGATAAGTTGGATCGAGAAACACATTTTCCAAAGAAGTTTGCTAGTATGAAATGTCAAAGGGTGAGAAATTTTTGTTATTAGTTTTTCTTTCTACTGTCATAATATTGTTCTCTGAAACACTTGGGATCATGCTATGCTGAAGGATATTTCTCCATCGTTTTTCTCTCGTTGCTATGTTGAAGGCAATGATTCACTCGATAAACTGGACTAATTACAAAGACAGAAGAGGTTGGCTACTTGTCAGTCAAAACTACTGGATTTAAGTTGGAAAAAAATAGCCAATGTTTCACAGAAATTAAACAGTCAGTGGGTCATTGTTTTTCGATATCTCTTCATATTGGTGATGTGGGCAGTGGGCTGCCATTAAATATGCTGATGTCAAAATCAAATGATACGAGGCATTTGTGGTTTGGAAAATCTATGTACTTTCCTGACCCTTTTGAATTCAACAATTGTTGGACAGAAATTTTGTTTGATATATGGGAAATGTGAATTTGTTGAGGCTGTGTTTGATATTGTGTGTGTATTTAATGTGTTGGTTGGTATTGTGCCATTTTAATTGATGATGCGAGGTACGTTGCAATATGATTTTCTGGACGGTTTCCTTCTGTTCATCATGGCATATTGGTGACATACTTTTGGAATAGGCCTTCTGTAATATTATGTACATTTCCTTGGTTCATGGTTTTGCTGATGTTTCTTGATAATAGGCAATTTTTCTCATACAAATAATTCTGCATCTTGTTTTCTTCCTCTCAAAAATCTGTGTCAATGTTGTTACAACAGTTTCTTATTTTCTTTTGTTAGGTAAAGGTAGATGATTCTTTTGCTCCTGCATTAGAAGATGAAGCAGTTGAAGTACAGCACTTACTTGCGGAACCTAAAACTGATCATGTTTCAGTAGATGGTGTGTTATGTTTAGGCAAGGAGAAATCATCAAAATGCTCAGAGACAAATGGTTTTTCAATTGGATTTAATGATGGCATGAGAAGAAATATTGGTATTTTTCTATCTGCTTGTTGCTTTCTTTCTGCTGATGCTTTTGTTTGTAAAATCTACTTTATGTCTCCAGTGTGCATGTGTGTAAAGTATGCGACCAGCTCACAAGAATTCAAAACAGATGTTTTTTTCCTAGTGTGATAAAAGATGGCTAGAAAGTTCTTCCCTGTTTTCCTTGGGGTTCTGATTACCCAATCCCAAAGTGAATCTTTATCCTGTCTAGACCGGGAATACTAATGTTGGGAATGCTGAGGTAAAAAAAGCAGAGAACCACAGATGATACACATACTAAAAAAATGTATGTTTTGCGGATAAGCTCATTACTCAAATTTAAGGACATTCAGTAAGAAGTTTTTTGTGACTTGGTTTATCCAGGCTGTCCACTTGTGCATTCTTTACTCAAGCATTTTCTGATATATTTATAAACATGTCTCTGCATTGTTACATTATGTGTTCTCTAAAATCTTAGATCTGCTTTGACTAGAATCTTGACATGAACCTTTCATTAATGTTACAAACACTAGTGGCTTTTCTGGATTTTTTTGTGTACTTAAATATTTGAAGGTATTCCATTAGTCTTTTTAATGATGATCTTTTTCTTTGGGGCTGTTTGCTTGCTTAGGTGGGCTGCACTCTCATATTACTCAAGGACCAGATGACTTGGATCTTGGAGTATGTGCTTCTCCTTGTCAATACTTGTTGTTTCAAAATCCCTTTTATCCAACTCTTTTCTTCTCATGAAAATAAGTGTATTCTCTTGATCCTCAGGTTAAACTTGCAACCTTTTGTGCTTAGCTTTTTACTTTACCTCTGGTAATAATTTTATTAGCATCATGATCTTCTGATGAACTACTGTTTAGTAGGTTCTTGATGGATTCCTGGATGAAGTTGATGAGGTGGATGATATTCATGCAGCTAATGATTTCTCTGGGGCATATGAAGATTTTATTTTGGGTAAATCTCGTGGCTTATACAGCTAATGATCCTTAACTGTGTCAATTTTGATGTATTGATTTTAATATTCATATGGTTTTTTTCTTTTTTGGAACTGTTGAATGCAGATATTGAATTAGCTCAGAAGGTGTCTTACCTAGATTATACTCCACGTGACGGATCACGGTTAAGAAACTCAAGTTCAGAAAGTCAATCCCCTGGATGCAGTGGAAGTAGTAATGGTGCTGCTGGGATGTCAGATCTGTCAACGGCAACTATTCCAGAATCTGAAAGCAAAAATGGCTGGCATAACAAGACAGTCAAATGTAAATTACGTCGCTCCTCTGGTGACAAATGGAATAGTCAAGAACCAGGTGAGGATAGTGTGTGCCCCACTTCGGATGATATAGAGGATCTTGATGAGTTGGATGATGATGCAAAGCCTTTAATAAGTCTGGTATCTGGTAAAAATGCAAAGAAAGCTGTTCAAGCTGCCAAAGCTGGCACATCAGCCAGACAGAAGAGGTTGCGGAAGCCTACAAAGAGGTACATTGAAGAACTTTCAGATCCCAAGTCAAAACAAGTGATGGAAAGAAAAAGTGATTTGTCTGCCACTTTGAAGGATAAACGCCCAAAGATCAGATCTCATGATGAACTTCATTGTGGGAGTGCATTGGCACGCACTCCCAAAGAGTCTTTTAGTGAGAATTTTAATCAAGCAATAACTAAAGGCACTGATGAACCCTTACATCTAAGGTCAAAGCCTGTCTCAGAAAGACGAACAAATCCTTCATTTATTTCAAAGGGTAGATGCTGGAGTGTTACATCTCAGAATGAACCTTGTCAAGTGAGAGCAGTTAAATTTGCTCCAAAGGAGCTGTCCTTAACTGGACCTAGTGCTCAAGCACCATTTGAATCTCGACCACGGAGAGGGCGTCCAAAGAAATCCTTGCCTCTTTCGGTAGGGAAACAATTCTCATCTTCTTGAACCTATTCTGTTAGTTCTTTGAAATGGAAATCCTAAACCCTCTCTCTCTCTCTGGCATTCATTTGTGTGCCAAATGTCATGTGTTTGCATGTATCTGTGACTTACATTTGTTAGTTTGCAACTGTGTGTGTTGCAGCATTTGAATTGCATGTGTGGATATATCATAGACTAAAAATTTCTGCTGCTTGTGTTTTCACTCCTTGCTTTATATCCTAAACCCAACTCAATTCAGCATTTCCAAGCTTGAGTTCTCAACTAGATGGGGTTCTTTCTATCCATCATGTTCTGCTTTTGGTTATGACAATTTTGATAGAAACAGTGGTTAGTTTTGTGCTGGCTGTCAATTTACTGTAACCTTTCCTTCCCTGTGGTTGAGGATAGTTGTGCATCAGCTTTAACTGAGGTGGAATCTCTTCTGGAAGCATATACACTGGAGATATTTTCCTACAATGAAATGCATCTTTTTATTATACACTGCTGTGCATCAATGCACTGTGAGTGAAAGGTTAAAGATTCAGAAATAAGATGAAATGATTATCACCCGATATTTCGTTAATAAAAATCTCTCTTGAGCATTGAATTTACTTTTCCCTTTTGATCATGAAGTTCACTTAGAAATACCCCTGATTGGTAAGAGTTTTTGATTTTTTATACTAACCTTTGCCTTTCATGAACAGTTTCTTGAATCCGAAGATGACGAGTCTGAAGATGACTGTGTTAAGAAAAGAATATGTAAGAAGAGCAATGACAGAAGGAAGCATCAAAGAATGTGGACTACTCCTGAGGTGATGAAGTTGATTGATGGTATTGCTCAGTATGGAACTGGAAGGTGGACTGATATAAAGAAGCTCATGTTCTCATCAACTGCATACCGAACTCCAATAGATCTAAGGGTACTTTTTAACACTTAATCCAATTAAAGAAGTCCACCTGTTTCATGATTCCAATCTGGATGCTAACATTAAATCTGCAGGATAAATGGCGGAATCTTTTAAGAGCTAGCGGCGCGCAGAAACGAAAATCAAACAAGAAAGAGGTTAGCTCTATTTTTTTTTTCCTGCTGGAGGTATTTGTCTGAGTGGAGCTTCTGCTCTCCATTAATTAGATTGCCTTAATATGAGTGCAACATGATTGTTCGAGTACAGTAGTTAACTATTATCTAGGATATCTTTTATCCATTTTTTCTTACATGCCTACAGGAACTTAATGATCCAAAAACAGAATAAAAATAGAACACTAATCAGTTAGATTTCTGCATTCCATTCATCAATAATTGATTATATTTAAGGCTTACCTGATTGGCTGTGGTTCTTCTCAATTTGTTGAGGTGTGTAGCTCCTCAAGGTCATCTACATTTTAATCAATTGGATTCTTTTTTGTGCTGGCTCTCAAAATCAAATGAAGCATGAACTCAAAATATTGTTATGCTAAAATCCGGAGTTGGCTCTGAAGGAATGCACGTTATATTTCCAGTGAATGTATTCAAGGCTGCTAATGTCAAGTGTATTGGTGTTTAACTAATTAATTACTCATCTTGTGGATCATTGTTTCCTTTACCTTGTATGGGACAGCACCCATGTAATGAATTTATTAAGGCGACACTCACTGTTCTGCATGTATTGTGCCACATATGTGTGGAAATGGAGGCAGGATTGGTAAAAAGTCAAACTTTCATCAGTTTCTATTGCATAGTATTTGTAAGCACATGGGGTTAATTCTGGCTATTGGTCTACATGGGCAATAGGTCAAGAATCTATTTTAAATGCATCTGAGATGTGGAATTGAAAGAGCAAATACAATAATGTGTGTTTTAAAGTACACTATTGTGTGCGTTGAAATGCACATGTCATTCAGTACGTACATGACTGCTTGATAAAATATCCACTTTTGTGAACTCTTTTTTGGTGGTGCTACTGTAAGAATAATTGCTAGTATTATGGTGAAGTTAATATAGTATATTATCCAAAGACAGGAGCAACAAAATTGGTGTGGTTGATGCAGGATAAGGAAACGCTGAAGGATGTGGTGCGTTCATTACCAAGTTCCGTGTTTCGCCGTGTCCGCGAGCTGGCTTCCCTTCATCCATATCCAAGGTTTAGTCCTGGTGGGAGATACATCCGTAGGAAGAACTGAACTTGGAGAATCACTCCATCGAGATGTCCTAAATCATAGGAGTGGATTTAGTTTTAAAAGGCTGGATATCACTAGCCTCTCTTTTCCTTTTTTCTGGTCGGGCACATGCTCATCTTGTTCACAGATCTCCAAAAATATTTGATCACAGAATTTGATGATTGTTTTCCAACGTGACAGTGGGCCCAAATTTTCAATTGTAATCGGTCTGGAAGGCTTGGTGGTCTTCAAACCAGTGTTCTTTCGCAGTGCCTTTCATGTAGAAAACTTCGGTAGCTTTGTCTCAGATTATTGCCCCTTGTGCATAAAGTGTTGTAACTCCCTGCAAATATTATGCTAAGCAGTATTAGCTTATCATGTTTTAGGTTGTGATTGCATAGCATCTTGGATGACCTGTCATGTGGTGTCGACAACCAGTCATCCATTGTACCAATTCTACTGATTTGACCGGTGCATGTGACCGGGAGAGATTTTGTTCCGTTCAAGGAGCTTGTGAACAACAAAATGGAAGAAAAAAGTGAGAATCCCCTGCTGGCAGCTCACGAGAGAACAAAGTTGTGCGTGCAACTTTTGGCTGTGTGGTATTTTGTCCCCAGTTTGAAAATAATCTGGTAGAGCCTGGAAGTGGCTCTGGGGTGGCAACAGGCAGCCTGATCTCGTGGAAATCCGCTGCCGATGGGGCCGGGGGTGCCTGTGTAACTTGCAGCAAGCCCCCGGTTACACTAGGATCGAAAGTTAAAACTGCTTTGGGTCCTGCAATAAGGTTGATTAAGATCCCTAAGCCTCGATTTCTTAGAGAAAGTGAAGCTATTGGTTTAATGAAATGATGGCTCTCCTCTCTAGTTATAGTTCTCTCGAAGTGGAACCCTTTCACTGTTAGATGCTGTTTGGGACGGCGGTTCAACTTGCTGTTGTGTTGAACCGCAGCTCCAAACACAAGTATTACCAAACGGGATCCTTATTTTTTATTGTGGGTCCCATCTAAATACCCGCGGTTGTGTTGCATTTTAAAAAGCATCTTTTTGATGCTTTTCAAAACGAATGTAGACGATAAACATGCGTTCATGCAATTACAATGAACAAATGGAATTTTTTGATTTTACACAACAACATCTCAATTCAAACACAAGGAGATAACAAGTAACATCTCAATTCATTATCGTCGCTGTTGGTTTCTTCTTATTACCGTCGCTGCAACTCTTTCTCTCCTCCACAACCACTGCCTCTCTCTCTCTCTCCACATGCAGTCACGTAAGCTCCCCCTCTCTCCTCCACAGCCACGACAACTCCTTTTTTGATCCTCTCTCTAGCAGCACCAGCGGCAGCAAGCCCCGACGTCAGCAGCTGGTGTTGCAACCTTCTCGAGCTCCTACCGGCCACCAGACCACCATTTGTGACGCCACCACCACATGAAGATCCACCTCGGTCTCCTCTACCTATCGGTACCGGCCATTGACCCTCTCGTCACAGTCAGCCATGTTACTGTTCACGTGTTACGTGAACAGTAACAACGTGAATAATTGTCTGAGAATGAAAGGCAAAACACACCGTTTTGTGCTGTTTTTGAACTCCTAGGTTGGGCTGCTCTCGGCCCAACCCAAGTCCAGCAAAGTTGGGCCCTTTTGGCCCAACTTGACTGGTCCGACCCATTTAGTTTGGGACAGGCCTAGTCTGATTTAAAAAATATATAAAAATCATATTTTAAAAAAATTAAAAATTGTGTACATAAAGATCGATCCTGATGAAAGGGAAAGGTGCGTCACTTCATTTTACTCTACAGCCTCGTTGCTTTTTGATTAATTGAGAATAAAAATGAGTGTAATATACTTGAATTATTAATTACACTTTATTATTATGATAATTAAATCTACAATATTTAAAAAAAATATGTGCATGTCTTTTAAAGTAATTTTACAAGTTGACAATAATATGAAAAGCATGGTAACCAAACACTCGAAACTACTTTTCATTAAACCTCAATCTCAACCACAATTTTAACCAAACACTTCAATTTCAGTTTTGAACCGCAATTAAAAGCACTTTTCATGAAACTACTTTTTTTCAATCTCAACCACAACAACAACAGCCATGCCAAACACACTCTTAGTCGTGCGTGTTTACCATCCTATCTCAACGACTTGTTGACTTCAAGTGTTATGCTGGGTCATAGCTATCATTATGAGCCTGTTTGTAATTGTGAAGTTACTTTTCGAAGTGATTTTTATTTTAAAAAAATATTAGAATGATTTTTTTTAAATTATTTTTGATATCAACACATCAAAATGATATAAAACATCAAAAAATAATTTAAAGTAAATTTTTTTTTTCAATTTTTTTTTAAAAGCGCTTTTGAAATGCAGTGCCAAACATACACTATATACATATAATGTTATGCTAGATCACTGATTTTTTCCCCCTGTTTTTCTCCACTTTTTTTTCTAAGAAAAATAACCAAAGATAAAAGGGTAATAACTTTTCATATTTGAACTCATAAAATCTATTCATGTGTGGGATTGTCGCCTGACCCATATATATGTGAGCCTGACACAATCTCACCAAGCTATAGATGTCTAGGCAAAGCATTAATCCCAAACATGTATAGGTTTGACAAACTATTAGACCCATCATTCATGATCTCAAACTTGTGTTAAACCCACATTCTTTTAAGGTAAGAAAAAGTTGAGGCTCCATTGACAAGTTAAGGATATTTTACTCACAAACTAAAAATTTTGAGGTTGGTAAAATGTTGTTGTAGAGGATAAAAGGGGAGGTCAACAAATAAATTCAACCCAATATAAGAGTCAAACCAAGATGCTGGGCTACCTGCAGCAGGCCCGGGTGAACCATCAGGAAAACTTGGGGAACCAATAACATCATACCTGAAAAATCACAACTCTAAATGAGAAGAACCTATAAGAGATATGATTGATATTTTAAAATTATTTATTATTTAAAAATAAAATATTTAGCCAAAATGGAACGGGTAGAACAACACCGTTTTATCTCGTTTTTTAACTAATACAAAATATTTCAGCCGTTTCGACCGAAACAGAACAAAACTGACAACCCCGTACACAGCTTCGACCCTAAAGGTCATAATTTTCTATAAGTTTAATAAGGCAAGGTATGACAGATCCAACAAGATGATAAGGGAAAATATTGCAAAGGCAAAACTGCTGTTTCTATCACCAAGATACAGGTGAATCATTCTGTGCTGGCTAGTGGTGGTGGCCTAGCTCATGACCTCGATCATAACGCACATAATTCACCAAACGCGAATTACAGGAGTTAACAATTATATACCAACACCACACAATCAATTTCATCGGTTGACTGATTATGGAACTCCACTAAAACAGCCACCTTGCTTAATGGAGCTTAATTAATTATTTAAACACTATTTTCTTGCAATACAACCAATTATATAGTCATTTGAACAGGACCCAGTTATATACAGCTTGCATTGAATTCTCTTGACATTCACAAGACTGATTATAGCTGGAAAAGCTATTTGTCTCTGATTATAGAATTCAGATCAAACAGATGTGTATATCTTACTATATACATTAATTTTAATGTATGTATTACAAAAATAAGTAAGATCGCACTTTCCCCAAGAATCCTAAGCTTATCTCATCCCTCCTTCATATCTTATCATTTCCAGTCTATCAACTTGTGGGGTCTTAACTTCGACAACTTCGAAAGATCACTGTTCAAGCACCATCCTCACTAAAGAGAGCTAAGACTTCGCTCTCTGACTCTTTCTGGACGATAACTTAATCACCTTAAATCATGAGATGCATGTTCGTACACATGATGCCGTATTTTATAACAAAAAACCATAGAAAGGGAGGCACGGCAAAGGGAAGCGACTATATTATATATGAATATATATGGCACTATACAAAAAGTATATAAATACCAAGTAGAGTATATTACGCTTAAAAATGTCGTTACTCTTACTCAACTCACCCTTTAATCAGCTACCCGGATCAAGTAAACCATTAATGCTCCAAATGAACGCCTTTTTTTCACTGTCACACCTCCTCTGCTCTCTTTCATATGTAGTTACATCAGCAACACTCTCTCTCTTTTCCTTTCTCCATATCTTTCCTCCATATCTTTCGTGCGTATACACAAACAAATATGAAGAATACGCCTAGCGGTGAAGGGACTCGTTACTTTACTCTGCGCTCGGGTTCAAGTTTTTCTATGCATGCTTATCACGTCACTAAAACCTGATGTCTTAGCTTAGCAGTGAAAGACTTGTTTTTTTACTCTGCACTCGGGTTCAAGCCTTTCTATTTATGCCTATCACACCACGGTGTCTTATCTATCTACTCCAAAAGACCATTTTCCTTGATGTTGTGAGCTGCGCTGGCTCTCCACGGGACCGAAAGTCAATGCTTTTTTCTTTAAGAATTCATCTGTCGAGCTTTTGCAAAAACACTGATCGATTCATGAGACTTTCGTACCCTAATGCTAATATGTAGCTAGCCAAAATATGCTGTACACTAAGTAGAATGGGTACATAAAGATTGTCTAGCTAGTATTTGTAACTCAGTTCAAAAGTACGGTAATTTTGTTCTTCTTAATTTAGAATCCTGCTTCCCGGAGGGTAAAGGGCGTTATTTGTTTGTATCTTGTATAATAATAAATTGAAGTTATAGGGTTTTCAAGAGAAAATAAAAAAAGAATATTTTTGATGTAATATTCTTTACTTGGAATTACTGTAGCAAATTAGAGGATTTTCCTTTTATTTTCTCTTATTCATTTTTTATGATTTAAATTCTATTTAAAATTCAAGTCAATATCTCAAATTTGATATATTTTTTTTTCATTCCAAACACATTTTGAAATACATTTTTAAATGGACTCAATTATAGTTTTAAATGCAAGTACTAACAATGTCATACATCAATAATAGCTTGCATTTATATTTTCATCATTAAATATCCTGGTTAGTAAATCACTAAACCTTTTAATTTATTGAGTTTTATGTTTAGAATTTTGCAGTTGTTATTTAAAGTATCATTGATAGCACTTTTGTTCCTAAAAAAATAATACTCATCTTACATTGCCAAGACCGGTGAAAAGTTATGACTTTTGTTTGATTAACCACTTACACTTAAAAAAATATGATATTTTATACCTATAGTTTTTCTAGTGTATTTTGTTCTTGATTAATATAAAAAAATAATTAGTTTCATTTTTGTTTCGTGTTTCTACTTATAGCAATGGTTGTGATCTTAATTTCATCTCTAAGTTAGTACTTAATGCATTTATATAATGGTTGTATAATATCCAATCGTGAGTATACAATTGCCATAAACATGTATTTTAATGATAGTGTTATTCAAGAGCGCTAAAACTTATACGAGTCTAGATGATCAACATGTCTAAAAGACTGAAACCCCTACAGATTTCCCAACTAGGGCTTCTTAAGACTAGCTAAACTTTATATAACAAATATACATATCACTTCAAATAATATAATGTAAGTAAGATTATCATTTCCATTAGGACTATCTGTCAATTAGTTATTGAAATTATTCTAGTTATAAATTATTTGAAAGTATGAAATAGATGATTAAATGGGTTTATCTTTCACTTGATTACAATTTTGGTCCATAATGTTCAATGAATTTTTCCAACTTATCAAAAAAGATAAATTAAAATACATTTATCAGATGATGAAAATTCCTGATAAGGTGTTTTTTTCTTAACATGTAAGGACTAGTGAACCCTAAAATGATTGGTTTTATAAAAAACCTTATGTCATTTTGGTGAAAATTATTCAATGGAATAACCTAAAGAGGTAAGTGTGGTGTTTGGAGAGTTTAGATATTCATTCTTCTAAACTCTCTAATTCCTTACCTAACAATGTCTTACATCCAAGTCATTAGATATTTTTAGCAGTATATTTGATCTCTATGATTATGTACCTCTTATTCATAATAAGGAAGATGAGAATGATCCTGATTTATTATGTCATGTTTGATCCATGTCCATATAGGTTTCAAATAGTGTTTGTTCTATTCCACTCCATCCATTATATAGTATTTATGATCACAAACATAGGATGTTTGTAGGACTTCTTATAATATCTCCTCTCACTAGAATGTCTAAATATTTTAAGTGTAGTACATAATTTGTATGTTGAGATCATAAAACAAATTTTAAGTTGATTTACATAAGTGACATGACACATTAAATGTTGAAATTTATTTCATGATAATAATTAGACTTGTATAATGTCCTTTAGAAAATAATCAAAATTCCAAACCTAAACCTATGATATACGCAATCAAAAACATGATATAATTTCATGAATTGAATATAACAATCTTTAACCCTGAACCCATCATTAAAAATTTTTAAGGATCAATTAATCAAAAGTATAATCCTTAAATGGACAAAATAAGCACAAAGAACGATCATGTATGAGCTTAGACTTTTATCGAAACACACAAACACATCAACATGTCAGCTTATAGGAAATTGAAAATCACAAAACAAAAACATTTAAACTAAACCCAGAAGCTACCGAGAAATGACTTAAACTAAGCAACTAACTTAAAAACCTAGAATAAAGACCTTAACCTATCATACCTACTTTAAAAACTTTTATTGTGACCTACTAAGAATTTTAAAAACTAAAAAAAGGTAAAGGAAATAGACTAAAACTTGAATCATATTATCAATAAAAATCTAGAAATACATTCTTGATATCCTTAAATATTGTTACATCAATTTTGACATATGTTTTGCATCATTTTTAACATTAACGAAGCCCAACATTATATCAATGAAAAGAATTATAATTGTAGTTTTGGAAAATCAAACACCAATACAATAAATCCAAATGATTAATCTAAACTTTAAACCATAAAAATTGACATTTAATCATAAAAACTAACATTTAATCATACTAACTATGTGATACTCACAACTCATCAAAATATGTACTCAAAAACCATTTTGAGTATAATTTTCACAACATCGGATATTTAATCCAGGAACCTAATCCAACAGAATGAAGAACAAACAATTAAAATGGACTTAATAAAGATTAAATTAAGGGTGTGTCCATTGTGTTGCATCCTTTCATCAAAGTTTAAGATACACCTTCATAAGCAATGCAATTTTATTTTTCCAAGTTTTATTGTCTCTTTTCTCTTGTTCTTCTAATCCTTGGTTTGTATGTGTTTTTTATTTTCTCTTTTACAACCTTGCATGTTATTTTCTTTGTTGTTTTTTTCATTCAACCCACTCAAGAACTTATCTCATAATTTTCTTTATGATTTCTCTTATAGATTTTTATTTTCATGTTAAAAACATTCTCTTTTATAAACAAGGAAAAATAAAGAGGTTACAAAACCATGATGGTTTCTTTTATAACTTTCCCCTAAAATCTTGGTATGCTTTTTTTCTGTAACCTTATGAGTTGAATCCTAACAAGAGAAACAACCTCGAAGTAAACTCATTTATAAGAGATTCTCTTCTTCAATCAAAAGATACAAGTTAAGAAAGGCAAGGTAATATATCATTGGAATCAAACTAAAATTCATTTGAATATCTATAGCTCTACATTCATTGATTGGAATATTGCTCCCCAATCAGCATGCATTTGCTGATCTGAGGGAGATTGATTAAGGACAAGATGTTGCCAATTTTTTCAAGCCATATAAGGTGTTAGCATTTAATGAGAATGATTGATGTAAAGAAAGTTTTTCTTAATCTCAATTGGTGTTGATTAGAGATGTTAAGGTGGTTGGAAATGCCACATTCATTTCTTTGAAGGTGGCTCCTCGATCAACTCTCTCAGTTGATGATGAAGAACAATGATTGAATGGCGTGTAAGTTGTTATCTTCATTAAAATCTAAATGACGTGTTATTTACGTTAAACCTTGAAAATTAGGGATTTTAATTTAGGATTTTAAGATTTTTCACTCTCATCCCTATTATTCAAATTTCAGCTTATGCTTCCTCCATTAGCTTAAAAACTTTTAAATTCTTGCAATTGCATAATTGGGAACATTGATTTGAATCCTTTACTTCTTGTGCCTTTAACAAATTAGTCATTAGATTTCAGATTATGCAATTTGACCCTTATTAGTCACTATGATTAACCTTCATTAATCGTAATGACTTTGACAAATTGTTGAATTTGACTCCTGATTGGATCACTTTTAGTCTTTGAGTTATCATGTCTTTTTCATCTTGGTCCTTGGTTTTAAGGTTTTTTAATCTGGCCCTTAGTTAACCATTAAAACTTTAATATCTTTCAATTAAACCCTAAATCAATTCTAGTTTCTAAAGTTTTTTTATCCTTGATCTTTTAATTTTTATAAATTGATCCAAATTAGGCCTTTAAGCTTAATGTTTTTTCAGTTTAGTTCTTAATTAAATAAACATAACCCATTAGAAGTTTAATTAAGTCTTTGTACTTAATGAATTCATTCAATTTTGTCCAAATCGACTTTTGATCTTATTTTTGCTTTAATTAAGTTAAATAAACATATTAGAAGTTTAATTAAGATCTTAAACTAAATTAATTCTTTTAATTTTGGTCAAGTTAGATTTCAACCTTAAAATTTATTTTAAACATGTCCTTATTCAACTCACGAGTCCACCTACTTGTGACTTGAAATCAATTTTTTTTTGGATTTTGAATAATAATAAAATAAAATAAAATAAAATATTTTTTTTTTATCAAAATTATTTAGAAGACCTAAAATTAAGTTACGACAATACTCCATGAGATCCAAGTTTTTTAAACCCCAAGAGAGTTGGCGAGGACAATAAACCTAAAAAATAATAAACATGTATATAGTTAAAGATGAAAAGAATAGCGCATCACTTGTATTATTACATTTTATTTGGGTTTATTATTGAACTCAATTTATGTTATTTTGTTAGACATTATTCAATAGGTTAGAGAATCAATTATTGGTTAGGATTTGGCTATAGATGATGAATTGAATTTCTCTTCTTCAGCTTCTTCCCTGGCTTTTCTTTCTTTACTTCTCCCAAAATATCTCTTAATTCAGCGTCAAATCTCTAAACATAATAGCTTAAATTAAGTTTAATTCAAACATGATTTTTTTTTTTTTCAGAACTCAATGGTAAGGAATGACGGCATTGCACGACCTTGCTTGCATAACTTATAATTTGTTTCTCATTCAGATAATTAATCCACTGCATGTGTGACAACCAAGATTGCTGCTCCTAATACAAAGCAAGTTTCATCAAAGAAAAGTCCACATTCAATGCAAAACTAAACTCGACATCACAGAGAAAAGGGGTGAGAAAAAATTATATAATCCAGAAGTTGAAAGGAGTCTCTATACTGGATTAAGCATTCACATCCAGGGGAGTTGGAGAAGGCCAATACAATTTTCTTTAAAAAAAAAAAAAACTCCAGCAATTAGGGTCTATTGAAATATGTTGCCAGTATGCTTATGAACTTTTTTGTATGAATATTGAAAACAGATCTCTATGACCAAATTTTTCAGTTGTTGAAAGGCAAACGACAGAAATTTTACCCGCCTTTACAAACACAGCATGCATGGGGAGACTTGGCAATAACCCCGAAAGTTTTCTTCTCACCAGAAGATGAATAATGCCTCCAAAGCTTTACACCTACACAAGCCTTTCTCAAATCTAAAGCACTGTCTAGATTCTAATATCCTCGCCATTGTTAAAATATGCCATAAAGTAAATAGGTAATCTAAGAATCCATCACTGAACTTCTCAGCTTAAACACTCGAAATATAAGCATCTCTTAAAAATAATTATTGAAATATAAAATCTAGAAACAAACTGAACATGTAATATTACCTATTAAAACACATGTATTAACCAAGGATGAATTTAGGGGGTGCCCCTGTATATGTCCCTGATATCAAATCCATGCCACTAGATACACCACTAAAAATAGAGAAAGCAGCTGAAGAACTGAAAACAGTAACTCAATCTAAAATCTCAAATATCTAAAATTGCACGCCAACTGTATCAGACTTTCTCACACCAGAATCACTGTCCATAAAAATAACGATTACATTTGTATAAGTGACAAAAAGTAAACTAGGAAACTAAGAGAATATCTTATCAGTTCTCTTACCCCAGCATGGGTAATCAAGTATCCTTTTATCAATAACTTTTTGACTTCTAAACACACTTGACATGTATGCAAAATAATTCTTAAAATGGAGAACCTAAGATAAATCAAATCAAGTACATACAAGCACCTTGTCTAACACATGTATGAACAGGGCCTTTTCTGTATTACTAAACAGGGCCTTATTGTAAGTGATAAAGTTTCTTTCACTTGTTTCAGATTCAGATACTTAATTTATTGCAAAAATAGCATGGACAAGATTGTTTCTTCCAAGCAGCAGTAAGGTGCAGCAAGAAAAAGTCATGAAACGCACAACAAAACTGAACTCCAATGTGCTTGTGTAGAAGTTAAATGGCATAAAAAATACTCATGATGATGTAAATAAATACCTTCATTCATATCATGATCAGCAGCAGCAACATAATTGATAGGCATTTAGAAAATTGTTGCAACAAATATACACATTACGCACTCATGGATTTATACACAAGCAGTATATTGCCTCGTGATAAAAATACATACAGCATTGTTGATGGCTACAGCAACCAGTGGCAGTGCCGACTCACTAGGAATTCAAGAAACAGGCACACACATAGTGCACTGACAGATTACCACACCTGCTATTTCAGCACTGTAGTTGAAGCAGCCAGCAAGTGGAAGAGCAGCAGTCTCAGCACCACCGCCTATCATCTTAGGCCATCAATCAACCCCTCCAATTCTCTCCTCCCAAACCTCCTTCCATCAGAATCAGCTTCCTTACACCTCGCCACAAAGTAAAAAATAAGCCAAGCCACCATAAAGTAAACCTCAAAAGCTGACTGCAAAAGAATGGCAAAAAACTTCCCAAAAACCCGAGCAAATACCCATCTTGCAGCTGACCCACAAAGTATTTCTTCATAACATTTAATCTGTACTGCCTGATGAAACATAGTGGATATCAAATAACAACCTTCTTTCAAAATCTCTCTCCCAGTCCTCCTTGTATCCACAACAGTAACCCAAGCATCCACAGCAAATATAAACCCCACAACCACATCCACCAACATCCAAGTAACAAAAAAACCCGAAATCTCTTTGTCAAACCCGTTAATCCATGGAAACATAACAGAAAAGGGCATCAATTTCAACCTCACGAAAAGCTTAAAAAACGAATACTGATCTTCAATTTCACCAAAATACCACAAACCCACCAGTTGAGTCAAAGCATCCCTCACAGCCCACCTCATCAAAATAAACCCAGCTAATCTCTTACTCCCTAATCTAGACCCATCCCAAACAACCCTAATAAAGGAGCCATACCTTCCTAACAAATCATCGACAACAACAATAAAAACAACCCCCGAAACCCACGAATATATTGCTGTAAAACCCAAAATAACCCAACCATAAGCAGCAGATAGAAAACTTACAAGAAAAAACAAAGCAGCTGCGTCGCGCCTCCCCAATTCCAATCCATTCTCTAAAAATCGCAAATTCAAAATCTTATCCTGCCCTTCTTTTCCACTCTCATTATCATTGAAATCCTCGCGGCTGCTTTCAATCTCGTTATTATTGTTTGTATTATCAAGAAATGAACGATTTTCTTCCGCAGCCTTGAACTGAATGCCGGACCTGACAATTTCGGGTACTTTAATACCATTATCGATGACGAAATCGGAGAATCCAAGTTTGGGGTCGAAGTTGTGGAGAATCACGACACTGCCATTGGGAGGGAACTTTGGGAAGAGAGAGAAATCAGATTCTGCATCAGCAGAAAAGAAATCATCATCTAGGGTACCAACACGGGTGAGGTGCAGGAATGGGCGGCGACGGCGAGGGAGGCGAGTGTGAATGCCGTCGTGGGGGTGATAAGGGTGGGGTTGGGGGTGGCCGGCAAGGTCGAGACGGGAAAGGAGGGATTTGAGAGAAGGGTCGCGGTCGATGAAAGAAGTGAGGGCGTGGGTCCCATTTTCGATGAATGTACGGAAAGTGAAGAGTAATAAAGACAAGAAAATTAAGGTGAAGAGATTGGATGAGAAGATTGAGGCAGTCTGTTTGATTAGCTGTGAAGTTGTCCGGAGGTTGTTGATGCTCAGACGAGACGACTGATCGGTCATTTCGATTGGAAAATTGTGGCAATTTTGGGTCTGATTTTAGGGTTTCAGGTATTTTTTTCTTTTAACAAAGAAAGAGAGGGACGGAGGGGATGGGTTTCACGCGATGCAAATGGGAGCGGGTGACTAAACGCTGGATTGTTTTTTTTTTTTTTTTGTTAGTGCTATTTTTTAATAATATAAAAGAAAATTACTTTAATACCTTATATTCTACTTCTTTTTATATTTTACCTTTATTATTTTATATGGGGTGAAAGAAAATTAAAAAAAAGTTATATTCTTTAAATTCATTTTAATAATTAAATAACTAATAGTATATTAAAATACTAAAAATATCACTAAATTACAAAACAAACCCTGTAATTATAATATTTATTCAAAGTGGGATACATTTTAACAAACTCGTCGTAAGATCCCTGCCCTCAAATCACCATCCCTTCTGTCCAGCTAGCAAAAATCATCCGCAACATATTGTTAGCAGCGAGGTCGTGCCTTCTAATGACCAGAGCCTCATGAACAAGCTCTTACTAGCAATGCAAAATGCTCCAAAATCTGAACCCAGTTTCTCCACAACCGCACCTTCTAACCCCATGATTGAACACTTGAGCTGGGTAGGAGGTCTCATGAGTGGATCATGATGGTGATGATAAAATCAACCATTCCTGATCAGAGAAGATTTAAACGAAGGAAGAAGGCACTATTTTGCGATTTGAAGTAACAAGCATCTGAAAATGGATGCGAATATATAGGATTTGTGGGGTTCGACAGGACTGTTTCAGGCTTGGACTGAAGATGTTTTGAGGATGATGAATAAATGGGTGGCTGGATTTCTTGCTAATCAGATGCCATTAAATAGATTGTGCATGATTGTGAAGTTGGGACTTGACGAAAATTGATTTTGACAAGAATTAGAGAGGTATTAAAATAAAATAGTTGAATTGACTCATTATGAAGAAATTAGTCAAAATCGAGCTTTGCCAACTTCAATTATAGTGGCATGCTCAAAAGTCTTTGAAATGGAATGCAAATGTAAGCAATTGTTAGAATAAGAATACTAACAAGACAATTAACTCAAAAGATTTGCAGCAGTAGAATAATACCATATCCCCTCTGCGTTTTGACATTCTAATCATTTTGTTCATCATGGGGTGAGCAGTGAACACACAAGTTTGCCAAAAAAATAAATTATATGTGGCCTTCATGTTTGGAAGAGCAACTCCGTAAGCTTCTATACAGCCATCAAGATAATGTGGTCTTCTTATTCATCCCTTTCAAAACACTGAAAACAAAAACTATGCCCCAAAAAGCAACATCATAGGAAAAGATTTCAAGATCCCAAAGAACAAAAATCTGCCATAAAAATCTTCAAAGATGACCGCAGATTGCCTTGGTAAAATCAGTAGTCGATGAGGAACCACCAAGGTCTGCAGTTCGGTATTTTCCCTCTGCAATTGTGGTAAGGATAGCATTCTGGATCCTCTCGGCCTTGTGATTGAGCTCTAAATGGCGCAACATTGTGACAGCACTTAACAGCAGAGCGGTGGGATTTGCCATATTCTGTGTACATTCAACCACGGAAGAGGTTAGTATGTGTCAAATATACAAGTCAGGATGACAAGAACCGGAAAAAAAAGAAGCATTAGAGAACAAATTAGAGAGACCAGCTATTCAAAAATTGAAGCAGTGCAACATAAAATGGATAGGCATCAAAGCACATTGCATGGCTGCATGGTGTGAAACTTGGCAGAACAAAGAAAACATGTGAATTAACTATGAACACTAACCTTCCCAGCAATATCAGGAGCAGAACCATGCACAGCTTCAGCCAGGGCAATTCCTCCCTCACCAATATTGCAGCTGCAGAAGAATTCAAATCCTGTCAGAAGAACTGAATGTATACTATTGGAGATGAATGAAGATATTTAAGTACCTTGGCGTTAAGCCCAAACCACCAATCAACCCTGCACAAAGGTCACTGATAATGTCACCATAGAGGTTGGGCATCACCAGTACATCAAAAAGCGCTGGATTCTTCACAAGCTGAACATGGGAAACAAAAAAGAGATGTTGCTTCCAACTTCTTCAACAGAAAGATAGTAGCATATCCTTGACAATATTGATAGTGCAGGAAGAGGAAGCCACATGTTAATGGCATGGAATGCACATGGGTGAAACAATAGATTTCATAATTTAAACCCTCCTCTATTTATAAATACTAAAAGAAAGAAATTTATTGTACCATCATACAGCAGTTGTCAATAACAACTTCCTCATAAGTGATCTCAGGGTACTTCTCAGCAACCTCACGACAGCACTGCAGATAATTAAATCAACTAAATATGAAGATTGTTGGCTATGACAATAAAAAAAATCTGATGTAAGCATAAGTTACAACAGGAATACCTTGAGAAAAAGACCATCTGTTTTCTGCATAATATTAGCTTTGTGGATAGCAGATACTCTCTCTCGTCCATGGGTCTTTGCATAGTGGAAAGCATATTCAGCCACTCTCAAACTTGCCTGACGAGTAATGATTTTGATACTTTCAACTACACCTCTCACCACCTAGCACAAAAATTAAATAAAACAATCTGATTAGTTTAATAGACCCTGTACACTTGTTAGTACACATCAGCAATTCTTGAAAGAAACTTACTTGGTGTTCAAGTCCACTGTATTCTCCTTCTGTATTCTCACGAATAGTGATAAGATCAACATTATCATACCTAGTTTTATACCCAGGGAGACTATAGCAGGGCCTAACATTGGCATACAGATTAAGTTCTTTCCTAAGGGTAAGATTCAAGGAACGATGGCCCTTTCCAATCGGCGTGGCCATTGGCCCTTTCAAGCCCACCTTGTTTCTTCTTACTGATTCCAAACTTTCCCATGTTAGAAAACTCTGGGTTCTTGGATCTATTTGATCCCCCACATAGTGCTCTTCCCACTCAATTGGCACCTCAGCTGCTTGAAACACCTACGGTGGTGGAAATGAAGATAAATATTCATAGCTATACTAAAAAAAATGATAAACAGAACAAATACGAGGCAGGGAGAATGCGGAATAGAGACACAATAAAACGCATGCATTTTCAAGAACCTAAACATTTATCTTGAATTTGAAACTCTATAAACAGCATTTAAACATCGAAATTTATACCTGAACACTTAATCCTCCACTAAGAATTTCTAAACATTAAGATTTTGTTGTCAGCCCTATATTCTGATCAACACAAAACCCTTTCTTTTCTCTATAAACATCATTGAGACTAAACACCCGTTCAGAAAACAGCGAAATCTTTTTTTAAAATACATATAAAATAACATTTTCGAAAAAGCGGTGTCACCAGCCTGCCTAATTGATGTATAGAAGCTTCTCCTTAGCAAGTTATTAAAAAAAAATTCACTTATTGGAAACAGAATTCACTGCCATCAACGTTGACGGAATTTTTTTACTTCAATTGAATTGCAGCATTGCAACAATACGTAGAGATGGAAATAGAGAGAAAGGGAAAGAAAACAGTGTTTATTAGGACCTGTTTGACGGCCTCGGCGATCTCGGGGCCGATACCGTCACCGGGAAAGAGAGTTGCTGGGATGGGAGACGGAGCAGAAGAGAAAGCCCTAGCCGCCGAAGAGATCGGGGTGGAGCCAAGAACGCGCCTCAACACCTGTGTAAGAGCCATTGATTGACTGATTGATCGATCGATTCCGGGCTGCTGCCTTTGATTCTTATTTAACAAAAATAAGAATGAAAAGCCAGAAAGAATTATATTTATTTTTAATAAAAAGAGAGCCAACGCTAACGACATTCACTTTATGGCTCATAGTCATAGGTGCTTGTAGTATTTTAATAGTTGTTTTTTAAGAAAAATAGTTTAAATATAATTTAAATTAATATTTTTTTTAAAAAAAAAATATTTTTAATATAGTGTATTAAAATACATAAAATCACTAAAATAATTAATCTAAAATTTAAAAATACAAAAATAAACAAGTGATTATTTTTTCTTTGTGAATTTAGAAAATCATCTTACTATTTATTTATATTGGATCATCCTTCATCAATATGGTATTTTCTAACATGCATCGATTACTAAGATATATTTTGAGAATGATTTTTTATTAATCTTCACATTTTTATTATGGGTGTTATTTCAATCAACTTGTATTTCGTATATACTAACCCATTAAAGGTATTTCGTATAATATTTTTAAATACTTTCAAAAGATGATAATACCCTTAAATTGTTTAAATGTTTAGTATACACTTATTTAATACAAAGTATGTCTCTTATATTTTTAATATAACTTTTTAAATATATATTTCCTTTTTTGCCTAATATAAGTTTCCTATATGATTTTGTTTTTACCTTATCCTATTACACTATGTTTCCTATAATATTTTTCTTACTTTTTTATTCAGTGCCCAGTCTCAAGTTTTCTATATAATATATTTAATGTACTTTTTTTGTACATTTGATTTTTAGGTATACCATAAGAACTTTTCTTTCTAACCAAACCTGACAAATACCAACTATTTAGATAAACTCAAAGTTAATAATAAATAATTTTTTGTTTCCATTTTAATGCTAAATTGTCAAAAGATTTTAATTAAGAAATTCCTATTTTTTTTAAATGGTGTTATTTTGTTAGAAACTTTCCAAAATCCAATATGCTCAATAATAAAACTATTTAGTGTATAAATAGTGGCTAATCGAATATTCACGTCAATATTTTATTCTTTTTAGTCCAAGAGTATAAAATCAATGGTAAAAAATCATGGTACTTGCAAAATAGTTTTTATCGATGAAATGTAGAAATTCTTTAATAATAAAGTTAGTAAATTTAAATGAGAATGTTAATAAATTAGAAAAATAGTTTTAAATTCCAAGAATAAGAGTATTTGTTATTATTCTTTTGCGTTAAATAATCTAAGGGTTTAGGTAAACAAACTTGGAGAATAGAAAGTTGTGAACCTTTTAATTGGGTTGTTCAAGTACTTATTTATACTCAATGAATTTTGTTGTTTTGATAGAATGGAAAGGTTGGAGAGTCATTTTCTCTATAAGGTATTTAATGAAGGATGTAAAGATTTTACACATCATTAATTAATGAAATGAAAATATAATAGGTCTTTGAAAGACCATTCATACATTTACAAGTGTAGGGAAATGGTTATTTCAAACATGAATAGATCATGTTAATAGTCTTAAAATGGAACTCTAATACCAACTAGGTTTGGTGTGGTAGTTACACTTAAAGGAGATGAGTGTGGTAGTTCGTCAAATTTATGGTGTATTATGCTTAACTCGAGACTGAATCCAAGTATATTGAGTATAAAACCCTATTAAACTCATGATGTCTTAAGGTTCATCTCATTGGTGAACCAAAACATATTGAGCCTAACAACGTGTCAAATTATAATGTCCTGGGTGCAACTCATGATTGCACCTTAGTATATTAGATTTAACAATTTTTTCAGATCCATGTTATCTAGATCTTAGTTAATCAATGAACCAAAGTATATTAGGTTTGACATATTTTCAGAATCATGATGAATTGATCTCTACCACTGTTTAAACTCAAATATTAGGTCTGAGAAAATGTCAAGTCTATAGTGTCTATGATCAATTACCTAGTTTTTGCAAAGAGAAAAACAAGTATTCAGACAAATAGTTCCCCATTATATCTTAGGAATTATGATCAATTATATATATATTTTTTAAAAATATATATTATTTCTCTATCTTTGAACATGATTTTTCTCTTCTTACATTGATCTAAACCCAAATCAAAATTTAATCTAGTATTTTTAATTATTTTTTAAACATAAGTTTTCAGACAATTTCTCTCTTCTCACATTGCTAAAATATCTTCCTTTTCTTTAAAAAGAATCAATCATTTAAAAAAATCTTATTAAAGCTTAAAAGTGTTTGTTTTTGCAGTTGAAAGCACGTTTCATGGTTTTTTGAATTTGTTTTACTTGAAAATAGTTTTTTTTATATTGATTTGATGTGTTGATGTCAAAAAAATTTAATATATATATTTATGCATTTCCGAGTAAAAAACACTTTGAAGAACAATCGTTATTACATCTCTAAACACTAAAAAAAATAAACCTAATTTCTTTTTGCTTTGATTTATATGGTGTCCTAAATCTTGGTGATTTTGAGGGTTGTTGGCATAATTTATTGGTGCATTAATTCTAGGGTCTTGATCTAATTTACCTCTATGAACTGATTTACCTCTGTATGAGCAGTAATCAAAGTTGCAGTTTTCTAGAGCCCATGCTCCATTTTAATCATACTTACTGGTTATGTGGGAATAACTATACATGCTTATCTTAATGAGTAATTATCTTCATTACAAATTTGTATTGATGTAGATTATGAAGTGGAAGTTGATTTTGTCTTGCAAACAAAGTTTTCTATTAAATACCAAGTTTTAGTTCTTTGTCAAAATTGTGGGATTTTCCTTATTTAAAAACAACATGAGGTCTTTACCTCAAATAAAAAATATTAGCAATTATATAATAATTGCATTTTCTTTTTTCTTTTTTAGAGCATTTTATCAAGAATGATCAAGGTGTTAATTGATGGTCACTTCACCGTGCATATATTTTAGTATATATTGGTTTTGTCATATTTTAAAATTTAATTAGAGGTCAATATAATAAGATATGGTTTGATTTTGTTGTATCCAAACACTATTAAAAGAAAAGAGGTCAAATTACAATTTAGAAAAAAGGTGTCCATGTATTTTTTTTCTTGGCTTATATTTTGGTTCCTTTAATTTTTGAATTTTTTAGTTTAAGTACAAATCTTCATTTTTCTCAATTTTTAAACATAAAGTTTGAGAGATGATAAAGAAAGTTATCAAAAAACAAGAAAGGAGAAAGAAAATGATTAGTTGATTGCATTCCAACAACAGGGACAATCAATCTAAACTTGATCATAAGAATGTTTAAAATATTTACTAGAACAAGATCATTTCTAATAGATATTAATAGATGTGATCAAGTTGTATAAAGTTTTGTTTTTATTTGGTTACAAAATGCTAGTATCCACCTCGTTTAGTCTTTTACTAGCTGGTAACCTGTATGACATCGCGAGTCATACCAAAATCTTTTCAACCTAAAAAAGTTTAAAGGAGATAGTTGTGTTTTTCAAAAAGTAGGAAGACCTCATAATTGATTTAGATATTATAATATGAAGAAAAAAATAGACGACCACAATAACAAATAGATTTATAAAATAATACCCCCCCCCCCAAAAAAAAAAAATATATGTTAACATGTGAAACTCGTGACGTGACATATGAGATTATGATAACCCTATAAAATGATGATATCAAGAAAAATCAACCATATAAAACCACACACAAAATTTGTTTAACCAATTTGGCCTAATATTTCAAACTCATGATCCAAAAGGTTAACAAAATTCTGATCAATTAAATATTGAGGGATGAAATAAAAAAAATCAACAAAAAACACACAAAATAAATAGCAATCAAAAGAATATGAACCAAACTAATATGAAATAAAATAAACTAAAATTTTAAGGAATGCAATTGAAAAGATTATTCAATTAAAAGAATTATATATAATATTAAGGTATACAATGGAAAAGAAATTTAATTAAGTATATCAAAAGAATTAGGCCAAATTTAAAAGGAAAAAAGAAAGAGATTTAAATTGCAAGAGAATTCAATTATAAACATTATCTAAAATACAAAAATAAAAAAAGATTCAATCTGGAAATAAAATTGATGGGTTACTTTCGATATATGCAAAGATCGGCTCGAGAACCAAGAAGAGAGAATAGATAAAAAATCCAACAACACAAAACTTGTCATGTTTTTTCCACACTTCATCTAGTAAAAGAGGTTATGAGGATTAAAATATCATCATGAAAATTAGGTTATTTTGATCGTTAAACCCTATGTCATGTTGTTGTCTAAAAATTACTAAAGAACCCACATATGTTTGCTTAATTTTTATTCGTAATTGTTTTTCTCATATTAAATAATATTTTATTTATACAAAATACTAAATTATCCATGATCAAACTAAACAATAAAAACAGTAATATGAAGGGAAAAAAACTTCCATAAAGAAAAGACAATTCTACAATGTTGTGATTTGATTGCACAACTAATTTAGAAAAGATAAAAAGTGTCCTGCTTGTCACCATATTATTTTTTTACCCCAAGTGCATAACAGTGATTTTATTGGGCAAGTAGCAACAAAATGACTATTATATCCCCAGGGTCATTTGGATGATGTGTAGGGCGGTAAAATTATCATCGTCTGTTTTAATATTTTAGGGTTTGGAAAGCAACACAACTTTTTATCCATCCCATTATAAAAACAACTAGGAGCATCACTTGTCAATCCTCAAATTAGATGCTTCCCTTCAGCAAGTAACACAGGCGTAAATTCCACAGCAAAATTTGAGAAAGAAAGATACACTGAAATGAAAACATTCGGAACAAACTTTTTTATTATTATTATTTTTACCGCCACTTATATATTGTAAATAGCCATGAAACTTGAAGAACGTACAAGGGATTGGAAAACAATGTTCAAAAACATGACAACGAATTTATTTAGTAAGAGATGACACTCAACAGATTGGAAGAGGGGCGCCATTCCATTCACCAAGGCATTCCAGCATGGGGTCAATGATCTTCCCCTGGCACATTGCTGTAAACACCTTGTCGAACTCCTCGCCGGGCGATTGGACCTTTTCTCCGGTGAGCAAACCAGTTCCCAACTCCTCCCTCACAAACTTGTACAGTGGATAAGACCTGCATTCTTTAATCTTGTTCTCAATTGCTGAGTTCCCACTCTCATATGCTGCTCTTGCGCTCTCAACTTCTTTAGGCAAAACGGCCTTCAACTCTTCCTCGAAAGCTCCGATCTTATGGAAGACTGAAGTGCTTGCGCTCTTCTCATTCTCCCCATTTGCCAGTGCATGGTCAACAAGAACTTGCCTTAGTTTCTGCATCAATGGATAGGTGGCGCTGCAGGGGTCATCGGCGTAAGCAAAGACATATTCACGATCAACCACCTTGAGCAGCTCCTTCTCACAGAACCTTGATGGATGGAGTTCTCCGTTGGCACCTGTAGTTAAAACCCTCTTGGATACCTGACTGACGGTGTTCTTGACAGCGCTCCTCAGGTTCTCCTCAAGATGCCTCAGGTCAACTGCTTGGCAAAGTGCGACTAAGAAAGTTGTGGACATGAGCTTCAAGATATCGACAGCTTCTGCTGTCTTTCTTGAAGAAATAAGCCCCAACGAGTTAACATCTTGATTGTGCTGCTCGGCACTTTGCACATGGCTGGTGACTGGATTAGCAAGATACTGAAGCTCAGAACAGTAGGAGGCCATTGCTATTTCAGCTCCCTTGAAACCATAATCCAAACTTGGATTTCTGCTAGCAGTGAGATTTGATGGCAGTCCATTGTTGTAGAAATCATTCACGAGCTCACTGAACTGAGCGAACAGGAGCTTGCCTATAGATGCAATAGCCAGACGTACATTGTCCATTGAGACTCCGATTGGAGTTCCCTGGAAGTTGCCACCATGTAAGGCCTTGTTCCTTGAAACATCAATTAGAGGGTTGTCATTCACTGAATTGATCTCTCTTTCAATTGACTTGGTTGAGAATCGGATCACTTCAATCTGGGGGCCAAGCCATTGGGGTGAAGTCCTCAGAGCATAGCGATCTTGCTTTGGTTTCTGCAAGGGGTCCATTTCATGCAACTTCTTGGCTGCCTTCATGTAAGCGCTGCCATCTAAAATGTGCTCCATTATAGCTGCCGCCTCAATTTGTCCTGGATGGTGCTTCAATTTGTGTGTCAGATGGTCAGTGAATTCAGGTTTACCGTTCATAACCTCGGCGAAAATTGCAGAAATGAGTTCTGACAAGACAGCAAGAACGTTGGTCTCGAAAAGAACCATGGAAGCCAAGCCAGAACCAACTGCTGTTCCATTGACTAGAGCCAGGCCTTCCTTAGGCTGCAACTCAAAGAACCCAGAATCAATACCAGCTGCTTTAAAGGCCTCGGCAGCATCTAGCACTTCTCCGTTGGGACCAGTGGCCTTGGAATTAGGCCGGCCGGTCAGCAATCCGGCAATGTAGGATAACGGGACCAAATCACCTGAAGCTGTGATTGTGCCACGTAGTGGCAAGCATGGAGTGACGTTGTTGTTAAGTAGCTTGGTAATTGCCTCCAAGATTTCAAATCTGATGCCAGAGTAACCCTGGAGGAGAGTGTTGATCCTGACAAGCATGGCTGCTCTAGTTGCTGGGTGAGGCAGTGTGTGGCAAGTTTCTGTTCCATTGCCAAAGATCCCAGCATTCAAGAATCTGAAGAGGGGGGAAATTAAACGATATTAACAAATTAATTACATTGATGCCTCCACTTAAAATAGTACTAATATATTTTTAATTGATGCTTGCAAGGCACAGAATCACAAGAAGGAACTTGCGTGTATGATCACAATCGGCCAATCAAATATGAATTAAATATGAACTTCAGCAGTCAAACAATGTCTTTGACCATTCTAACGAGTAGCTAGCTAGAGAAGGTTTAATTACCAAAACATGCAAGTGCTTCCTGACAAATTTCTCAAAATCATTAAAAGCATTGTCGTCTAAATCCTTTTTCCCTCACTCACTTTGATGGAGGTTAAGAGTATAAACTTTTCATGGAGCCCATTTGGACTCTGGGATCATAAAGTCTTTAAATGAAACTCCTCTATACCCCCCCTCCCATTGTAACTTTCTTCCTCTTTTCAGGACTAGACAACTCATTGAATGCACGACTCGTTCGAGTCAATCCCATCCCACCCACCTCTTCATCAATATTTCAGGAATCAGCGACGTGAAATTTCTCATGATTGAAGAGTTTAATTGTTTAAAAATCATTGAGTCGAATCGGCCTTGCTAGTCACCAACTCTCTCTCCTTTTAGTATTATCTTGTTATGGTGAGGAGCTATATAACAAGCCCCTCTCCCTCACTTTCACACCAACTATATACGTGCGTTAGGGGAAAAATAAAATAAAAAAGCGTTGACTTGAATTTGCTCACCTAATGAGTTCCTTCTGAAGAGCACCACCCTGTTTGGTTCGTCTGTGGGAAGTAGCACCAAAACCAGTAGTGACACCATAGCTATCGGTTCCCTTGCCCATGCTATCCATGACCCAGTCGCTGCTAGCTTTGACGCGAGGTCTGGCAGACTCGGAAAGCTCCACCGTGACACTGCTATCATCGTGAGCTGCAATAGACGCCACCTGAGCAATGGTCAAGGTCTGGCCACCAAGATTCACAACAGGCTTCCTGTACTCAGCAACCATACGCTTCACTTCATCCAAATGGCTTCCTTTCATTGCATCAGCGGCGACACCCCAGCTGAGGGGATCACCGTGCTGGTTACCGGTGCACAAACTCTCCGACAAAGAACCATTTTGGTAGCCATTCTTGGTGATTGTCTCCATTTGTTTTGTTGGAAGAAATTAAAGTGCAAATGAGAGATTGGTGTGAGAGGAAATCTTTGGTTCTGCAAGATGGGATCTCCTGAGGAAAAGAGAGGGAGAGAAGGTGGTTTAAATAGATGGTTCGGTGGGTTGAATGGTATGCATAGAGCCACGGAGGTTGGTTGGTAAGCATGAGGGGACAAAGTGGGTTTGTTGAAACTCAATTTCGGCCGTTGATTTTGATCAATTTCAAGGGTCGATACTGTGGAGCTTCTTGGCGAGTGGCATAGAACGGTAAATTTGACTCTCGTGGTGGTCGTGCGATGCATGGTGGTAAGGTGGTGGTTGGTGAGGAATGGGAAATCTCGTATTGCCCATCTTATCCTTCATGATTTTCGTCTTCACAAATCACACCCGTTGATTCTTCTAATTAATAAAACCACATGGATCCACCTAATAATCATGCTTTTGCCTCCACCAAATGGCCTGCTACGTCCCTTGCATGTATTTTTTATTAGCTTATACTTGCAATTCTAATATATTGAAATTTCTTTGGAAGTGTTGTTGAGATTATTTTTTAAAATATTTTTGTTTTGAAAGGTATGGAAATGATTTTCATTTTATTTTTTTAAAAAAATATTAACAATAAAAATTAAAAAAAAATATTTTTAAAACACGGTGTCAAATGGTGAATCATACAATTATATTATAATTCTGAAAATTATACTACCATATATACAAAATGTAATATTGGACCACTATACTATATAATTGATTACATAATATATGGATAGGAAACTCAAGAAAATAACCTCAGCAAGAAACCAAGAGTAGCTAATTACATAATTATTTGGATATTCTTTTTTTTAATACCAAAATATATTAGCAATATAAGAATAATGATTCTTGGTTAGATGAACATTTTTTATTTTGCTTGGCGAGGATTTATTTATCACCAAAGCATTTAGTTTTTTTCTTCTTTTTTTCCTGTTTAAATTTTTATATCGGTTCTAATTATTTTTCATATTTATTAAATAAGGAAAATATAACAATAAAAATTATCTATATAATTTCTTGTCTCATTATCTATTTTAACTCTTTTTTTTCATATTTATATCTTGTTTGTCAAAAAAAAAAAGTGAAACTTTTTAGTATACAAGAAATCCTCTTCTTCGTAATTATTTGAAAAGTATGAGGTCTCATGGGGAATACCAACTAACACCTCACCCGCTAGTGGGCTTGGTTGTTGTGGACGTCATGTGATTAATCACTAGTTTTCCTCCTCGTTCTCTCTCAGCTTGCAAGTAACCTCGTGGCAAGTGACAGCCCTGCAATAAAATAAAACATTATCTGAATATCTACACAATGTTGTTGGAACAACGAGTGCATATTCGGTTAAATAAAAATTTTATTTAAAAATTTAAATTATTAAGTAAAATTTTAATATGAAAGTTTTTGGAGTAAAAATCTTGTGGTTTTTGAGATTTTTACGAACTCGCGTTATATTGTGTGTTTAATATTTATAAAAATAAATAGAGAATAAATTATTTAAACTCGTTACCGATTAAATAACATATTAAAGAATGATCGAATCCAGATATTTAAATTATTATATATAATCTAGAACATCCTCAACAACTATTTATTGATACAGTTAAAGTTCAACCGTTTTGTCTTTGTTTTATGACAAGGTTAAAGATATTGTCTTTAAGCTATTTTTAATATTAAGTAAAAAGGAGATTATTATATTAGAGAATAATATATATTATATTCTGGGATCTCACCTAACAGCTTAAGTTTTTAGATGAGATGGTTCCTTAATATGGTATCAGAGCCTTGTTGACCCAGCGGTCACGAGTTCGAATCTCACCACCCTCATTCTATTTGATAAAAATCAAGCACAAGGTAGTGTGGGCCTATGTGCAAGTTTCAAGCCCAAAAAGCTTTTATTTGAAGGGGTGTGTTGAGAATAATATAAATCATATTCTGGGATCTCACCTAACAGTTTAAACTTTTAGGTGAGATGGTTCCTTAATATACTAAAAGTAGATAGCAGAACATGAAGGAGATTTTGTTTCTTTTTTAAATTTTGGTTGAGGTTGTTTTTTGTTTATTTGTTATTTAAAATTATGTTTTTATTTTATTTTTAACATCATCACTTCAAAATTATCCAAACACATAAAAAAATTAATTTAAAATAAAAAATATAAATAAAATATTTTCAAGAAAATGAAGCTAACAACTCGATCTACGGGATGCAGAGATTAAAATATTCCATCACGTTTGTAGTTAGCGTTGTACTTGTTTGACCAGCTAATGACTCTATTGCTTATATTTACTGCTTTATACCCCTTACATTGAACCTGTCAAGTTTATGGGCTGCCTTGACGAGAAAACGTGTAAGAAAATAAAAAAGAAAAAGTGGAAATCGTTTGATTATGTCTGGAGATCTAACATGCAGACTTTAGGTAATTTCATTTTAGAATGACCAGCAAAAAATATATTTTATGACTATTTACACGATTACTGCTCAGATCTCCATTTCCATTAAAAAAAAAAAAAGAATGGTTCCGTTACAGAGATTCTTATCATTTAGCTGGACTTTGTGTTCTGGCCTAACTCTTACAGAAAAAAAAAAAACATATATATCCTTCGAGCCTGATTTTTTTTTTTTTTCAAAGTAAATCTTGTGTTTTCTCGTTCTTTTTTTTTCTTGCTTATTAACAATGTTTAAAAATAAAATTATCAAATAAATTGTCTATCTTATTTATTTCCAATCTCGAAAAGCATCATAATTTCCAAGTTCAAATTTAGCTTTTCAAATAATTTTAAGGTGAAAAAACATCTAAATATAATTATTTTAATCAAATAGAACTTGTTGACATTAAAATAGATCATTTTAGTGGTTAAAATCGGTGTGCAAACTATTTTTTTTCTTTTAATCACCGGAATTCAATGTTATATCTCTCCTCTCAAACTAGAAACTAAAAAACAAGAAAAATAAATTTTTATATGAAAATTAAATTGCAAAAACATTGAGGGGTTGAATAGGTATAATATGTAAAGTTTAAGGATTAAGATTAATATTTTGTGAAAACACCAAAACAATCATGTGCCTGTAGTGTCTTTTCTACTTTTCTCTTATAATTTTATTTTTAATCAACAAATTTGATTTAGATATCATGTAATCTGGTCTAAAAAAATGCAATTGTACAAAAAAAGAAGTTTAAGAAAAAATAAACAGTAAATATAATTTAAAATATTAAAAAATGAACCGAGAATAACTCATGTATACTGTTAGTGTTTTCTGTAATAATAATAATAATAATAATAATAATAATAATAATAATAATGGTAGAATAGTTTTAGAGATAGGTGGGTATGTAAATAAATATTTTCTTAAGAGAGAGAAGGTATAAGATACAAGCAAGGCAGCATAGTATACTTTATCGGGTAAAGAAAAAGTTTGGTAAAGAAGAGAACAAAGTAAGAGCCGTTGACATCTATTGGTTGTTGGGCCACGTGGCAACAGACTCCGTCCATCCACGTTTCTTTGGAGAGTAGGTGAGAGAAAGGGCCTCGCTTACAAAGAAAATTGTCAAAGTAAAGGCAGATTAGTTATTGACCACATATCATCATTAATACTTCTCCTTTTACCCATTCCCATTGAAACTCCGCAAAATTCGGATTATTTCTTGCTATAATAGTTGATATCAAAAATAAAAATAAACATTACTGAAAGTGAATTATATATATATATATGAACTTAGCCGTACTTCACCGTGAATTATAAATTTCATTATAAAAGAAAACCAAGTATATAGGTTGTTTAAATGTGTTCTTTATACATGAATAATTTAAAGTGTAAATTGAAAAGCCTTAAATAAAAACAAGTCATTAACAATAAATATGAAAGATATTGTAAAAATAAAACATTCATCTGATATTATTTACTAAATTCATTTATTTAAATAAATAAAAGATAAACAAATCTTAAGAACTCATGACTTAAATGATAAATAGAAATGAAACTAGCTGAATAAACTTAAACTATAAAAATATTATGCAAGACCGAACACATCAATAAAATATAAGGAATTGACACCTACTAATATGATGGAAAGATATGTCACCTTTTTCTCAAACTTGGTCTTATGACATAGGTTGATGAGCGGTTTATCATTATTTAATGTTTTTTCTTCTTTTTTTCCTCTTTTTTAGTGTAATTATGTGTTTGTCTTCTATTTTTCTTTTCTTTTTTCAATTCCAGTTCTTATGTTTTGGTTGGCTCATCTTCATCCCTAACCCTTTTACAAAAAAAAAAAAAATGTTTTTAATTCAGTCACTCAATTATAATTTATCATATATTGTTTTTTTTTTTAATTCGATACTTATTCTTTTGATTTCTCATTTTACTATTGGCTCTTTTGTTAGAATTTTAACTATTCTTAATTTTGTCATTCAATCAAAGTTTATATATGTTTTTTTTTTTAATTTGGCCCCTAACCTTTTGATTTTTTGTTGAAGTTTTTTATTCTTGTTTTTTTTTTTTCAATTTAACTGACCAACTTGAAAATAAACAATATTTAGCCCTTAACCTTTTAATAAATGATTCAAAACTAAAAAAAAGATGAGGAATACAAGAATTAAAGAGAAAGAGGAAGCAAGTTGGCATCAAACCAACCAGAACCATTATACACACTCCACTTAGGGAGGTAAAGGATTTCGAGATGAATCCAATGATGTGGCAGAATAATGATCTCCACCACGCATACATTGTTCGAGGGTGACAAAGCAGCAAACATACATTAATAATTTAAAAAAAAAACAATTGTACAAAACCAAAAATATCCCTAGGAGTAAATAATAATAACAAAAAAAACCAAACCAAGCCCCTAAACCAAGGGATAAAAAAACTAAATAATATTGTTAATTGACTAATTACATTGTTCATTAATTTGTAAGGAAAAATGAAAATACCTCTAGTATGGAACACCAATAACAAAAAAAAAAAAAACCCATTATAAAATGACGATCAAGGATAATATAGTAATTCTACTGTCATAAAAAAATTAAAATTATTTTAAGGTCCTTGTACCAATGGTTATGGCTTTTTACCTTTTAAGATCAATATATTAATTGTATTGTTGAAATCATCCCCTCAACATACAAAAATCAAAAAACCCCTAAATGCATAACTGATTTTTTATTATTTTTAATTGTAAATTCATGTTTTAATTATAACTTAAAAATTCCAAAATAACCCCACATCCAAGGCTTTAATTTTTTTCAATCAAAGAGCAATGAGGTAATTTTATTTACTTGGAAAGGACCACAAAATCCCCATCCTAAGCTTTAAAAGCTTATAAATTCTATTGTGCAAGTCAACAAGTTATATTGTGCAGGTCAACAAGAGAGAATATTTATTAATTCATAGTATATACACACGTTTATAGTATTTTGCTAATATTAGAATTGAAAGTAAAAACTTTAAGCTCTTGGGTATCCCTCATTCTTACAGTCTCCATTTTAATTGCTCAAACAATCATTGCCAATCACAACTGATTTATCTAAGGAAATCTAGAAAATAGAAAATAGGGCAGGGCTTATTAATCATCGTGTCAACATCTGGCATGGCATTACTGTAGATCCACAAAGACCACAGTCTTAATTCCCTCCTTTCATGCCACCTACTCGCCTGAAAATTCATCAGTTTGATAGCCACGATATTTAATGTGTTTTTGTACTCTTTTTTTTTGGTATTTTAAAAATATGCTCCTTGAAATTCTTTTTTTTAAAAAATAAACTGTATTTTTATATTATTTGGATATATTGATATTAAAAATAAAAAACCATTATTTTGATACATTTTAAAATAAAAATTATGTTATAAGCGTGTGGTAGATGAGTTTTAATTTAAAACGAGTCGCAAAAAACATTTGAAGATATGAAGTTTAATTAAAAAAAACGAGTCATAGATGGTATCTACAACTCGTTCAAGTGTGTTAGATTTTTAATTATTTTTTCAACAGAATGACTACCAATTTTTTTAATATGTTAATAAAGAAAAACTTTTGTGTTATTAATTACTGTATGCTTTGCCCAACATCAATCATGGGAGATAACCCACAAAGAGACTGGACCTATTGACAATAAAAAAAAGATTAATGACAAGACCGTATCATTCTTCTGATGAGAAAAAAATTAACAGGACGAAGGGACATTGATGTTTCTTCCTGGATTTGGAGATATGGTTTGTTTTTTAAAAAGATTTATTTTTATAAATATATTAAAATGATATTTTTATATTTTTTTTAAAAAAATATTTTTGATATTAAAATAATCTAAAAATACATATAAAATTGAATTTAAAACAAAAAAATAAAAAAATTATTTAAAAAAAAATTGAAATGGTGACAAACATACTTATACGTCCCCATTAAAACTTTTCTTTTGATATAGAGAGAGAGAGAGACGGCGAAGAAATAAATCATTTGCCGTTTTTTATTTTTTCATGTTTACAAATTAGTATATTTGGACTGCTAATCTCCAATGGGAGTAGCTACCTCTTTGGTTGGTTTGGCTGGGATGTCTATCTACAAATTGATTTTAATTAATAAATTCATTATACTCAGCCGGTTAAATGAGCTGTATTACGATATTAAATTTATTTATTTATAATTTTTATGTATTTTTTTAATATATTATTAATTTTTTTTTTCTATTAAATTATTTTAACCTGGATATATTTCATGTCTAGATCACAAATTTCCATGGTAGTCCAATTTTATTACGAACAATATTTTTTTTATTGGTGGTTGTTATCATTTTATTTTTTATTGTATTATTAAATTAATTAAGATTTAACTCCACTATCATATTTCTATTATTTCCTTAAAATATAATCATTTGTTCAAAGTTAAAAAATATAGTTTTAAGATAATCTAAAGTTTGTTTTGTCCATAGCATTGATGGTGTCCAGTTGTTGGGTGGAGAATGTAGATGTGGTCCTGGATAATTATAAAATGGTGGTTGTTGAATCAATGCGACTCCCTTTGTGCCCTTACAGATGTCGATTCTTTTTTTTATGTCATGTTTTTTTCTTGTCTTCAATAAAAAAATTGATTTTTAAATAGTTTTAATATTTTAAAATTAATTTTTAAAAACTAAAAACCCCCATTGCGTTTAGAATTAAAAGGGCACATAAACTAATTATGTTAGATACCTTATAAAATTTAAGTTACTTAGCAACGTTGTGACGAGCAGTGGATACTACATTAGTATTATATATATATATATATATATATATATATATATATATATATATATATATATATATATATAATGATAATCTCTATGTATAAACTAATTATGTTAAATATGTTATAATAAATCTCTTAAACTTTTTTAGGAGAGAGATTGTTATGTCTTTAAGTGTTATCTCTTTTCTTTTGTATTTTTCAAGTGTTCTATAATATACTATTTCATACTACTTTGAAAATAAGAATCATAACATTTTATTTATAGAGAACCCTTAAAGCATATATACTATTTCATGTAAATCTTAGAAATTTATTAATCAAGTCCTTACTTGGTTGTTGTAGGTCTAAAATTGTAATTCCATGTATAAATCATACTTTAGTTCTCAATTTCTAAAAATTTACAATTATGTCAAACTTAACCAATCATTCCATTGTGATTTCTGCCTAATGATTTTTTTTTATGACCCATTAGGTTCCTCAATAAGTTGTCTTAAATATAAATCACAATCTTAAAGAAAATAGGATTAAAAAAATCAATTTATTATGAATTCAATATGATTAATTCATGTTTTAAGATAAAGTACAATGTCTAACAAATTGTTATGATCCTCAAATACTAGAAAAGTCATAAGTAGTTTGACTTAACATTTTAGTGATAAGTTTCTTAATGTAATTATTATCCCTTCATCAATAATGACTTTATTTAGATATTACAGCATGCAGTGTGTCTACTCTTTAAATCATGTTTCTTTTCAACACTATATTCATTGAGTCTTTAAATAAAATATGAAACTCTTTTTAAATCTCATTTTACTTTGCATAAGGATTTACAATCAATAATATTTTGATTTAGATATTATAACATGAATTGTGTCTACTCTTTCAAATTATGAATCCTTTCTTGATTACTTAAATTTCTTCATGTAGTCTAAGTTATATAAAATTTATGTTTATTTGTTACCCTTGATTATGACAACATATAACAGAATTAAAACATAACATTTTCTATGTAAAATAACTTAGTAATCTCAAGTTTAATGATAACTTACATAACCATCACATGAGCCTTTCTATACATACAAATAATCTCTCCATATGAAATTCTCATACAAGTTAATTTAATGTACACATTATCTAAACAATACATATATTTTAGTTCTAGGTATCCTTCATACCTCAGTTTATGAGAACAATTATTTCTTTTAATAAAAAAAACATTATTGTGTGAGTCTTAATAACTTTAATTAATATTCAGTTTTAATAAAGCATCGACCTAGAACATTTAGGAACAATGATTTGATGCAATAGAAATATCATAATTATAACAACTTTATAATCTCATTTGCTAAACACTTTTGTCTCAAGAACTTTATTTATTCTAGACTCATTAATTAAATATTAGATTCATTAATAAAATATTTGATGAATATTAAAATAAATAAGATTTTATTAAAGAACTAAATATATTTTTTTATGAATAAAATCAATATCACATGTAACTAATTGATTGACTACAAGGCATATACATTAATAATAGCATGACACTAGAGGCATAACAAAAGTCCTAGCTTAAGAATAAGCTTGTACACATCAAATGACTTTTATAACAAAAATGAGCCATATCTTCTAATTCAACTGTTTGATGAGGCTTATAGTTTTTCGGAATATCCTTAAAAGTTATATTTTTTGTAAACTTTATAAGACAACTTCAACTAAGTTCGAAAACATAACCAAATTCAATTTAGAAGTTATTTTTTCAGGATTTTTTTATTTATTTTTTTGTGTATGAATTTTTTTTCCTATTTGGATAAGAACTTTTAATTTAATTAGAATTTTACTAATTAAACTTTGATTTTTTCTCTGTAGATTTGAGAATACTAGTTTTTTTATAAACGGAATGTATAACTTGAAGAATGAGAAACTTTATCTATGCTATGTCCTAATCATTATCACTTATGACCTAAACATAACAGTTAGATTTTGAGGATGTTTTCGGTTTGGGTAAGATGGATAAGAGGAGATCCCGAGGGAGGTGTGAGCAATGTGCTTGTAATTTTATATAAATAAATGCCAACATTATCATTTGATGCCAAGCTAATTAGCTTTCAAGAAACCGATGCTAATGGCGGATTATGATAAGTATCATCATGGCTGTAATTTTATTAAGAAAAACAATTCGAAGTTCAGACGAGTTAAGGACTTGAGAATCTTTTAAATATATTATTATTATCCATTAATTATCTAATCCCAAAATGACCCGATCGAGATCCTTGCCATGGGAATTTTAAGAACAGCAGAAGAGTTTTTTTGTTCTTGAGAAGGATAATAAAAGGAGAAAAACGATGGCGAGACTGCTAGGAAGGAATAACCAGGCATCGAATCAGGCAATGAGTCTAAGAAAGTGCGTGTGTATATATATATATATATATATATATATATATATATTTCCTCCAAGAAGGAGAAGAATAACAGGATGAAAAACTTATTTACTAGACACCATTGTTATTCATGATGGTAACATAGCAAGGTTAATAATATGAATCTCATACTCACAATATATCCAATCACAATCCAATTGTTCCAATTCCACCCAGCACCACTAATTATTATTCTCTATCAGTATCATATAGGATGAGGCCAATTACCCATTATGGTCTCAACTTATGGAAATGTATATTAATGCTCGTAACAAAACTGGATATTTCATCTCACTAGAGAAGCAAAATCATCCAAACCCCTAGACCCGCTTTTGCAACATGGATTATTGAAAATCAAAAGGTAAATAGTTGGCTTATTGACTCAATGAGTCAATTACTGATGCAATGATTTATTTGTCTTTCCATAACCAAGTAAATATAGAAGGTTGTGTCAAAACCTTCTCTGATGAATCAGATAAAACTTTACTCTTTGAATTAAATCAAAAATATTTTTTCTACCAAACAAGATGGTAAATCTTTGTCAAAAATATTACTATCGTTCGACAGATTCATTATAGAACTACCTATCAAGAAGGGAACAATTGGAGTAGTCCATTTACATTCAACAATAACTAGGCTTCGAGTTCATATTTTTCTAGGTTGACTTGATTCTGAATTTGATCAAGTTCATAGAGATTATGAGATAATTGGCTATTATGAGTGGTGGGATTTCTCGAAGAAGTCAAGGAAGAAGATTGCATAGAAAGCTATGGTGACTTATAGAAATGAAGTTTAGCTCAATGTTGAGGACAAATCGTAACCTATAACTAATGGTAGTACCTCTCCTATTACTTGAGAATGATCAATGATCTTATCTAAGACTCTCACATTAAATTCAGGCATAGTTGTCCCATCTCTTAGCTATAACCTTTTATCAGTCAACCATATTATCTCTTCTCTTAATTGTACTGTAACTTTTAGCTTTCATTTCGTGTTTTTTCAGGTTAATTTGACTTGGAAGATTCTTGCTTATGGTGCTAAACGAGATAAACTCTACTACTTGGAATTGATAGAAAATAGAGGATTAAAATTCATCCATGCATATCAAACTAGAAGTATATATATAAATATCGAGCAACTATATGGACTTGCAAAAATCCCATTTATTCACCAAGTTCAAATAAAAGTTTAGGACTTTTTATAGTTATAAGTTTTGATGTATAGGGACTTGCAAAATTCCCTTCATGAATAGAATGACTTGGGTGTCTTTACTTAAAAAAATGATGTTTTTATAACATTTCAAGAATTTCATGGTATAGTGGGACTCAGTATCAAAAATAAATTTGTGGCTGATAAACTGATAATTCCAAGGAGTTTATGGATAGATCTATTCAAAAGTATCTAAACCAATATGAAATTCAACATCAGACTTTTCATCCTTATACTTCACAACAAAATGGATTAACAAAAAGAAAAAAAAAGACAAATACTAGAAGTGGTTCATGATTATCTCTTTGGCATGAGACATTATACCTAGGTTCTATTGGGTAGAAGTTGTAAAATCTATCATATATCTGCTCCTTTAGACACCCTCTTGATTGATAGATTTTTCATACACCTCAATAAAAAATACAACCCTTACTTTCCATTCCTCATCTTCTGAATCTTAAACCTAGAGTCTTTCGTTGTATAACATATGTTTACATTCTAAAGGTTTTGGAACTAAACTTGATATATATGCAAGATTTTTAGAAAAGATATAGATGTTATGATGCTTAAACCTAAAAACTACATATGATTGTGGATATCTCATTTCATGAATCTAAACCATATTATTTAGAAGGAGTTTCACCGTCTTTTCTTCAAAGAGAGAATTACAGTAAAGGAAATATGTTACAGTAAGGTCACAAAGATAAATTTGTACAACTAAGACATGTGATTAAAAGTCTAGGGAGAAGTAACACTCATGAAGAGTTACCATTAAATATAGAGTTGCCTATGTTAACACTATCAACTGAAAAATCAACTCAAAATGTTGAACTTTAGGTGATTTTGAATCTCATATTTGATAATCCCATACCTAGTTATTCTTGTAAGACAATTATCAAATTTGATGAATCTCTTGTCCCTCCTGAAAATATAGTTCCAAGATATTCACAAAGACCAAATAAGGATATACCAAAGAAATAATATGAACTTAATCCAAAAGTTAGTGTTAAATATCCAATCAATAATTATATCTCTACTTAATGGTTGTTTGAATCTTATGCATTCGCTATTAACCAATTATCCATTATAGTTATTTCTAGTAATGTGCATGAAGCTTTAACAAATCTAAATCGAACCAATCCAATTAATAAAGAGATGGAAATTTTGCAAAAAAAACTCTATATGAGAATTTATTTCATTACGTGAAGGAAAGAAAACTATCAGATAGAGATGTGTGTTCATTTTAAAACTAGAGGCGATGGCTTCTCTTTCTGAGCTCGGTTGGTTACCCTTCCCTCTCGGACATCAAGGCCTGTTGGCTGAACATCCTATTAACTTGTTTTGAATTGATATTTGGTGATTATGACAAAAGGCCTAGCCTTTGGTTCTGATCTTTTTACTTTCTAAGGAGCCCCAAAAGAAGAGCTAACTACAGGGGTCTCAGTTAGCTACTGACTGGTAGACAGAACAGATTGGCCTCCTCAATGACGACAGTTACCCACGGAACTAATAGGAAGAACATTTGTACTTACTGGTCGCAAATGAACTTTGCTCGACTGGAAAACCTTCTCTATATTCTAAACTTTCACAACTAGGCTAAAGGTCTCATAAAAATCAAACCGAGTTTTTGATTATGGTGACAAGGTGCACTTTATAGTGTTCAATTGAGAGCTTATATCTCCCATTGCTTTACTCAAAAAAGCTATTTACAACCCACTACACTCATTGTTGAAGGAGGCACTAAGGACCAGGTTTGATTTTTAAGTAGTGCATCAAACTCTTCCATCATGGTTGTACGCAATTATTTTTATTGTTTTGTTAGTGTGTAACATGTAGGTTTTAAAGGAAAAGGAGCAGCATGAAAACATTAGGGAAGGGATGTTTGATAATGAAATAACTTTTAGGTTTATGGGTTTCTTCACGTACCGTGTAACCATAGGGTGACAAGAGGAAGTGGTTTCGTGAGTTTTTGATACTGAATACTAAGCCTCTTTCATTACTCCCTGTTAGGAATCCTTCCTTTTTGTAGGTTAGGCTAGTCCCTCTAGGCTTGCTTCATTTGATTTTGAGTTAATGAAAAATGATAGACGGATAACTTGTAATGGTTGTTTGTAACCTATGAATCATCTAAATATGCATGCTAAGCTCGCTAGGTGGGGTGATAAGGGATCTCCTTCTCATGTCCCTTTTATGCTCTGGAGGTCTCTTTATGGAGAACCATAAATTGGTACGTAGAAAACAGGATTATCAATGCAGGTTGGCATGGATAAGAGGAAAGTTATCTCTCCCTAGTGATTTACTATCAAAACTTGCAGCAATGAGGGTGTTGGGTTGGGAAGGAGATAGAGCTTGAGCGTGGAGCTTGGCTTATTTGCTTATCGAATCCTGGTCACTATTAGTTAGCTCCACGAGACTTTGATAAAAAGTTGAAAATGGTCTATCACCAACTTCAAAATAGGATCGATTGATTTACAAGGCTTAGCTTGTAAACTAAATAGGGACATGAAAGTTACAAGTTCTTTTAAAGAGCGATGTGATAAGTAAGACAAAAATATTGATAAATATAAAGCAAGCTTGGTTAAAAGGCGTATAAATAAAGATATGGGGTGGATTACCAAGAGATGTTTGCACCAATATCCAAACTTACACCATTTATATTCTTATATTTGTAGAGCAGGTTGGGAGTGGCCTCTGAAATAATTTGATATTAAAAATGCATTTATCAATATATACCCAAAAGAAGTGTACATGGAGTTACCACCAGGTGTGAAATATAATTCTTCAAGTATAAACAAAGTCTATAAATTGAAAAAATCATTATATGAGTGTAAACAATCTTCTAGAGATTAGTTTGAGAGGTTCTCCTCTATATGAAGGCATTCAATTATAAACAAAGTAGTTGAGATCATATCTTGTTTATGAAACATAAGGAAATAGGATGGTAACAACTTGAATTATATATATTGATGATATAGTGTTGACAAGAGATGATATAGTGTTGACAAGAGATGATACAAATGAAATGAAGTTATTCCACGAATATTTGGTTATTAAGTTTGAAATGAAAAGCCTTAAACGACATAAATAATTTTTAGAAATTGAAATAGAAATATCAGATCGAGGGCTTTTTCTTTTATGACGAAAATAAGTGCTAGATATTTTAACTCAAACTAGAATTATTGCTTGCAAACCACCAATAATACTTACAAAAATAAATCACAAGCTCATAATTTTTCCTAAACAAGTTTTAAAAGACAGGCTATAATCAATGATTAGTTGGTCGATTAACTTATTTATCACATACAAGACTATATAGCTTGCTTTGTCAACATTGTGAGTACTTTATGCATGCATTAAGTGAAAAACATATAGATGCAGTGAACAAATCCAAGATACTTAAAGGGTGCTCCAAGAAAATGTTTGTTATTCTTAAAAAATTATGTCTCTAGCATTAAGCGATGCACAAATATTGATTGGAAAAGAGATCAAGCAACCATAAAATCTATGTCTAGATACTTCACTTTCTTGAAATGTAATCTTATTACTTGGAGAAGCAAGGAAAAAAAAAGATTATTGCAAGATCAAATGCACATGTTAAATTTGAAGGCATAACTTATGGTGCATGAATATTGTTATGGATTAAGAGTGTTTTTAAGGATTTAGGGGTTGAATATACAAAACCTATGAATTTTCATTGTGATAATAAGACATCCATTGAGATTGCATAAAATCATGTGCAGCATGGCCACACCGAACATGTTGAAGTTGATTGTCATTTCACCAAGGAAAAGTTAGATCACAAACTCATATAATTCCTTTTTGTCAAGTCAAAAAATCAGTTAGCTGATATACTTATAAAAATAATTTCATGAAAGATATTTTATGATATAATTAACAAGTTGGACATGATAAGTATTTATACTTCAACTTGAAGTGTTGGCATAAATTGTCTAATGTAAATATAGAAGATGGTTTGTAATTATAGGAATTTGATTTTAAATACAATGGGATTGTTTCATATTAAAATGTAAGGTGTGTATATAAATTTCCTCCAAGAAGAAAAAGAATAACATATTGAAAAATCTCAATTTGTAAACACCATTGTTATTCAACATATATATATATATATTATTTTTTATATATCCAACCAAAATAATCTGTATAAGTTTTTCTTGTGATTAGATTTATTTGATAAATATAAAATATTTTATTTTTGTCTTATACACTCTATTCAATGAAAACTAAATAGACTTCTATTAATGATCCACCTCTAATAAAGATGATTATAAAAATTGAATAGTATTTTATGTATAAAGTGAGAATAATATAAAGATTAAGATGTCTCTATAAAAGCAAAAATGAAGGTTACATCCTCTATCTTTATATACCTTCATTATCATTCATATACTTCATAATGAGAAATATACTTTAATTTATAGCAATAAACAGCAATATTAGTTAATTTAATTAGTATTTATAAAGCATAAAATAAAAGTTCTATTATTTTGTTACACATAAAAGAATAGTTTTGTGCTCACTGCTTAGTCATCCATATTTATTAAATTATTATTTATATTAAAAGCACGCACACAAACTATGATGGCTTCTCCTCAGTAAAAGGTTAGGCTGAACAAATAGGGTAGGAAGCTCATAATACTAAGGAATTCTGGCTACTTCACTTCGACCCCGATACCTACCAAGAAGGTAAAATGCAAGTGCTACAATTAAGATGAACAGTATCACAGGTAATGATATCATCACATAACCCATTTTTGGATCTGATCGATGATTTCAGGAGGACGATGATACCTGCATATTGTCATTTTAGATTAAGGATATTTCTCCACAAATAGGGCTAGCTACAAATATACAACTTACATAACAAGACCTTTCAATTTAATCTTAACCACAATGTTTGAAATCTTGCCTTTTTTGTCTCCGGTTAAAAATCTAATGACATTGTTTTCTACGAATCAGCCTAATTAATGGCCATGGTTTTATCCAAGAATTAAACTTAGTGTTTATACAAGTTTGGTTCCTATGCATGTATATGTGTGGATTCTAGCATGCATAACAAGTATATTATTTAATGTTTCATAAAAACAATTAACATAATCAAAGCATGCATACTAAAAATATATATTATTTATATTTAACCAAAATTTGCATTCAACAATTTCTTGTTTAACCACTTATAAATTTATTAAGTTGTTCAACTTAATAAATTTCATTTTTAAATCAACCTCAATAAAGCTCATCAACCATGTTTTAACAAAAAAAATCCTACAGACATCATAACTAAAACATATCTAAGATTACACCTTTCTCTTCAAGGCCAAGAATCCAACTTGTATAACCTAGAATTACCCCGTCAAATCAGCACCATAAGCTCCCCACTCTTACCCCAAAAATCTTTCACTCCAATCCTAGATTTTGGCATTATAGATTGACAAGGATTTTTTATTTTTATTTTTTTCCTTTCTTGAACTGGGACCAGACACCCTACGTCAAAAAAAACAAAACTAGGGTAGTTTTAGGGCATGCAGTGCAGAGCTTCTTCATATATTCACACATTCAATATATATTGGGATCAACTAAATATTCATCACCGCTTAGAAAAAACAACATCAGTATTATAGTGAATGGAGATGAAAAGGAACAGTTAACAGGTTAAAGCTAAGCAGGTAAATGTCATGTTTGATGTGCAAAATCACTTGACTGGCAGGACATAAACCCATTTTCCACTTTCAATTTCGTTGGTACTCATTTTCTTAAAATTCCCAATTCATTAAGCGGCATCAAAATCACTAACACTCCCACTCACTCCAAACTGCTCCTTGTACATGAATAAAATATATAAAAAATGAATTATGGTACTGGGAATTGTTTATATGATCAGAAAAGGCAAAGCTTACCTGTCTGTGGATTGTTTGTGATTGAAATTCAGCAAGAAATCCTCGTCAGTCGCATGATACGAAGCAAGAAAAAGAGAAGTTTATAAACAATGGAAAGGTGTGCGTGGTGGCTTATTTTCATGCCAGGGGATAGATATTGTGTTCTACACTACACGTGTCATCATCTCTCAATCACGTAACTATGGTGACGTGAGGTAGAAAACAACACTCTACCGACTCCCCCCTGCGAAGGAAGGGTGAAGGAAGTAATTTCAACTTACAATAATCAAATCAAAACTACTGTCTACAGGTGAATTGTTTTGTTTTTTTTGACACTCTTAAGAAATATATTGAACGAGAAAAATCCCTTCATTGCAGAGTGATCATGACGTCCGTCCGACCGACCTCCCCCCAAGATGGATGCCATTACTTCCAAAGATGCTGCCACGGGGCACCTGTGCAGGAGACTGCAGTGAACCAATCAGATCACTAGCCAAACTACTCTTGTCTACCTCGACTGAACCAACCAGCTCTCTCCAGTTGCAAGATCCTTTTTTTTTGTCTTTATTACATTCGCTCAAGTGAAAGAGTTCAATGCTAATCATGGTCATGGATCAGGTACACTCCAGCCTCCTATTTTGTGTTTCCACTCTTGAACTAATACTTTAATGTAACATGAAAGTATTAGGGATACATACAAGTCATCAGATGGATAGTTTTGCTCTACAGAACTTGACAAGATTTTTGACATAAATAAGGTAGTTATTAGTTACAAAACCAGAAATGCAATTACTCAAACTTTCTACGCATTTTTCTTTAATTCTGCTGCAATTACATATCCGGTTATCTATATCCCTATGTGTACATAGCATACAAGGAAAAATAAATTTTGCAGCACGAGAGAGAGAGAGAGAGAGAGAGAGAGAGAGACCCCAACAAGTGAGCAGTAGGCATATTCCCGAATTAGCAAGCTGTGTTTCAAAATTAAACAGCTTGACACCATCCAGTTGGGGCAAACTGATGGAACAGAAGCAACGAGCTCTTAGGAGATGATGCCAGAACCTTGCTCTACCCAGACTGCTCATTTGCCAGTAATTGCCTTGTTCGATAATCGGCGCTTGTAGCGCTTAAGCACAGAAGCCAGATTCTCTTTTCCCTTTGGGAAAGCAACATCACCAGCAGCAGTTCCTGATCGACCTTTTCGGCAAGATATGGCAATCTCTACATCCTTAATTATGTCCAGAAGCGTTGTGGCAGTTGTGCATTTCCCCCTACCTGGTTTAGAAGCTGGTGGCAACATTCCATTTGAAACAGGTGGGCTTGACCTGTGCTGGTGGGATGCAGGGATTTGAAGGCAGAAGCATGGGGACATCGGACTGCGGGGCTTTGAAAATGCCAATTCTATGATACCCTGTTATTCAGAAAGCATAGCTGTCAGTTATAGAGAAAGGGTAAAAAAAAACTGCTATTTGAAATAACATGCCAGAATAGGATTTCAAGATCCAAGAAAAATGAAGCACCTATATGCTACCTAAGGGATGTTGCAGAGGAAAATGATTTAGGTGCAGCAAAAAAAACCAACGGCAGCTATTACATGAACAACAATATGCAGATATGTGCGGGAAATTAATGTGTTGCCCACCATTCAAGAGGATAGCGAGGGGTTTTCTTTCCTGGAAAATCTACAAGCAGGAGCATTTTATGCAGGGGGCAGTATCCCTTGATTGAAATGACATAAATAGATGGCAAAAGATAGGAGAATTTACCTGGAGACGATTTAGCACATAAGTGTATTTCCCCCACAGCTCAGGCCGGCTTTCCATGAGTGACAAATCTAGAATGCGGTGAATACACCAGACCCCAAAGCTTATTATCAATTGCATTCTCCAAACACAGCCTTCCCCACAATTAGGAACTGAGGAAACCATAATGTTGGTGATAGCTGCATCATCATTCCTCAAAACAGAACCAGACTTCCTATCAGAAGACAAATATGGAGATTCACCCATGTGAGCTAAGCGGTTCATCTCTCTTGTTTCAGCTTCATACAAATATCTCTCCCTTGCAGCGACACGATCAATCAGATCCTCGTCAGCTCCATCATTTTGCCTGAACAGCCAGTCAGATCCTTCCAATTTCAAAAGCTTCACGATGCAACGCCTGAAAGACTGAAGAAGTTTGGCCTCGGAATCCACAGGAGAAATTACTTCACGATTGATAAAATTAGACCGATTTCCTAATCCACTCCCAACAGCACGACTTTTGTCAGCAACACCAAACTGCTCAAATGGCTGCTTAGACCAGAGGGATCCAGGGTCTGGAGTCATGTGAAACGATAAAGCATCCCCGTGTCCTTTAGGGAGTCTATTAAAAGACAAAGGGCCTCCTGCTCCTGATCTTGCATTTGAATAATAAGATTGTTCATAACCTGTTCTACTAACCGATGAACCAAATCCTACAGACGTGTCCCACTGAGCACTCTTTTCAGACATATATAGGTCCCTGTAAGGGCCAGCAAGCCCTGCAATGTCAGGCAAACTATGGTACTTCTTTGTATTATCTGCCTTGCCAGCAGCATCATCAACAGACCCAGAAGAGTAAACATCATGATAAAGTCTTTCAGTTTTCAACGTGCTATTTCTAGATACTGCAAGGTTCTGAAATCCTGGTGGTTGTGAAGAGCCTGGTCCATTTTGCAATTTTTGCCCCATAGCAACAGCAAGTGGGTCTCTGTAGTTTCTAGGGCCCAAGGATGATGATATCGGTGCTGGTGAGTCCATTTGACCATTTAAGCCACTGGAACCTCTTTCCTTAGCAATTTGATTGATGATAGATGCAATCTGATAACCATGCACTGTAGCTGGCTGACTACACCGGCTATCAGAGGATGGAAGCGTGTGTGCACTAGAATACCGGCTATCAGAAGATGGAAGAGTGTGTACACTAGAATACCGTCTCTCACTTGAGTCAGCAGTACATTGGCCGGGACGTTGTACATATGCATCAAACAACTGATTGTGGTTGGACCACAAAGAGGATGGTCCCCTCTGACCTCCATAAGATGAATCGATATTGCTCTGAGCCCTCAAATGATTGGGAGAGTCGCCTAAATTTGAATTGATCAGAGAATCAGATGCTCTACCACCAACAGATGAGAAGTATCCACTAAATTCTTTCCCAGCAGTGTCCACTTTCAACGACGAAAACTTCAAATCAACCCCCAAGGCATCCAGTTTCTTGGTCTTTGCTTCTTGAGTTGTTTGCCCATGGAAATCATACAGCTGTCCCCAAAACTCATCAAGAACTGAAGCTAATTGGCGTCTTGCAGCACGGCCCAGCCCTGCTAATCTTGAAAGACTTCCAGCACCATTCCCACCCTCATCACTTATACCACTAAGACTCCTAAATGATTCAGGACCATCAGACATCAAGGATGAAGTGCTTCCAGGAACCCCTTTGGATGTTTCTTCAGGCTCCCAGCTATCCCCCTCATCATCCTCCTTTTCAGCATGGAAATCACCATCTATATCCACAGTCTTTTCAACTGAGTCCATTGATTCAATATCATCCTTCTTGGCACCAAGCAATTCATTGCCAGGGACCACATTCATAGCAGCTGGCAGAGATACTGACTCTATTATAGGTGATGTTTCCTCCTCATAGAATGTTGTGGGACTAGAGGTTGTAATTTCAGAATGATTTTCTTTCATAGTAGTAAAATGAAGTTCCTGATCCGGCTCCATAATTGTCTCAGGCAAATCAGGACCAACATTTGCAACAGTTACATCCGAGTAACTCTCGACAGACTTCCCTGGACCTGGTAATTGTTCTTGCCCCCCTATGGATTCCTCTCCAGTATATATCATAAAATCTTCCTCTATCTGCATGGATGGCTCAGATGCAGTATTTTGTACATCCCTATTCCATACCTGAGCGTGAGTTGCAGATTTCAATGGGGTGGCTGCTAGCCAGAGCATCAAACAAAATGATGAACAGGCAATAACGAGAAGAACAGTGTAAGAGGTTGATGAACCACCACCTGTGCTCCATCTCAAATTACCTACCCAATCACTATCCCCAAAAATCATCTCCACCACAAAAATAATCTTTATGCCAAGCATCCCCATGAATGAAATCAGCGCTAAGAACTCCAAGAACGGAGAAATTTTGTAGGCAGCCATCACTTGTCTAGATGAAGCGATACGGAAAAGGGGAATCACTGAAGATGGAAGCAGTAAAGCTACCATAACCTGTGTAAGTATAAGCAACTGGTATATCCCTTCAACTCCTGAAGTCCACACACAATAAAGGGCTGGAACTACTGCAATAATTCTGATTGTTGCACGTTGAAGCCAATTAGGAATATCCAGTCTGAGAAAACCCTGAAGCACTACTTGCCCACCAAGATTCCAGGTAAGTGCAGTAATGTGATTTGCAAAAAACAAAATGAGTGAAAAGATACAGAGTGCTACTGGACTTCTGAACACCTGAAACAATCATTATATGTAATCAAAGTAATAAGTATTCATCAAATTCATACAGAAAACCACTTGCATGCCAGAAAAAAAAAAACATCTTCACAACTAATAAATATGAGAGAAGAATTGTACCGGCTCCATAAGCGACATCGCATCAGGAAAAGTAAGTACAACGAGGCCAGTACTGTAGAACACATTTGCAGCTGAGTTCATAAGCACATAATTTACCAGATAGATGCCACTGAAGATACATAAAATGGCAAAAAAATGGTTTTGGCACAAGGCACCCTTGGAATTATTTGGTGGTCCCTGATGTTCCTGCAAGAAAAATAAGGATACCAGATTTCAGAAAGTAATCCAACAGAAGTTATCAAGTGATATCAAACTCATTCCATATGTAGATGAAACCATAAAATTGGATCGCATAGGCGAAGCTTAATTAAATAACAGTGATTAAGCATCAACCAGGTGCACAGGTCAAATTCATTTTTATTTTCCAATAATGTGCAAAAGTAGGAGGCTTTCAGGCTTGTTAAGCAATTGAAACCAACAAGCTCAAATGTCTCTGAAAACCAAAAGATAAAAATAAAACAATGAGATCATGGCTTCCAAATGCCCACCAAGAAATTAATAAGAAAAGGTTGAGAATTATTTTTCAAATGTAAAGCATCACAAGCAAAAAAAATGACTAGATTAGCTTAAGCCTCATATTATCCAGACACATTTGCATGAAAGCAGCAATTGTTTAAAAAATTGTACGAGTGCAAAAGAAAGAGAAGTGAAAACCAGCCTAGAATTCGTTTGTGGCTTTTACCACCACCCAAATGCAATGAAGTTGTGTAGGTGAAAAATAACTTCGGACTTCAGCAACATGTTTCCACCAAAGGTATACTGTATTCCCAACAAAGGAGGACCTCTATGGGCAATCTCAAAACAATGACAATCATAATTGCTACCCCAAAGTTGAATGTTGTCAAAATCCAGGGCTCCTCTTAGGTATTGTATATAAACATCAACATAAGCACATTTTGAAAGATTCAACAATTGTAAGGAATCAGTACCACAATCCTATTGATCAAATTCCAAGTTATAACAATTCTGCTACAGGTTGTATGTTACACCTTTCTTGCCAAAGCCTTTTCACCCTGACCTAGAGACGTGTGATGACGTGAATGATGTTTCAGCAACTAACCAAAAACATGGACAACTTGATGGTTTTCTGAGCCTTAAAATCTACTCTCTCTTAGGGTCTTTTGTTTTTTACCCATGCTCTAAAGGAGCCTTCACCAAACATTTACGCACACATAACTAGCTTTATAAACACCCACATCCTTAACAATGCAAAAGAACATATGTACACATACAGAGATGGGAAATAGTTGCATTATTGGGGCAAACTGATATCCATTCACCAAGCTATATGAACAGAATATGCTTGTTTGGCCTTTTGGTTGTCTCAGGAAAATAGAAGAAGAAAGAAAGAAAGGCTGGATGTTGTTCAGATAGTGACACCATAAAGCATCAGCAGCACAGGTACAAATTCTCAGATTTCTCATACCAAATACCTTACCAACCCAATTGCCAGTATCACTGTCACAAGCCACTAAGTGTTAGGGAGTGTGGTAGCTTATGCTTTTAGGTGCTTTTTAAAAGTACATTTCATCAAATTGATGCTTTTTTAGTGCTTTTTGATGATTTTAATGCACTCATGTAATAAATGAAAAAGAAAACTGAAAAAAACATTTTTATGCATTTTCAAGCGAAAAGCACTTTTGAAGAGCACTTTGCACCACAATACCACTTAGAAATTCTTTTAGAAAAGGAAAACCATGCATGGCAACAAAGATCGCAGTGCACACTTGGACTCAACTTTCAAACATCCATACATGGCATAATTGACACAAAATGACATGTAAAAGAAAATAAACACCAACATTCAAGTAGGGTAGTAGCAGAAAACACAAAATAAATCCTCTCTGCACCAAAATTAAAAACTCAAAGGTCAAATAGACACCTCAAAGCTCAAACTGCAATAATAATAAAAAAACCAAAGGTCAAATAGACACCAATAATAAAAAGCCCAAAGGTCAAATAGACACCTCAAAGCTCAAACTGCAATAATAATAAAAAAACAAAACCGCAATAATAATAAAAAAACAAAACCTGGAAGATATTTAGATAAAACTAACAGCATGCCAAGTAATGCACGCCAGCAAAGCCTTTGAACAGTATACAGAATGGTATTGCCAATACACAGAAGGCGAGAGACAAACCGGTGGGCTTGAAGAAAAAAGTGCAAGGAGAAAGAAAATTACCAGTACAATAGAAGAATGGAGGAAAAAATTGTGAGGCATGATACTTGCTCCAAGAAGACTCATCAGAGCAAATGCACTGTCCTCACTTAATTTTGTTGGCATCCCATTCATGGGAAGAGGGATTTCTGGTTGGCTGATGAGAACTCCGAAGAAATACAGAACTAGTAAGAAGCCTGCGATGCATGTACTGAGGAAACTTGCCTTGCATCTCTCCTAAAAAAAATGGTATTAAAATCAAAAGTGATATTTTTAAGGTGAGCTAATAAAATAATGAGAGTAACTAGACTTACCAAGAGGGCAGAAAAAACTGGAAATAAAACAGCATCAACAGCAGCTAAAAAAACACAGGTTGATAAGTCCATTCCAAGGAGAAGATTAAGACCATGTGCAATGCCGAGAATCTATTGAAAACAATTCACAAGTTAGGACCACAAGAAGAGATCTCTAGTATAAATCACATCACATACCAGATGCCTTAAATCCATATCTTTGGAAAAGGCAACCAGATGTACTAAATAACTAAGAATGAGGAACTACCATAGTGAGGTCCAACGCAATCACGGAAAGCGCTGCTTGAACTCCTAGAAACATGCACGTCCACTTGTCATACTCATCACTGCAAATCTAATGGCATCATTGGGAAGAGGTGAATTAATTAAACTTCAAATCATAATTGGGCAGGTGGGTGCAGAATAGAAAGTGGACACACCAAAAAATCAGAAAATGGCTAATATTCTTCAAAATGCAATTGATAGCTGGAAAACATCTCCACATATACGTGTATGAATGTACATACAAATGGATAAATAGTTTCTTTATGGAAACAGAAGTGTTGCTCAGACATTATTTAATGGAAAAGGTAGAGATATAATAAGAACCCTGCTATCTCTAGGTCATGCTAACGAAAAGCACAACCATTAGAATGCAAGGATCATAAAAATAATACAAAAGCAGGTTCTTGTCTACTCCCATGCTACTCCTATTGCTATTACAACCGCTACTTTTAAAACAAAGATAGGCGCCCCCAGCTCCTAGTCATAGCTCTTCTGAATTTCACATAGTATTTTGAAATTCTTTGTTTTCGATTATCTAACAAATCACCTAGTGAAAGTATATTATCTTTCCATTCAATGAAAAAGTAGGCCATGCTAAAGAAAAGCACAACCATTATAATGCAAGGATCATGACACAACACAAAAATAATGCAAAATGCAGATTTTCAGTAGGGTAGATAGCAGGGTCCTTGTAGACCTGTACCCTTTTCCATTAAAATGCAAGGGGCATAAGCAGTGCCATGTGGAATATAACCAATAATTCCCATTTCCAAATTCTAATATTTTGTTACTCCCATTTGCAAGAGGGAGAAAGAGCTCAAGATAAACTAGTCATGTTGGAACACGAAAAAAACACAATTATTTCATCTTTGAATAGAGCATGTATGGTCATGGTATCAACAAGAAGAGAAAAGTATGGAAACAAACATAGAATATTCCTTGAGGAAACAGGATGATACCTGCGCAAGATCTTTTCCAGTGACCACACCAATTCGAGCAGAGAGATACTGGCATAAAATGGCAACAAAATTGAAAACAAGCATCGGCAGCACCAGATCATACCCAAAACGTGCACCTCCTTCAACAGTTGCTGCCCACTTTCCAGGATCAACATATCCAATTGCAATTAGAAGCCCAGGACCCACAGCAGGAAGCGCCCGACGAAGAAAATGCAGTGGATGATTAGCATTTACATACTCAGTTTCCATGTTACTGATCAGTATGATATTTGATAGCACTTCCAAGCAACAGAGGAACCTCCCAGTGAAAGCCTAAATAAATAAATTACATTGCTGCTTAAAGCAGCACCTCCTTATAATTTATTCCTCTTTTCACTAATCATTCAACAGAAATCTAACTACTTCTTCACCTGAAAATGCTTGCATGAGTTAAACCAAAGACAATTACTCTTCCTTTTGAAGCACATCAACAGAAAGTACAGAGTGTGTCAAACAACAGCAATGATAATATTGCACTTGAGGCTCTATCAAATGCACTTAACCAGATAATACCCAATAGAAACTCTTCAAGGAAAGGTTAGTTGCATGGTGACTGCTAGCAGAAATACCCACACTAGCTGTGATCGACGGAGACAATCTAACACTTGCAAAATCAGCTTGCATGCTACATGGGAGTGACTGTGATGGCCTACTAAGCACGCTAATAATCAGCTGACAGTGACTAGCAGCTAGTCAGTTTCAAGCAAGCCTTACTGCAATTATTTGAATTTTGTCCCCACCCTTGATGCTCAATCCTGATTCCACAAACAAAATCAGTCAATGGCTAAAAAAATCTCAAAAAACTATAGAACTTGGAAGACTTTGGTGCGCAATAGGATGAAGCAAGCCACTGGAGTTGCAAGATCATCATTTTAATGGAGGATTTGAAGAATCCAACAGTTCGACATCAGGCAATAGGTATACAGTAGACATCAATCAGTTATGCCTAGTGTTAAGAAATGCAGTCTTTAAAAAATTCCAAAATTACCAAAAAAATAAATTCACAAAAGTAACAAAGACACATCATACGACAAGCTTCCTACGATCATTAGTTAAAACATCCGCAACAATCTCAATTACACAGATACACGAAATAAGAGAGGCATATATTCTAGCATATGCTGAAATCACCATTTCCAAAACTAACTTCAACAACATTCACTCTTAATAAATAAACATGATCAGTTAAAGCTACAGCTAGAACATCAAAAACCAAATCCTAGTAACTATTAAAACGCAAAAAGACACTTCAGATCTCACCAAAACATAAACCAGTATCAAAACCAGCTCAAATGGCATGAATTCATCAAATAACCAAACATCCACCGTTACCCAAAAACCCAGCCCCTAGCTTCAAACCCAGAAATGAAATGAACCCACAAAACTATTCAATCAACCCCCACTCCCAGGCTTCATAGATCCGATTCACAGGGGAAAAAACAGCATTTGTACAAATTTCTTGGTCAACTCAATAGCTCAAAAACAACAAGAGACGGTGCCAAAGTGTATCTTTTCCAGTTGGGTTTTTGAGCAAACAAATAAAAAAGATTCTCTTTTTCTTCTTTCTTATTACCTTGCTCTCTCTGACTGTTAGTTTCTTTCTATATCGCCTTGTCCTCTCTCTCTGCAATCTCTATCTGGAGCTGTACACAAGTAGATCTCAAAAACAAAACAAAAGGCAACTAAAAAAGAGGGCCTCTCAGAGAAGCCACGCAGTTATTAACTTATATCGAGGGTAATTTTTTATTTTTCCCAGAAAGAGAAAGCTCTGTTTTCAGGGAAAGTTGTAGAGAGAGAACCAGGTAGTGAAAGTGAGGGCATATAAAAGATATCTATATTTATATAATATAATAAAATATAATGGTTTGTCTAACTGCTTGCTTGGGATTGGCTTTTTTTATTAATTATTAATTATTAATTTTAATTTTTTAAGTCTATATTGAAGAGAGAGGGAAAACAAATGGAGTGAGAAAACACAAGTGGATTTATTTTATTTTTGCTGATATTTTGCCATTGTTTTTGCAGTACATAATTACTGTTGCAAGATTTTTAATATGGTACGGTCCTAACATAAGAGAAGCTGATGATAAAAGATTCTTTTGTGTAGTGAAGACACATGGAGAATAGCAGGTTGAATTAATTGATGATGAGATTGTTATGACTTAAACTGAATTTTTATGTTGTTTTCTTAAGTATTTTTATTTAAGAATATATTAAAATAATATATTTTTTATTTTTTTAATTTATTTTTGACATTGCGATATCAAAATGATCTAAAAATATTAAAATAAAATAATTTGGTGTAAAGAAAAAAATAAAATAAAATCTTTTTTCAAAAATATAAAAACAAATAATCTCTAGATAAAAAAAAAATGTACTTTTATTTCAGCTTACATTGTATGCATTTCTAAATATGAATCACTTTTATTATTTCTCTAAGACATGATCATGTTGTTTTACTAATCGATAATATACCTTCTTTTTTTGCCATACATTAAAAATAATTCTTTTGGTTTTTGTATTTTACTTTTTGCGCATGATATCGTATCTCATTCATGTTAAAAAAAACAAAAAGGAAAAGGAAAAAAAATTAAAAGTGAAAATTTCTTTTTATAAAGAAAGCGTTAGTCTATACCACCGACAAACAATATGGATTGGAACAACACAATCATGTCTTTTGTAACGCTTTATAATCATCTTGATAGTCTTTTTATTTCTAGATAACGTTTGTGGATAAAAGACTTTTAATATGGTGTTTGCGGGTTTTTTTTCTCTTCTCTTGATTTCCATATTTGCCCCTGTAATTTTTCGAAGCACCCATTCAATTTGCCCCTTCAATGTGTTTTATTTGTATTTGTTTTATCTAAAATAATTTATAAAATTAGAATTGTTTTCAATATCATCATCCTTCATTCTTTTTCATTTATCATATTTGGTCCCAATTTTTTTTTATCATTTTCTTGATTTATTTTGTTTTTCAATTTCATCCCTTATTGTGTTATTTTATTTAATTGGTTCTCATTATTTTTTATTGTTATTTGTTTTTAAATTTTAATCTTTTTTAATTTAATTCATTTTTTAATTTTTTAACATATTGTTTTATTTCATTTAATTTCTATATTTGATTTGTCATTATTATTTTGATTATTGTTATTTTTTGTTTTTATATATTTTGGATGATTGAGAATTTTGCTTCGTGATTATTTTGGGATGTTCTTATATGAGATAACTTAGTTTCATGACACGAGCCATATGTTTCGAATATTAGCTTGATTTGATTTTGATCTTAGATTTTGAATATTTTTTAATTTCATCCTTTAACATTAAGTTATTGGATCTTTAACTTTGTTATTTTTTTCACTTTTCTTTCCATGAATTAATTCGGGTTTTAAAATATGTTTTAGTCATTTTTTTAGTTTTCCCTTTCATTATGTAATTTATTTCAGAGTTGCCCTTCATTGCTTTATTCAATTTATATGAATTTATCTTGATTCCATAACTAAACCAACATGTTAACTCGAATAAAGTGTTTTTATCTTTTTTTCAAAAAAAAATAATTAAATCATCCTTCAAATTTGATTTTTCTCTTTATAGGGAGATCTTGTTCCCATTCAATTTTTATGTTGTTATCGAACAAGATAGTTGAGATATTTTAATAATGTTCAGAGGGTAGAGTATTTTTTATAATATTGACAAGTGTTTATTTTTTTCAATTAGTCACTTTTTTTTTGTTTTTTTTTAATTATTATCATTAACTTTTTTATAATCATATTACTAAGTTAGCTTAGCTTTTTAAACCCATTCGAATCGATGACTTTGTTCTATTGTTTTTTGGTTCTTTTAAAATATTATTTTAAGTTAAAAAACTTGACTAGCCTACGTCAAAACAATGGGCCACCTATCTAGATGTTTAATACTTTAATATATGATTAAGGAAAATTTGATTTAGTTTATGAACATAACAATTTCTAGAAAATATTCTTAGAAAAGAAAAACATTTTTTTAGACAAACTAAATATAATTTTGATTAAAATTGAGTTAAAAAAAAATAGTCTTTGTGTTTAAAAATTAGTTATAACAACTCTTATTGCTGTAAAAGGAAAAAAAAGATATTGGGATTTTTTTATCTAAAAAAAAAAGTTAAGAGATAGATTCATATTAAAATATATTATCTCGTTCCAAAAATGACCACCCTCCAAGACATACTTCTTTAATCATATGATAATAAATTTGTTTTTTTAAGAAAATTAAAAGGTTAAGTATCATTGAAACAAAATAACTTGCTGATATAATTCCTCCTTTTATTTTTAATATTTGTTTTTCATAAAAAATATAAATCTTTTGTTTTATGTTTTTTTATTTAATAATATCAAAGCAATAGGAAAAATATAAAAAATGCATGAACAGTTTGAAACAAGGATAAAAAAATATATCTTTTTATATAAAATCCTCCTTTATCTTATTAACACAATCCATTTTTTTTTAAAATAATTTTGGACTAGAATATGCATTTGTCAAACAACATCTTATTAAAATCATAAAAACAAGTTTCAATTAATAAAAATAATATTTTGACAATTATGACATGAATATAATAAAAAAAATATAAAAATGATACATCTCAAGTTCATTTTTGTAAATAGGTTTTTAGAAGTGTTGTCACACGACATGTCAACTTAAAATCCACTTGACCCAGTCATTGCTTGGTTCAAGTTTCAAATCAAATCAAACATGAACTAACTTAATGTGACCTAATTGACTTGACAATTCCATGTATGACACAATTTGAACCTAGTTGACTTTAAAAATAAGAAATTTAAGACTTCATCATTTTAACATGTTGAATGAATAGAGAGATCACCAACAAAGGAGAAATAAATGAGATGGTCCAACTAAGTAGAAGGTAATCACAACTTCAAAATATTGTAGATTGGATTCACATCATCATCATCATCATCATCATCATCATAGTAAGACAATGACTAGAGCTATCAATAAAACTAAGCAGCTTGTGATTTCAAGCATAGACTTAAATTGAGTAGTCTACGCTGAATTATTTGATAGAGACAAGTTGAGTGGGAATAACAAAAATTTATAATGTGGAGGAAAAACTCAACCATGTTTATAGAAATAGAAATATAATTTTAAAATATAAAATGATATAGTTTTGATCTCATATTAGACAAATATGTCAATTGAAAAATATAAATTATACATCTCGGGTAGCATTTTTGACAATTTGAAGGACTTTTCTATATCATGCTCAAGCTAGTTATAATATTCATATTACTTTTGTCATCATGTGATAATTTATTTCTTTTTCTTAATCTACAATTCAATACATAATGTCTTGTCCTATTATAATTTGCTCATTTCTATCTCAAAAGGTTTGAATTCTAAAAAAAAAAATCAACGAAAAATGTAGTAACATAAATAATATAAAGTCGAGGGCTTTTAATGAGGCTGCAATGTGTTTTAAACTATACAAAAGTTACGATAATGATGATTTGATATTTATGAAGATAACGAGTGGTATTCTTAGTTATTCTCTAATCCATTAAATATGGTGTGATGATAAATAATTTGAGATTTATATAGTAAATTTTAAATTCGAGTCGGAGTTTATATCTAGTAAATTTTCTTATCAATCTAAAAAAAAAGAAAAAACTTTCTGAAATCTTTACCCTGAAAATAACAAGAAGTAATCATTACAAACCAATATAACAATTTGGGTTGGAAAAATTAGATTCATTCGGAACCAATTCTCATGAAAAAATATGTTAATAATAACAAATTTAATAACTTTGATGTGAGAGGATGACATTTTAGATTAACTTGTGAAATTTGTAATCTATATATGAACATAGTTATTTGATAACTTTTTTTTGTTGGATAAAAATGAAAACGTGGATGCAAGCCATCTAAAAAATGTAAGAACAAACCTATGAAGAATTTTAAATAAAAAAGAGTGTTTGGTAATGTTATAAAAACGAATATAATGAATTTTAATAAAATAAAAATAAAAACTGAACAATATTTTCTAAAATAACATCCTTAATAAATTTCTAATAAATGTGTATAAGCTTTTATTAATTATAATTAAAATCAAATGAAAGATTAAGATAAAAAACATAAAGTTCTAAAACAGTCCATGCACTCCTATTTGAGCGTGTAGTTGAGATTATGTTTTGAAAATATTTTTTTTATTTAAAGTATAAACTAATAATAATAAAATTTTATTTTTTTTTTAAAAAAAAAATTTAAAATACAATGACAAAGTGGTTCGTGGTCTATCATAAAAAGAGCCAAATATATAGTTTTTAAGAGTTATATTTTGAAAATTATAGTTAAGAATGTTTTTTTAAACCGCAATTAATGCTAAATATCAATATGGTGATGAATCATTAATGTTTTTAAGGCAACATTTGAGAAATGAGCGTGGTTGACTTTAATTTAAACAGCTCATGTCTAGATTTAATATTTAATGTGGTTGGAGTTATTTTTGAAAGTATTTTTTATTTAGAAATATATCAAAATAATTTATTTATTTATTTTTTAAAAATGATTTTTAAAATATATTAAAATAATATTTTTTATTTTTTAAAAATTATTTTTAATATCAGCACAAGAAAATAATAAAAAATATTAAAAAAATTAATTAAAATAAAAAAAATCCAATTATTTTTAAAAATACTTAAAAAAAAGTTACAAACAACCACTTGATTGACAAGCGATGAAAGAAACTGGGCCCCATAAGCCTGCTATCAAGTACTCCGTGTTGTGTCTTGATCTTATCCTACTGCATGCAGCAGCACTGGATAGAGATGCCTGTACGTTAGTATTTAACAATTTCACGAGATAAAATGCATTTAATCAAAGGTTAATCTTTCAAATATATAAAATAAAAGATTAAATACATAAAATCAAATGTTGGTCAAAGAAATTGATGTTTTCCCATTTATTACATATACTGCCACGTTAATTTTGTATTGTTTCCCCTTATAAAAAGACACACATAGTAAAAAATAATATTTAATACAAATTAAATACATTCAAAGAATTCAAAAACGGAATCTATAGATTGTTTAAATGAATCTAAAATCACTTTTAAGATTAGAGCGAGGACTAGCTATAGTGCTCGTGATTTGCTGCATCATAATTTTTTTTTCTTTTCGATAGAAAATAATATTTAGATACCATAAATATATTTTAAAAAAATGATATCAATTAATGGCTCAAAAGAGTTATATAAATTGATGTTATTTTAATGATATGATAAAAACTAAGCATTAATAATAAATGAATCATTTAAAAAAAAACTAATTATAATAACTTGAAAAAAATATTTTTACCAAAGAAGAAATAATATATCTCAATTTACAGTCTATTAAATATTAAATACACAAGAACAAAATAGGTTAAAAGAGAGACCTGAAGAAACCAACCTTAGTTAACCTGAGTTAGTATAATAAATTTATAACCCTGTGATTATGGTCAAACCAATCCAATTCATGAGATAAGAATAAACCGATAAGAAATAAAAAAATAAAAAGATATCAATTTTAAATGATAATAATTATGCAAATACCAAAATACCCATTGATATTAATTTTAAATATTTTTTTTTTTTTGCTTTTAATGACATCTTTATTTGCTTCTTGTCAATTTGGTAAACTTTGTAAAAAAACCCTTAATAGATTTAAGATTTTTAGTGTGAAAGTTAGCATAAAAATGTAATTATATTATTCCAATAAACATTATTCTCTCTCTATAAAATCAACACATGTTAATGAAGAAGAAAAATCCAGTTATGAATCAAATACATTGATGCATGACAACCATATTATATACAATCATTCATCTGCTGTTTATTTAATGGTAAAGAATATTTCGAAATTTTAACAACTAGGGTCTGCCCTGATCAAGCTCTAATCTTCGGCAATTACAGCAATGTTTACTTTCTCGAAGCAAGTGATTGATCAGCCAGAGGGCGTAAATGTATTTTAGGGCAGCAAGCACCTCCACAGGATTCGGACGAACCTTTTCTTTTCGAATATATACACAACGTGGGAATCAAAGGGAAGAAACAGTAGATTAGTGATGAAATAAAATAATAGTGAAGTGGGAACTCTCTGTGGTCTCTCTCTTCTCTGTTCTAACCATCCACATGCCATTAATTAATAATTATTATTATTATTATTAACAAATAATAGTTTACAGGTAAGTCCTCTTTACTCAAATCAAAGCAGCTGTCTTTTTCATTTTTTTAAAGAAAATTCAGTTGAAACGTGTTCATTGAACTTGGTTTACTCCCTGTAAAGTCGATTATAATAGTGTTTATTCGAGACAATAAAAGCATAACACCTGTTTTTTACAAGAGTTTTTGAAAAAGTTTATTTATTTTTATTTTAAATTAACATTTTTTGATGTATTTAGATCATTTTAATGTATTGATGTCAAAAATAATTTTTAAAAAATAAAAATAAAAATCATTTGATATATTTCTAAATAAAAATCATTTTAAAAAACAGCCACAATCACACTGAGATGCCCATAATAAAATATAAGCTAGAGGCGACAGCCCTAGTTTTTTTTGTGTGTTAATATTACAGTTATTAGAGGAAGGCAGATCCCCATATGGGTGGGTTTAGATCACCAAGATGCCAATAATCTAGTATGTCTCCTTTTGTTTACTGGATTGTGATTTTTGGGGTTATGTGGCACTGTTCAGATAATAGTAATTGTTCATTGCATCTTATGATCAAGCTATATATATATATATATATAGCACATGCAATGTCCTGTAAATACAGAGCCAAAAAAAAAAGTTCGCCTCTCATTAATTTTTTGCATATATTAATTTGGCCCATGATAAGTAGCTGGCCGAACATGCTCAGGTTTATGTATACATCAAGATCGGAGTTATAGATGTTTGTCAATTAATTATCCAATAAATTAATGAATTATATAATTTCTTATCTTCCTTACTGCCTTTGTTCTATTTTATTATAAAAGAGTTCATTGTTGAACAACACCAACACAGTATTATGACATCGTGTTTCAAAAATATTTTTGAAAAATTTTTATTTTAAATTATTTTCTGGTGTTTTTATATTATTTTCATGTACTGCTGTTAAAAATAATTTTTTAAAATAAAAATTATCATTTTGGTACTTTTTTGAATAAAAAAATATTTTTAAAAGCAACCCCAACTACACTCTTAAACATACACTAAGCCTACCAAAGGATGATGTCTAGTGTCTTCTACCTGACATAGTTGCTTCATTATACCTTGTGATTTTTAGTTTCATGGGACTTGACGAGGTGAAAATTGAACCGCTGAATCATTTAAAAACTAATCTAAAACATTGAACACATCATGAGCATGTTGAGCACTGGTGAAACTCTTTTCAGCATGTATGTTCATGAAAAAAACATTGAACATATCAAGGGTTTTATTAGTAATGTAATGTAGGTTTTGGTTGTTGACTATGAAAGAAAATGATATTTACAGGCTTAAGAAGTGTTTGAGGGATCTCAAGAGTAAATATCATTAAAGCTCGCTTCCAAACCTTTTTTTTGGTCAAGGGATTCCTAGACTTTAAGGCTGACTTCGTAAAATGATTTGATATGTCCCTACTATCTTGGACTATTTGATTTTGGTTTTCATTTTGTATGGAATGCTCAACCTTTTGAATATTTGAATCTCTTTATACTCACAATTTTGTTTAGGCATTTTCGATCATCAAGGATCATTTTGTACATTCCTATGGTAAAATTCCTTTTTAATACTCGTGTTTTCCCTTGGTATGGGGTATTAGGGTTAGTAAGAAAAACTTACTAGGTTTAATGGGTACTACAAATGATGTTTTTTTTTAGTATCATGAAAGGTTTATTAAAGATGACTTTCCTTTATTTCAAATGCATGCATTTAGGATTATTAAGCTTTGCATTCTCTCATTGTGATTAGTTTGGACATGTAAAAGTGTTGTTATTTATGATTATGAATCATTATTCATTCAACTAAAGCTCAATTTTAAGGTTATTTTAAGTGATGTTTTGATTATTTTTTAGGTTTTTAATCGTTTAGTCACCTCACTGAGGGATCATTTGAATTCCAATAAAGTTTAGGCAGATCATATATGTCCATCTTGGTCAAGATTAAAGCACATTCAAATAAAGTTTTATTCACTATTTATGGTATTTCATAGTTTAATGCCTATTTATTCTGATTTTTTCCTGATTCTAGCAGGATCTTCTTCTTTTACCATTCTTGTCTTAACCTTATTGTTGCATGCCTTAGCCATTTTACTTTTGGTACAACCGGTGGTGAAAAAAAAAATACTTCTATTCTTTTCTCATTCATCAAATTCAACTACTCAAATTTTAGCTTTACTTATTTTGATTCTTCCAACTTTGCATATATTAGAACCTTTGATGATGAAATCTCCACTTCTAAAGACATAATTGTTTCCATCCTATTGTAATTATTAATGACAATAATAATATTCTAGCAGACGACACTGCATTTATTGTGTTTCATGAAGCTTAGGAAATCATTGATCTCTTATTTAGTAACGAGTTTGTTTATTTTCTTTATCAGGTTAACTATTTATTTCCGTCTTGTTTTTTTTAATTTTGTTTATCGAGCTTTTCTAAGATATTATTTTTTCATTATGGGTCAAACCTATAATTTCTACTTCGAAAATAGTTATTAATTGCTCATTCTAGAAAGAGTAATAATAGTTATGCGATATGCATTGTAGTTTCCTTTACTTGCCACTTTAAATTTAGGCATAATGAATTTAGGCAATCTATTTACAATGAATTATACTGATATACTTCCTTAGTTTTGCTAAATTTGTCTATCATAAATACTTATCTACCTATTTCCCTTTTCATTATAAGATTTATTAAAGTTAACATTTGTATCACCTTATCATAAAAGCTTTTGTATTGATTGAACATATGGTCTTTTTATGATGATATTTTATAGAAAGTCCTACTTATTAATCAATCTTCACAACTACCCTCGCACCCATTTTCTACCAGCATTTGTAAACCCTATCCAACGATAACTTTAAGTTCCTCGACCTTCTATCTCTAATCTCTTTAAAACAATTTTGGCACTTTATAGTCTTTTAGAATTTAAAGATGTTTTTAATTATTTTAAGGAATGACAAACATTGTTCCTCTAGTTGAGAAATAAATATTCAAGAACAATCACTCTTTATATTATTATTATTATTATTCATTTATTAGAAAGAGTCATGTTCAAGAGGAATTGAACCTTCTTAAGATTGAGTTTCTATCTTATTACTACTAATTTATAACCTTTCATTTATATTAGATAAAGTATACATAACCGAGTTCAACTTTAATATAGACAGGTAAAGAACATAGAAAATCCTTTATAGATCTTAGAGGTGTTTCTTGAAACTCATATTTTTCATTATCAAATCATCAATATAGGCTTCCATGATTTTGTCTATTAGTCTTTGAAGGTTTGATTTACCATTTTTTAATAAATAACTTTTGCATTCTTGATTCTGAATGACATGGTATCAAAACAAGATGTCACCCTATTTATAATAAATAATGTCTTTTTTTTTTTCAAGATTCACAATAATTTAGTGGTAACCTAAGTTCATACCCAATATACTAATTCAAACTTGATTACAAAGTATACTAGTCTATCTATCTTCGTTAAGGGAAAGTTCTCATTCAAGAAAGCTTTATTGAAATCAAGAAAGTGTACACATATTCTCTACTTTTTTATTTATTTATTATAAAGCTTTATATAATGTTATGTTTTTTATTTTTCGAGCAGTACTTACTACAATACAGAGCACTTGAAAAGAAAAAAAAGTTGGCACTTGAAAGCATAATAATCCATCTCTTCAAAAAGGTTTTTAAGTGATTTCTCATTAGTAATTCATATGCATTGACTCTTGAAAAACTTGTGGTTTGTAATAATTCAATCTTTAAACAATTATTAAAAAATAGTAATTTAATATTCAGGTAGTTTTTATCTAAACCCTTTTATCTAACGAGATATTTGAACTCCACCAGAAAAATTTTAAATTTACCATTTTTTCTGCAAGTATATATTTCGGGAAACTTATTACTGTCACGTTGAAAATGAGTGATGTGCTTGATAAAATCAAACTTAGTTTTATCTGATAAAAAAAAAATGAGTGGCTTTGTTAGGTCTGGGGAAGATCTTAAACCCATTCCAGAGATGAACTAGACTTTTTGAAAATCGATCCACCCTATATAGATCTTCCATTTTAATATTATATGAGAAAATTGACACCTGTTGATTTCACATAGGTCAGCCTGCTTTATGCGTTTGCCAGAGAAGGCAGTAGATTGCTAGGATCTGATATTATCATGGCAATCCATGGTTAGCTTGAATCATTGTGTTCCAGCCTCTCTCTCGATGATAAGCACTTTGATGTGAATTCTCACCAAATTTAAGTTAATGCATTTGCAGGTTTGACTTTGCTGATGGTGATGTTTGATTGCAGAATATATTGATCTGTCGGTTGACTTTTGTAGTGACCGGAAAAGAAGAGTAAGGGCGACCGCATCCCTGTTCTCAAGATTCCGGGTTTCAAACTTCACGATCTGGAAAAAAATGGACAAAACATGGTAGATTTTCTTTAATCCACCGGAATTTCGGCATAGTTTTTCTGTGATTTATAGGTGTCAAGTTATCGATATTTAACATTTTATATATTTTTGAAATTAAAATCCACATCCACTATATACCCAACATTTCAAAGTTTAATTCCATAGATCAATATTAACACTAATTTTCGGGAAAATCATGAAATAATTTTCAAATTAAACATTTATTATGGAATTTATCAGTCATGATTTTAAAAAGTGTGCGTGTGTGTTTATTCCATAATAAAATATACAAAAATAAAATTATGAACATAATTATATCTTAAAGTTCAACATCCAAATGACAATATGATTACATCAAGAATGGTCAAAATTTCTCATAAAACCCAATTAGATACATTCCATTTACTTAAATAAAATAGAAAGCCATATACAAAATTACTTCTCATGTGCATGTGAAGGTCTTGAAAAACAATACAAACATTACAATATAGGTATTATAAAGTTATAACAATACAAGTGGTAAAATTCTTCTACTTCAATTTAAATTCTCAATGCTCATATATAATTTTACGAATGTTTCGTCTAAAAACATGACTTAAGATAATAATCAATTAACAATAAAACTTGTCATATGTGAGGTGCACCAAGAGCGATGATACATCTTCACCTTACACAACTAGTCTTTTAACCTAGACTCTTATAGAATATTATATTTTCTAATAAATATAATAATAGGTGGTGACTCTTTAAAAATTATAATTTTATAATTAAATCTAAAATCTTTTAATACAAGAGGAAAAACTATCATTTATTTAGTGCACGCCATAACATCTTTTTTTTTTTCATATCTTCAAATAAAATCTCCATACAAAATATTAATTTTATGCTCTACAAATTAATGAGAAGAAATTCCTAAGTCTTTCAAATTGCATATAATTTCAAGGATAGGGCAAATGATGGACAGATAAAAACTAAAAAAGAGGGAGACTTAATTTAGACAATGAATAAAAAATTTAAAATATACTTTACGCTATACTAAACTTTAGATACAAATGTCACTACCATAATTCTATTTCATTTGAATTATTCATTTAAAACTAAAACTCTATCTTTATTGTTAGAGAAAGTCCCTGTATAGTTTCTTTGATTTTAGCTAGTTCACTATTATATAATTAGTCCCGGCCAGTTCAACCGACTTATTTTTACCCAATTGGTCCCGCCAATACAACTAAATGGGAATGATTATACTTTATATAATTAGTTTTGTCCATACAATTGATTTTAATTTATATTATTAGTATATTTCCATGTATACAACTATATTTTATACAATTAGTCTCCATATATACAAATAACTATATTTTATACAATTAGCCTATGGTCATACGACTGAATTTAATTTATATAATCAATCTTCTTTTATATAGCTAACATAAATTATAAAATTTGTCTTTATCAGTATAAATGATTATAATTTATACAATTAGTCATTATCTATATGACTAATTATATGTTATACAATTAGTCTTTTTCCGTACAATCCGCTTTAATTTATACAATTAATATCCATTTATACGGTCGACTTTCTTTTAACAAAAATTTTTATAGTTCATTTCAAATTCAATGCACATATATAATGATTTTTTTAACAAAAGCATTTCTTTAAATAAAAGATAAGGTGATGAGTACCTTCTGGACACTCTAGTAGTATGTATTCCTTTAATATTTGCTTTATCATAAAATATCCTTCCTTATTTTCAGGGAAACATCCTTAATTAATACACATATCGTTTTAACCCATTGTTCATACTTATCTAAACACATCATTATTCTTTTCATACTACTAATTTATATCTCTAATACAACTTCATATCTTTCCATATTTCCAACTTGCATTTAACAGACAATTTCACATTCTTCATTATGATTATGCATTCAACATATATATTCTTACCTTTTTCTTACTAACTTTCCTAACAAGACACAACATATATAAGTATTTAAATTACAAGCTCTGAATCCGTTTCTAAACATCGCAAAATCATTAAAAACTCAAATATTTACATAAATCTATCAAACTTCATACTTATATCTTTTCATGTTTACAAATGTAACCTAATATCCAAACATTCTATTTGACATGAATCAGAATCATGATTAAATATAATGTCATCATTGATACTTAAGTGTAAGCATAATAACATCTTTTAAAATATCAATATTTACATAGTTCCATCAATTTCCAATTTTTTTTTTCCATATTTAACAAATATAAATCAATACCCAAAACTTATTCCATATGAATCACAATCAAACATAACACATTGTCATCATTATACCAATCCAATTTAAGTATAACAACATCATTTAAACACTAAAACATACACAATTCTACTAATTTTCATATTTTTATTTCTCCATATTTAACAAACATAACCAATACCCAAAATAACTTACTCTACATGAATCATAATTAAGCATAACACACTACCATCATCATAACAATAAGTATAACAACATCATTTAAAAACCAAAACTTACACAATTCCATTAATTTATATATATTTCATTTTCCAACATTTAACAAATACAAATCAATACCCCAAAAAACATTTTCTGCATGAATCACTATCAATTATAACACACCACCATCATCATATCACTATATTTCATTGTTGGTACATTTTGTGTGCTGATTTATTTTCTGTTTGTTTGAGTTTTTATGCTACTTAATTGAGACTTTTCACCTTAGTTATAAACATGTTTTCTATTTGCAATTACACCGCATAATGTGAGGTTTACATTAACACTATTTTCTTTCATAGATCTTTTTATTGTTTTATCAATAAATACAGACGTGTCTCATTTTTTTCCCACATGTTACTTAGAGATTTCCATATATAAGTTCAATCTAGCCACAATAGTATTTTCAAAGTCAATTGTTGGAGGGAACACAAAGAGAATACAAGTCAAAGATTAAATATTCAAATTGCAATTTTCTTGTTTTTGTTAGTTTGTATGTAAATATCTATTAGAAATGTAAATTGAGTATGATATAAAATATACAGATAAATCAAGATCAATAAAACTTTTAAGGATCAATTTGTGGCTGAGCCTAAAATATAAGGACAAGTTGGACAAATTCTCTCTCTCTCTCTCTCTCTCTCTCTCTCTTTATATGTCTTAGTTATTTTCAATATAAAATTAGTCATGCACATATCATGTGATTGATTATGATGATCTAGCCAAAAATATCATTGAAATGACATATTAGACATAAACCCATTATATAAAAATATGTCGGGTATTTTTCCTAAAACTTTGCATGGACATAATTTTTTCATGAAAAATAAAAAGAAATGGTTAAGAACTTTAACTTGTTCTAGACATCATCAAGGTACCTCCTACCTACCATCAAACTCAAACAACTACTTAATCACCAACCCAACATAGAAATGTGCAGGATAAATTGCCACCCATAAAAGAAATTCTTATCACTTTATCCATATCATCCAATATAAGAAGTCAACAAAGAAAATGATGACAATTATTTTTTCTAACAAATTTAATCCATCACATCTACTATTAAAATTATAAAGTAGATTTGACTAGTGCAATCATGTATCTCTGTACTCCTAATTGACAAAGGAGATGGAGAATAGGAAACGAGTCACCTTAAAAAAAGGTCAAGTAAAAGATAAAACCCTAGATTATTGTATAAGATAAAAGAAACAAGATAATACATAAATTATTATCATTTTAGTTTAAAATATAGCTGGTCTTTCCTTCCATATATTAGCTAAATAAATTATAAAATAAACTAATTGATGTACATTTTTATGGTAAAACTTACTTTTCTCCTGCACTTAAAGCCTATTATGGACGACATTGTCGGGGGAATGCATTTTTATCGTTCTTGAGGTGTAAAAAAGTACAAATTGGTCCTTTAAGTTTTTTTATGTTTAGTCCTCGTAGTTTATATTTTTATGTTTCAATCCTAAACTCAATTTTCATCATATTTCAATTCCTAAATTCTAATAAAAGAGATGGAAAATAGTTGAGAACAGTAGAGATAAAGATCGTAGCTAGCAACAAAAATACTAATTTTTGGTGTCAGTAGAAAATAAGAGTTCAATAAAATGGTTTTTCCCACTGTAAAAAGTAGTCAGGACTCATGTATATATTTTGTTCTAATCATTTTTTTTCCATGTGATACTTTGAAGGGAACATAATTTTTATCATAATTTTGAAGGGAAGTAGAATAAAGTTTCTAAATGTTACATATTTTAGAAATAAACCTATTTATTACCCAAGCTAACCTTAAGAATATGACAACATAAACCATCTATTAAGTGATCCAGTGATACGATTTTGAAATTAAGTGGTTTACTTCTATTGTAGTCTTACGTTCGAGCTCTATGATTGCTAATATGATAGTCATTAGAGGCTTACATGATCATTAATTTCAGAATCCGTGTGATTAGTCGAGGTACACACAAACTGACATGAACAACCATATTAATAAAAAAAAAGAGAATATGACACCATAACTCTTAACAATAACGCATGAATAACCCTCGATAGGGAAAGGGAAAAGTGAAAAAAATAGAAGTGGAAACTGCCCCTCGAGCGTTGTTTAAAGTGGAAGTGGGGGGATCACTTCGAATGGATTTTTGACCTCTCCGATTTAGACATGTTAGCACGGCAATGGTAAGTGAGGATTCAACATGTTTGTAGACAAAGCGATCACATTTCACACATTGGCTAATGTGGAGGTTAACATTGCGAACCGCACGTGTGGGATTCTAATATTTTGTGAAAAAAGTGCAATCAAAAGCTGAATGAAGCTCCAATCATCCTGGACGGACATTAACCTAGATTAAATGGACATTAACCTTGATTAATCCTTGGATTTTGATAATGAATATGCCCAGCCTGTTCTGATTAAATGACTGTTTGAGAGTATGATTGTGATTGTGATTATGATTGTTTTTAAAAATATTTTTTGTTCAAAAATATATTTAAATAATATTTTTTAAAAATAACTTTTGATATCAATATATCAAAATGATTTAAAAAAATAAATTTTTTTAATTTAAAATTTAAAATAAAAAATAAATTTTTTCTCTTCAAACCTTTTAAAAACTTACGAGTAAACTCCCGTGCTATTGTAGTGGTAGATAGAGGTCCACATGACACACAATGGAGTGGGGGAGAGCTGTAGGAGCTGCGCCAGAAGAAGGTTATCCATTTGTCAGACAATATCTTCACCAAATTTGTCCTTTACCCTAATCATATCTAGGGTTCAAAGAGTATGTATTTTTTACAAAAATAAAAATTTGAAATAATCAAAATTTTATTTATTTATTTAAACCGCCCAACACACAAATTTTAAAAATCTACCACTTGTTCCTGCAACTTGGAAATTGCCATCCCTTTCTCCCAGCCCTGGACATTTACCAAACCCAAACCAGAAGGCAAAGGCCCGGAGCCCTGCCCTCAAGTCTTTTTAGATAAATATCGCCCTATCACTTGAAAAATATCCTTACTTAAACCTACCTCCTGTCTTTCAAAAACCACCTTATCCTCACCAACCTATCTATATCCACCGCTTGGTTTCTCCTAGCAAGACACTCGAGAAAAGAAGGAAACCATGTCTGCAACATCTGCCTCTTCGCTAGTCCTACCATCGCTTAACCACCCAAATACCATAAAATCTTTCTACGGCAAACCCACTTCACTCTCTTTTTCATCTCTCTCTTCCACTTCTTCTATCAAGCCCGTTTCTCTTTTTCTCTCCTTTCAACAACAGCAGCAACAACCTTTGTCCTCTCGGTTTCTAAAAAATGTTGCCATTTCATCTGAATTCGGGCAAGAAGAGGATGTCTTTGGTGATGGAGACGAACCCAGTTTCTCTCCCGACCTCCAATTGTTTGTGGGTAATCTTCCTTTTAATGTTACCAGTGCCGATCTTGCTGATCTCTTTAAAACTGCTGGAAATGTTGAGATGGTTGAGGTATTCTCTTTCTCTTCCTTTTCGTTTAGAAGACCCTCTTTTTATTTATCTGTTAGCTTTGCTTCTGGTTTATGGTTTTGATTCTTATAAATTGCAACATTTATTTGAAGTTAATGATAGTATTTTGAGTGTTCAGTTTTTTAAAAGATACATTTTTTCCCTTGCGGTTTTTAGTGAAGCCAATTTTAGGAATAGAAGATTGCTTGTATAGTTGATAAGAAGTGCTGATGGGATTCATAGGGTCCTTATGGTCTAGTTTTAGAGGTTGGATTGCCCTTTATTTGAAATATTATTAACCATTTGCTCTAACGTGCTGAACTTTGTTACTTTTTGAAGGTAAAATATGACAAGATAACTGGGAGAAGCAGAGGATTTGGTTTCGTGACCATGTCAACTGTTGAAGAAGTTGAAGCAGCTTCTCGACAGTTCAATGGCTATGTAAGTCCGTTTTAAATAGAGATTCATAGATGATTTCGTAGCGTAGTTTGCAAAATTATCAAATTTAATTGCAAGGGTTTTAAGGGGTGCTCACTTTTGTTGGAGTATACTTGGAGGGTTTAATAATTGCCCGTGTCCCATATAATGCATCCTTTTTATCTTTATTACCAGGTTATAGCTCATACAAGCTAATTTTATTGTATCTAAGTGATAGCTTTCCATGCAGGAACTCGATGGGAGGCCATTGAGAGTGAATTCTGGACCTCCTCCCCAGAGGGAAACTCCCTTCTCAAGAGGTCCTGGGGCTAGAAGTAGTGAATCCTTTGATTCTAGCAATCGTGTTTATGTCGGTAACCTTTCATGGAATGTTGATAACATGGCGCTTGAGTCATTGTTTAGAGAGAAGGGGAAGGTGACGGACGCTAAAGTGGTTTATGACAGGGAGACTGGTAGATCAAGGGGCTTTGGTTTTGTTACTTATAGCTCTGCTGAAGAGGTTGAGGATGCCGTTGACTCCTTGAACGGCGCTGTAAGTGTATCATTTCCTTTTTTCTTGAAGATATGTTATGTTCTTTGAGTGGGTTTATCATGAGCTGAATCTAAGATTCTAAAATTGCTAGTAAAGTTTTCTTTGTAGTCAAAACAAAGTGTCAATCATTTGTTTTGTCTTGTTGCATTTGAGAGAAGTGGCTGTCACTTGCGTGATTTTTTTTTGATAAATTTTTTATTACAGTTGATTTCCATTCATTTCAAGGACTTGTTATGCATGCAAGTGTGTACGTTTATACTATGTCAAACCTGATATTTGTTCCTGCTATATTCCTAATGCTATACGTCTACTTGGCTACAAGTTAATTGTCACTTACTGAAGTTTGTTTGGTGCAGGAATTGGATGGCAGAGCAATTCGAGTCTCAGTTGCAGACGCTAAGCCAAGGCGTCGATTTTGAGCGCTTAGCCTTTTCTGTATCTTCTCCCTGCAGCGGCGAAAATATTTTGGGTGGTACTTGTCTGCATATTTGCTCTTCAAGTCTGGATGTGAATGTAATATTATATTAAATTTAAGAAACTTATTTTCTATCTAAATTTTGTTGCAGTGACTTAGGAGATGCACAGTTGCAGTCTATTCCAGCCCCGCAACCTACCTGAACAGGCTCCTTGTGCCTGGGTCCCACCTGAACTTGGCTCTTCGATAAATGCATTGAAGATGAACAAGAGTTGATTAAATGTGTTGAAATTTCTTGATGTATGTTTCAAATACTGCGATCCATATGGAAAACATGAGTAGTTTATTTATCGAGGTGGTGTATGAACTACTGAGTTGCCTTTTCTTTTGCCATTTGGGTTGTGTTCTAGAAGAGCTTTGTGATTGTTCAATGAATTGCAGGGAAATCCAAATTCAGGGTTAGGCTCCAAGATTATGAAATTTGTAGTTGCTTGAATATGTTTGCTTGCAGGGAAGCTAGAGGAAAACTTTGTGGACCTTGTGAGAGCAATTCGAGCCCTAGCCTGACATGAAATTCGCCGACGCTGGAAGCAAATTCATGATAGTTTACAAGTCAGGCTTTCTGATAAATCTATTATTGAATGCTGCAGCTGTGTTTACATACTTGTTTTTACCCTGAGCTGCAGTAGAAAAGTGTTTACAAACTATGATTTTCAGTAAGAAAAGAGAGCTGCTCACGTGTATTTAGTTTATACGAGATCATTTTTTTGGGCGGTGTTTCGGGTTAAATTAAGTAGACGTTGATAATATTTTTTCAATAAGAAACAAATTTCAATGGTAGAAATTGATTTGAAGTGATGATATTTGACAACTTCAAGAGGAGGAACTAGAAAAAGAAAAAGAAAAAGAAAATCATAATTTGAAGATGATATTTTTATATATATAGAAAAATTAAGATAACATGTTAGATCAATCTTAGGTAATTATAGGACAAAAACTTTAGTCAATTATGGTTAATCTGTGAATTATAAATATGGAATCATCTTAAAGAAAACAAATTAAAATAAACAATTCAATATTGAAAAATAAAATTAAAAAAATAAAAAAACTCAAATCAACATGATTTAATCTATTAAACTCTTGTCTCGGCTTATGGGAATAAAATAACTTTATAGAAATAAAACCAAAATAATTTCCAGTCAATCTTAATAGTGAAGGGTGAAATTAAAAAAAAATTAATTTCAAAATAAAACAAAACCCCCCAATTCAAGTCAATTGGTTAACCCATAAAACTGGTAACTTAATTTGGATAACATTGTAGAAAATAAATTAAAATAAATGAACCTAAATCCTTAAAAAAAACTAAAAGCGAAGGGTTGTGGATTGTGAACTGTGAGATAAAGCACCATGGAGTCGCACAGTATTTTAGTACAGGAAAAATACTTGTCTTCTGGTAAAGGTGAAATCATATTTTCAAGGGGACACAAATAAAAAAAAGAGAAGGATGAGAAAGTATTTTAGTATTTTCATCGTTTTTTTTCCCTTCACTTTATCGGACTAAAGGTAAATTAGTATTTAGAGATTTAAATATTAATAATAATAATAATAATAAAATTGTTGACGCATGCCCATACATACAAGCCAGTTGTATGCCGCCAACACTCTTGTGGAGGCATATCTGTTGAGGCAACACTAGTTGCTTAATTCTTGATGATTCAATAGTAATTTGAGTTTTTTTCTTCTTAAAACTCTTTTTTTTTCTCACCCATCTCTTTGAAATCCATTCTAGGTTAGCAAACAATCACGGCTATCCTCCTATTTCTTTTATATTTCAATCATGGTTTTTTTTTTTATTGGTCTTTATATCTTCTGGAAAACAGTTTTGAATTGTTTTTTTTTTTTTTTTTCAGATTTTGTTTAGTTTTTATTTTAAATATGATACTCATTCTTTTGATTGCTTTTTTTTTTCTTATCCTTTTTTTGAATTTCTTTTCTTTCAATTTTGTCTCTCAATATTTTATTTAATTTTTTAATTGTTATTTTTTATCGGTTTCTTATTTTTTTTTTTTACTCTTTTAATCGTATCCCACAATATTTCATTGTATTTGTTTTCTTATCCGGTCTTAGTCCTCACTTTTAATTACTCTTTTTTTTAATCCTTTTCTTATTTTATTTTTCAATTTAATCTCTTACTAATTTCTTTCGTTAATTTTATACCAAATTTTGTCATTGTTTTGATTGCTATTTGTTTTCTTTTTAGTTTTTGATGGTAAAAAAATTTGTTCGAGATTTTTTATGTTTTTTCCTTAGTGGTGTCATCTCAATCTCACGATCTGAGTTGTTGATTTCGAAGATTAGCTCAATTTAACTTCAATCTTGTTTTTTTAATATATTATATATATTAAATTCGTTATTTGACATTAGACTATTGAGCTTGAACTTTCTAATTTTTTTCCCTTTCCTTCTTCGTGGGTTATCTTGGGTCAGAGGTTAGTCAAACTAGCCCGTGGTGTTTTGGAATTCTTTTTGATATTTTTAATTATTTTTAATTTTATTATATGATATTAGGCTATTCGGTCTTGAGTTTTATGATTTTCCTTCTCATATGATTACCCTGAGTCCCATGGTAAGTTAACTAAGATGACTCATGTTTTTTTCATTAATTTTTTATTTATTTAACTTTGATCTTTTTTGGTTATTTTTCTTAAAAAACTATTTTTCTTTCTCATGTTATATATAGATGGTGGGTTAGTTGACTGAATTGAGTTGATTAAGGTTTTTTTTTCTTTCATATTTTCTTTCATATAGATGGTGGGTTTTTAATTTATTTTTTTTGTTGACAATTGAATTTTATATTTTTTCTTTCCTTTTATTCTAGAGGGTATCTGATTTTATATCTCATTTGTTAATAATATTAATTCGAGTTAATTTAAGTTATCGGAATATATACAAAGATAGTGTCGTGACATTGATAAAATAATAATAATAATTTATGTGTGGAGTCCAAATCCGAAAACCATGAACAGAGGCCTTGTCTGCCACTAGTCCACTACATCAACTTGTGTGTAGGGTTGTCCACTAAATATTATTTAATGTCTATAAATATTGGATAGTTCAGATCCTTATCCATTTTTAATTTTGTTTTTTAAATATTTATCCGAATTTTATGGTAATTCGGATAAATCAAGATAGACCTTATCAAACCTTCGAAAAGGAGGGTAAAAAAAAGATTGGGAAAAAAAGAGAGAACAAATGAAGATGTACTATATAGTATATAACATGGAACTCTATTATTCATTCCCATGTCCCAACATCACCATTAGAAGTCTCAATACATTAAATCTTGTTTCCTGATCTCAAGCCTAATCGGGAACAATTTCTCCTCACTATCTGTCTTATTAATGTCTAATTGTTTGAAATATCCGTTGAACGTTGATGTGTTTTTCTTGTTTTTTTGGACTTGTTTGCTTGCAGAAGGATTGCCCATCCTCCATAGGCTTCTGTAAGGTCTGTCTGCCCGCTCAAATTCATAACTACAATAATTTATAACCGGCCAACTGCTCTTCTTTGTAATCAATTGAGTAGGCAACATTAGCAGCTGAATGTTTAGCTCATTTCTCTGACCAAACCTCTGAAACTCTTTCAACTTTCAGATTTGAAGAAGATCTTGAAATTGTAAAGTTCACGCCACCACGCAGTAATGTTCATACGGTTCAAGTCTCCAGGAAGACTTAGACATAAACACATGGAACACCAAGCTGCTTGTGTAGATGGCATGATCCTGTTAATGAGATGGTCTTCTTCATTGTCCGAGGTCTGCTATTCTCGTACTCCACTGATGGTGGCCGCCCTGCATTCCTTAGCTCATCCCTGATTGGCCCTGGTGACTTCGTCGGAGAAGAATCGTTAACCTAGGCATCGGACCCTTGTTGTTCCGCAGGCTGAATTTAAAAAAAAACTTGGGATTTGTTAGGCTTCATTCTCACCAATGGAGGACATGGGCTGCTTGCTTCGTTCGAGCAGCGTGGTTTGGATACATATAAAAAAGGAAAATGTCGGGTGAGCTCAACAGACTTAAGCGTGGGCTGAGAATCGAACAACTGTCTCCAACACTTGCCTCTAGCGACGACAAATTCTACCATGTGTAAAACAAAACTTGAAGCAAGAGCACTAGGAGGGGTGGACCACAGACAGAGAGCCTGGTTTTACAGTTTGAAAACCATAATATTGACGAGATGATATCTAACTACGTATTTCATCGAAAAATTTAAGCTGTTAGGTGAGATTTTAGAATATAGTTTATATTATATTTTAACATGTACTTTCAAATGAAAGTTTTTTGGGCTTGAAACTTGCACATATATGTATTACTTGTGAGAACTTAAAATATAAATTATATGATTGAGTTTTGCACCAGTTTATTGCTTGTGTGTAACTTCATTCTACCATTTTGTTCGACACTTGAATGGCCATGCATTCATGGGAAAGAAAGAAATTTCTCAACTCAAGTGGAGGCAGGGTCTGCGTTTGATCCTCAATCGTGGTTTTCCAACCCCCAGATAAATGGCATAGGCCCAATTCCCATTTCCCGGAAAGGCCTCATCCGACAGGCTTGTATTTTAGGTTTGGGCCTTGGCTAAAGAATCTAAGGTCCATTTCAAAACCGAACAACTAGTTAGGCCATGTGGTCGCAATTGTTCATTCGAGCTGCCCTCCCTTCATATAACGTAGAGCAAAAACTAGTTCATGCATCCTTGTTCTCGAACGAGCAATTCTATTAATATGTCGTAATGTCTCTACAAATCAATGTTTTCTTACATATATGTCCCTGTAGGCAGCTGGTTTTTCTTTCCCAGGAACTTGAAGAGATGTATATTATCGACCTTTTCTCTTATCCGGTTCATGTTTTCAAGGAACTTGAAGGGAAATATATGGATTCAGCTCACATTATTGCATTTCATGTGAGTGTGTGTGTATAATTTAACCTTCGTGTGTACGTTAATGGGAGCTGCAGGCTTTCTGGAAGATCAGAATGAAACCAATGACAAAACATTGTCAGCTCATGATTCTAAATTAACCTGCAAGTCCATAATCTTTGACTTGAAGCCAAAGAAAACGCTATATATATATATATGCAAGCTCACAAAGTTAGTCTTCTTTTTATTATAGTATTGGCTAGAGTCGAGCACACACACACATATACATGTGCTGTGTTTAGGTTTATATATTATATGGTTGCACCGAAAATAACATTGTAGGGGGATACTTCCTTTGTCCTTTGTGCGTCTTCTTTTCTTACGTTCTTTTCGCGAAGCAATGATTTCTACTTCTTCAATCCCTTTTAATTAATCCTCACCAATATATATTTTATTGTTTTATTTATCTTTTTTTTTAACAGCGTGAGTGAAAGAAAGTATTCACACACCTATATTTGAATGAAATTACAACTCATACTTGAAAAAGCTATTAGTTATAAATAATTCCGAGGAATTACTTTGAAGTCGATGATAATCATTTTTTTTATGCCGAGGAAACTTTTTTTTTAGAAAAATGTAATTTGTGAATTTGAATGAACGGGTAAAATCTTAGTTGTTATTTTATAAAGGATACATATTCTGACTCGAACTCAAAATTTGATATACAAATTACAAGTTTTTTGTCATGACGCCACACCCCAAATGATAATAATCATTGCTCTACCTTTTCATGCATGCTTCTACTTACACACCTGGGTTATGATCTGCATCTGCATCTGCGGCTGCCCTGCTGGTCATGATTTTCAGGCATCAATAAAAAAGGAAGCATCAAAGGTGAACCTTTCACAGCATGATAAGAGAAATTACAAATTCTGAGAGGAGGGAAAAATCCAGACAATTGTCAATGATATCTTTCATCCTTCCACGCATTTTTTGGGGCCTGAGCTGTTTCCTTCTTCTTCTTTTCAAGTGAAGTAACGAGGCTAAAGCTGTGGTTTGGTGAGAGGGAAGGGAAGGTAGGGTTGGCATGAACTTCAATGGATGGCGAGTTAGTGAAAAACCCGAGGCTAAAGTGATGCGGGTTGGCACTGGGTAGACATAGTGATGCGGATGTAACATGAAATAGCATCCAAAAGTGGGACACGATCAATGAAAGGCTAAAAGAATTATGAGTGATGGACCCCAAGAACACGCAGTCAGAAACTCCATTTTTCTCTGCATTCCCTACCTTTTTTTTTCATTTTTTTTCGATCTTGTAAATCTCAGTCAATTACTATAATTGCGTAGGCATGCATGGCCCCACTCCCCTCGTCTCGTTTTTAACCTATTTCGATTAGAAACCAGAGGTGGGTCCCACGTGGACTAATAGGCGAGACCCGATCTGGGTTAGATCTCTTTTGTTGTCGTTGGGATTGGGGCGACCACCCTGTTAATTCAAAAACAAATGCCATTTTGACTTGTTTTTTCTGTTTTTATTTACTTAACTCTTAACTTTTTTATATGTATCTTTTAAAATAGTTTTCAATCTATATTTAAATTAATATCGTTTTTCTCTTATTTTATAGATTGTTTATCTAGTTTTTTAAATAGATTTTGTGTGTTTTGTATGTCTATAATGTTTTGAAGATACTATTCCACCAGATTTGGATGAATAATAAGGTCGGTACAATGGCTAATTAATTATGCTCGAAATGCTGAGAAAAAAGGTTCTTAATTTAATGCCCTCATAAAAATGGATTCCCACTTCAATAATTAAATCTGACATGCAATTCATATTAAGGTAAAAAATCTCCTTTAATTTCATTTTTCAGTGCTTTCTTCTCAAGCAAACACACTCAAATTATTAGCTCAATGGAAGCTTTGACACCCTTACTCCAAATATATATCCAAGAAATTAAATAAAAATTTGTTAAGAAAGCTAAATTGTATGGGAGGCTAAAGAAGAGTCATTTCTGTAAAGAAAGTGTCGTTTTTCTTGGTTATATCATTTCCAATAATGGAGTTAAGGTTGATAAAGAAAAGATAAAAGCAATTAAAGATTGGCTGAAACCTACTAGTATTGCTGATGTGAGGAGTTTCCATGGCTTATTAGGTTCATTTTATAGGCGATTTGTGGGGAACTCCAATTCTGTAGTTGCCCCTATTATTGAATGTTTCAAGAAGAGGAATGAGTTTTGGTGGACTGAAAATGCACAAAAGTCTTTTGATTTGATTATAGAAAAGTTACGTACTACTCCTGTTTTAGCACTTCTAGATTTTACTAAGACATTTGAGATAAAGTGTAATGCTTCCGGGGTTAGAATCAAGAATATGTATTACAAGAAAAGAGATCTAGTGCACACTTTAGTGAAAAGTTAAATGGTGCAAGATTGAACTACTTAATTTATAACAAAGAGTTTTATGTTTTAATTCGAGTTTTAGAGGTTTGGCAGCACTACTTATTATCAAATGAGTTTGTTGAATATTCTGACCATAAATCTTTGAAGTATATTAAGGGTCAAAGCAAGCTGAACCAAAAACATGCTAAGTGGGTAAGTTTATGGAGTCATTTTTGTATGTCATCAAGTATAGGAATGGAAAGTTAATGTAGTTGTCGATGCTCTTTCTAGAAGGTATGTACTGATCTCTATGTTGAATGCAAGACTGATGGGTTTTGAACAAGTAAAGGATCAATATGTTAATGATTCCTACTTTGCTAATGTGATTGCCGAATGTGCTAAAGGAGCTTGCAATGGGTTCTTTATGCATGAAGGTTACTTGTTCAAGATGGGCAAAATGTGTATTCCTTAAGGTTCTTTATGCATGAAGGTTACTTGTTCAAGATGGGCAAAATGTGTATTCCTTAAGGTTCTTTACGAGAGAGTTGCTTGTGCAAGAGACTCATGATAGTGGTCTTAGTGGCCATTTCGGTGAAAAGAAGAATTATGAGCCGCTGAAAGAACATTTATTTTGGCCTAGAATGTTAAAGGATGTGCACAAGATGATCGAGCGATGTGTTGTATGCAAGAAGGCTAAGGGGAAGGAGAATCTATATGGGTTGTACATGTCATTACCTATTCTAGAGCATTTGTTGATGGATATTAGCATAGACTTTGTACTTGGGTTACCTAAAACACAACGTGAAAATGATTCAATTATGGTTGTGGTTGATTGATTCTTTAAAATGTCACATTTTATACCTTGCCACAAGACTGACGATGATATAAACATTACTGATTTGCTCTTTAGGGAAGTTGTCTGTTTGCATGGAGTCCCTAAAATATATTATATTTGATCTTGATGTAAAGTTCCTAAGCTATTTTTGAAAAATTCTTTGGAAGAAGCATGAAACAAAATTACTATTTAGTTTGGCATGTCATCCACAAATCGATGAATAAACCGAGGTAGTAAATCAAGCTCTTTTTCTTTATTGCGAGTTGTTATAAGTAAAAATTTGAAGAGTTGAGAGGCTTGTTTGCCTATTGTGGAGTTTGCTTATAATGATAGTGTGCATGGGGCTACAAAATTTACACATTTTGAAATTGTATATTGATTTAACCCTTGTGTTCTTATGGATTTGGTGCCTATGCCCACTGATGGCATGACTTCTATGGATGAGGTTAAAAAGGCAGAAATGATGAAGAAGCTATATGATCAAGTTTGGAGCCATATTAAGAAGAAGACAACAATATATGTTAAACATGCTAACAAAGGGCGAAAAATGGTCAAATTTGAGTCGGGAGATCTTGTTTGGATTCATATAAGTAAAGATAAATTTCCGAGCAAATAAAAGTCCAAATTGATGCCAAGAGTTGATGACCCGTTTTGGATTGTTGAAAGGGTGAATGATAATGCTTACAAGATTGACCTTTCAAATGAGTATAATGTTTCATCTACTTTTAATGTAATGGACTTGTCACATTATTTTAAAGGTGTTGACGATTCTGATTTGAGGTCAAATCACTTTCAACTTGGGGGTGACGCTATGCATCATGTGACCGATTCTAATATAGATGAGGTTGTTTCTAATATGTATGGAGCTTCTGATGGTTTAATGACGAGAGGCTGGGTGAAACGGCTATAAAGTGCCTTAACAAGTCAAATTAGTGCACTTGAAATTTCGACGAGTTTCGAGGCTTGAGAAGTGAATGGAAATGGTTCAACTAAGTTTGTTTGCCTTCAATTGTAGCTTGGGACATGATTTTTTATGGCTTTAGTATTTTCGACTTTAATTGTGTATTTTGGTCCAGATTTCATATTTCCATTTAAAACTTATTCTTATTTATGTTTTTTTGGGATGTTTTCATGTATTTGGGCTTATATTGTTATTGTTTTGGGTTTTGGACTTGTTTAGTGTAATGAACTTGAGTTTATTTCAGTGTCTCTACCTTATAAAGAGTTTTTTTTTTCAGACTTATCTCTTATTTTCATTACAGATCACCATTTCAGCCTAAACACCATAAGATTACTAGCTTGTTGGGCTAGGAAGCTAAGGCACCTCACCTGAGTTGAGCTCCTAATTTTTATGTCGAATAACTATAATGAAAATAATATATATATATATATATACCGATATATTCATTTCCATTCTTCGCTTTCAATAATATTGTCGCCGCCACTAAAGTGAGGTTCGAAAAATGTTATGGCCATGGGAACCTATGTGAAGAGAACATGCATCTGTAGCGGCAACTACTGATGATGGGCAGTAGCCCTTTGTGGTATGAACGTGTCCCTCAACAGGAGGACATGGTCTCTAAGCCAGGAAACATTAACGATTGTTCTTCATATTCCAAATGCTTTCTTCTTTTTTTTCCCTGCTCCCGGAAATGATCGGTATCTATCTCTCGAACGATAATTGGATGTGAAATTATTTAACATTCCAAATTTTATTCTATTTTTTTCACTATTTATGTCGATGGAATATTATAACTTGTAATATATCCATTGATTTTTCTTGCGGATATCTTATCTTAATATATGAAGACAAAGCACTAGAGGCTTGCATCGACCATGTGAAAGCAAGTGGCAGATTAAAAAACTTACAAGTAGCAATTTAAAAATATTCCAAGTGTCATTCAAATCGCGAGTTACCAAATTATTCCATCAAAGTCTTAAAACAAAATTACACTTAATAAATATCTATTAAGAATCTTTTCTAGTAGATTTCTATCTTAATCTTTTATATATATATATATATATATATATATATATATATATATATATATATATATAATGTTAAGAGTACAATTTAGCTTTAATTTTTTTATTTTCGTCATGATTAAGAGCACAATATTGATGATTGTTATACCTTAAAAAGGAGATTAAAAAATTAATCACGAAGGGTTACTTCCAATAATATATAAAGAAGGAAAAGCAATCCGAACAAAAAGGAAAAATGGTAAATGCATACCATAACGCGTTGCCCGGGATCAAATAGTTTATGGCGACGAGAAAATCTGTGAAAATTCTCAGTGTGTTTCTCTTAGTGACTTGCTAATAAAAAATAAAGAAGTCACAAAAAGCATGTGAATAGGAAACATGCCAAAAAAAAATCAATTCACATATGGAAATGTAGGTAAAACATTATGAATTCATGGTAAGAAAAAACGTACAAGTTAAAGTAGATAAAATAATTTAAGATCATGAGTTATATTAACATGGCACGAGTTTTTTTTCCTTTATCGATTAGGTCTTTCGAACATAAAATGTTTAAAAGGCCATGTGGTAAATGTTAACACCATTAATAGATGTTAACACCATTAATAGAGGGGGAGAAAGGGAGAGAAATTAGAGTATTTTCTTAGAATTAATGTCTAAACAGACTTGATAATAAGCAAGTTATACAATAAAGTTTGGATATCTAGACTACATAAATATCATCCAGTCAATTTTTATGTGCCTCAACTATAAAGACATATCAGATAAAAAGTTATTTAATCATGTATGGTGCACCTTGAGCCAAACACTAAACCAAATAACTAGATAAATGATCAAGTTTGGTGGGATTTAACTTAAACACTTAGAGCTATTTAGCCAAGTTCATGGAGCTTCAATCTCATATAACTCTAACATGTCCACTACACAACCACCTACACCATTGCATAAGTTTTGGGCACACTTTTCTATACAACATCATGAACACCTTGCTAGTACAATGTATTGATAGACATACTTTAAATAATCGAATGCTAAATACATATAGCAACGGAAATTTAGATTATAAATACCTCCAGCCATTGTTGCTCAAGTATCGAAATTAAATGAATTCTCAATTGCAGCAGCAACCAAGCTTTTCCCAAAGCAGCAACAACAATACAAAATAATAAAAATATTTACGAGAGGAGCCTTCTGATCTATGCCTACCAGGTAGCCGTAGATGGAGTACACAAGCTATTATTTATAGGTAGATCAGGGACCCCACTCACTAATTTATTTTCCAATTTTCTCCTTCCATCAAGGAGATAATTAGTCATGATCAATTAATTGATCCCCATGATCAAACCCTATGACCTATTTTCATGGTCATGGGTTTGCATGATCAAGAACATAGGTGTCATGAGGGACACAAATGGAAGGGACACAAATAGAAATTTCCAACATGTATGGCATGCCATCTTTTCAAAATAACGTTTCATAAATCACCTGCGAGCACCTGCTTGTCTCACTAATGATCACTTATGTTTCTCATCAATAGTCGTGTCACCTACTTGTCCATATAGGGCATAAACAACTTTACTTGCTTGATATAGGTAATTGTTCTCCATGATTTATCCAGAAGGTATGTCTCCAACTCCACACCCCAAGAGGTAATTTCATATAATTAAGGTGTATGAATACTTCAAGTCAACATCTAACAAAAAAAAGAAGACAAAACACAACCACACACAATATTTACTAATATACTCTCATACACTCTTGCTTTCTTTATTATATATTTTTCACTCCTACAATTTACTTAGATATTACAAGGTCTCCTATCCTTGATAGGTGAAGTGTTTTACAAGATTTCAAGAAGCAACTCGGCCTAAACTAATAAAAAAAATTCTCCAAGGCCAATTGCATTACACTAGGACCCAACATAGTTTGAAGTTTTTTTTTTATGATTTCATTACCCTATATACATACGAGCATTTAATTATCAAAAAGAAAATATAGATCACCTATTAAACAAGCTCAAGTTCGTCCAACTTAATTTTTACTACTTCAACTCCAAGCATGAATTCTGCATGAGCACTTCAAGTTTAAGCTATCCAAGGATGAATTCTACAAAAGCACTTCAAGTTTAAGCTCCGGGGACAGCAACATATATCTTCTGCTAGCTAATTAACTCCTTTAATATCATCTAATGAAAAAAAACTCAATATATCACTTCAAAATTACAAAATAAGCAATGAAGCATTTTCATGTTTTCGTTGCGTGTTTTTCCACACCGTAATCACCTCAAATTTTATATATTGTCGGAGTGGGACTAAATTATATGAAATAAATTTTGGTACATTTTTTTTTTATGTGAAGAAATTTTATTCTCTAAAAAACACATTTTGTAGATCCAGGTGAGCCAGTACAATCTCGGCTATCCCATGCTCTTACAAGGGATGCATGTTCTGACTTGAACTCGAGACTTGCTGTGTAGATCGCAAGTCCTTTACCATCACACCACGCTCCTTGGAGACAAAATTTTCGGTACATGCATGTGTAAAATTTGGACACACACATTGTATAGTGACTGCTACGGCATGAAACAACTTCATGAGAAAAGATGGGAAACTATCTTTCATTAATTAATAACCTAGCTTGAAAAAGCCATGATTTTAGAATTAAGCGTGCCGACTGCCATAGTTTTCGTTGTGTAACCTAGCTTGCTTTTCCTTGTCGGTGATGATTTGGGTTTTGGTGTGTCTTGGTCGTAAAGAAAAATACATGTGCATGCTCTCATGTTCATGGAAAATGAATGGTTGCAGTCAAAAAGAAACGACGACTACATGTGCTTTGTAGCGTAATTGAACTGGTTCGGAACTTGGAAACTCTGAATTAATTCATCAAGTCGTTACATTGTTTTAATGATTAACAGTGACTTTTTCCTTTTTTTGCATGCATTAAAGTAGTCGTTTTTTTTTTTAAAAAAAAAAATCTTTTTTGTTTTCTTGGTGAATATATGCAACAAAGTCCCTGTATATCGATAACTATTCTATTTTATGGTAGCTTTAGCTTTTGAATTTTAGTGAACTAAGGCTTTTGATCATATACAGTACGCTACGAGACTCCTCTCTGCATATCAAAAAGCGAAAATGCAAATATTTTCAAGCTTGAAAGAAACTAAGGAGTTTGTTCTTTCTGTGATTAAGTTCGAGCTCTATAGACCATTGAAGATTTATATAGTCGTTAATTTTAGGGTCTATGATATTAGTTGAAGGGCGCGCAAGCTAGCCCAGACACGCACATTAATAAAAAAAATGATTTGAATTTTTTTATTTTTTTTTAAAAAAAGAAACAAAGGGCAAGAGTTTAATCCTTAAGAGTACAAACCAATTCCACGCACAGTAGGTTATCAAGGGACTACTAAAGCTACTTTCCATTTCCAGTCTAAAACGGGTTTGTAAAGCAAAGGACCACCACCGTCTTTAGCCAATGGTCAAACCCCTTAAAGTTAGGCTTTTTGTCAACTGTGTTGGATCAAATGATAGTGAAATAAATTTATTGAATCTAATATGACTTGTGCAGAAAGGTCCAACACAAGCCTGACAAAAGCTTCACCCCCCTTTTTTTTTAGGAACCTAAATTGACAAGCATCTAACCCCAGAAAAATCTAGCTACATAGTGAAACTCAAGTAAGGGAAAGATCGCAAAAAAGTTATCCTTCCTCCATCAATGGAGTTGCAAGTACAATCGTTCATGTATAGGGTTTTCAACATTAAGATCACATAGTTATCCTTTTCTTTTTTATAGAAAGATAGTTTGTCAACATATTTTATTCTTCTATAAATGGAAAATTACCGTTAAGATCACAGAGTTATCCCATTCTTTTTTAAAAAGGGGTGCATGTGATTGTTTTCTTAAAAACATTTTACTTTAACCTAAGCATATTCTATTTATCTCCATCCCTATAACATTGATATTATTACTTGAAATGTTTTAAAATATCCTTTACTGCTATAAATACAAATCAAGTATGCCTTTGATGAGATCCGAGTTTATCCAATGAGCTTGTGAGTCAAGCTTGTATATGAGATATTTAGTTAATCTCGTGATTCGAGCAATAAGATTTATTCATCATTTATTATGTAGCTTGTGGATCATGTTTGATTCTTGCAAAAGATCAACTCTTATGTATTAAGGGAATCTTTGATGCTTATATGAGTATCGTTTGCGAGAAAAAATAGTCATAATTTTGAAGAAAACCCTAAAATAAATATCATTTTTTATGGAGAAACACTAAACCCTATTTGAAGGATAGCCTCTTCTCTTTTATAGCCTCTTTGTATTTTTATTGAAAAGAAATTATTAAAGTATGAACAAAATATCTATAACTTCTAATGATAAAATATTTTTAACTCGTCATGATAAAAATATTTAGTGTTAAAAGTACATAGACTCGTCACTTAGCTAAGCCTAAAGATAATGAGCTTGACAGCTTGCTAGACCCATAAATGCTTGAGCATAATGTTTTTCTGAGCCTAGAGCTGGTGAGTCTTGTGGCTCGCTAGACCGACATATGTCCAAGCTCAATATTTGACTCGACATCGACATGATGAGTTATCACTCTTTCTTATCATTCTATTGAAGGGTAGATCCAAACAAAAACAATAAATATTGATCCATCACCCCTTAAGTTTTCAATCCTGGATTAATTACTACTAATAACATTGTTTTCTATACGAAGGTAAACATTGTTTTCTATACAAAAAATTAGAGGTCATATGTTAGCTAGCTAGTAATAATATAAGTCAAAGACCAATTGATGTTTGTGCTCGTGGTGTTAGATTAAAATATCATTTTATTCAATAATTACAATGACAAATCCTTTAATTTCAGGATTTGGGATGAGTTATAAGTAAGTGTGAACTGGAAAATGTTTTTAAGAGATGAAAAAAAAAATAAGTAAAATAAATATTCTCAAATAAATATCTCTTGGTTTCAAAACAATAATGAGATCATAAAACAAAATCCGTATGAGAAGTCTAGAAACTCGCCATTATAGTTATCTAATCATGGTTGAAATGCTACAATATTCTCAAATAAATATCTCTTGATTTCAAAACAACAATGAGACCACAGAAAAATTGTATATTATATTAAAATATACAATATAATCTTAAAATACATCAGAAATAATTATAATGAAAGGCAGGTTTAATAACCTGATCCACAACGTTCAATAACAAAATTGAGTTGAGGATATATTCTCATTTTATCTTCATGTAAGCTTTTCCCATCTTAGTTTATTACTTATTAAAGTTATCCTAAACATATTACAAAAGTCCATAAAAAACCAGCAATATATGGGAAAAACTAATGTAAAAGCTAATACTATTAACATATAAAAAATTAACCAAAAAACCAACAAAACAAAGTAGTTCAATGTATTGTCATAATATCTAATGAATTTGAGTAAAGTAAGAAAATAGTACAATATTGGTCTAGATTATTGTTAGTTAAATAAAAGGGTAAAACGATATCCTCAAATTTTCATAAACAATAAATAGGGGACATTAATCTTAAAAAACTAAAAAAAAAACCCATAACAAAAAAAAATTATATCATATTGCAAACAAGGTGATAATTGATAAACCTAACAATAGCAATGCCTAATTGATAAAAATGATTGTTCTCATATAGGCTAAACTAGCTTTAACAAATATCTCCATCAATAAAGAAAAAAACTTGTTTATTGATGTTGAATGATAGAATTTTTTTATTTATGATAATGCAAAAATAAAAAGCTATTGGACGAAATAAATGTAATGATAATGCATATACATTAAAAATACCATTTAAAATAAAGTTGAGTAACCATGATTATGACATATTAGCAAATATGGTTTTCACTTTTCCTTCTTCATATAAATCTAAACCTAGTTAAATATTTTATCTTGGTAGTGATTGTAAAAGAAAAAAATAGAGAATTTTTTTTGAAATTAAAAAGATTTACAAATCAAAACTAGTGACTACCAATAACCAAATTTGAAATTTCCAAAGATAGTGACCACAGGTTAGCATCTTAACATAGTATAGGTAACTGTAGATTTTAATAAAGTACTAAAACAAAGGATTTTTGTGAATAATGGTGCACTAATTAACATAATGCTTTTAACTTTGATAAAAAAAAAGTATTTGTTAAAACTAGGTTGACATGTTTTCTTTTAAGACAAGGATGTGAAATTTTATAGGTGGTATTAAGGATACATAATTATTATAGGTAGATATATTAGTTGGATCCAAGACCTTTAATGGAGCTTTATTTATGGTTAAAACAAATTAAACTATAACATCTTACATGAAAAGTTTGGATACATGTTAACATATGTGTGTCATTATCTTTATATCAAATATTAATGTGTTGGCTACCAAATATGTTAGGTAAGATGGTTAAAACAAATGACATTCCATTTATGGTAAACTTGTTGACGATAAATGAATAGTTATATTATGATAATATTATCTAAATCTAATCAATAAATATAGATGATATTAGCCATTCATTCAACTTTTTAATTACCAAGAAGACAATATAAATAAGATGACTAATAACAAACTTTGTTAGGCCAAATAACTTACAATTTAGTTAATTAAAAGAGTTGTATAATATGATATAGGTAGCACAAATTATCAATCTACTACGTTAGTGGTGTTTGATTTTAGTAGACTGATATAGGCAGCACAAATTAAAAGTAAGACTTATTACATTAGATCACTTAGTAGCACATAAAGAAAAGGTTGAGATAGTCTATAATAAACATATTAAATCAAATAAAGTTTTTAGTAAGTAACCTAGTATGGAAGGTCATACTACTAACTGACCACAAAGATATAAAATTTGGCAAATAATCTTTATATTAAGAGGATTCATATATCATTATCAAAAGAAAAATTAATAAAGGTTGATATCACTTGAAAAATCGAGACAAGAATATGCAGTTTTTAGTCATCAATCATTTATATATGAAGATGTACTACCCTCATATAAGAAGTGTAATAAAATATGAGACTTCTAAGGTTTTATAGTTTTCCTTACCTTCACAATTATTTTTTGTTAGGTTCTTTATTTCTTTGGTGTTCCTTGTGATTATTGAGTATGTTAAGCCTTACAAGTAGACTTTTATATTTCATTTGATTGGCAAAGTTGTTATTTATCTTCGCTGGAGAGTCAATTCTTAAATATAGCTTTTCTTATTAAAATGAAGACCATGTAACATATTAATTGAAAAGTCAGTGTTCGATTAACAATATGATATTTAATATATTATTATGATTATTTGTCATAACAATAAAGTGCAACTATTAAAATAATAATTAAAAGCGCAACTTGTCTAGATAATAAAATTGTTCTAATCATGTGAACAAGATTGATGTAATAATTGCCAAAGACTAAATAACAAGCTATTGATGATAAATAAAAATGCTAAACCTTAAATTGGTCCACAAACTAAAATTAGTATCTCTCAATTGAGTTTTGAAATAATTTTTTTTATCCTATTCCGTAATTTTTTTAATAGAATCCCCTCCTTGTGTAAATTTATTAACAAATTTTAATATTTAGAATAAAAACTTTTTGATAGTTTAATAAACAAGGACCCATTTGAAAATTTGTAGACAATTGAGATTCACTGAATATTTGGAGGACTAATTTAACTAAGTGGAAAAGCACACACTTGCCATCATGCTGACGTTATTAAGGGGGAGAAAAGACCTAAAATTACTGTTGCCAAGCAGCTAAAATAATGTGAAGGACACGTAATCCAATGAAATATAAGCGGCAGCGAGGGCTTGTCAAATTAATTATGTATCCCAAATTGCTCTCGAGTCTTGACGACAACTTTTTTTTGTCTCCACGTGTAATTACCCCATTGAAGGGCTAGGTATTAGGGTGATAGTTATTAATGTCAATATAATAGAATTCGGTGATTTAACAACCGTCGGCAATTGCAATTTTATTAAAAACATTTCGATTTTCAGTATTTAATTTAGGAGCTCAAAAGCCTACTTAGCCTAGGGTGATTGTCACCCTCCAAGGGTGTCTGAAGGGAACCAATCTTATTTTTTAGATCCTGTCCGTCAAGGAAAAATTAATAGCAAGGAGATCAGCAATTCCCAAGAAGATTTTCTGATTGATGTAAATTAGTCGCAAAGTCTTTGGATTGAAATGGTAAGGGATCTTGTCATGATGTTGTTTTATATTGTGTTTTAAAAATATTTAAAAAAAATGATTTTTTTATTTTATTTAAATTAAAAGTGTTTTTTTATGTTTTTAAATTATTTTTATAGGTTAATATCAAAAATAATTTTTAAAAAATAAAAAAATATTATTTTGATATATTTCTAAATAAAAATAACTTGAAAAACCAATATTAATCTCATTTCCAAAGAGTCAATAAATGAACCTTTGCTGAGAAATTTCTGGTGTTCCTTTTTCACAAACAAACATATATAAACGATAGGGAAAACCCAACTATTTGAGCAAACTTTAATTTTGGCTTTACGGGTAAAAGCAGCACGTTAGAGATTTAGATGTTATAATAGTCACGACAAGGATGTTAAAGGGTTTATAATTTATATAATAGGTTAAAACTTCGAGTCAATGTGTATATTTTTTATAAAAATTTAAAATAATTATAATTTTATTTGTTTATTTAAATTTACAAAATATATTTTAAAAAAATAAAGTTTTCTTACATAAAAAAAAAAAAGAGATTGAGAGTTTTTTACTCACGTTATAGTTAACCTAATAAGCAGAATGCAAAACTACTTCTCTAAGGGATTTAAATTATTGAGTTGGATTTTTTTTTTTATTATAACTACTATTATTTTGATAAACCTAAGTTGTTTATAAGAAAATATTGATACTTTATTCCCTAGCTGTTTTTTTTTTCTTCTTCTTATTAAGACCATGTTTCTTTGCTTAAACATTTAACGATTTATTAAGAGTGAGTTTGTTTTCATGATTCAAAAATGTTTATAAGAAAATATATATTTTTTCTTTGTTTTAAATTTAAATGTTTTTGGTATTTTCATATCATTTTAATGTGCTGATGTCAAATATAAATTTTAAAAAATAAAATATATATTATTTTAATGTATTTCTAAATGAAAAAACACTTTAAAAAAGAAACTCTACCACAATACTAAATTGACTCTAAAATAAATATATTTTTTCATGAAATGAAGAAAGGTTATTTTTAGCAAGTAAGAAAGATATTTAAGCAATGTCGATGCCGTGCAATGATTTTTGACTGAATTATAGATATCTTGAAGGTTGAAGGAGCCTAAAAAAATTATTTAAAATAAAAAAACAAGCTAATATTATGAAAATGAAATGAGAAGAATTAAATGACACATGGGGGACAGATTGATATGGGACATACATGTTTAGATGCCACTTACAATAATTGTTGACTTTGTCAAGCAAAGCTTTATCATTTTAGTCTTTTATTTATTTATAGGCTAAATCATAGTTTCCCAGATGTGGGTTTATAGGATAAGGTTAAGCAAAATACGGTTCGTATGTGACTATGTGTTTAGTAATGAGGCGAAAGCTTCAGTCTATTTTTATGAAATAAAATTATATTAAAGAAACAATTTAAGAAATATAAATTTAATATTTTTTAAAATAAAAAGTAGATGAAAAACATTTTAAAAAGTAGTTTTGACCGCAAAAAATAAACCCGCCTAAAACTATCAGCATTATGAATTGTTTCCTTCGTTTTCATTTCTTAAAGAATAGATATGCTATACGTGAGTTTTACACTTTTTTTTCGATCCGAGTAAATCTATTCATTTCTTGAAAAATGTATTTTATAAATTTAGATAAACGAATAAAATTCTGATTGTCTACTCTTATAATAAATACACGTTCTAACTCAAACGTAAAACTTGCTATGTAGATCTAAATGTTAAACAATTAGATGTAATAAAACTATTTTTAGGGGTTCAATAATAATAATAATAAATAAATAAATAACAAAGAAAGAAAGAAAGCTTTGTTTTAAAAAAAATGAAGGCTATATCGAATAAATAATCATGTCTACTTCTCTTTTGTTTTGGTTGGTTAATGAGCAATACTAAACTATATTTTACCCAACTTTTTGGATAGAGATTTTTTTTAATTTGATATTAAAATTTTAATGATTAAGTGGTCAAAAGTGTAAATTTTAAAATCCTAGTTCCCTCTAGCTAAATTTAAAATTTAAAGACAAAATAAATATGAGTTTATACGGGCTTTAAATTAAAAAAAACTTTAATTTAAAGGGCATGTAAATAAGTAATTTAAAACCATATTTTACAATTCACTCTATAACTTAAGCCTTTTTTATACTTGATAATTTTGATAATGTTAGACATAATGGAGGTAATATATAAAGTTAAAAATGAACCAACTAATTAAAGGTTAAGAGTGTTCTTTATGGAATCCAAGCAACTCAATGATAAACACATACACACATATATACATTGATTTTTTTTTAGTATATTGATTAATATTATAATTAGTAGTTGATTATCCATAAGTAGTGTCGAGAATTTCTTAGGAAATCATCCAAAACCATTAAGACATATCAAAAATCTTGATCTATATATAAATGTTGTTATTTTCAAGTAAGTGTATTTAATGGTTATATGGGTTTCCTTAGGAAATGTTTGTTTTTGCGGTGTAAAAATAGTTTTGAATTTTTTTTATATATGTTATTAAATTATTTTGATACGATAATATAAAAATAAATAAATTATTAAGGTGCGATATGATTTGTTTTTGTAATTTGAATTAATTATGTGCACCACTTTTTATTGGTTTCGCCAACTTTATTTTTACTAATTTACTTATTGAAATAAATGACTTTTAAAAGGAATTATAATAATCCCCAAAAATAAATGTCGTTACAATTTTGATAAATATAAGGTGGTTAAAAAACAAACCTCCATCAATTAAGAGAAAGTTGATGACCAGGTCAGATGTTGTCCCCATGTATGAGACTCGAAATATCAAATTGGCTATAGAGGGTTAATGCAGGTTTTTCACTGTGTTCTAAAAATATTTTTGAATTTATTTTTATATATTTTAAATTAAGTTTTTTAAATATGTTTAGATCATTTGATATACTATTAAAAATAATTTTTAAAAATAAAAAAAAAATTATTTTAATATTTTTTTTTAAAAAAACTTTTGAATAACAACTTCAACTCTGGAACAGGATAGAATGTGGGTCTCCTATTCTTCTTTTCTTGAGATATTATTTTCTAGAGGTCGGTGTAAACTGGATGACTATCAAATAATTAATAAAAAAACACGTGGTTGCTTTTTATTCGTTGATCTATGGAGAGAGAATGGGGTTGGTTTTGTCATTTGCGCATTCCTTTGTAAGAAAACGTAAAGATGCCAAAATAACTGGAAGCACAATGGAGTAACGGAAAACATGTCATGATTGCTTTTTATTTAAAAATCTATTTAAATAATAATTTTATTTTTAATATTAATACCTAAAAATAACTTTAAATTAAAATAATAATATTTAAAAAAAACACGTGGCCAAGAAACTAAGAAAGCCCACATCACCAAGACCCTAGAACCGACTAGAGATCCTATACTATATTTTGGATCCTTGAGAATTTTGAAAGTTCCACTTCTGTCCCTACTTTATTTTAACTAGAAGCCTCTTTTCCTTTTTTTTTTAGAAAAAAAAAGTTGCTTTAATTTTCTCTAACCCGCCCTATCAAAAATAAAATAAAATAAACGTGGTGTCCTATCCATAACAGAAATGTTAGCTGCCCTATCCACAAAAGTGGGACACGTGTCGAGGGAGGGAGATGAAGCGAATAGCGTCACGGGACAAACGGTACAAGACAAAGTAAGTGAATTAGAGGGGCAGGCTTTTGCACAGGAATTCATGGTGCCTCTGATCACCTGCCTGTGCAGCACAGTGCTAGCAATTTCCAAAGTTTCAACTAGATGCCACTTGGGTTTTTACTTTTCAAATTAGTTTTTAATACTAGAATATAACCACATGAATTATAATCCTACTAGATAATTGCCCGCGCGTTGCCGCGGGTATTTTTTTATATATAATTTAATACAATTAAATCTACAACGTTCAATTTATATGATATAAGCAAATAAAAATTATAGATTAAAAGATAAAATGTTTAAAATTTTGAGTTGAGTTTGTCACGTAAGTATAGATTACATCTTCTAAAATATAGGAATTGCGTTATAAACGATCACAAAAAAGCGTGCACTAACATTAGAAAAAAGAGCAAAATATTCGAATAAGAAAAAAAACTTACTGAAATCATTATTGTGTAGATAATAAAATTATTAAAATCAATTAATAGAAAGAGCAAATAAAAAAACAACAGGGAAAAGGAAGCAATATTCATTTAAAATATTATAACAATAGCAACATCGGAGTCTTAATATCTAAAATTATTATTGCCGCTAGAATAAAAACAACAAAAATTATTAAATTATACCGAGGGAAAAAAAATTAAAAAGCATGAACAAAACAGCAAGCAAGAAAAACCAATTAAAAATTATTATTATTATTATTTTTATTATGAAAGAATAGATAATCACTATTATTATAATAATAGAATACATAAGCACTATTCTTATAATAATAATCATAATCACTATTATTATTATTCTTATGATAATTATTATTATTATGTTAATAATGAAAGAAACAAAAGTAAATAAAAGATTAAAAATATCCTAGAAACTTTAACAAAAGATAAAAAAAAAATTTACCATGGCTATTACTGGCAAATTTTTTTTTATCAAATTATCGGGAGGGAAAAAAACATAACAAAAGAGTAAGAATGAAAAATCATTAAATCATTATTATTATTATTATTATTATTATTATTATTATTATTGTGTTAAATACACTTATATATACATGGACAAAAGTAGGGATAAAAAAAAATTCAAAGTATAAGGGCTGAATTGAAAATGATATATAAAGGGCTTAAATTAAAAAAGTAAAAGTCAAAGGGCTGAAATGCAACTTACATTTATTGTCAATTGAAATCAGAGGACAAAATTGCAAAAATCGGAACTTTTGTACCGAATTGATTGAGTTATATATAGCAAACCCGGAAATTGAAAGTAGAAGGACCAAAGTGCAACTTTGACACTCCGGAGAGAGAGAAACGTGGCCGGCGGCTTTAACCGGCCTCCTACGCGTCCACAGACTCTTTTAGGTAACACGCGCCACCGCGGGAGGAAGAACACGCGGAGGCGCATCGTTCTGGCATCCGATAAACAATTTCCGGACACCGGAGGAAGCCGCACGCGCCGCCCGAAGAGGGCGTGAGGCGAAAAACCGCCTGGCGTGTGCGGCGGACGCCCTTCCAGACCCGATTATTTAATTGTAAAAATAGAGACAATTACCGTCCTGTCCCTTGACCGAATGAAGTGTTTTTGTCTTATTAGGGGCTAAAATCGTCTTTAGCCATTTCAGAAAATAATTAAATATTCGAAAGTTGCGGCGGACCGGACCATACCGGACCGGTCCGGCCGCGCGCAATTACGCCGGTGCCCCTCAGCGATAAACCTTATTTTGTCCTATTACAGGGGACGAAATAGTCAATACACTGTTCACAAATGAATATTAAAAAAAAAAAAATCAAGTGGAAAAACCGAAAATAGCCCCGCCTGCCAGCCCCGCTTTGCCGCGCGCCCGAGGGCCAATTTTGCCTGCACACTGCTCGAATCCACAGTGATCTGTGAGAGGGAGCGCAGTGAAAATGGCACGCGGTTTATTTGTTTTGTAATTTACTACATTAGTTTTTCCTTTATTTATTTCAAGTAATTTTTTTTTTTTTTTGCAAATACGTGCTTAGATATATTTTTCTAGTGCGTTAAATTATATACTTTGTAAATTATTTTGTAGTAAATAGGATTGAGTGAATTTAGAATTTAATTTTGAGATTTTTCCAAATTTATATTGATTACAACTATAGTATATTTGTTTTGTTCACTTATGAATGAAGGGTTAACCAAACTATATAAAATTATCGTGTTGTGTGATTGTTTTTTATTTATTGCGATATTCTTTATATTTATGTCAATATCATAAAATCAGTGAATACATGCGTAAATATCAACAAATTTTTTCTATCGGTATTTCACTATGAACTTTACAGACTAATTTTATGTATAATTATCCGTCGGTAAACATCAATGGAAATATTTTGTTTCTTTTTACTGATGAAGTTTCAATGGGAAAAGAAGGAATACAAAAATATACACGTAAGATAACGTGTGGATTATATAGACTATATTACCAATGAAAATATTGTTTCGGTAAATATCGGTAGTAAATATAGAGATGGAATTGTAATGGGATATAAAAACCCCAGAAAATACAATGACATGACATTCTTATAGACAAAATTACCGATGGATTGACCAACATATATATTTCATCAATAAATTTATTGATAAATTCTTAATTTAGATCCTAACCATCAACCCTCCCTTCTTTCTTCTCAAATGTTTTCCCTACAACTAACAACCACCCCCTCCCATTTGTGTTTTGTGGGCATTCGTATTTTGATTCAGTTTTTTTTAGGATTCTTCACTTTAAATACATATCTATTATATTTTTTTAATTTAATTTCAATATCTTAATTTTGTTTTGCATATTTTTGAAGCATATTGATTTTGTTTTGGTGTTTACTTATTTTATAGTTTTTTCTCATATAAATTTGTTGTAAAAATTTATAATTTATACATGTTAGACTTTTTTTGATTTTCTAAATTGTATTTGTTTAGTTAATGTACTTAATTAATACATTATTATTGCATATATGTTTGATATAAGTAATGAAGGATCGTTCATGGATGTATAAATAATCACTCCAAGAGTTGCGTAGGATGAATTATTGTAATGGAGTGTAGAATTTTATTAATAACTCAATAACTAATCCAATAAATATTAGTGGAAGCAATATTAGATGTCCATGTAAAAGATGCAAAAACAATTTTTTTTATTAATCTAGATGTTGTCACGATGGATCTTCTACAAAAAAGAAGGTTCATAAAGAAAATCAGTGTTGGTATGCATACGGAGAAGAATTTGTTCTTCATGAGACCATGGTAGTAAGAATGGTTGAGTAAACTTCTAGTTCTAAGAATGTACATGGAGTTATAGATGTTAAAAATAATCCTTAAAAGAATATTGTTATGAATGCGATGATAATGTATTAAAGTGGTGCAAATGAATGTTCAATCGTAAATGAAGAACCTAATACACACATGTGCGATCCATGACAAGCTTACAATGGACCTATGAGTTTATTGTTTTTAGTTGTTTTGCACAAATTATCATGTTTTCATAATTATCTTTAATTAAAAAGTTTGATCGACACAATAATTTTAGCCTATGAAAGGTTAATGTGGAAGTTTTTCTTTTTCAAAAAAGTTTAAAGAGAATTCTAGAAAGAAAAAAATAGTTATTTTGATGTTGATTGAAAAATTAAAAGACATGTAACAAAGCCTTGAAGATGATCATACTTTGTTTATCATATAAGGTTTTAGGAGAATTAATTACTAAAAAGACCATATATGGTTTGGGGGGAAAACTGGAATCCTTATATATGATTAAGTTTGTTGATAGACAACTCTACTTTAAACATTATTTGTTTATGTTGCATATGATAGACGACACCAATTAAATCTCATATTGATAGTTTAATTTGATTATTATGGATATGTTATCTATTGGTGTTAAAATTAATTTTAAGGATATTGTTATGTTCTCTGTCTTCTATATATTATAACTTTAGAAAGATTATTTTGTTTGGTAGAAAAACTATAATTTTAAAGAAGGTTTATTTTTTGTTTTTTTTTTAAATATTTTATAGAGAGATGTTTTAGTGACAATTCTATTAGCAACCAAAGAGATGCATTGCTAGCAATGAACAAGTTCAAGAAGCAAGGTTTAAGTAACGGTGGTGATCCTAGGAGATACATTGTTATCTTTTATGCATTAATCTTCAACTGACAATATGATATTTTTGGAGTGAAAGATGCCAAATACAAAACTTAATTGGTTGTAAAGGGCTATTGTAAGGTAATTGTTGGGTGACAACATAAAAGAAATATGATTAATGAAAAAAAAAACATATATATCTACTAAAAAAGTCCTTGTATGGAGTTAAATAGTCCACTCGATAGTGGTATAAGAAGTTTGATATGTTTATGATCAATATTGGCAATAATAAAAGTAAATATGACTAGTGACAAGTTGTGAAATGAGTATTTTGATGTTTAAACATTAATTTGGATACTTATTTACTTCATGTGAGACATGTTGGTTGTGTTGAAATCAATTATGCTAGAGGTCTTGATTGTAGAAAATCTATCACAATGTATATATTCAATACTAGTAGTTTTGATTATAGTTGGAAAACCACTTTACAATCTATCATGACATTATCTATCATAGAAAAAAAATACTTCGTGGTAATTTAAGTATTTAAAGAAGTTGTTTGACTGAAGTTCTGTTTAATGTATATATTTGTGATATAAATGTGATCGTTATGCATTGTGATAGCTATATTACTGTTTATTTCTATAAGGACCACAAAATCTATGAGAAAATAAAATACATTAATGTCAAATACCATCTCATTTAGCATATTATTTCGTAAGTGGTATTTTTATAAAAAAGATTGATATTTAAGATAATCTAGTTGATATTTAAGACAAACCCTTTCACTGATCAAGTTTAAGAATTCCTTGGACTTGAAGCAGTAAGTTTTAGTCTCGAAAGGCTTGATGATGAAGGTAAAGAGTTTTGAGTATCAAGAGAATTCAAGTTATGGTGAAGATTTATTATGATATGACATGGATTTTTTTTTTATTAACATGGGAGTCCAGCCCAGTTTACGCAATGATAAAATATTAACGTACTTATAATTGGTTTGGCCTAGCAAAAAACAAAAATATATTATAGGATTAGGAATCCTCTAAGACATTAAAGAAAATGCTAAAGCGAGTCGGTTTTCACTGTAGTAGTAGACACAAATTATTGTGGATTGTAATAGTGTAATTACAATTTTACTCCTTAGTACGCTTCAATTTAAGCCTTGGATTCAGGTGCATTTTTTACTTTTCCATGGGATCGGTTGACATTACCTAAATGTTTGGTTATGTTTTTGTCTTTTTCCAGGCATTTTTGCATAGTAGAAATATGATTTTACCCCTGCTAGTAGACAACAAATATTTTCCTACCTGAGGGTAATTTTGAATTTTTACATGTTTGTGCACAATAAAATAATCATATTACCCTCAAATAAGACAAAAACCAAGAGTTGTCTGTGGTGGTGTTTATTATATTTCATATTTTCCAAAATAGTATAAATACAGATATGCCCTCAGAAAAGAAAAAATCCAAGAGTTGATTGTAGGGGTGTATAAATAATTTTTTTTTTTTTTGCAGAATACTGTTGGCGCATCTGACTAACACGTCAACAGTTTTCTTCCTCACGTTCCTTTCAGACGGCGGATGCAGATGTTTGCGGTGGTGAAAAATGTCCATCCGGCACCTCACCTGATGCGTCGTCATGTCCTCTTTCTTATGGTGATGCCCGTCGCGTCCCACGGTGGTCGAAAACATGACAGTGATAAATTGATATTTTTTCCTCCTTTTCTCTCTCCTGTAGTCAAAATTACACGGAAATACTCTTGGTTTATGATGTTTTCATTTCAGTCCCTCATCTTTTGATTGTTTTGTATGATCCTGATTTCTGTTATATAAGTTTTGATTTGTTTCAATGTTGTTCTTCAATTGAAATTGATTATATATATTTATTTTCATTTCGGTCCTTGTTCTTTCAATTTTGGGTTTGGTTGTAAATCCCTAAATATTTTGTGTATAGAATTTTTTTTTAATTTTGTCCTTCAATTGAAATTGATCATATATTTTGTTTTCATTTTGGCCTTTATGCTTGTTTATTTGATTTTAATTCCTTAATTTTTTCTTATATTTATGAAATAGTTTCTATTTTGTCCATGTTTATATGTATATGCTCTTGGTTTTGGTTTTTAATTTTTATTATTTTCTCTTTTGTTGAGGTTATATTTTTTTGATTTAGTCCTTAAATTTTAATTTGTGTTGGTGATCATTTAAAAATAAACAAACCCTAACACGTACAAATCATATATTCATACAATAATTTTCTAAGAGGAAAAGATATAAAACAAGTAAGCATATAAATAAACTATATATACTACATCAACATGCCAAAAATTAAATTTAAAAATAGGTTACAACAAAAAATGAGTAGTTTTGCTTACTTGATGTGAGAATCTTTTAAGAAATTGAATCATAAAAGGAATAATGACAAACTAAGTGTTAGGGTGATGAGATTTGTGATGAAAACATCTTGATTTGTAATAAAATAAGGGTTAATGTTTTTTTTTTATATATATATAGTGTTAAAATAGAAAAGGAAAAAATAGGGAAGAGGGAAGGAGAGAGGGAGTGGGGGTCATGTATAATATTATAAATTAGGTATTACCAATAGATTCACTAATGGGTATTAGTGATAAATATATTGCATTTGTATTTCTGTTTTTTTTATCATCTCATTTCTAATTATTGGTATTGTTTTCTGTTGATATTTTTATTAGTATTTGATAATTCTTTGATAGTGACTTATCTAGCTCTTTCCTCCTTTTTTTTTAAAAAAAAATTTCAAATTCAAAGGTGGTTTATACAATTTGATTTCCTGTACTTAGAAAGCAATTTCATGGACAGAGGTGTTCATCCTTCGCATTAATTCGTGCCTCGCTAACTTGACGTCTATGCCAATAGGAGTATGGCCATAACTAAATTTTACGTTTCCCTTTCTTTCTTTGTTTTTTTTTTTGGGGGGGGGAGGGGGACAAGATTGTAGACTGAAACTAAATTTATCTTTCTTGTCCAGTGAAACGCAGGTATTCTAACTAGGGTTATGGAATTCATGTGAGTCCAACTAATTAATAAGAATATATTTAATCATCCCTTAGAAAATGTCAAGCAATTATAATTATATACTTGTACTCTTTGTTTCCCACAACTTCGTAGCATAGTAGATAGGCAGGCATGATTCCGAAGCTTTTGTTTGGCTTGCAAGAATTCATTGCAATAAAAAAAGTTTCCACGAGCAGCACTAACATAGTACGCAAGGGACACTCACTAACACACAAAAACATGGGTCAAATGCGCATGCAAGCATGCAGGAGGTACACATCTAGCTAGCAAGTAAATTATTAAATGCTCGATCCCCCGCTAAGAATAGAATTATGAGTTTATATGCTCCATGCTCGGGCTGTGGGCAGGAAGTAGACAGATGATGCAGATAATAATAATAAAATGTAGATATAATGAGCCAAGAACGGCTACGTTTAGCTGTATAAAAGCTAGTTTAGGGATTCGATATGCTAAAGCAATGCCACACACTTCATTTTAATAGCATGGTTCAGCTCCTGCAATCCTGGCGCCAGCTTCATCAAGCAAGAACCGTATAGAAAATAATAAGAAATTAGCAAGTGGGGGCTCAGGAAAATACATTTGGTATAAAATTGTGTGTTTTTTTCTCCGCGCTTCGGCATGCATGCTCGGGGATGGGGATAAAAATAAGATGTCTCCTGTGCACACAGCAAGAGTGTCGAGGAAGGGATGGTGGACGAGGGAGCGACAAGGTGGTGATAGGCCATTACCCACTCATGTTTTTATTTCAATCATCATCGCACAATGCTCTATGCTATCGTTCGTCGTCTGGTATTTCTGAATTTTACCCATGCTAGCTAGCTTCCTTCCTCTTGTTGATATTTCTAAGTCCCATTTTTAAAGAGCTGTGCCCATCCTGGAATGTCCATATTTGGCCTTTTTTCTTTTCTGGATTCATTAAGAAGAAGAAAAAAAGAGAGTGCCTGTCTTCATCTTAAAAAGTTTCTGGTTTAAAAGGTAGAGAACTTTTGGGTTGGAAAAAAAAACAAGCTTGAATCTTGATGTGCATTGTGAGATGAGAAGAATGGCAGTTTCTCCTATTAAGATGATTATCCTTCTTCGAGTTAATCCCCAGCTACAGCTCTTATGAATCTAATAATTTTATTGCGACTATCTAGTAGGTAGTCAAGTGATAAAAACTTGAAAGTTTGTTTTCTCTTGTGATCTCATTATCTCATGTTCGAGTTTTGTGGTTACTAGTACGTATAATAATTATTAAAAAATTTCATAGTTGTTGATTTGAGGACTCGTAAAATTAGTAAATATATACAGAAGCTTACCCGAACACTTATATTAATTAAAAAAAATATAATTTTATAGCGTCCATAGGGCAATATTTGGCTTTCTTAAGAAAATAATTGTGTTGAAGAAAGTAGATGGAAAACATCCAAACCCATTTATATATCGAATCCGAACAATCAATCCAAACCCTTATCCAAAGACAACTTTATGAACAAGTGGAGTTTTGAAAAACGGGGGCCTTTTTCTTATAAAAAAAAAGGAAAACAACCTCTACACGAAATGCAGATGCCGAGAGTTAAATCGAATTTTATATCTTATATTATTATTAAACCCTAATTATCCCGTCCTCTCTAGTAGTTTTATCCATTATTTTATGTAATATGGTTACATAATTTGATTTTAAGGACTGTAAGTAGTGTTAAGCACCCTTAATGAATACAAATGAAGGGGTCCACGTGTGCCAATATCAAGTAGGCGTATGTGGGAGGTGAGTCGAGGGGGAAGAAACATGCTGTGAAGTGTACTCACGTGCGTAAACGTTCTATATAAACAAACAGAGCGCTCACTCCAGATTAGAAGTAGCCAAGAAATAAACCAAAACCAAGGCGGTCTCTTCAATCTCTTCCTCCTTCTCTGTTCTTCCTTCCTTTCTAGTCTTGGACAAAAAACACACAAGATACTACGCAAGTAGTAGCAGCTATATATATATATATAGTGAGCAATATTCAAAATTAAAATGGAGTTGGTTGAGACTGCGATCACTCTACAGCAACAGCAATCAATGTTGTCCAGGTTCAAGAGGATTTGTGTGTTTTGTGGGAGTAGTCAAGGCAAGAAGACTAGCTATCAAGTTGCTGCTATTGATCTTGGCAACGAATTGGTACTTTTTGTTTTTTCATTATTGTTATTTGCCTCTGCCTATTGTCCTGCATTTTTCTTTTCGTTTCTTATTCAAGAAAAATGTAGAAGAAAGTTTCATAAATTGCCTTGTGCCAGCTTTTCTTTCTATGTTTACTTCATTTTTTGTAACTTGGCTCTCTGCATTTTACTTCTGCTAAAATCGGGTACTTTCCTGGGTTTATTTATTCAAACTCTGCCTCTATTTGTTTCTTTCTCGGCTCTGCTTTAATGTTCAAACAAGAACACAGTTTTTCTCTTCTTTTTCTGTCAAACTTGGTCATTGATGATTGTTTACACAAGTATATTTGAGCCCACATATGCCCACATTAAGAGCTTTCCGGGGAAGACAATCATTTGGTTTCCATGAGGTGATAGATATGATTATGTTGCGGTTCATTTTGCAGGTTTCAAGGAACATTGATCTGGTCTATGGAGGAGGTAGCATAGGTTTGATGGGTTTGGTTTCACAAGCTGTTCATGATGGTGGTCGTCATGTTATTGGGTAATCAACTCTTCCTTCATCTTCAAGTTTTGTCCTCTAATTCTTTCATTAAAATAGTAAATCTGTGAGTTGGATTATGATTATTTGTGTTTTTTTGTCATATTATTGTCTCTCTGCAGAGTTATTCCCAAGACGCTCATGCCTCGAGAGGTATGTCTGCTGGACCCAGAAAAAAAAAAGAAGCCTCCCACCTTTTCCTTTTATTTTCTCAAAGAAAAAAGCCTCCAACTTTATTGTTCTTCTCTCTCTCTTTTTTCTTTGACTGGATTTGAGAAAAATAGGGTTTTGGCTTTTCATTTTCTTTTCTCGCTTTTTGCTACCTCCTTCTAGCTACTTGGGACTTCCCTCATCCCTTTACATTTTGTTCCAGCTAGTTGCTGTTGTGTTTTTTTTTTGGGTCATTTTTGTTTGTCTCTCAACGTTTCTGTTCCTCTGATGAATACTTGATAGCCTTATCCAGAGAATGCTTGGGTAGGTGGCACGTAGCACTACACCTTTTGCATATATAATTTTAGTTTCTACTTTCTGCTGCCATCTCTGATTTGTTCATCACAAGATGAGTATTTACTACTTGTGTTTTTCTCGCTTGGATTCTTTTGAAATTCGAATTCCCTTTTCATTCAAGCTAAAGAATTACTGGCTACGAATTTGCGTGAGTTGAACTCTACGAATCAAGTCCACCGCTTCTGCAAACACTCATCATTGCTTCACTGCACAACACTCCAAACTTCACTCTCTCACGCAGAATTTTGATCTTTTTTCACTGTGCCTGTGATATCCTTTTGCAGTTAACTGGCGAAACAGTAGGGGAAGTGAAGGCAGTTGCAGGTATGCATCAAAGGAAGGCAGAGATGGCTAAGCATTCTGATGCTTTTATTGCCTTACCAGGTTAGTTTAAAGCCTGCGAAATTCTCACTTGCACGAAAATTTGAAAGAAATTCAAGAAATTATACAGACCATCTGTTGCTTCTTTTTCCATTTTACTAATTTTAGAATGCCAGATTGGCCATGTCTCATGATTTGATTCTCTGAGTTCTGAGGATGCCTGATAGCACTTTCCTTTGTCTGCTCTCTTGGACGCCTGACTGTTCCCATCCAAGAAAAACTTCTACCTCACCTCCACGAAAATAGAAAAAATGAAGGATGAAAAACTGCCCCTAATTAACTTCACCGCTGCAAACACATGTCTACAATCAATGCTCATTAGATTATTCATTGCGTTTTGAGTTCCTCCCTTACAAGATGTCATATCCTTGCTCGATTTAAGTTGAGAAATGAAATACAAAGACACTTATTTCCGGTAGTTTTATCCTCTATATCATCCTTTCGATACTTTTCTTTCACTCAAATTTCTTTTCTTGATCACCCTAATGCCGCTAAATAAGTGGGTATACACACATTGTGAGTATAAATATGATTGTCAAAAGAGACCGAAAAACCCTAAACTTGGTGCTAATGATCTTGGATTTTACCCTTTTTTTTTGTTTTTCAACAGAAGACCTAGGCTAGAGTTGCTGTTTAAAGTTGTTTCTATAAATGGTATCATCTGGTAATACTGTGGAAACATCAGTGTGAAAGCCTCAATTATCACATCCTTTTGAACCTTCCATCACAGCATGCTTACATAACAGCAATTCAAACCCAGGTTTTCTGACCCATCAACATCTTACACTGAAAAATTAAGAGCTGCTAAGGAAGTCTTCATCTGTGGCTAATATGCTCCTTTCCTCTAATGTAGCTCTGTGGCCTCTCAATGTTACAGTGCGCCATTATTGAGGGCAAGGGACACAGTATTTTTGTACTTAAGCACTTTTTTTAAAAAAAAAATGAATAAAACCGTTGGTGAACTTTCTTTGAATTTGTACTAGTGGTGTTTTCATTTTTAGAATTTAAGAGAGTCAGTAGATTACACTTGCGATTCACAAGCTACAAGTATTATCTATTTCTTAAAATATTCTTTATACCATGTTATTTTATTCGTTTTTTTGAAGTGCTAAAAAAAACTTCACATGAACGCGCTTCCACCTAAATATATATGCTCAACTATCACCTGCACCTAACAGGCAATGATGCCCACCTCTTTCACAGCCACTTATATCATGTATCTCAAATATCGGGCAGTGGAGGACATGCTTGGACAGAATGACCCCTTTAGTCTTCATGTGGACTCGCTTTAGTCATAGACTGTACAAAATGAAAGACATCCTCCACTCTGTAACATGATAAGATGAGAGCTATCATGACTTTCATGGGTTGGCAGAAGATTATGTCCCTGCAATTGAAGACCGTGTTTGGGATGCTTGACAAATCCCCCCACTCCCTCAACACTCGGGAAAGAAAAGAAAATAGAAAAGCAGAGAGAGAGAGAGAGAGAGAGAGAGAGAACAAGAAAGAAATTCATCATCAAACTATATAATCATGCTACCCTAAATCCATAGAAGATAAGGTCAAGATGTAGAGATGGAGTACTGATGATCCTTGAGGTCATTATTGCAACTATTTATCATGGAAAGTAAATTGTAACAAAAATAAATTTACACTAAAAACATCCAGAGTGACCAGATGCTTATCTAGGTTCGATACTGATTTGTGGTACTAAGTGAATGATATATATCTCATTCCTTGCTGCTGATATTACATTTTTAAGCTGTCCTTTTTTTCTGCGAAGCTTTCAATTGGGTTAGAACATCTAAGTCTGAAATATCTATTTGTTTTTAAATATAGGTGGTTATGGAACGCTGGAAGAGTTACTTGAAGTCATAACCTGGGCTCAACTTGGAATTCATGACAAACCGGTAATTTCCATGCTTACAATACTGCTGATACCATGTGTGATGCCTCCAGCTTTATTGTCCGCTGGAAACGTCTTATGTTCTTTGTCTTGGTTTAAGGAACTAACAACGCATCCTGTTTCCACATTGTGAAGGTTGGACTGCTCAATGTTGATGGATACTACAATTCTCTTCTCTCATTTATTGACAAAGCAGTGGAAGAAGGGTTTATTAGTCCCAGTGCACGCAACATTATTGTATCAGCTCCGACAGCAAAAGAGTTGGTGAAGAAACTGGAGGTACGCTAAAGAAAGAAACCAATCTCTTTGTCCTTGCCTAAGCCTGGAAGATTTGGCTGCTCAAATTCATCTCACTTTAGCAAAACAAGATCTATTCATGCTCAGATCTTATATACTCCTGTTACATATAAAAACCTGCTTGCCCTGTTTCATTAGGTTATTTATCTCTCTTTTAAGAGATTAATATTAGTATTTTCCTTGGTGTGAAATATAAGCGATGGTACTGAAATTTTGTTCATCATGGACTTTTTGAATGTCATAGGAGTATGTCCCCTGTCATGAAAGAGTTGCATCGAAGTTGAGCTGGGATATTGAGCACCTTGGCTACCCTCAAAATTATGATATCTCTAGGTGATATGTGGATGGCTGCAGTAAACAATCGGTAGATGGGTTTGGAAGTGGAAGGAGCTAATTTTGGACAATCAATATTGAAATTTCCATTGTGGGAATTCTTTTTGTAAATTATTGCAATTAATCTCAATATGTTAAGCTTCTTAAATACTCTCTTCTAGTTGAAATTTGATGTTTTTCTTTCAAGCTGTAATTAATTAAGTATGAGATGCTTACGAACATTCCCATTTTAAATGTTGACTAATTTATGTTTTAACTATCTCTCACCTGCTATTTCTTATCCTTGCAAGTTCATTTTGTTTCCCTTTCTTAATCTCTATATTTGCTTCTCTTCCTCCATCATCCTTGAATCTTAAAGTTTTGAAGCAAAAGCAGCTTATAATGGCATTAACAGGACTTTATCTTTGTAGTCCAGATGGGATAAGATGGAATTTGATACTCTAATTAAACATATTAAATGGACATCTCCTGTACCACAGGAACTTGCATCGATCAACTCGTCTCCTCCTTCAATGATAAACTTGAAAATATTCCTCTCAAAACTTGATATGTGAAAAAGTCAACCAGAAGCACTGGCGAAAACAGCACCAATTTCCCAATGGAACAGTAGCCAAGATTAAATTCCAAGGAGGAGGAGAGTGTTATTGAGTAGGAGGAGAGAAAAGGGGTTCAGTATGTTTCTCTTTCAGCAGTCTATTTTCAAGTACTTCATTTGCTGTTAAGGTTAGTGGACCGGAGGCAAAGGGCAGCCCTAACTCAACCAACGACCAATAACGGAAGGAGGGGCCGCTGGCCAGGTGGTCTTTATTGGAATATGAAGGAGAAAAACATCTTGATAGCTTTGATAGAGAAGGTTTTAGGGACCCACTACCGTCCACTAAACGGGAGACTGACACGTGCTATCAGGGTCACATGCTGCCATTAAAGGAGAAGAAAAGAGGAGCTCTCATTTAATTTTTCAGACAAAATGATAGCCCCTGTGTTCTGTCCCGGTTATATTTAGGAACAATAGTTTGTGGCTGAGAGGACTGATCTGTACCAACTTGTTTTTCAAGATCATCACTTCAAAAGGGTCGGAAGGTTTTTGAGTTTGCATTGAATGATGATTTTAACGTGAAAGCTAAGAGCAAGGGGATGCCGAAACAATCCCTGTCAGAAACTGTTCTTCATTTTTTTATTTCCTGATCTTTCCGAGGCGTTAATTCTGCTTTAAAGATGCCTATAGCCACCCACCTTCGATGGAAGGAGAAGCTTTCATAAGAAAAGGGGGGTTCCATCTCCGCGTGACATTACTGTTGATTGAGGCAAGAATTCCGAACCAGAGCTACAAATTGATGGAAACATGGAAAAGCAAAGAGGGACAAGTGGGATGGGATGGGATGAAAAAGTTTTATGACAAGGTTTCGAAGTCTTTTGGACAAGAAAAGTATCAAATTAACATCATAGATGATCCCCTGATTCCCCGTATATGATGTGAAATGTCATCAACGATGGCTAAAAGAAATCCCATGATAACCTATTTTCTCTTCAGGCTCATTAGGGTTTTTCTCTTTTTCTTAATGACAACCTATTTTAACAAAATAATCAGTAGTTAGAGGGATCTTCCAGCTTATTAACCCCCCAAAATATAAGTGACTGATTGGAAATGTGTTTTTCGTTAGAAATATATAAAAATAATATTTTTTTTTTAAAATCATTTTTTGAAAGCATTTACAATCATCTCCTATATGGGTCTGCCTTGTACTTGAAATATTTTCGAAGTGTGGGCCAAGTAAGAGCTCTGGTGGGGCCTTAAATTCGATCTCCATTCAGCATCATGGCCTGAATAGCAACCTTGTCATGAAGTAATAGGCTGGCTGACGGCCCATTTCGTTCCCTTTCAGAAAACAAAGTTGTGGTGGAATGCCCATGGTATTCGTGTTCTCTTCTCTATTTCGAATAAGTGACATTCGGATTATTGCGTCGGTGCAAGAGTTATGGAGTTGTAACCCTAATTAGTAATTTAGTTTGGGAAAATCTGAAAGATAAAAGACTAGTTCTGGTTACGGAAAGTATTAGTACTCCTAACGCACTCTACTTGTCGTTTGTTATTTTATATAGTTTTAATGTGGTATAAGAATTTTATGGTTTATTAGCGGGTATTTTGGTTTGGAATTTATTTATATAAATAAATTTAGCCTTTTGAATATATTATAAAGTTGTATACCCAAATAATTTTTTATCTAAGAAAAATCCAAATAGGTGCCGTGAGAGAGTTCACCTACACTGGATGGTGATTTTTTTTTCCGTTTGTTATTGTGATAAAATACTCACAATTAAAATTGATGAATATTTGATATAACTCTACGAATCTTCACGTTAACTGATATTTTAAATATCAGTTTAACTATAGGTCTAGTATTTATATTAGAGTATTTACCATTGATTCTCATGAATGAAGAGAATATTGGTTAATTTTTTGAAATCTTAGCCAAATTTTCAAGGATTTAATAAACCTGTTATTTAAATCCCAAGCTGTATGCAAAACCCAAAAAAAACTTATTTCAATTAAAATATGAATTTATTTTTGAGACATATGGTTGTATGTAACACACGAAAAAGTCATCAAAAAAATATTTTATAATTATTTTATATATTATAATTTTTGTAAGGCCATGTTTGGCAAAAACATTTTAGATATATATGAAAAACTACTCAAAAGGGTTAAAGGGAGTGTTTGCTAAACACACCCTTAAACAAAAAAAAACTAACAAAAAAAGAAGAAGCCAAACATACCTTTAATACCAGGTCAATTGGACAAGGTTGACTCGACTGAGTTAACTCAACCGATTGACCTAAATAGTTGACTCAAACGGGTTGACCATACTAAATAAACTCGATAAGGTTAACCCAAAAACAAAACAGATTAAACATGACAAAAACAAAAAAACTTCAAAATCTTTAAACTAGAACGAATCAAACTCATACAAAATAAAATACATGAGGAACACTTACCCTAAATCCTATAAACATAAATGATAAATCATATCAGTACTCGAGGAAAGAAGACCATGAAAATATTCACAGTCAAGCATACATCAAGAATCAAAAGTCTATTGATTTTAGTTTTTACCCAAACATCATGATTTGACAAGAATGAGTTTCGATTCTAAATGGAAACCCTAAGATTAAAATTCCTAAAACAATGTTATTCATACATAAAAAGCCTAGATTATCTACTAACAAGGACGTGTAAACATAGAAGAAATAAGATTGAACCAAAATGATGTGTAGAACTAACACCTGCCCAGAAAAGCCTAAAAATGCAATAACTAAACCAAATCGAGAGCATGCTTTTTAGACCTTTAAACCAACTCTTTTCAACTTCATCGAACCTCATTGTCATTTCTAACATATTTATTGCAACATGGAACAAACAGAAATAAAAGTAATAAAAAATCATGCTTTAAAATCATATTATCAACTAAAACACAGAGCATGCTTAACAAAATTAGAATTTGGAATCCAGCATCTATCACTTTCTAACACTAAACATAGTTCAAAGGCCAAACAATATACACGAATTAATTATTTAAACATTACCAAACTATTTTCCATAAGGAACAAATTCTAAGCTAAATAATTATAGCATGCTACAATTAAGAAGAAAAAAAATGTTTGTTTAACTCTATCATCCCTTCTCACTCATATGCCCTAGTCGCGTATGACATAACTAAATAAAACCAATATCCGAATCAATTATATATGATACTCTAGCTAAATTAATAATTGTTAAGCTTTAAAGAGGGTAGAGTTCATTAACCAATTTTCTTTTAACAATAACAATAACACCCTCACAAACTTTCAGAATTCCATCTTTATCACAATAACCATAAACTTAGAAATAAGAAGACTTAAAGACATTTATTTTTTCTTTATCTTTAGAACATGTTAGACTTCAAATGTCCTAACAATGTTACATCCTAATTCAAATTGTATCTATACCAATAATAAAAAGTCCTTTGTTTTCTTTTGATATAATAATATCATTAATAACTTTATAAGTTTTAAACTAGCTTCTATTAAAACAAATATAAAATGGGTAAGCCAAATCAACAATCCACCCATCACTTAAGATTCTAATAAACATGACCTAAACACTTTAAGCATTATAAAAATTTATCCTTCCCTATAAATATTTACATCATCATAGGTTTTCTCCTTTTTTTTCTCTGTCTTTTTGCTTCGAATGATTCTTCCTAAAGTTCCATACTTCATTACATACTAAGCATTTAATTTTTATAGAATTTACTTTTAATCTAAACATATGCATCCACTACGTGAACCCTTATTATTTATTTTACCCCTCATAACTATATGATCATCATTATAACTCTTTGACTATTATTTTTTCAACTTTTAAAAGTTTATGAAAGCTATGACATCTTTTGAACTAGGACTACCCTTTTTATATATCTAAGTATTAACAAAATGATCATAAGATATAAGTAATAACAATAATAAAATCAAACTTTGATCCTCATCTTCAACCTTAACATCAACATTTCTCAAATATAAAATTACTCTATTGAACTCATCAAGATGGTCTTAATAAGCATACCTTCTTTCATTACAGAGTATATAATTAATGCTTCAAATACAATTAATTCATCAAGAATTTGGTCATATAAAAAGTTTCCAACTTTATCCACAATTCAATAGTTGCAGTCTCATCAACAACCTTTCTCAGAATTTCATAAGAGAAACAAAGATAAATAATATAATGTACTTGTTCTGTCAGATCTTATTTCTCTTCATTATCTAATTCTCTTAGAGAAACTATATGCACTTTTTAGTGACTTAAATAAACCTTGTTGAACTAACAAGACATGCGTCTTAGTATGCCATAGATTGAAGTTGTTCCAACCATTAAAGTTTTTTACATAAGAATCCATCGTCGACATTACTTTTATCATCATCGTGAAAGCCAACTAATAACTAAACAAGTTTTGATATCAATTTGTTATGGAAACAACACTAAAATCTCCAACTAATTGGAAAGTAACAAGCATAATCAATCACACAAGAGCACACAGAATTTATGTGGTTTAGCAACTTAGGTATACTCTATAAGTAAACTTATATTTTTTTCTTCTCGCTAGCCACAAAAGTGTAGACAATAAAGACACTTACACATAAGTCTTGATTCTAAAATATGTCAACTTTAAATTTCATATAAAGTATATAAATATTTTTTTATTTGGGCCTATAATTTAGACAAGCCCAATAGTATGTGTTTACTAAAACTTTATCTTTTTATATATGAATTAAATACATGCATATTTATTTTCTCACTAAGATTTATAATTTATGATAAACCAAACAATATGTGTTTGCAAGGTTATTAAAATCTCGATTTGACTCTTAAAACTTATGATTTTATGAGTCAATATGTATTTACATGCTAAATCGGACTAAACTCGAAAATTAGTAAACTTAGACTTGACTCGTGCAAAATCGGTAAAATCAGTAAAAACGGTTCGATTTCACGAGTGTACTAAATTTGTGATGTGAACAACCAAGTTAGTTTTGAATTTGGTCTTCTAATATTTGTTCATGATTTTGTGAGATCAAACATATCTTTCAAGTTATTTATTGGATCTAGTTGAAATTTTATAGAGAAATATTGAATACAAGAAAATATATTTTGTTAAATTATTAGATTAAACAAAGTTCAGAAACATATTATTTCAGAGAGTCACAATTAGTTAACATATTAAATACATTTAACATTAGGAATATCATACTAAGCCTATATCGATCTCAAAAAAAGGTGACATGTTGACCTAACTATTAAAATTCAAGCTTAATTAACTTGATGAAAACTCATCAACTCCTTCTTGAACTCATTTTAAATTTATAAAATAGTTTACTAGGTCTACATCATTCCCTAAAACTAGAAGACATGTTTACCTAATTGTTAAAGTCCAAGTTTAAACAAAACTTGATGCTAACACAATAAAAATACGTCAACTTATTATTGTAATCTTTTAAAGTTAAAACTATCATGCCAGGCTTATGTAAATCCATAAGAACTAGAAGACATATCAACTTAGTTGTTAGGAACAAAGTTTACTAAAAACATATAGATAACTTGATTAAAAAACCGTCAATATAATTTTTTATTCCATTTTTTAAAAATAAGTATTTGAATGCACATACATACATACATATATAAATACATACATACAAAAGGCGAAAGAAATGTTTTACAAAGCAAAGCTAAAATTAATATGAAGCTAATAAAAATAAAATGAATTACTTAAGTGAATAGTAACTTGTATTCAAAAATCATTTTTTACATGCAGATTCCTATATAAATGGGCAAAAACACAATTTTAAAAAAGATAAATAATGTAAATGAAAAGATGATAAAAATAAATAAAATAAAAATACATGGAAGAATAGTGTAATATGCATTTTTTCTCTCAATTTTTTAAGTAGAAAGCTTGTGCAATCCCGCTAGAAAGAACAAAAATTGGAAAATAGATTATGGCTAATCTCAAAGTTGTTCCAGGTGAGGGAAAGGTGTTGGGGTTATTATTGGTAGTATAGAGAGGGATGGTGCATGTGGTGGAGGAGATTTGAGGTGCTTTTTCTTGTCAAACTTTGGTGGGAAAACCTGTTTTTTTTTTCTTTTTCCTTTTTTTTTATACCCCTAGATCATACAAACTCCATTTTTCTCAGCTTATACTCTCTCTTTTTCCCTTTCTTCCCCTGTACTTCTAGGTTTTTTTCTCCTTTTCATTCTCACTTTTACTTCCCCCTCCTCTAACACCTCCTACATAGACCCAACTTTAAACACTTTATCTTTCTCTCCAAGCCTCTCCCTCTCTTTCTAACTTTAGGATCTATTTTTCTTTTATTTTCTCTTCTTGTTCCTTCTTCTTGTTCACTTTTCATTGTTGACACAAACTCATATTTCAAACAATTATAAAAAAAAAAAAAAAACTCAACTTAAAACTCTATTTTTCTCATCCACTCTTCAACTATAAATTTTTTTTTACTTTACTTTAATTTATTTATAGAAAGGGAAAAACTTAAAGAATCTCCTTTAGGTGACTTGATTAGGGCCCTTGATACATTGGAAAAAAAATATGGCCCTAAATGTCACTTTTTTTATTAAAAAATATTATTTAGTGACTTATTTTAGTTTTTCTTACAGTAGTTTCAAAGGGTCTTTTGGCATGGGGATGAGTGGTGGTAAGAGAGGATATGTCATGGATAAGGGTGGTGGTGTTTTGGTTATGTAATAAAATATGGGTGAAAGGATAAAATGCAATGATTTAGTACTTGTTTGGCAGTGTAGTTGAAGTTGCTTTTGAAAGTGTTTTTCTATTTAGAGATTTATCAAAATGATATTTTTTTTATTCTTAAAAAATTAGTTTTGATATCATCACATCAAAATGATCTAAAAATACAAAAAATATTTAAACTAAAACATAAAAATATTTTTTTATTTTTTTAAAAAAATTTAAAATGTAGTGTTAAACATCCTCTTAAAAGTGATGGATGAGCGATTCTACAGAAAAACAAAGAAAGAAAGAAAAAGGTAGTTTTTGCATCCATTAAAATTACATTGTTTTGGTTATTATTATTATGGATGAAATGACATTGTTTTGATTAGGCATGAAACAACTTCATTTCTTTTAAGAGGGGGAGTTTTATTTAAGTTGGTCCTCTAATTTTGTTGCTTTTTTATTTGGTCCTTGGAATTTTTATTTTATTTTCTAAGCCAGTTATACTTTTTTATTCAAATTTGTCTCAAAGTAGTTCCTAGCTGTATATTTTCACAGGCAGCTCATTCCTCCACCTCTTTCAATTTATTCCTTAGATCTTTATTGTTAATTTTGCAAATTACGCCTTTTTTCTCATTATTTCTTTCAAGTTTTCCCATAATTGTATATGTTCATACCCCTCCCATTCCTCCTTTTCCCAATTTATGATTTGAATCTTAATTTTGTAATGTTTTGTCAATTACACCTTTCTTCATATTATTTCTTTCAATCACCCCTAATTGCTCTTATATTTTTAATTATTTTGTTATTCTTTATATATTTAGTTTTTCTTGTTTGCCCGGATACAAAAAATGCAAAAACTATAAAAAATAATAATTTTTTGAAAAAAAATACCAAAATCAAAGTAAAAGTGTGATTTGTTTTAATTCTTTATTCAATTTTTATTTCTTATTCGGACAAGAAACTTTTGTTTAGGAGATGATCAAATTGAGCTATGGAAATAATTAAATTTTATATAACATAAAATTACTAACCTAAAAAGGGAAAAAAACATAGAATAACTTTGTTTGAACAAAATTGATCAAATGTTCTTTACGGATCTTGTTAAATTTAGAGACACTATTGCAATTAATTTCTTTTGTAAATATACTAGATAGGTTTAAAATATTTCATTTGGGCTTGCATGTTGTGGAAAACTTTTATAGGCCCAGGAAATAACTATCATTTCATGAGCCCACCTTGATGAAAGAGAGAAACACAAATAAAAAAGAGAGAATAAAACTCACAGCCCATCAAAAATACTAAAAATATCTTGACATAGCATTTTTTCCTTGTACTTATATTTATTTATTTTTTCTTTCAAATAGACCCAAAAAGAAATTAATAGAATGATGTTCTCTCTTTTCACACATGTCATGTGTGTGTATAACTCAAGGAAGCCCATATTTGTTTTTTTTTTAATAACCTATTTTTTAATTATAAGGTATTTTCATATCACCTTTCCGGATTCCTATCTAGCAGAATTTAATGCACATCGTCCAATCCCATTTCTTAGTCTCTTGCCAATCATTTAATTTTTTTTTTAATAATAAGGTATTTCAATTTCTATTAATAACAACTGTTTTCATCAAACAACTCATCTCTGTGAATGACAATAATTCAGGGTTAATGATAAAGATCTTAACGAAAATATATAGTAGAAAGATATAATTCATAAAAACAAATATAAAAGCAAAATGAGCACTTAAACCACACATTAACTATTTTTAATTATTATTATTTATTTTTATAACGTGGGTATTCGGGTCAGCTTGCATGTACCTTGATTAATTTCATTGACCTTGAAGTGAATGACTAATTATTAGTCTCCCTTGCTCTGAGAATTATAAGACTCGAACCAGTAACATCTAGAGAACAAACCTAAAATGTCTAAAATAAAATTGTATTCCGATTAACATTTATATTAGTTCGCGAGTATTATTCACATGGAATTAAACAAAATCAACGGTTTTTTCTCCCATGGTGAATAATAATTACCTCAATCAAATTTATATATTCTGTATTATTATTATTATTTTTCTGTGAATGAGGTATTTAGACATAAATAAAATATTATTAATTTTGCGCAACTAAAAAAAGGTGAAATAACAGTTAATTGAACTGTAACAGTCACAGAAATCGCTTGATTCTCGGCTCACCAACCGAGTGGACGTGAAGGTAGTTTGACCATTACTTTTTTGCGGTAAAGACTTTATTGATGACGCTGGACTGCCTGACTGGCTGGCTGACTCAGTTAGGCAGAAGATACCAGAAAAAAAAATATCATCACGGTGACGTCTCCACATCCGACGGCAACACATCGGGGAAATCCTCGTATCCGAACCACTCATATTTCATCTTCTTGCACTGCCCATGCTCACCAGATATTATTGTTCATGGTATTATTACTAAATATGTACTCAAATCAGAAAATGGATTATGAGTTAACTCGGAAATGAAGTGATGGTGATATTTTTTTATAAAAAAATTGTTTAAATTATGAGCCCACTCGGCATAAATTACGTTATAAACATTGGAGAAACATTGTTTATTGTGACGTGATGACAAATAATTTACGATTTAAAAAGCAGATCTCGAGCTCGAATTAGAGTGTGTATATTTTATAAGAGCTCGAAATAACCGGGGTTTAAATCACTCACTCGAACCTATAAAATATATTTTTCAGAAGCATAAAAAAAATACTGATTTAGATTTAGGGTTATGTTAACTAGAATAGTATAATAATGATTTTTTATTTCTTGTAAAAAAACCCATTGAACTATATATCATGGGTAATATTTTTTTCTATAATATTTTTTTAATTATTATTAAATTAATGAATAATAACCTGATATTTTTATATTTTTAATACGCGGAGAGTATTGGACCGATGAATAAATGATAGGCATAATCTATTCAAAACTGTATTAAATGAAATGGGTCCAAAAAATTACCACGCATATTTATTGGGTCCATATGAGATCACATTAATTCAAGTCAAATTCAAACGTATCATTAAATAAATGTGTTCTAAAAAACAAAAAACATAAAAACAAATCTAAACACAACATTATAAATAAAGAACATTCAAATCCAAATAATAAATGAATATTTACAGGAAATATTAAAATTGAAAAAATAATATTAATGTTTTATAAATATTTACATTTATAAATATAAAAGTAATATTGCCACCATGAATAACTTTGTTTCTTGAAGACGACTACAATAGTTTAAGAGGGTGTTTGATATTATATTTTAAAAATATTTTTGAAAAAAAATATATTTTTAATATTTTTTACTTTAAATTAAAAAAATATTGGTAATTTTAGATCATTTTCATGTTCTGATGTCAAAAAATAATTTTTAAAAAATAAAAAAAATATTACTTTAATGTATTTAAATAAAAAATAACTATAACCACATTTCCAAGCATGCACTAAATATTAACTTTAAAGGGTATTACCGGGAGCATCGTAAAACCTACAAGTTCAAATTTACAAAATGAAAAATGAAAAAAAAAAACTTTATTAGTTTTTTACACCCACTTCTTTTTTTTTTATATAAAAAAAAAATAGCATATTAATAATTTCTATTTCCCGTCTCACAACCTTTTAGGATACACTTAGCGATGATTGTTTTTGTTTTGAGCAAATACAACATATACACAATGTAATTGCAATGAAAAACAATATTATATTAGTATATTTATTATATAACAAAGATAAAGTTACAATCAATTAAAAATCATAAACAATAACGAAACTTTTATCATAAAGTTCAAAAACATGTTAAGAGCTATTCATTTGGAGTTCAAAATCAATCTTTGAAGGGGTTAGAGTCAACTAGAAATGGCTGGGATGAAGGATAGCAGTGTTGGCGCGTGACTAACACACACTAGTAGGTCGAGAAGGTTGCTGGTTCGTGAACAAGACTAGAGGCGCATGAAGAATGAGAATAAGTGCATCTTTTCCTCTTCTTTCTTCTTGTACTGACGATGAGGACCACCACCACCGAAGATGGGAGACTAAACACCTAAAACACTAGTTTGTTTCCTTTTCCTCTTTTTCCTCTCTTTCAATTTCAATTAACCTATTGATTTCGGGTCTCTTAATGTTAGAGAGATTTAGGGTTTGCTTGAGAAATAACTATGTTGGCCGGTCATGGAAGAGTTGTGTTTGTGTCACTAGAGTTGTCACAAATAGTGGTTATTGCTAGAAAAGAGAGAACAGTGTTGTTGATGATCAATTGAAGCTTTGGAATAGGTTGTGATCGGCGGCGGCGGCGGCGGCGGCGGCGGCGTGTGACAGTGTGAAGGATGTGAGATGTCGTGGGTTGTAGTTAATTTCATAAAATGGTGAAAGATTAGAGAGAGAGAGGGAGGAAGTTCCATGCTTTCCCTTCTTCTTCTTCTTCTTCTTCTTTTCCTTTTCTTTTCTCTGTTTTGTTTTTATCAAAATCCTTCCTACATGATTCAGTGGCAACAATTTAGCTTGCAATAGCATTGCTGGAACGAAATTACTCCATTAAAAAAAGTCCACAACAACAGAGCTCGGAAGAGAAGAAGAAGAAGAAGAAAGCCATAAACTTGTTGAACGAAATGTAATGTAAATGTAAATAAAATAATATTATTTTTATATATTTTAAAAATACAAATTTAAAAAACAATATGAATACACTCCGCTCCCATCCTTCACCCATCCTTCATGTGACCCCATTCACCTTATCACAAACCAAAATTATCCAAGTGCCCATGTCTAGGCTAACGGAGACAGCTACTTTAATTTCAAAAAACCAACCAATTAATTCCGGTAGCCGTTTAAGGTTGATGGGTGAGATTCCAGTTCCTCTCGAACCATTATATATTTGTCCTTTTTTTTCTCCTATCGGGGAAAAACAATATGAAAATCAGACATAAACTTCAAAAGAATTACGGAATTAGTATTTGTGAGGAACCACTCGACCGAGGTTGAGCACTGAATTAATTTATGAGACGGTAAGAGTTAAAACTTGTACAAGACTTTATTGCCTTGCTTTTAGAGCAGTCCACACACGCTCAAAAAAGTCGCGAAATATCACGATAGGTAAGAAAACCAACAGCAACATCACTTCTTTAATTAATTAATTAATTAATTGATTGATTGATATAAAGAAGATTTATCATTACCTGATTGAACAATGAGAAAAGGAATTTAAAGAGGAAGTATTTTATAAAAGAAAAAAGAAAAAGAAACTGGACAGGTTCCTTAAAGATCTTTGTTGTTTTGCTGGCTTCCGAAGATACGCAGAGTTCTCTTCAGATCCGAAGAAAAAGGTAAAAGAAATATAAAAAAGAAACACATGAAAGACTTCTATTGCCACTGCAATTACTTTACTACTGCCACTCCTTTCGGCCTTGAATTTTTTTTTTCTTTATTGGGTTTGTGTTAAAAAGGCCTTTTTTCCTGTTCTTTCAGAGCAAGCGTCTGAGTGTCTCTCTCTTTTGGACTCTTGCATGATCCTGAAAGATAAAACAAGAAGAAAAGCTTGCTCTTTCTTTCGCTGGTGATGCCTTTTTATCTGCTTCTTTGCGTGCCATGATTTCTTGATTGAAGATTCATTACTCCAAGACTTCTTTTTTTGTCTGCTAAATTTTAGCAGCAGAATTTAGAGGATATGCCGGGAGAGTTTTCTCTTTTTAGATATTTACTGATATTTTCTCCTTTCGGTTTCTAGAATTTGTGGGATACAGAACGGGATTGCGGGTATAGTTTTTTCTTTGCTCCTAGTCTCTGCGAATTCATCAGTTTCTTTTAGTCTTAAACTTCAATCGAATCGTTTTGGACTGACTGATCAAGGAGCAAAGTAGAGATTTTTGGAGTTTTGTTTTTTCAAGTTTTAACAAGGAAAAAGAAAAGGAGTTGCAGGTCGAGTTCTTTTTGGCTGCAAAGAAAAGGGGTTTAGAGATGAGGGAGCCATAAGAATTGAGAAGTTTTGTTTCCTTAACAATGTCGATATTTTCTTGGAATTGAAATCCCAGTTTTGGATACAGCTGCTTCCTGTGAGGATCAGAATTTAGTGTGTATCTCAGCGGGGGAGGGAAAGATTCAATTTTCTCTATATGCAGCACCAGAAATAAAGATTTGTCAAGTTTAGACTCTCCAGCTTCTTGATCATTTTGTGCGCTTTTTAAGGTAATAACTCCCTCGTATTGTACTTCATTACTTTTCTTGTTTGAAGGATTTTTTTTCTCTTTTATTTTTACCAGCAATTTCTGATTGTTTCATGTTTTGTGTTTTTGTGGCTTCTGCGGAAGAAATGATAACATTCATGGAAGCAAAAGATAAATTGAAGGAAGAAGCTGACAAGTGCTTAGATTCTCAGTTATGGCATGCCTGCGCCGGTAGCATGGTCCAAATGCCGGCAGTGAATTCTAAGGTCTTCTACTTCCCTCAAGGTCATGCCGAGCATGCGTGCGAGCCTGTTGATTTCAGGAACTTGCCCCGTGTTTCTCATATTCTATGCAGAGTCTCGGCTATCAAATTCATGGCCGATCCTGAAACTGACGAGGTCTTCGCTAAAATCAGGTTGGTTCCAATTAATTCTAATGAAATCGATTTGGATGACCAAGAAGTTTCAGTTAATGGTGGAATGGAAGCCGCACAAGACAATAATAAACCGGTTTCTTTTGCCAAGACACTGACTCAATCTGACGCCAATAACGGCGGAGGTTTCTCCGTTCCAAGGTACTGCGCCGAGATGATTTTTCCACGGTTGGATTACACAGCAGATCCGCCCGTGCAGACCCTTCTTGCTAAGGATGTTCACGGCGAGACATGGAAGTTTAGGCATATCTACAGAGGGACTCCGAGAAGGCATCTTCTGACAACTGGATGGAGCCCATTTGTGAATCATAAGAAGCTTATTGCGGGTGATTCTGTTGTTTTTTTTAGGGCAGAAAGTGGAGATCTTTGCGTTGGTGTTCGAAGAGCTAAGAGGGGGAGTGGTGGCGGGCCTGAGCCCTTGTGGAATCCGGCCGGTGGGAATTCTGCAGTGCCTCATAGGGGTTTTGGTGCGTTCTTGAGGGAAGATGAGCATAAGTTGATGAGAAGCGGAAGTGCTACTGGCAATGGCTCAAAGTCAAACGAAAGTTTGATGGGGCAAGGGAAAGTCAGGGCCGAATCGGTTGTTCAAGCTGTCACTCTTGCTGCAAATGGTCTGCCTTTCGAGGTGGTTTACTACCCTCGTGCCAATACTCCCGAGTTCTGTGTGAAGGCCTCTTTGGTAAAAACAGCAATGCAGATCCGGTGGTGTTCCGGGATACGATTCAAGATGGCCTTTGAAACTGAGGACTCTTCCCGGATTAGTTGGTTCATGGGCACTGTTTGTTCTGTTCAGGCAGCTGATTCTCTTTGGTGGCCGCACTCTCCATGGAGACTTCTCCAGGTATTCTGGTATCTTAAGTAATTTTGTTTTCTGAAAAAGAGTCGCGCTCGAGTATTCTCTTGTTCCATTTGCAACTCAGAGTGTCTGCGACTAGTTTTATGCATCCCAACGTTATAAGATTCTAGGCTTGTTCGTGTTGTCATTTGTGAAAAAAAAGAAGCAGCAGATAAACAACAATTTCGAGGCATCCAGAATTGCTCCTCAATGCTGTTTAAACAAGGGCAGAGTTCCTCTTGCAAAACAATTAGGGATAATAAATTGCTAGTTTGTGTACATTTAGAAAACCTGTGTTAGTTTCTGACTAACTATCCCCATTTGCTGATTAGTTGGCTTAAATTAATGTTTTTGAAGTTATTAGTTATTAGAGTGCCGAGTTTTGGTTTGATTTGTGCGACAGTTTCAAGAATATCTCACTGAGGGTATATTAAATCAGCATCAATGAGTGGATGATTTTGATGTTATCATGCATCATTGAAATTCCATTTTGCAGATACTAATTAACAGGAACATCTTTCTTGCATTGATTTGATATGCTGGTTAAGAAAATGACCAAAAACGTTGTAGAGTTTTTGCAGATGATTTCTGCTACTCAGATATTTTTTTTGTTTCTTTGACAGTTGAACTTGTATGCTGCAGGTTACATGGGACGAGCCTGATTTGCTTCAAAATGTGAAGCGTGTTAGCCCATGGCTAGTGGAATTGGCATCAAATATGGCTGCCATTCATTTTTCCCCCTTCTCCTCACCAAGGAAGAAGTTGAGACTTCCACACCACCTTGATTTTCCCATCGACGGTCAATTTCCGATGCCGATATTTTCCGGCGGCAACCTCCTTGGACCCAGCAGTTCCTTTGATTGTCTACCCCCCCACACTCCTGCTGGCATGCAGGGAGCCAGGCATGCTCATTATGGTCTACCACTATCAGATCACCTCAATAAACTGCAAACCGGTCTGGCTCGGGCCGGTTTCCCGCCGCTGCTGGATCATACTGCTTCACTCACTAAAGCCTCAAACGTCCAAACCATTCAAAAGACTAGCATGTGTGAAGAAGTTTCTTGCGAGCTGACAATGGCACATTCTCCCCAGACTTCAAAGAAAGCTGTTGATGTGAAGATACCTCTGCTTGTACTTTTTGGTCAACCAATACTGGCCGAGCAGCAGATATCTCTTAGCTGCACTGGCAATGCTGCCTCACCAGTTCTTACTGGAAACAGTTCTTCTGAAGGAAATTTAGATAAGATGGCAAATTTTTCCGATGGCTCCGTGTCCACTCTACATCGCCGAGGCCTACCAGAGAGCTCATCATGTGAAGAATTGCAATGGAACAAGGACAACCACCGAAAGAGTGAGCCGTCTTTCGAGACCGGTCACTGCAAAGTCTTCCTCGACGCCGAAGATGTAGGTCGCACACTCGACCTTTCATTGCTCGGATCTTACGAAGAATTGTATAGAAAGCTGGCTGACATGTTTGGTCTGAGGGATTCTGAGAAACTTAGCAATGTGCTTTACCGAGACGTTAATGGCATTACCAAACACATTGGTGAGGAACTATTCAGGTGTGACTCCCTTTCCTTTCCTTCTGTTCCGAGGCTTTTTACTGAGTGAAAATGACCTGATTATTGCTTCTTCCATTGCAGTGACTTCTTCAAAACAGCAAGGAGGCTGACAATTGTTACAGATTCAAGCAGTGGCAATGTAGGGATTTAGAGGAAGAAATAAACTTTCTGGTTTTTTCAAATTGTACAGCCGGCTGATCCTCTCCTTGTATCCTGTGCCGACCCTTTTCCCCTGTACAAGTTCTGAGAGGAGCTGTCAGCTCTGATCGGATTTTCAAATCATTTGATATCAGATTCGCACTTTAAAATCAAGGAACCGATCGTGTCAAACATTTGTAAAAATGAAAGACACGTCAGGTGTTCTTACTGTTCTCGTTGACCAGGAAGCTTGAAATGCCATACCAGCAAGAAATTGAAAAACAGGAGTAAGGAAATTAAATAATTCTAGAACAAGGGCCATCACCTGGTTGCGTGGATGACTTCAATAAAAGCAGGTGGTTAAGTGTCTAATCACGGTTTAATAACAAACACGAGTTGAGTTGACTTGTAGCATCGCTCATGGGCTGTTACCAGTGGATCAAATGTTTCCCACGACAACGAGATTCCCGAGAGATTATCAAAAGGATTCTCAGCTAGTTACGTGTTGCCACGTGTTTGACAAAATTTATACATCAAACAAACGAAAAAACCTGAATGTGTGATGCATAAGTCGCTCTTTCACATGATAGTACGATTCTGATTGACCAAGCTAGCCTTCATCCGTCCCTTGTGAGAGTTGTTGAGTGCTTTTTTATTTTAATTTAAGAAAAAACAAATGAGAGAAAGAAAATTAATATTATTAATACACTGTGTATCTCTAGGATCACTGCATCTTTGTTGATTTTTTTACAAAAAAAAAAACACTTGGGGTCATTTTATAAATAAAAAAGAGTAGTTTATTTAAAAAATAATAATCAAATGTTTTAAAGAAATAATCCAATAGTTAATATCATATTTTAATGAAATAGAAATTAAAGGCAGCTTGGTATTGTAGTACTTTCTGTATTTTACCAAAATACATAGAAAAAATATTTAGTTACCATGAAAAGATCCATTAAAGGTGCTAACTAGATCAATTACAAGGCTAACTACCAAGAAGATTAAAGAGTTTGAGGCTTTTTATTTTGTTTAATATACAGTTTTACATTAACAAGTATAACTTTCAATATAAATATTACATCAAACTGAGATTTAACCAGAAGGTTTCAAATGTCTTGTTTTGCACATGATTCAAATTTCATAGCAACTAGATATTAGAAAGGCATATGTTAGAGACCAAAAGTCATTGTGAATTAATTGCATTAGTTTTTGAGTCACTATAGGATTTTCTTTCCTTTTGATTTATGGATTTCCAAAAAGGTTGCTTCCCTGTTATACAAAAACATATCAGCAAAATAATTAAAGAATAAAAGGACAAGTATTAGTGACAACTTGGGTTTTTTTATTTTACAAGAAATCTTAATCATTTATGAAGGATTCTTAGTTGGCAACTCAATAACTATAAAGTCAATAGCTTGCTTAAGGGTTATGTTTTTCCATATTTTCCAAGGAAAGTTAATAGCTAGATTGCCAAGTCAGTAATGCAACTATAGTGAAAAGCTAAAATTGAATGAAATATAAGTGGAGTGATATCTTAATGAGTGTAAATATGTAAGGGAGTGTGTGAAGATATATTTTGTTACTATTAGCATGAATTTTTGTACTTCAATGGTGCCTTTCAAAATCAGATCATCACCTACAAATAAGAGGGAAAACTTGTTATTTATAATACATGCCATACAAATGCACTTTAAAAAGTTTAAATCAAAAGATGAAAAGTCTAATACAAGGGTCTAAGAGTATAGAGGATTACAATAAGGAGATAAAAGATGTTATGATTCGGGTGAATGTAGTAAGGGATAAGAAAACTACTATGGTTAGGTTTCTGAACGGGTTGAACCATAACATAGCAAACATAGTGGAGTTAGAACACTATATAGAGTTAGAAAAAATGATACATATGACTACAAAAGTGAAACAATAACTAAAGAGAAATCAAAGTGCATGACATGTTTAAAATTCCAGTTTTTTTTTCATTATGGATGTTGAAGTACATGAAATTGAGGGATGCCCAATCCAAACTAAAAGTGAGTGTGAATGTTGAACCATCTAAGACTAAAAAGAAGTCTGCATTTGTTTTAGAGGTAAATATGATACTCAAACACTTAGTAAGCATTATATTAAATGTTTTATGTTTAAGAATAGGTCATATAGCTTCTTAAAATCCAAACAAGATAGTTATGATTTTACAAGTTCATGGGGAAGTTGAAATAAAAAATGATAGCAATGATTATGAGATGTTACCGCCACTTAAAAATGCTAGCGATGAGATGTAAAGTATCTGATTGAGGGAGAATAACTTATTACTCAATGTGCATTAAGTGTTCAAATTATATAGGATGATTTAAAGCAACAAAAGAAGAGCATATTCATATGAGATATCATATTAGTAATAAAGTATGTGGTGTGATTATAAATGGAAGAAGTTGTGTTAATGTTGCTAGTACTACATTATTAGAAAAGTTTAATATCAATATTACAAAGTATTATAGACCTTATAGACTTTGGTGGTTGAGTAAATATGAAAAAATAAAGGATAATAAATAGGCTTTTGTTTTATTTTTTAATTGGGAGATATAGCGATAAAGTTTATATGATGTAATTCATATGTATTCAGGTTATTTTTTATTGGGAAGGGCATGCCAATTTAATAAGAAGATAGACATGAAGGGTTTAAGAATAATTATTCTTTTGTAAAAGATGAAAAATCTTTCATTCTTATACCATTGTACAAAACAAGTTTATAAAAATTAATTAGATAAAAAAAAGAAAAGCGAGGCTGATGGAAGTGAAAATATCTTAAGCTTTGATTAGAGTAAAACATCAAATTTTGCCAAGAAAGAAAATAATGAGTCAACCAATAAATAATACAAGTATTTATACAAAAGTGGTTTATTTCAACACTCTTTTTAGGATATTAAATGACTTTTATTATACAATATCTCGACAACATAGTCATTTTATTCAAACTTTGATTTTGTTTTGTTTATTTTATAAATTTTAGGTTAGACAACAAAAAAAGACTTCATTGATTTCAAAATAATATTTTGTGTTCGTGCAATGTTGCTAATATTTTAGGTTTTTCCCTAAACCATTTTTTGAACTTATGAGAGATAAATTGTCTTTGTGATAGTCTTCATATAAATTCAAGAGCATGATTCCTTATAATCATAGGGTTTAAGTTCTTTTTTCATCCAATAACTTCGATTCTTTGGTTAAGGTAATCATCAAGTATGGTTTTCTATGAATCTAATTTTTGTTCTCTTAATCTATTTCTATCTTGTTCATGGGTGAAAGAGTGTTTATCTTCCATCTTCATATCAAGTTTAATCAAACATTTACTTTTTAAAAAAACCATGACTAAAATATTTTTTTTTATTTTTTTTAAAATAGTAATCATAAAAGCTATAACAATACCAAATATAAGCTTATATAGAGTAAAGGAGAGGTAGGTTTTTATTTGTATCAGCTATTTTTTTTTTAAAAAAAAAAAAGTAAATAAATGCCGTCCGAACCAGTGAGGATTAGATAAGGTTAAAATATTAGACAATGCTATTAAATATTTAAATATATTACCATGAGTTTAGAATTGTGGTTGCAGAAGGAACATCCACCGAACATAGTTTCTCCTTTTAATATTGTGTTCGGCACTGTGCAGGAAAAGAAATAGGTGGAGAGTGGGCAGACGAGAGCTGGGGGCAAAGGAATTCCCTCCAAGTCTAGTAACCTAATCTGCCGCACGTGAGAAGGGACCACGCGATTAGGTCGCTATTATTGTAATAATTATTGAAAAGGTTAATTAATACTCCATGGATGCACGTGTGGCCCACGTAAGCAAAGCAAGAGCATTGCATGTGTTCCCGCTTACAAGTAAAGTGAACTGTCCTTTTTAAATTATTTTTCTATCAGCCCTGATTAATTGTTTAATAATGTTGTGTTTTTTTTATATAAAAAAAAAACATTTCATTAGTTTTAGTTACTTTTAATGTAAGAATATTGATTAATTAACACTTCTTTTATTTGCTTAATATTTATTTTGTTCTAAAACTGAAATTGATGTTATTTTTCTCAAAAAATATATGTTTTGCTTTTGAAATAAAATAAAGTATATTTATTTATAAATTTAGGAATTACTCTTGTTAAAAATCCGCGTGCATGTTAATTTATAAACCACCTAATATAAATAAAAGACTTTTAATAGATTAAGGTTGGTGGTTATTTTATATCTAAAAAATACAACTATAGAATTGAATCTATAAATCAAATTTAATTTGAGAGTTCTGTAGATTTTCTTCTTGGACACAATATTAAAAAGCATCACTGTTACTTACTCTCTATTTATTTTCCTTAATGTCAAAAACAATTTCGTGGGAGTGGGTAACAAGCCATCAATGTCATGACACTCTTGAATATTCCGCAGGCTAAAAGTCAAAAAAAGGATCCATAATTTAAGTTTGAATAATCGTGGGACGCAGGTAAGCATGATGCATTATAATAATTAATTAAAATAAGGTGGTGAAAAGCAAGGAACCCTAACATGAATTCACCGACAAACAACAAACGGGAACAGAAGCCATTCTTGGGATCGTGTGGATTTCCGATTCCGTCTCATCGACGTTTCTCTTTTGTTTCTTTCGTTGTATTTCTCTCTTACTTTATCGAGGTGTTTGTTTGCACCACCATCAATTTTTCTTTTATTTTTTCAATATCTCACCCTCGTGTTTTGCCAGCTCTCGTAATTTTGCATGAAATCTCATTCTCTCAAATAAGTAAAGAACATCTTCTTTCTGCCTGTCTTTCTTCCATACAAGAAATCATATTTGAGCTGCAATATATACGACGTCGAGTTATGGCTCCGCCTTCATCGTTTGATCTTGGTTTATAATTTTAGAAAGTTGGGATGGTGTTGTTATTGCCCAGTTGCTAATTTTGGTAGTATTTGCTTTTATATTATTAGCGGGTAGTGTTGCCCCAGGTTTAGTCAAGCAAAAACAAATGGTCAAAGCACGGAGGAAACAAAACCTTTCCCGAAGCATTGTTTCATGAAAGTTTTAGTTTTACTTTGTTTTCAGCACCCACTTTCCACCATATATCATGGCATGGTTTCTACCAAGAAGATAACCAAACCCCGAAGGTATTCAAAAAGGCATTGCAAGCGTGGGGGCAGCCACCAGTATTTCTCCTAAAGCTTCGCTTGGCTTTGGAAATACGTCAACGTACAGTTAGTTGTGAAGCACACAAAAAATAGTTTAAGAGGTAGCTAGGTTTTGAAGGATCCAAGTCAAGAAGACAAAAGGGCATGGTCCAGGGGGTTAGCTAGGGCAAATACCCATTAAAATTGAATGAATGAATGAATGTTGTTAGGGTTTCTGCATCATTTTTTTTATATTTTTTTTCCTCTTTTCTTGAACATTGCTATTACCACTCTCAATCTTTGTGGTTCCTCCACTCCTGAACACACTGTTTTGCGACAGCTTTCCTAGTTTTTGTTATACCCACGAAGAGAAACCACATGGTTTGATTCAACTGCATTAATCTCCCAACACGAGCATATGTATAGATCAATTGTAACCTTCTTTTTTCCCCGTAAGAAGATTTCGCATTGATGGATTCACAAGAAAATAATCTTATCGTCTCAATTAATATGTTTTGGATGATAGCATAGGTACCATGTTCACTTATCAACTTGGACCAAGGATGTCACTGTTAACCTAGTTCATTGCAAGTGCGTGTGTGTGTGTGGGCGTGTGTTACAAAAAAATAACATATTAATTGTTATTATTAAATAATAGTTAATTTTATGGTAACTACAAGAAAACATCTGTTTTAACACTTTAAATTAATTCTGAAAATTAATTTAGATGAACGAAATTAATAACATTCTTGATTTAATTTATATTTTGTTAATTTGAATATTGGGAAAAATTAACATATGATAGATTAAATTAAAGATTCAATCATTTTATTTGGATAAAATTAGCCAATCAAAAAGATTTTAAAAATTTTATATTTAACCATTATATATTTATTGTGTAGACCCTTTCTTCTTCTAAACGTTAATCTACGGTTGGTGCTGATACTTCCTAATTAAAAAACAATATTGCAATATTATACTTTTATTTTTAATAAAAAATCAAAAATTTGAAAAGTAGTAATTATTTTTTAAGAGGTTCTATGAGAAACTTTAAAAATAATTAGTAAAGAAACATTGTCGCTAAGACAATATATATACAATGAAAAAAAGAAAAAGAAAACACCCAAATAAAGGCCATTTCCCTATAAATCAAAAGATTAAAAAATTATTAACCAGTAAAAACTTATTATCTAGAGCCTTTTTTTAATGTTAATCTAGGGTTAGTGCCAAGTTTTTTAATGAAAAGAAAAGCAATGTAATATCAGATGTATTTAAATTTATTATCACAAAATTTTGAAAATTGTATATCTTTTATTTTTCATTAATCATCAATTACCGAACCCATATTATTGAAAGCTGCCATGCATGGATGGTGTCACCCTTCCTTTTCATAATTAAGTCTCTCAAATGGGCCTCGTAAGTCATCCAAGGCCTTTTAGTGGCCATAACTCTCAACTGTCCATTCTACCCTAGAACCACAATTTAATCCACACCTCATTAATCTGGGCCCATCTATTTGGTTTTATATATTTACGTCCTTCAAATATATATTATTATTTTATTTTATATTAAGTAATAATATTTTTTGAATAATAGATATCTATATTATACATTTATTTTTTTAATCAATGTATAATAAATATATATATATAAAAAACTTACATATGAATATTTTCTTTAATTGAATTTAAATCCTTTACTCTAGATCTATTTTTTATTATTATTGTTTATTATTTCTAAATATTGGAAATTAATTATTTTTTTCCCAACAATTACCATACCATGTACAATATTTTCCTTAGGAACAAGTAATAAAAATAATGGTGTTTGTTTATTAATTCAATTTCTCATTGGATAATATAATTATGGCTAGGGTAGGTGTCATTTTTTTTCAAATGTAACAGAAAATGTCATCCCTCTCAATTCAAACACTTGGCTCGCCATGATGATAAACTACCAAAATCAGTCCTGGTAATGTTATGACCCTCACATGAACAGATAAGATGCAACCTTAAACCTCTGAGCCATTGAATATTGTTATTTCTTGGTAAAAATAACTTTTTTCATCCAAAAAAAACATCAATATTATTTTATTTTTGTTTATGTCAAGGTCAAAGGGATAGAAGTTTCAATATGATCACCAGGAAAGGACTTAGGTTGCATCTAAAAGGGATCGTTTAGAAAAGAAAATGGTTTTTATTATGCAATTAGATCCTTAATGTTAAATGCAAAACTCTTTATGTTCTGATTTAGATATTATAAAGTGAAGTGTGTCTATTATGTCAAATCATGTTTGTTGTCAACATCATGTCATTGATTCTTTGAATAAAATTTATATCTTTTTTCAAATCTCATTTCACGTTGCACTATATTTATAATCAATACTATTTAAATAGACAAGTTAAAGTAAAAGTTATATATATATATATATATATATATATATATATATATATATATATATATATATATATATATATATATATATATAACGATTACAATTGAACTCTACAATAAATAAAAATATATATAAAATAAAAGGATAGTGAAAAAAAAAACTCTTATTCGTTTATCTTCTACTTTTTCAAGAAATATTAGCTTACTATTAATTGGTTTTAACTACTCATTTTCTAATTATAAATTCATATGTTTTTCAATTCATTTACTAAGTGTAGACATCATTTTATTGTTCATAGATTAAAAAAATCATGATATTTAAAATACATCGATGACTCCTAAGCCTTTTTAAATTGAATTTAGAAAACCTCTTCCCTTTCATAAAGATTATGGTCATCACTATATACAATATAGACACTATAATTTTTTTTTTATCAAATGCATAAACTCAATTAGTTAGCACATTATACAAATGGCAACATGATTGAAACAAACGCACATAGGAACATTATAAGAAATATAGACTTCTTATATATAAGAAAAAGATCCTAAGTAAAGTTGAGTAAATATTAAAAGAACTTGTTATCCAAATAGAAAATAATATTAAAAGAGCTTGTTATCCAAATAGAAAAATATTGTAAATCCCGAGCAATAACTTTTGAATTTTATATGAAGGCTTTCTCAAACTCGAGTAGCTATGGAATGTTAATCCTGTAGAAAACAGGTATATCTAGAGACTATAATTAACATCTAAGATAAATAAAAGAAGCATATAAAATAAAAAAGGACAATTAAAGTAAAATATTTTCATGTACTCTTTTTCTTTTTTCATTTTACAAGAAAAATCAACTTCTAGCTAATTAGAATTAACAATTCCTTTTTTTATTTATTAGCTCATATACTTTTCAATTCTTTTATTAAGTATTAGACATCATCTTCTTGTATCTAAATTGAAAAAAAAATCATGATACTGAAAAACACGTCCATAACACCTAATCATTCTTGTAAACGGTCTTTTACAAAGCACATGGCCAACAATTGTTTTGTTTTTTTTTTTTTTGCCAAAATTGGCTTATAGAAAAATGGCTCGGCTGAATTATTGAGATAACGTGAAAAGGTGAAGAACGCCTAGGTTGAGTTGAGCCCGTCAAGCATTTATTTTAAAGATTTTGTTTTACCAACAAATGATTTTTACTTTTATAAATAAATCATGCAAATAAATTTTATTTAAATCAAATATAAAAAAAATAATTAAAAAGATGAGCAAAGAAGAGCTAAGAAGATTTAAAAATCAGAAAGAGGGTATTAATTTAAAATAGAATAAAAGAACAAAAAATGAACTAAAAAACTAAAAAAGAGTTATTAATACTTTAAAAAACTAAAAAAAAAAAACAATCTTTTTCAAAAAGTCAAAGACATATGATAAGGCAAATACTTAACCATGATTGTTTTTCTTAATTTATGCTTTTTGACGAAAGCCAAAATAGAAACTTGCTACTGAAAAACTACGTTCGTTTTCAGTTTTTTTATAATATGTTTTTTCCACTTTTCTTCAAAATCTTTCCTTTACAAATTTACAAATAGAAAAGAAAAAGGAGATAAATTTTGGAGATAACATAATAAACCTGTATACATACTCCTAATTTACACTGTGGATCCATGCATCATGCCACTGGGCATTGGAACTATATATATATATATAGTGACTCCTTCAATTCCGTGATGCTTTACAAACATGGCAAGTAGGTTTTTTCTCGTTCTTTTTCATTATTCGTTTCTGTGTGGTAGGTTTCCTTTCTAATATATATATATGATCCGTGGAATGGAGTAGGAGTTGACGATATTCATTTTTAATTAACCTTTATTTTGGCAAGATATTTATTTTTCATCTCATTGGATCCCTTGCTCATTTGAGGGCATAATTTCTTTGATAAACTCATGACCATGTATGCAGGAGAAAGTTTGACCTAATATCGCATCACAAGAATAGTGTTTTGTGTGCGTAAGCAAGAAAAAGTGGCAGCCCATAACGGTCTTTCTCATCTCTTAATTGCTAGTGCATACAAGGAGGTTGGTAACGCCCAATATTTTGTGATTTCTTAAACCCAAGCCATTGTCTTCCCATGTTGAACAAGTATCGCCTATATATATTAAGCTTTCATGCAACCTCGAGCACTTCATGACGAGAGAGAGAGAGGGAGAGAGACTGCATGACAACGCCTAAGGAAGATGAAACAAGGCTTTATCAATGTGCAAGAAAGTATGAAAAAATCGTAAAACAGGTAAGTTTTTACCAAATGCTGTATAGTTTGTATATAAAAGCGAGCACAGAAGAAGGATGTGGACTGTTTACAAAAAAAAAAAAAAAAAAGATTAACTAGTAATCTTATACTGTCTGGTGGAAATGAAAATTGATTTGAGTTGATATTTTTTTTTTATTTCTCGGTTTGATGAGCTGATTGAGATGATGAACACCAGAACTAGACCGCCAAAGCGACGACGATTATCCTCGGTAAGATTCCCTTTATTAACATTAGTCACAATCTATTTTACGCATATATATCATAGTTTTTTATTAGCATAAATATTAGCATAAGAAGTGAGAAGGAGAGAAAATTTTGAACTCAAAAGGTTTTCAGGAGGAAGAGGCATGCATATGGGCATAAACCTGAGCGTTGGAACTCTAATTAAAGACCTCAAAATTTCGAAGTAATTAGTGTATTACAATTTGGGCTTCTCTTCGAGTGAATCTCATGAAGTAAAGGAGTATATGAATGAGCAGTAGCTGATACGATTGTCTTAGCTTCACTATATATAGTTGTGTTCTTTTCATAGAGCTGTAGAAGGAGCAGCAATGGCGTCATGACTACTAAACCAGCATCCTCATCAAGTACTCAACCTGACGACAATGAAGTCTTTGTGCAGACTTTAACAAAATTTCTCAACGAAATGCGTGCTAACCCTCCAGCAGATACTGATAGCTCTACAACTACAAGAGAAAGACATCCAGAATAGTTTTCTTTTCTTGTAGGAATAACTCCTGTTGTTCAACAGACTAGGAAAAGATGCCATACAGATATAGTTTCTGCCTGAAGGGAAGTGGTAGGGATAATGTAAATGAATGACAGTGCTATGCCTGCATTAGCATGTCCATATGTTACTATGTTCAAGTTTTAAGAGAAAGAAAGAGAATTTATTTCCAAATAAAACCAGGTACAAATATGACAGGATGAGAAAAAATTGTCTGCAGAAAAATGATCTATACATACAGCAGAACAGGACACGTCAATAAAATCAACAGCTTTCCTCGCCATTTTTTGTTGTGGAATTGTGCCTTCTTTCATTGAAAAGTTCTGTTTCATGGAGGAAAGGGGGAGGAAAGAACAAAAAAAACCATAAGATAAAAAAGAAAAAGACAGCAGAAATGGAAGGATTTTTCTTCTTCTGCCAAATCTTTCTTCGAGAAGAGAAAGGACTTTTGTTGATCTCTCAAATAATTTTATGATCAGTTGTGCTATCAATTAGTTGTTTTAAGAAAAAGAGAAACTACACAATATAAACTTGATTTGAAGAGGAGATAATTGTGGAATATCAAGATTTCTAACCTTTAAAAAAATGTCCCGATTTATACCACTCAAGAAAAAGAATAGGAAGAGAAAGAGGAGCATTGTAGGAGTTCAAAGGCATTGGAAAAATAATGAAAGTTATAAATCAAGTTGAAAATGAAGTAAATAAAGATAAAATAAAAAAAATGAAATTGCATATAGGGTCATCCTTCTTTCTTAGCACCAGTTTGGCGCACCAGTGCGTTTAACGTTTACCGTTTGGGATGAAGGTTCAGTGTTTGGTAACAACAAAACGCCATTTAAAATGAGTGGGACCCATGGTTTTTTTAGTCCCAAACGGCGTTTCAAGCTTGCACCGGCGTTTCAAGCACAAAAGCAATTTACCGTTAATTCCAAATCAACCCTCAGTTGGCAAAAATAGATCCGTTGGCAAAAATCTCAAACCTCCATACCAACGGCCACGGCTTCTTGGCCGTCGTAGAGGTGGCAGAATCCGCGGATGAGCTTGGCCTTGTATAGAGAGTCGGCGGCGATCTCCATACGGCGCATGGTGGCCATGTCGCGGAAGAAGGAGAGGAGTTCTTGGGGACTGGTTTCGACAGTGCGCGATGGAGGATCACATCTGTGAGTGGTGAAGGGAACGGAGGTCTCGACTGTGATGGGATCAGTTGAGGTAGAGATCGGACGGCGGACTGAAAAGGCGGTGGCTAGAGGTTTGAGGAAATTGGATCCGGAGGAAGATGATTTTAGGTGTGATAAGGCCATGTCGACCTAAAAATTAATATATATATATATATATATATACACCCCAATATATATATAAAGGGGGGGCTGCTGGGGGGATTTTATATATATATATATATATATATATATATAATCTAAAAATTAATTAAAATATAAATAATTTTTACATAATGTATGTTTATTAATATAAAAATATATTGTTAATGTTAAAATAATCTAAAAATTAACTAAAATATAAATAATTAATTAAAATATATTGATAATTATATTTTTAGTTTGATGGGAGAATAAAAAATAATATTTGTTTTTTCATGAATTAATAATTACATAATATTATTATCATTATTAAATTTACAATATTTAAAAAAATTATATATATATATACCCTTTTAAGTAATTTCACAAGTTAAAAGCAGTTTGTAAAGTTTGGAAACCAAACACCAAAACTCCTTTTTCTTCAACCTTCAACTCAACCACAGTTTTAACCAAACACTTAACTGCTTTTTTTGAACCACAGTTTAAAACTCCATTTTTAAAACTCCATTTTTTCAACCACAACCGCTACCGCTATCCATTTTTAGTAATTGGATGATCTATTTATAATGGTACAATATTAAAGTTTTAGTTTCACAAAAACATTTAATTCTAATCCTATACAATTTTTTTCTATTAGATACAAAGTTTACACATTAAGTCCTAACATAATCTAAACTATCATGTATCTCGTTATCAGTAACTACATGAATGCTAACTAATCTACAACGCTAATAAGTTCAAATATATTAAGGACTCCGATTCAAATAGGATTGAACCTTCTAATCGACTATGTGGAGTTATGTTGTTGTAGTTGATTGCTTTCTTTAGTTGATTAGGACTCCTAGGCATGTTTAAGTAGGTCATATAACCTTGTTTAAGTAGCCACTTAGGCATTTTTCACTTACTTGTTTGTCAATAATAGATCTCCAGTGTTATAAGGATTTCTACTATCTTATTAGGAGGCATCCTGTGGGGTACTTATTTTCGTAGTTATAGGTTGATTTGGTTATAGATAAAGTTGTTAGACAATGTAATTGGTCTAAAACTGTCTTTACACTTGTGAAGTTGGTAGTATCTCATGAGCAATTATACTAAATTAGGCTAAGCTTGCCATATAACCTTATATATAGAATGTGATATACAAGACAAGGTTGAGCACTTCTAAACAATTCTGTTAAAGTACTTATTGTTGCAAAATATTCTAGTAATTATCTCACAAATATAGGGTAGATGGTTATAACTTGTTTTACATATAATTAAGCTTATTAGTAATAGTTTGCATGGTCTTATTGAGTTCAAAATAAGGAGCCACTATTTGTTTAATGAAGTCTGGTCAAATTATTTATGATCATATCATCATGTTAAGATGAAAGCATAAAAACACTAATGTACTCATCAATAATTGGTTGAGGTAATTATTTTAAGAAAAGTGGTATAATTACTAGTTAATAAAAAAATATACAATTTTGTTCCACTAGGCATGTTAATATGTTGATCTATTATATAATATTTTGATAAATTATGTTATCAGTTAATCTTTTTTACCTTCCAATGAAAAGAAACTACACGATAAGAACTTACTCTCAAGACAAGGGAAACAACAACCTTGCAAAATCAAGTGGAATATGGAAAACTAAGATTTTAAATATTAGACAAAAGGCAATTTATGTTAATTCATACTACATAAGAAAAAAGACAGGAAGACAGAGAGGAATAATAATTATAGGAATTTAAAGGTACTAGAAAAATATTGAAAGCAATAAATAAAATTATAAACAAAAGCAAGTAAATAAAGATAATTGAAATTGCACATATGAGGCTAACTATCTTTCCTAATAGCTAGATGACTTATTGATAATGGTAATAGTTTGATTTTTTAATAAACTAAGATTATCGATTGTATTCGAGTTAGCGTTATGTTTTTCTTATTACAATGATAAGTTTCAGTTCCAAAGCATTTCAACATTCTGTTTTGGAATCCAACCTTGTTAATAAACAAATCATGATCTAAAATTGTCTTTTTAATATACAACAACAAAATAACTTTTTTAGCTTAAAATAACATCTTAAAAACACACAAAATAATGACTGGCTTATCCATTACCATTAATAACCAATATAAAGTAGGAGTGAAAGACCCCAAAACATTTCACAATGTGACCCTATAAAAAGAGAGTAAAGAAGGTCAAAAATATATTATAGTGCTTGTAAAATAATATTCATATAATAAAATCTATCGAATGATACAATAAGAATCACATCTATATATTGTATAATCATCTCAAGTTTTAGTAAGGGATATGTAGCCCATCATTTTTATTTTATGTTAAGCCAAAGTTTTAGTAGGGGATATGTAGTGCAAACATTACACTTTTTATATAAGATAACTTAGTGATCTCAAATTTAAAAGTCACTTACACTAGGAACATAAATAAACTCTTATATAAAATTCTCTTGCAGGTTGATTTATTGTACATGTCATCTGAAAAATATCTTCATATTAGTTTCAAGTATCCATCATTCTTAGTTTATAAAAGCAGTTGCTTCTTTTCATAAAAAAGAAGAAGAATATAATATGCATTGGTCTTAACAACTCTAGTTAATGTTTAATCTTAATAAAACATTGACCGGGAATATTAAGACACAATACTTTGACGCAATAAAAATCTCATAATTATAACAACTTTATAATTCCATATGTAAAGCATTTTTTCTTTAAAATTTATCTTTACTCTAGATTCATTGGTTAAACATTAGATTCATTACTCAAATATTTAATTTAAAGATAAAAAAATCTTTTATTAATAATAAATAAATTTTACATGAATAAAATAAATTTTACGCGTAATCAATTGATTAGTTATATGACATATTCACTAATGATCTCTCATTTGCATTAAAGTCAATCGTTCATGTGTCTTATATCATATCTTTTCATATGGTGATCATGCTTCTATTAAGACAATGTCTTAGTGAAAGGATTTATAAGATTTTCAATAAGTACTCGTTTTATCTTTATATCTTACCTTTTTTATAACTTTTGTACTCAAATATAATAATCTAAGTATATGTTTATATCTTTAATGAGACCCTGGTTCTTTTGTTTGTGTAATGGTTTCATTATTATCATAGAACAATGCTACTAGACCAACAACCATATCTAGTTTAGTATGAACTTTGTGATCCAAATAGCCTATTTTTGTCACCTTAAATATACAGATGTTTTCAGCTTTAATTGTATGATCTATTATGGTTTCTTATTTAAAACTATTCCAACTCATAGCATCACCATTTAGAGTAAAAACATGTCAAGAATGTGATTTTTTTTCATCAATATCTAAATGAAAACTAGTATATTAATAATAATGAACTTCTACTTCATGTCAGCCAAGGACTATAATGTCATTTATAATTATTTTTAAGTATTTAAGAATATTTTTAAAAATATTAATATTTTAACTATATTTCAAAACTCTCACCTAAATTATATTGGTATCTACTTATTATGATCAAAATAGAAGATACATTTGGTCTTGTAAATAACATTGTATACATAATGGATTCTATAACTAAAGCATATAGAATCATTTTTATCATAACTCTCTCAATTTCATCTTAGGACACATTTTTGAAGAGATATATTCCTTGTGAAATAGGTAAGTATCCTCCTTTGGATTGATTGATTTATATTGTCTTATCACCTAAATAAATAGTTTGATTTAACTTTTCAGTAATTAATTTCCTAGTGTAACTATTATCCCTCATCAAGAATTTTTTATTTATACATTATAGCATGGATTTTATCTACATCATTAAATCATTTTAGTTCTCAACAATATATTCCTTGATTATTTAAATAAGATTTTGAAACTCATTCCATATCGACCAAAGATTTCATAATGAATACTATTTGTAAACTAATGAAGTATATTCTCTAATTCATATAGAATGATAAATCTTTTCTTTATTACTCAAGCATTCATAAAGTTTATTTTACACCTAATATTTACTTGTCTATTACCCTCCATTAGAACATCGTAGTTAGAATCAAAGCATAATATTTTTTATATAAAATAACCTAGAGATCTCAAAATCTCAAATTTAAGAATGACTCCTCATATCTTAGATTATGATTCCTTTCATTAAAAAAAATATGCATGTCTAATCAACCCTAATCAATACTCCATCTTAATAATACATTGATCAATAATGTTTCCGAACAATGTTTTGATGCAAAACAAGTCTTATAATTATAATAAATGTATAATTTCTTGTGTAAAATATTTTTGTTTCATGAATTTTATCTTTAATCTTGATTCATTAATCAAACATTAAATTTATTAGTCAAATAGAATTGAATACTTAAGGATAAAAAATATTAATAATAAATATATTTTGCTTTAATAAAATCAGTGTTACATCAACTAGATGGCTACACGCATATTCACAAACAATAAATCCCCTATTTCCCTATTCGCTAAGTCCAAAGAAAGGGGAGAGGAGAGCAAAAGGAAATGTATTATGAATAGTACAAAAGCATTATAATCCATTCAACATTCTCTTGACGAAAAGGCAAGTTAGAATTCTGTTCAAATCACCTATCTAGTTTTGAGCGACACTTTAACTTGGTAGCCTCCAGCTTGTTTTTCAAAGCTTCCATCCTTCCAACTAGGGCCATGTTTTCCTGGTAATGTGAGAAAGTGACAGAAAAACACAGATTCAAACTGCAAATAGATCCTACATTATAACGAAAATAGTGGAATTTCAGGTCCTCCTTGATCATTAGGGTTCAGACTCCAGAAAAAGATTATAAATATGAACAAGGTCGTTTTTTTTGTTACGCAAAAGATCCTAATCAAGCAACATTGTCAATGCTGGAAGTTTTCAGTAGTAGACAAAAGGCATTAGCACAGTTTCACTTGATGCGTGAATTTTGTTAAATATTACAGTTAGAATATAAACAGTTAAGCTTTGTAAATTAGCATAACTGTTTTTGTAATTTATTGTTAGGTGAGTTTTGTGTGTTTTTTAGTTTTTAGTGTATTTATTACTATAAATACATGCACTGTAACCTTGAATGAATTTAATTGAGATCGAAAATCCATTACTGAAAGTTAACATGGTATCAGAGCAAATTTAAAGTTTGTTTTCAAATCGAATTTTTTTTTTCGAAGGCTACAGTGCCCGTATTACTGTTCACACGAACCACTACTGTTCAAATCGAAGCTCACTGCGTATTCATCGAAAAGGAAAAACAACCCAGAAATCCATCTCCAATCCATCACCAAATCCGAATTCGTATTTTTTTTCTTTCGAATTAACCCGAAGTTTTTTTTCCCCCAGAATTTTCCCCAGAATTTTTTTTCTCAGAAACCAAACACCCACAATTTTCCCCAGAAACCCAGATTTTCCCAGCAACCAAACACCCATATTTTCCCCAGTAACCAAACAACCCAACCATCCATCCACGAACAACCACAAATTCAAACCAAACTTCTCAGAAAACCGAGACCCACAAACCCAGAAAAAAAAAAAACCCAACAAACCATTTGAACTTCTTCATCTCCGAAAAACCAACAACCACAGACATTAAACACTCAATCAACAACTCCATCCCACACAATACAAACTCAGAATGGAAATTACTCCAACACTTACCTCCAACCCGTCACCACCAGTGGTGGTTCATCAAGATGACTCATCCTTCGAACAGATCCGAGGGGAGATTTTAAGGAAAAATCCTAAACTGACTCTCGAAGATGCATACGCCGCCGTCCGTCACGTGTTCTCCCAAAAACAAGTGATGACAGGCAGTCACGGCGGAGGCCCTCCGATGGTCCCTGAATATACGGTGATGAAGGCAGGGCACCATCGATCGGGGGAGCAAGGGAGAGGCAAGGGACAGGGGGCGACGGCGTGGGGAAGGGAAAGGAAAGAAAAAGAATTAGGGCAAGCGTTTTATAGGGCTGCCCGAAATAGTGCTGACCGGAAAAATTGGGCTGACCGAAATAGTGAGGTTGACCGAAACAGTGGAATTGACCAAAGTGGGGCTGACCGAAAATACAAAAATACGGGTGGGTTCATGTGTTCTAACTGCGGAGAAATAGGGCACTCAAAACAAAGGTGTTATGAAATTATTGGCTACCCGGACTGGTGGGACTTTACGAAAAAACCTCGGAAAAAATTCCGAAAACCTCTGGTTTATCTGACGGAAGCAGATCTGGCACAGCCCACAGCGAATGTGGCCCATCCAGGTATCATCGAAAACGAATTTGCACACTCTGTTATTACAAAGAATAGTACTTGGATTATTGATACAGGTGCATCTCATCATATGACTAGAGATTCCGATAATTTAATATGTCATAAACCCTCTTTCCGGACAGATATATACACTGCTAATGGTAGTACCTCCCCTATTACGGGGGAAGGATCTCTTGTTTTAACTGATACTATTACACTAGATACTGTTCTTATTGTTCCATCTCTTGCGTCTAATCTCCTCTCGGTTAGTCAAATCACGACTACCCTTGAGTGCACGGTCACGTTTTGGCCTCTATTCTGTGTTTTTCAGGACATTCTAACCCGGAAGATTCTTGGTTATGGTGTTAGACGGGGCAACCTGTATTACTTGGAATTAACGGAACAAGGGGGGTTAAAGCTAGGTCATGCACATCAAACCAGAAGTACGGATCAAGCTCAGGCTCTTGTTTGGTTATGGCATCGACGACTCGGACATCTTTCATTTGGGTACCTGAAGAAGCTACAACCGCATCTATTTTCAAGGTTAAGTATTTTGGATTTTAAGTGTGACATCTGTGAATTGGCGAAAAGTCACCGTATTTCCTATTTGCCAAGTTTGAATAAAAGTGTAGAACCATTTGCAGTTATTCACTCTGATGTTTGGGGTCCTGCAAAGGTCTCATCTTTTTCTAATGCACGGTACTTTGTTACCTTTATTGATGAGTGTACTCGGATGACCTGGATATCTCTCCTCCGAAATAAAAGTGAAGTAAGTACAACATTTCAGGAATTTCAGAAAATGGTGCTGACCCAATACCAACGACAGATTCGTACACTTCAGTCAGATAATGGTACGGAATTTATGGATCAAGTGCTGGGTAACTTCTTACAACGTCACGGAATTCGACATCAGACATCCTGCACATATACTCCACAGCAGAATGGATTAGCCGAAAGAAAGAACAGGCAAATTATGGAGATAGTTCGGGCCTCGCTATTTGGCATGAATCTGCCAAAATATTATTGGGGTGAGGCAGTCAAATCCGCTGCGTATTTAATAAATCGAACACCATCCAGTGCAATTGAATTTCAGTCTCCTCAACAGAAAATGGAATCTCTTCTCTCGGTTCCTCACCTTCCAAATTTGGAGCCTCGAGTATTTGGTTGTACGGTATATGTCCACATCCCTAAGGTTCTACGAAGCAAACTCGATCCGTGTGCCAAACGGTGTGTGTTTGTAGGTTACTCGGCATTTCAAAAAGGATATCGGTGCTACGATCCTCATCATCGAAAGCTACATGTGACCTTGGATGCATCATTTCGCGAATCTGAACCCTATTATTCAGGGGGAGTTCCTGGTTCTTCTCTTCAGGGGGAGAGAAACAATGAAGAGAATGAAGATATATTTGAATTAGAGGAAATGAGACCAAGCTGGGATGATAACCAGGAAGGTTGCACAGACCAGAATGATCTCAGTAACGACCCCCCTATGTCTCTTGAATTACCAACGCCTACACCATTAACCGAAGAATCAACCGAGAATGTCTCTCCTCAGTCACCTCAGGTAACCCTAAATCCTATCCCAATTGATATAAATGAAATTCCTGTCTTAGAAAATAATGAGACCCATAGATACCCACAAAGACTAAACCGGGGAGTCCCAAAGAAACAGTATGAACCTGATCCAAAACACAAAAGTAAATACCCCATCAGCAACTATATTTCTACCCATAGATTATCGGAATCATATGCATTTACTGTTAATCAATTATCCAATGTGTCTATTCCTAGTAATGTACAGGATGCATTAGCAGACTCAAAGTGGACCAAGGCAATGAATGAGGAAATGGAGGCTTTGCAGAAGAATAACACGTGGGAGTTATGTCAACTACCAACAGGAAAGAAGAAAGTTGGGTGTAAATGGGTGTTCACAGTGAAGTTAAAAGCAGATGGGAGCATTGATAGATACAAAGCAAGGTTGGTAGCAAAGGGATATACGCAGAAGTATGGGGTGGACTACCAAGAAACTTTTGCCCCGGTTGCAAAGATAAACACAATTCGGATTCTCATATCGATAGCAGTGAATCGAGACTGGGCCTTACAACAATTTGATGTCAAGAATGCCTTCCTGAATGGAGATCTTGAAGAAGAAGTTTATATGGAATTGCCACCCGGAGTGAAAACCAGGTGCTCACGAGAAACGAAAGTGTGCAAATTAAAGAAGGCTTTATATGGGTTAAAACAGTCACCCCGGGCATGGTTCGGAAGATTCTCATCCACGATGAAAGAGTTTGGCTATAAGCAAAGTAATTCAGATCATACTTTGTTTATAAAGCACAAAGGAGGGAAGGTAACGGCTCTAATAGTATATGTGGATGATATGGTCTTAACAGGAGATGATCCAGAAGAAAGAACGGCTCTACAACAGTTTCTGGCATCGAAATTCGAAATGAAAGATCTCGGACAACTGAAGTACTTCTTAGGGATTGAGGTCTCGAGGTCAAAAACGGGGATATGTCTTTCACAACGAAAATATGTGTTAGATTTGTTGGCAGAAACTGGAATGCTTGCATGCAAACCGGTAGATACACCTATGGAAATGAATCACAAACTGGGACAAGCAGAAGATCAGACGCCAGCTGACAAAGGACGTTACCAACGATTAGTCGGGAAACTGATATATTTATCACATACACGGCCAGACATAGCCTATGCAGTCAGTGTGGTAAGTCAGTTCATGCATTCACCAGGAGAGGAGCATATGGAAGCAGTATATCGGATCTTAAGATATTTAAAAAGTGCACCGGGAAGAGGACTACTATTCTCAAAGAATGAAGTTCGTGAAATTACAGGATACACAGACTCAGACTGGGCAGGAGATCAGACAGATAGAAGATCGACATCAGGTTACTTTACTTTTGTAGAAGGTAACCTAGTAACTTGGAGAAGTAAGAAACAAAAAGTGGTCGCTAGATCGAGTGCAGAAGCAGAATACCGGGGTATGGCTCATGGTGTGTGTGAATTGCTATGGATTAAACAGGTACTACAGGACCTGGGAATTGAGTATGAGACATCTATGGGTCTGCACTGTGATAATAAGTCAGCTATCGAGATTGCGCATAATCCTGTACAGCATGATCGTACCAAACACGTCGAAGTCGATCGACACTTTATTAAAGAAAACCTTGATCGGAAAATTATACAATTTCCGTTTGTAAGGTCGGAAGATCAATTGGCAGATATACTCACAAAGGCGGTTTCAGGAAAGACATTTCATGGAGCAATTGACAAGTTGGGCTTAATAAACATATACGCTCCAACTTGAGGGGGAGTGTTAAATATTACAGTTAGAATATAAACAGTTAAGCTTTGTAAATTAGCATAACTGTTTTTGTAATTTATTGTTAGGTGAGTTTTGTGTGTTTTTTAGTTTTTAGTGTATTTATTACTATAAATACATGCACTGTAACCTTGAATGAATTTAATTGAGATCGAAAATCCATTACTGAAAGTTAACAAATTTGCATTTGAGAAACAAACTACGTTTGGCAAAAAACATGACCAAGCTACTTGATTCTAGAGTTCCTTTATTGTTGAAAGAAAAATTCCAGAAAATGTATCAAATAGATCTCAACCATAAAAAAATGAATATCAGAAGGAAGAAACAAAAGAAAGTGCGACAGTAAGCAATTAGATGTTTGATGTTGGAGAGTCACCTTTTGTAAAATTACCATTTGCTGGTTGATGGTAGCAGCATCCTCCACTTTCTGCTTAATCTGTGCCACAAGATACAAGAAAACTTAGTCAGATGCAAAAGGCTGAGGTTTTAGGTCCTATATACTTTTAAGAGATATTGACAAACGGAAATCACAGTCCCATTAAAAATATCACTTCCAGTTTGTCCTTTGGCATTTAACCTCTATATTTTGTTTTTGTTTTTTCCTTTTTAGTTTTCATTTCGATATTTATTTGTAGTCATGCAACCAACAGTTGTCTTGGTGATTGCAGATCATCACTGACCGGCACTCACCAATGGTAATGGTAATCAAGAGAACAGGGTACTAGATAATAAGTTATGCCAATAATATGTGAAATTCGGGAAAGAAACTAACATGTGAAAATATTTGAAAACCATTTCTACTGGTTTTCAAAATTGTGGTGACTTTGCTGGTTCTCATTTTTTAGTGGGACAATACAAATAGATAGGTTTTCACAGTTTGTTCAGAGACATTTTGATACAAAAACTGAAAACCAAAAGCAAACATGATATCAAACAACAAAAAAGCTTCAAGTTCCCAACATGAATATTATTGCTCCAAACTCACCAGCATTATAAGACATCATTGATATCATATGAAATGGAAATGTACAAGTTTTTACTATTCCATGAGCTGAAAACTGAGGTGCCTATCCACGTATGATGGTTCAGAAAGCACATTTTCTCTTACACATGCACACCACATACATAGAAATGTCAAAACCGCCCATTTGCCAGCAGAAATATTAATAATATCCAAAGATAATGGAATTCTATTGGGAACATTTTCCTCAGAATTATTCTTAAGTTATACTCCAACATTTGCAAAAAGCACAAGAGTAATTCAATAATTATTCTGGCTAAAACATCTGGTTAGAAAAACGCATTGTCTACATCATGTATAGATATGTTCACCCACATATAGTATTCAAACCCAGATGTACAGCTGTTACACAAAAACCCTTCCAAGAGAAGCAAAATCAATGCCCAGAACAACCAATGTAACAACATTTTCACAGCAGTTTCACTGCATCATTTCATTTTTATAATCTCATATTTCATGTAAGGTCACTCTTTCAATCCCATGCGAGCTATGCATATAAAGTTTATAATTGCTTTGTGTGTATACTAGCACTTCCATATAACATACTTCTGTTCAAATCACATTGGACTCCTTATTCTTCACACATAATATTATCAACTTTGATTTCCACTTGACAAACCAGGACATTGTAACTAGAAGACAAACAATGTTCATGGAGTTCGCCAACTCAACATAGACCTTTTGACATCAGAAAACCCAATTGAAGGTACAGTTCAAAACTCAATAATTAACTAAATTCAAGGCATGAATGATGAAGATGAGTCTGGTTAAAGTCGCTGAAACCAAAGGAGTCCACCTATCAAGCAGTAAGCAAATTCAATAATCAGAAGATATAATTAACTTTTTACTAGTTCCAAAATGCGTTTACAAGATTCATTCAACTAGGAAGTTTCTGTGTTTTTTTTTTCCTCCCCAAAGTCAAAGGGAGGAAGATGGTGAGTGTCAGTAAAAAAGGACTGATGAACTTGGATTATTTGAGTAGAGACAGAAAGATTAAAAAGACAGATCCCATATAACAGTAAAACTGATATTCCCAACTAAGCAAAGTTAACGACTTAAAGTGTGCAATACCGCCAAGAATAACAAACAGATCAGGAGAAATAGAAGTCTGCACACCTCTACCAATTGCTTATCACACTTTGCAGCTCTCTCTACCTCCTCATCATATTTCATCCTCCACTCAGCAGACTCGTCCGATGCTTCCCTGTTGGCAAGATCAAACTGTCTTCTACAAAATTCCAAAGCACAGAAACACCATGGAGCTAAGAAGTAGGAGAAGGTAAAACAATTGCATTTGCACCATAATTACTAAAATGGGCAACACCAGTTATAAGAATCACTGCAATCAACATTATAAAACAGACAAAAATGGAAAGTATTTTATTGTTGTACCGGGAATAAAAAATATACGAAGTTATTCAGCTTGCTTTCAGAATCAATGATAGCTTTGATATGAACAAAATTAGGTTTTGACTGGGCATCTTTATTAGAAAAGAAGCAGACATTGTAAATATCACATATAAGCTGGTGAACCAACCCACAGCCCTTTCATTACAAGGACAGAATTCAGATTTAATGCAAATTGGTTCATTATTTTAACTCCAGTTGTTCATAATTAATTAGGGTCTTCCATGGAATGCGGACTAACAAAATCATAATTGGTAGTAACAGCCAGCAGGATAATGTAACTCTACATGCATAATCATACAATCAATCCACGTAAGTGACACTATAATCAAGCACAATCACGTTAATATGAGTGACATTTGTACAGCCAGCTGAAAAGCTCTTTGCGAATCAAAAAGTAATTTAATAAAAGGTAAAAATTGTGGGTACTTTTAGTTCCAGGCTACTGTAATGTAGCATCATTGAATTCTCAAAAACACTGTACATTTTACAAAATGGAAGAGCACCCTCTAGATTTCTTACCAGATCATACCTACTACCAACAATAAAAGCATGTATTTTGATGATTAGATGAAGAGAAAGAAAGAAACCTTATCAATTCGGTGTCATCAGAGGAGATAGCATAGTCAATTGTCCAAAGCCTGAAATAGACTGCAAATCCCAAAATCATTGCCACCATTAGACCCACAAATACCTTCTTCCTTTCACCTCCCATTTTCTGTCACTACTCAGCACAAGATTTACAAAAGGAGCGAGGGCGAGGGTTGTTTTTGCATTTTTTGAGGTTGTCTTGTCTCAGTCTATAAATTGCTTCTCTCACTGTTACCAACTGCAATTGCAAACGTCGGCTCCTTCCCTTGCCAACGTGTACTATCCAGCTGGACGGGTTCGGATTCTCTCACGATGCGTCTGCTTTAATCACACGATTGCCCTTGTGCTCTTAATTTTCGGCAGATTTTGCCTTACACACACTCTTCTCTCTTTTTATGGATTATTCCCTGTGAAAATCATGATTTATGAGTTGTTTTTTAAAATATTTTTTATTTATAATATATTTTATTTTTTAATATTAGTGCATCAAAATAATTCAAAAAATAAATAAAACAAAATTTATTCTTTATATAAAAGATGATTCCCGTAACATTTGGATTTGTATTTTTTACAACAAATTGAAAATGATTTTCACACCGAATATGTTAGTGAAAGGGAGGCACAACATGGAAAATTAACTTTTAAATCAATATTGAAATAGATATAATGAATTAACTTTTCAGAATTCATTTTAAAGAATGATATAAACATAAAAAAATATAAAATTTATAACTCTCAAAAAACAATATTTTAGTTTAGAATTTTTCATTTTATTTTAAATTAAATATTTTTTAGTGTTTTTAGCTTATTTTGATGTGTTGATATTAAAATTAATTTTTAAAAAAATCTTTAATACATTTTTAAGTGAAAAGTAGCCTGAAAATGAACTGCAACACACTCCAAACACCCTTTAAATCTTTACTGGAATGAAAAATAAAAAAATGGTTGTTGAGCATCATTTCCCCCACCTGAGAATTACAATTTTCCGAAAATAAAACTCTCATTGTCTGCCAAGACTTCTAACTATGATAAACAAAGTATATCCATTGACTTAACATTTTTCAAAATTATTTATCATGAAATCAGAGGTGTTTTTGTGCCCGTTTGGCATTGCGATGCCACTCACATTTGCATATAAACAGATTGGATTCAGTATTTGGTTATCCTCCAACCGGAGGTTTGTGACATGAGTCTCACGTCCAATTTTCCTCCAAATACCGGTGCAAGAAAAGCAGCAATTTACTGCTTTTCTTGCTGCGATTCAATGGCTAGGGATCCCAACTTCAAGGATTGAATTTACGAGATATATATATGTATATATATATATATATATATATATATATATATATATATATATATAAAATCCGTACATCGTAAACCATTTCGGGGGGCTGCTGGGTGGGTGGGTGTGTGTGTGTGTATATATATATACTAGCAAATTGCCCGCGCGTTGCCGCGGGTTTTTTTTTTGTATATAATTTACAATTTTGAGTTGAGTTTGTCACGTAAGCATAGATTACATATTTTATAATATAGGTATTGCATCATAAACGATCACAAAAGAGCGCACACTAACATTAGAAAAAAGAGCAAAATATTTGAATAAGAAAAAAAAAACTTACTTAAATCATTATTGTGCAGATAAAAAAAGTATAAAAATCAATTAATAGAAAGAGGAAAAAAAAAAGGGAAAAGGAAGCAATATTAATTTAAAATATTATAACAATAGGAACATCGGAGTCTTAACATTTAAAATTATTATTGCCGCTAGAATAAAAATAACAAAAATTATTAAATTATACCGAGGGAAAAAAATAAAATGCATGAACAAAACAGCAAGCAAGAAAATCCAATTAAAAAATTATTATTATTATTATTATTATTATTATGAAAGAATAAATAATCACTATTATTATAATAATAGAATACATAATCACTATTATTATAATATTAATAATAATCACTATTATTATTATTATTATAATTATAATTATTATGTTAATAATGAAAGAAACAAAAATAAATGAAAGACTAAAAACATCCTATATACTTTAACAAAAGATTAAAAAAAAAAACAATTATTGCTATTACTGTAAAAAAAAAATATGAAATTATCCGGAGGGAAAAAGAACATTAAAGAAAGAGCAAGCACGCAAAACAATTTAATTATTATCATTATTATTATTATTATTATTATTATTATGTTAATAATGAAAGGAAAAAAACAATGAAAGACTAAAAGCATGCAAGAAATTTTAACAAAAGATAAAAAAAACAAAAATTATTATTATTGCTATAACAGGCAAAAAAAAAATTATTATCAAATTATCGGGAGAAAGGAAAAAAACAGAGAAGCGTAAGAACAAAAAATAATTAAGTCATTATTATTATTATTATTATTATTATTATTATTACTACTACTACTATTACTATTATTATTATTACTATTATTATTATTACTATTATTATTATTATTATTATTATTATTATTATTATTATCATTATTATTATTATTATTATTATTATTATTGTGTTAAATACACTTTTATATATACATGGACAAAAGTAGGGATTATTTTAGAAATATAAAAAAATAAAGGTATAAGGACTTAAATGAAAATCAAATATAAAGGGCTGAAATTAAAAAATTAAGAGTCAAAGGGCTGAAATGCAAATTACATTTATTCTAAATTGAAATCAGAGGACAAAATTGCAAAAATCAGAACTTTTGTACCGAATTGATTGAGTTATATACAGCCAATCCGGAAATTGAAAGTCGAAGGACCGAAGTGAAACTTTAACATTCAATCAATTGAAATTGGAGGACCCAATCGAACAAAATTAAAACTTATATAACAGAACTTAGGACCAAAAACGAAATTAAAAGTCGGGGGACCGAAGTGCAAAGTCAAAATAAATGGGGGACTCTCCTGCACATTGACGTGCAGGAGAGAGAGAAAACGTGGCCGGCGGCTTCAACCGGCCTCCGCCGCGTCCACGGACATCTGGTGGTTACACGCACCACCGCGGGAGGAAGACCACGCGGCGGCGCATCGTTCTGTCCTTTGGTAGACAATTTCCGTCCACCGGAGGAGGCTGCACGCGCCACCTGAACAGGGCGTGAGGCGGAAAACCGTCTGGCGCGTGCGCCTCACGCCCTGACAGACGCCGATTAAATAATTCGAAAAATATGGCCAATTACCGTTCCACCCCTGCACCCAATTCATGGTTTTTGTCTTATTAGGGGCTATAATCGTATTTAGCCATTTAAAAAAATATTAAAAAAAGAAAAAGTTGCGGCGGACCGGACCGGACCGGACTGGGCCGGTCCGACCGCGCGCAATTACGCCGGTGCCCCTCAGCCGGATGCCTGTTTTTGTCCTATTACCGGGGACGAAACCGTCAATACACTGTTCACAAATGAATATTTAAAAAAAAAAATCAACTGGAAAAACCGAGAATAGCCCCGCCTGCCAGCTCCTCTTCGCCGCGCGCCCGAGGGCCATTTTCGGGCGTGCACTGTCGCAATCCACAATGTTTACTGAGAGGGTGTACAGTGCAAAAACCTACGTTGTTTATATGTTTTGTAATATATATATATATATTAAAATAATCTAAAAATTAATTAAAATATAAATAATATTTATATAATATATGTTTATATAATATATGTTTATTAATATAAAAAATATATTTTTAATATTAAAATAATCTAAAATTAATTAAAATATAACTAATGTTTATATAATATATGTTTATTAATATAAAATATATATATTTAATATTAAAATAATCTAAAAATTAATTAAAATATAAATAATTTTTACATAATATATGTTTATTAATATAAAAAATATATTTTTAATATTAAAATAATCTAAAAATTAATTAAAAGTAATTTGCAAAGCTTGGTAACCAAACAAACTAAACTGTTTTTTTTTCAACCTCGGACTCAACCACAGTTTTAAGACTGGTAAAGTTTTGTGGTTTTTTAAAATTTATTTTTTAATTGATTAAATTGATTTTATAACTCGAATCATAAATTTTATAGATTAATATAAGCTAGTTATAATGTTATTACCTATCTTATATATTCATCACGCTATTTTGAATTGACTTTTTTCTCTTTTTTATCTTTTATCCAATTACATTCTCTAAAATGTTTTTTTTCAAAGTTATTGTGTTTTTATTTTGTGCATTTATGATTGTTTTTCAATTTTTATTATGTATTTAAAATAAAATCAAGTTATTAAATCCAATAAAAGCTATAATTCAAGTTATTTCTTTTTTGTTTATTTAAAACACGCTTACAATATCTAAACATTGTTTTTTCCATAAAAAAAAAAAAAACATTCATTTGTGTAGTAGTTTTCTAGTAGAAACTACGTTTTACAAAATTTTAAAAATTCTTTTTGTTTAAATTTTTTTTTTCGTGGTGTTTTTGAATCACAATGCGCTTGAAAAAAAAAATTTCAGTTAGTGTTTTCAATAATAGATTGAATCTTGATTTGAATAAGATTCAATTTTTACCTTTAATGTAATTATAACAATTTAATATGCAGTTTATGTGCTTTGAGTTTAGCTATGATTTGAATCTAGATCAAATATGAATTTATCTTAATTTTATTATAATCTAGTTTTAGTAATAAAAAAATTTAAAGTATGGAAAAATTATGGCATAAGGTTTATTATATCTGGGTTTTATTTACTTTAAATGCTAATAATTTCAATGTATTACACACTTATATAATCTTAAAATTTACTGGAAATTAATTGTGTTGCAAGCTGCTTAAAAAAATGTGGTTATCGTTCAAGCAAAACGACAGTACACTGGCATCGAATCTTCAACCTCGAGAACTTGGATAATAATTAGCATCTGAATAAAAGTTTATTTTTATATTACACATAAAACTAAAACCCATTCATATTTTATTATGGATTGTAGATCCACACTAAATAAACTCTTTCATGACCAAAAAAATAAACACACACTGAAGGGTAAAGTTGTATTTTTCATATATTTATTGTGCTGTATACGGCTACTGTCTCGAGAGCGTTTTTAAATTTTCGTACTTTTTTTGTACAGTGCAGTAACCGTGTAATACTTGAGGGTCAACTTTGTTTTGCTTAAGGTTAAGGTTCATTTTAGGTTTTTTAACCTTGATTTTTTTGGGATTATCTTGTGGGTGTCAAGGGTGCTATGGTCTTTCTATATTTAAAAAAATAAATAATAAGCATTTGCTGAGCATGCGTCCACGCCTTCCAAATAGTGTGTGTGGCGCCTTTTAGTGCCATCGGTAGCCTTCCACAATGATGTTCAAAGCGTCGCGTTACTCTTTACACGATGGGTAAGCACTTGTTGGTTTCCATAGAACGGAGAAGCTTCACTAAATTTTTTTCTCCCCCCACTCTTTTCTTTCCACTCCACCTTAAAAGATGTGGTGGCCTTATAAAGTTGCAAAGTAGTCCTCAATTCATTTAATTGTATTGGATTCAATGCATTTGTTTTTAATTTCATCCATTAACATTGTTTTTTTTTTATTATTATTATTATTAACTTTGATCCTCATTTTTTTTTATTTGATTGTCTTTTAATCCATTTTTTATTGCATTTTGTTTTTTGATTTAATCCCTAGTCATTTGGTTTTTTTGTTTATCTTAATACTCATTCTTATAATTGCAATTCCTTTTATTTTGAGTAATCCTCTTGATTACTTGAGTCTTTGCAATTTCATCTTTTAATGTTTAATTTCATTGAATTTTCATCTTATCTTTGGTGCTCGTCTTTTATCAGCTGGGAGTCGACCCCTATCATATCTCGAGTCACAGGTTGGGTCAAATAATTAAGGTTACCATGGTCAATCATATTTTTTATTGTACGAAAAGTAAAAATAACATTATTTTGATAAAAAAAAATCAACGCGTGTTGACATGATTTTTTTTTGTAGGTAATGGCTTGATTTTTCTATTAAGCTAAAAAGTAAAATTTGTATTATTTTGAGAAAAAAACATAATGAGAAAAAAAAATCCAAATATGATTTTATTGATCTTTATTTGTTTTGATTTTTTTTCCAATTTTATTATTTTCCATTTAATTTCTTTTTGTTTTTATATCAACTATGGTACTCATTATCTTGATTGTAGCTTTTCATGTTTTTTTTTTCTTTTAGATTTTTTTTTAAAATATTTTATCCTTTAACATTAAATTATTAGACGTTGAGTTTTTTTTCTTTTCTTTTCCTTCCTTTGGGATTATCCTGGTCATCAAATTAGTAAATTTAACCTGGTTTTCTCGTATTATTACTATTTGAATATTTTTTTATATTAAAAAAATTGGATTCATCACACAACGTAGTACAGACAAACAAATCTATTATATACTTAAAACATGATGTGGTTTGCATTGAAGATTAGAAGAAAAATCTAATTTAATTGCATTTACTCAAGCAATCGAGATCCCATTGAATAAATATTTTGGTGTGAATTCTAAAAAAGAAAAATATTAAATATACAACACCATAAAATAGTCACGCTTATATAATAAAATAGTGTATATTTGAGTAAGCGGTTGAAATATACCTAAACCAAGTCTTAATCTTAAATTTTAGTCTATACTTTGCTTTGATGGAAATTAATTTCGGTAGCTTTGATGGAAATTAATTGGCTAATTGCGGTGCAAGTTGCTTAAAAAAGTATGGTTATCGTTCAACTACAAAAACAGCACGCTGGCATCGAATCTTCAACTTCGAGAACTTGGGTAATAAATTCAAAGTTTATTTTTATATTACAAATAAAATTAAAACTCATTAGTTTTAACTGTTGATTATGCACGGTACAATTTACAGTAAAATACAAGGTTGTCAATTTTGTTCTATTTTGCTCAAGATGATCGGTACATTTCGTTCCAATTTAAAAAAAACACAAACCGGATCAAATTTTATCTCGGGTTGTTCTGGAAATTCGGTTCAAATTTTTTCTGGAACATTCCGGTTTCATTCCACCTGGAACGTTGCAACTAAATAGTATTTTTTAAAAATAATAAATAGTTTTATATTATCAATCATATCTTTTAATCTGATTGTTAGATTGAGATGAAATTTTACGAGGAGTGTCTTGATATATTTCATATATTATATTAAATTTTCAGAGCAATCTGAGAATGTAACGACATTGCAAGATAGATGGTGATATTCTCGTAATATAATCCAGATTCATAATTTTGTTTATAAAAAATGTTTTATTATGTCTTTTTTATATTATTTTTTTTTCAACTTTATTATTTAACAACGAGTTTATTACAAATTGAACTTTATAATTTATTTTGATTTGTTTTATTTAAGGTTATCATGGCCTTATAACACAGGTCACATATTTGAAAGGTTAACCTAGGTTGACCCGAGTTGATTCAATATATCATTGTTTAAATATTTTTTTAAGATGTCAACTTAATTTTTTTTAGTTAAACTATATTTTTATCAATTTTCATGTTATCTTTGAACTCATCAAGTCTTTCGAGTTATATCAGTTCAACTCTTTTTTTTACCCATGTTTGAAATTTAATTGCACAATTGTAAATGATTTTATTTTTGGATTTAAACTAAATTTTCTGATTGAATTAATATATTTAAGTATATATATAAATATATATAATCTCGAAATGGAGCGTCAAAACCAAAACATTTCGTTTCAATTGGAAAAAAAATATCAACTGAAACGGAATTGACAGCCTTGGTAAAATCCGACGGGCCTTTTAATGATTAAATAAAATAATATATATCTGAGGATAAAATTGTATTTTCACATATTTATTGCATAATGTAATCACTTCTATCCTCTGGGAAGCATTTTTGAATTTTCATATGTTTTATACGATGCAATTATAGCATAACCGTGAGATCAATTTTTTTATTATTATTATTAAGCTTGAGGGTCATTTTATGTTTTTAAATCTCAGTTTTCTTGGAATGATCTCATAGGATCAAAGGTGTTCCGATCTTTCTATAATTTAAAAAAAACATTTTTTTCGTCAGCTTCCATACTTAGAATTGATTCTCACTGTTTTGATTACTATTTTTTATTTTTATTTTTGATGATTAAGAATCTTGCTCAAGATTATTTTATTTTGTCTTATATATTGTCATTTTGATCTCATAACAAGAGTTATAGGTTTTAAAAATAAGCTCAATTTAAATTTGTTTTTTATTTCAATTTAATTTTTTTATCATTTAATATTAAACTATTAAACCTTGAGTTTTTTTTTATTCATTTGTCCTATTCTTTCTTTTAAAGTTATCTAAATAGCAAGTTACTTAAGTTAACTTTGATAGTTAGATCCACTTTTATGTTATCACCACTTGAACAACATAGCACAGGAAAAAAAATCAAAGTATATACTGAAAACGTGATGTGGCATTGTGTTGAAGATTAGAAAAAAAAAATAATTTAATTGCAGTCGCTTAACCAATCGAGCAATTATGCTAAAATCTTCTCCCTCCTCCTGTGACGCACGTGTTAAGAAGGTCAACGATATTAAATTTAGATTAGTTTATCAATTTTATTTTGGTTGGTGTTTTGTTTTATCAATTGAAACAAAATATTTTGGTTTTGAAACATTTCAGTATTTCATTTCAATGTTATATATATATAAAAATAAAATCAAATCCAAAAATAAAATTATTTACAATTGTGCAATTTAAATTTCAAACATAAATAAAAAAAGAATTAAACTGATTTAATTCGATCGACTTGATGAACTCAAAGATAACATAAAAAATATTAAAATATAGTTTAACTAAAAAATATCAAGTTAACATCTTAAAAAAATGATATATTAGATCAACTCGGGTCAATCTAGGTTAATCTTTCAATGTGTGACCTACGTTATAAGACCATGATAATCTTAAATAAAGCAAATCAAAATAACTTATAAAGTTTAATTCATAATTAACTTGTTGTTGAATAATAAAATTGAGAAAAAATTCATTTAAAAAAAAAACACAATAAAATAATTTTTATTAATAATATAAAACTATTCATTATTTAAACAAAAAATAATATTTAACCAAAACAAAATCAGAATATTCTGGACAGAATTTTCAGAACAAACTGAGATTCTGAGCAATATAAAACTTATTCCAGTTTATTATATTTTTTGAATTGTAACCATAACAGTCATTCTAGCCGGAACGAACGAAATTGATAACATTAATTTAGACTCTTCTTAATGCCTTGTTTGTTTCAAGGAAAGTGAATTCCAGGAATTCACTTTCCTTGCTTTCCAGTGTTTGGTAACACTTTGGAAAACAAGTCAAAGGAAAGTGATTTCCATCACTTTCCCGGTCAACCTATTTTTTGCTTTCCCACGCGGAAAGTGTATTCCGCTTCTAAAGAAGGGAATACACTTTCCGCTCGGTCATAACATTTTATTTCCCTCGTCTCTTTCCCTCACTCTCACCGGTCACCACTACCAGCCCTCATCTCGCCTCCCTCTCCAGCTCAGTCCCTCATCTCCTTTCTCTCTGCGCCAGACCCTCAGCTCATCTCTTCCTCTCTTCTCCTCGTGTGTCTCTCGCGTCCCTCATCTGTACCAAAAAACGCTAATCACCCTCTTGTCTCTCGCGTCCCTCTCGGTCCCTCACCTCTGCTCTCGACAACCCAACAACCTCTTCCCCAAACCAAGCACATCACCCTCTCGTCTCTCGCCTCCCTCTCAGTCCCTGACACACTCTCGCCTCTAGCCTCTCTCAGCCCCGAAGTCCCTTCGCCTCTAGCCTCTCTCAGCCCCGAAGTCCCTTTGCTGCTCCGCATCTCGCCACCCTCTGCAAATCACAGCAAGAGAAACCAGGTACTCCCTCTGCATCCCAATCTTTGAAATTGCCGAGAAATTTGAGTTTTTGATGATATGAGAAATGGGGTTTGTGGGATTTGGGTTACAATTGATATTGCCGAGTATGGTAATGGGTTTGATTGCAAATAACCCATGTTTTGATTTTGATTTCGTTTGTTCTTGTTTGTGTTGATTTCTTGACTTTAACTGTGCAATTATTTCATTTCTGCCGAGTATGGTAATGGGTATTCCAAATCAATTGAATCCCTTGATTTGGAATCATAACACTTAGAAAATCAGATGGAAACCAGGGAATTATCAGCTGCTTGTGTTGATTTCTTGACTTTAACTGTTCAATTATTTCATTTCTGCCGAGTATGGTAATGGGTATTCCAAATCAATTGAATCCCTTGATTTGGAATCAGAACACTTAGAAAATCAGATGGAAACCAGGGAATTATCAGCTGCTTGTGTTGATTTCTTGACTTTAACTGTTCAATTATTTCAACATAAATTGTATGTTGTCAGCTGCTTTGAACATAATTCATTGTATTGATTGTGAAAATATTTGATATGCTTTTGCTGAAGTTCTAATGTTGATAGCTTGGTAACAGGGCTCCGCTGAAGTTCTGTATACAAGAAGAAGTGATGCATTTGGTGCCTTTAAGAAGTATAACAATGTTCTGTTGGATGGAAAGCCCATGAAGATTGAGATTGTGGGTGCCAATCCAGTGGTGCCTATTTCAGCTCGAATGAATGTTACTGGAGCAAATGGAAAGAAAAAGAGAACGTTTGCTATGATGTATGTGGTTTTGTTGCTCGTCTTTCTTCTTCTTATTTTACTTGATGGTGCATTCTTTATCTGAATCTGTCAATCTATTGGGAACTTTTCTGGTCAACTATCAAATGTTTTGCATTTGCTTTAGAATATTTTAACCTTTTCATGGGTAGCTAGCTTCCCTTGTATGCTTGAAGTTGGAATCCAAGCGTGCAAGAGTTTGTACTGTATGAATCACAGTGCTTGTTGTCTGGGGTTGTAGTTTGATTTCCTTTGTCTGTTTAGTTATGGCTGATTTTGTTGTTCAATAGGAAGGGATCAAGACCTTCAGTTTTTCAACTAGAAAATTAGCTTTTTATTCATACTTATTAACTGGATGTTTGGCTGGAGTCCTGGCTAACATGAAGATTGCATCTTTCACATTATGTCAGTCTCTTGAAACTGTCATCTGTTTGAAGGTGTAATGGAGAAAACATTACTTAAATTTTCCTGAAGATGTTAATTGTATTTTTAGAACACTTCCATTGATAGTTTGAAAATTATGCAGACCTGGATTAGGTGGTGGAAGAGGTGCTGCTGTGAATAATCGTGGTTTTGGGTAAGCTTTTTTTCCTGCATGTGATTGTTTTGCTTGTCGGTTTGAACTCCTTAAACAGTTTTGTTTCTGCCTGTTCTTTGTTTAGTAGTATTAATGTTAGGTTGGCCAAAACTCCTGTCTCCCTTTTCTTCTCATGTTAGATTTGTGTTTTACATCCTTTATGATCTGCTTGATTCGTTTTTTTTCCTTCAGTGTACACAGTCATCATCAGGGAGGTGGGGATATAAGTACTGGTACAAGGAATGGCCGTGGTCGTGCTCCTGGCCGTGGACGTGGTCGAGGACGTGGTCGTGGGAAGAATCAACCAGGTGAAAAGTCAGTAGATGAGCTGGACAAGGAATTGGAAAGTTACCATGCTGAAGCCATGCAAACTTAATTTCAAAAGTTGTTCCCCCAATAGACAGCATCAGTTTGTGTTCATCTTGTTAGCTCCCCAAAACTTGTGCTACCTGCAGCTATGGCAGTAGTTCCTTTTTTCGCAAAGTAACTCTTTAACACTAGCCTTGGACGCACGATTGTAACAAAGGATGGTTGTTGTCCTTCGAACTCATAATCGCCTTTATATTTTCTTGATTCTCTATATATTTTGTTTGTATATATAGTGTTATGAAGAGGCTAATATGACATGTTATACGCATCTTTGTTTTTACATGTGATGTTATTACATATTATATACTTAGAATGATTGTAAATCTTAACAAGGAAAATGACTCTTGATTTCTAGTTTGATCTCTTTGGAATTAGTGTGCTTCACCAGCTGGTATTAAAAATACTTCAAACCAAAAACAAAAACCCAAACATATAACTCACAACATAAACTAATTTGGCTTTCTTAATATGAAAAAACAAATTATTTTAAGCTTTTCAAATTGAATAATTTTAACTTACAAAATATTTAACAAGTTTATTTCTCTATAATAACATATGACATATATTGTAATATTTTATAAAATAAGCTATGTATGAATATAGGATATAATAAAAAAATTCATCATTATACTGATTTGATTTCATTTTTTAATTTAAAGTGATTAAATATTTTATATTAAATATTTAATATACATGGGATAAAATTTAAAAAATTAATAATTTATTAATAAATTATTTTCCAGTTCATTTTCCATAATACAAACAAACACTGGAAAGTGTTTTCCAGTTTATTTTCCATAACACAAACAAACACTGGAAAGTGTTTTCCATAACACTACCAAACATCGGAATTCACTTTCCAGGAATTCACTTTTCCCGGAATTCACTTTCCAAAAAGAAACCACTTTCCAGCAAACAAACGGGGCCTTAGGAAAACACATGATATAGGAAGGTGGCCTGAAGAAAAGGAAAACACATAATTCCAGGTCAGCAGATAGCACCAACAATGAGAAATATAGTGGTGGACCAAGACTACGTTTAACAGTCGTTCATTTTAAAATAAAAATAAAAATAAAAATAAAAAAAATGGAGAGAGAAGGTCGATAGTATCGTTCTGTACGCAACCACATTGCATCTTAGAAGGCTACAGGCAGAAACAAACGACAGGGCACATAAATCAAGCATCGCCGCTTGTTTTATGATTTTATATCAAAACATAAAGTGCATTACTATTATTATATAATTGAAAATAGTATTAATTAATTAATCATGCCCCTTATTCTCTTGTCTTATGCGATTCAATTATTTGGAATCTGATCCGATGCTTCCTATTTTTTAATATATATATTCTGAATTTGAACAGTTCATTTGTGAATGTGGTTACCTAGGACTGGTGCTCTTTCTCGCGGTAAAGCAAGATCCAATTGGCTATTGGGGATTTATTTAAGTACTGAAAATGCTCTGTTTCTAGCTAAAACCATTAACGCAACCTTTTTATTGGTTTGTTTTTACGTTTTAAATTAAGTATTCTTACATAATTTTGATATTAAAAAACAACCCATCAATTCAAATAGCCAAATATTTATAAGAGGGTTGTTTCTCCTGTAATCTCAGATTGAGCTTTATAATTGTTAATATAATGATTATTAAAGATTTATATGGTTATTAATTTTATAACTCGTGAAATTAATCGAGATACATACAAATTAGCTCAGAAACCAATATTAATAAAATAAAAAGAGGGCTAAACATGATATGCAAGTGTCACCTTCGCAATTCATGTAGACGAGTCCCCACGCAAATAAGGCAATCCAATCACCCATACACATTAGGAAATGCGAAGCAAATAGTGTCTTTCCGCAAGCAAAAAGATAGCAGCAACAAGCTAGAAAAGCCAAAGAAAAACAAAGAAAAAGGGGTGGGGTAGAAGAAGAATATTGAACAAGAGGAATCAAAAAGTTAGAAGAAATGAAGGCTGGATCTTAAACCCCACCTGTACTTCCACCCATATCCAAAACACCATTGTTATCCAAAAACTAAGTATAAAGACAAACGTCGAGGATCTTAAACCAAAACAATCAGCGAGTTCCTGATCTTTTTCTTATACATAAATTCATTAGCCCATCAAAGAAAACGCATGATCAAAAACAACGCGTGTCATATCTAAATCCCCAGATGATTAAATCCTATTTTCCTTGAAGAGAATTAAATTCCTCTTCTTCTCTAATCTTCAAAACCAACTCTCTTCCAAATTGCATTTCTCACCTGGCGCAAGTCCCTCCCTTTCAAGGTCCTTCCTATCCCTTCATGAACAGAAAACGAAGCCCCTCTCCTCCTCGCTAAATATTCATGAGGAGGCACTCTGCCATCCTGATCATCATCATGATCATCCTCATCATCATCGTAGTCAGTATCATCATCAACCGGATAAACACTACCTTCAATGTTCTCCTTCTTTTGATGATCGCTGTAAATCTTGGACCAGTCCGGTATGTTGACCGGCAATGATGCACATGTCACCGGTGTCCCGTCCTTGGCCTTGCGATCAATCTTCCTGGGAGCTTTCTTTGAACAACGTGAACTTGGTATCGTTTTCTTGCTCTCCAACGACGGAACAACGTTAGAATTCCAAACATCAGCCTCATCGAACTCAAAAACGTCTCCATGACTCCCTGGAGTGGGGTAGTTGTAGTTAGCTCTTGCATTTAAAATGTTCCTTGATGCCATTGATAGAGTACTAACAAAGACTAATTAAAGATTATAAAAGAAAACAGGGACCTGTAAATGAGGGGTAGGTGAAGCTTTTGAAAAGGGGTCTGTAAATTGAAATGGTATAAGCTTGGATTGACGAAGAAGAAGAAGAAGAAGAAGATGAAGATGATGATGAAGATGATGATGTCAACACTGCGTTGCTTTGGCTTCCCATTGTTGAATCGGGTGTATTTTATAGTGGTATAATGGATAAGCTCTTCCTCTGTGTAAGTTACCTTAAGATGCCATGTGAGAAACACTAGAATAAGGGCGTCCTCTCGTGCTTACCATGAGCTGCTCCTTTTTTTGTGCATCTGGTGGCCACATTCTCATTAAAATCAACAATGGTTCTGTTGGGGAAATGTGAGTTTACAGTGATTGGATTGGTTGCCCGCAGATTAGAATTGCTCCAAAATTAAAAATATAAGGCAGAATTATTTTATTAATAAATTATATGTTTATTCTTACGAGAAACAATTATTATGAACATGTTAAAATAAAAATCCATTACATACAGCAACTTTAAAAGACCTTCTATGTTGGTCCACGCTGTGTTTTTTTAAAATTTTATTTTATTTTAGTAGTTTTATTATTGCATCTTAGTGTGCTAATATTAAATACAGCAACGTTATAATCATTATTTTTACTTTAAAATTGCATTTTAATATGCTAGTATTAAAAATATTTCCTTACAAAAATATTATTTTAATATATTTTCAAGAAAAAAACTCTTTAAAAATCAACAACTAACTTGTTTTGAGTATAATAGAGGTTGTTTTTAAAAGAAAATTTACTTGGAAATAAAAACAATATGGTTAGACTGCAATATTAAAATGATTTTTTTGTTTTTTAAAATTTATTTTTTAACATCAAAACAATCTAAAAACAATAAAAAATCAATTTGAAACGAACCAAAAAAAAATCAAAAATACACTAACCTGCAATATAAAAATAAGATCCACCTAACAGAGTTGAAAGTGCTTTTAAGATAATGTTAATTTATGTGTTTGATGCGTTGATATTAAAAATAAAAATAAAATCAATATAAAGTTATTTTAATAAAAAAAATATTTTGTATCATATTATCAAATACATACTGACTAATTTAATTAATAAATTAAATGTTTACCCTTACGAGTAATTATTAGGAATATGATTAGATTAGAATTGCTCAAAAATTAAAAACCATTATATACCGTATACCGTAGAATGATTTGATTGGACAGTTTTGTTAATAAATTAAGTGTTAATTATTACAATAAGTCATGAGGTACATCATGCATTATATTTTATTCTATTGCAAGAATTTAAAATTCATTATAGAAATAATTTATGAACTCCATGTTATAACTTTAAGTTTTTGCAGTCAGATTTTATTTTTGTAAAGTTTTTTAAAAAATAAATTTACTTTATTTTTTATGTTTTTATATTGTTTTGATGTGACGTGGAAAACAAAATAAAAATAGTATTTTAATATATCCTTACATTAAAAACATTTTAAAAAGTAAATATTATTATAATATTAAATACTCCCGAAATGACACGGAAAACAATATTTTATGGATTTAATTGAATTGGGCAACATAATTGGTGGCTTGCTGCCAAAATTTATCCATTCAATAGTAGACGTGGCCCAATGAGATTACTCTGGTCTATGTTCTATCTTCATTGGAAGTTACGGACAGACTCTGTGATGCAGTGCTAAGTCAAGTGTGGGGTCCACCAATCCATATCTTGACACGTCATTTGCGGTATTTTATTTCTTTGGTTTTGTCGGTTGGCGTTGCAGGAAAATGACAAGTCAATGCTGAAAGAGGGCTTAAGTTAAGACATCTTTGCTTTACGCGGACACCCGCATTTTAAATTGCGATTACTCTTACGAAACAGATATTAAAAAGTCATGTTGTTTTATTTTTTTCAATATATTCTGATATTGAAGTGATTCGACGTGGTATTTTGGAGAGAGTGTGTGTGTATATAATCGAAATATTAATTTAATAAATATAATTAAAGTTAAAATTAAAAATAATATATAATTTTAATTATTTTGTTAAAATAATATTTCAATTATATATACAATTAAAAAAATAATTTTAATTTAAATACAAAGATAAATTAATTTGACATGAAACAATTCAAATGAGAGTTGCGCTCATATGACTTGATTGACTCAACATGTTCAAAGATAATTTTGATAACTAGTAAAAATATAGCTAAACTAAAAACACTCAATTGATATTTTAAAAAAAATATTGAGATGATAATATATTGAATTAATCTAGATTGACATGAGTTGACCTTTCTAATTCATGTCCAAGTTCAAATATCAATAAACTCATTATTGAATGATAAAATTAAAAAAAATCAATCTAAAATAAAGATACAATAAAATGATATTTTAAATAAACTTATAACATATCGTTGACAATCTCGCAATGGACTGTTTTAGTCTAATTGCCCTAACATTCTAACCTACGATATAATATGCAAGGAAACTCCTCATAAACTCTTAGCTTGATCCAATAGTCAGATTGAGAGAAATAAAATAAAAAAGCTTTGTCGCAAAAAAACCAAGTTGGAACATTTTTAACGAATTTGAGAGCCCGGTTGTGCTTATTACCAAAAAATGAAAGCAAATGCATATTAAAGGCTAAAATAATTTATTATTGGATAAATCTACATAAAAATTAAGTCAAAAAGACATAATTAATCGTGGACCAATTTAAAGTATAATTATGTTTACTAATCAATTTGGGGTCCAATTGAAGGATTTAATTGAGTGCAAGGACTCAATTATACTTTAAATTCATTAAATTAATGTTATTAAGGGCTTAATTGATGAAAATTCAAATTCGGAAGCCTAATTCAAGTTTAATTGAGAAAATGAGAATTTTTGGAAACCAAATTTAATTTTTACCAAGTCAATCAGAAGAAATCAGGGGTGAAATTGAAGAAAGCTGAAAAGTTTAATGGTCAATCGAGGGTCAAATTGCATAAATCCGAGATCAAGGACCAAAGTAAAAATGGCGTGTAAATATAAGGTTACCAATGAAGTTCAGACAAGGACAAAATTGCATTAATTTAAAATTTTAAAATCAATTAGGGGCGCAATTAGAATAATAATAAATCAAGATATCAAAGTGCATTTGTGCTTTTTTGCAAAATTTGCAAGCATGTTGTTGCAGAAAATGAGGAGGTAACCGATCGCTGCATGCAATGAGCAGTCGAAGGGTCACCTCTGTTCTTCTATAAATAGTAGAGCAAAGATAGCACAAAAGGAGAAAAAAAACAACAACAATGTCAGTTTTTATCAAGGGAAGGACACCTTCATCTCCTTCCAGACAGGATTGTGTAATTGATGAAGAATAATTAGAGAGAAAACATAAGAGAGAGAATAGAGGAGATGGAGAGAAGAGAATTTGAATTTTATTATATTGTCACACACATTGTGTTTTACAACAACCACTATTTATACACCTTGTATACTCTTTATTTTATACTCTAACATCCCTCCTCAATCTCATGCTTTGATAAACCAAGCATGAAATTGCAACAATGAAAATGAAATACATGAGTACTTAATTCTTTTGACAAAAAAAACAGTATGTAAAAGAGAGAGGAGAAGGAATTTCATTGGTATATTTCTTGATTTGAATTTCATTTGTCTTTGTAAGACTTTGAGAAGAGAGGGATGAGAAGAAAAAAATGGGAGGGAAGAGAGGTGATACAATGGGTTTGAATTTCATTTGACTACTTAAGTTTTTTTCTTAAGTTTTTCATTTGTTGATGAATTTCTTAATCTGTGTAAGAATTCTTTTTCTTTTTCTTTTTCTTTTTCTTCTTCTTTTTGTGTATTTTTAACAAAACAACACCGTACAATAAACCACACAATAACAACGTATAAAAGGAAGGAAATAAAAGAGAAAGAAAGGCATAAAGGAACCCTAGTTCAATGGCAGAGAATGCTTGTCCGCCGCTTCATCAATGGCTCTCATTCATCCTTCCTCCAACTGAAGAAACCAAAGACCCATTTCCTCCTTAAAAAACCCTTATTGTCTCAACCAGAAGGTTCGCGCCAATGGTGTCTCTCACTGCAACTCGAGTCTTGGTTTATGAAAAACATTCTCCAATCTCAAGAAACAAGGCAAAGTGGTGCTCATCCCATACATCTCAGCTAGTGATTCTGATCTATCAACAACGGCAGAAGCCTTGAAGATGTTGAACGCCTGTGGATGTGACATAATTGTCGCTTTGTGTACACTTCCTTGGCCAGTGCCTTTGGCTGTCTTCTCCTCTCTAGATCGCTTGTATCTAGTTGGGCTTATGTGCTTTTCGGTGCTGGAGTTGAGAGATCCTTCATCACGCTCAATAATCTCCTCAGCTAGCACTTCATTGTTCTTCATTATGACGAGCCAAAAAACAGAAACACCTTTCTCTTCAGCATCATTTCCCCCCTCTTGGTCCATTCCCGCTTCATTTGTAGTTTCAATCTCATATCACTTAATGTATAATGGTTGGTACAATTTTTGATACTTTGTTTCAAGCGTTGTTCTTGTTGGAAATCTTTAATCTAAACAGTAAGTGCTCTAAACATGTACTGTTTAGATTCAAAATCTGGAAATCTGGAATTTGAAGAACAAAAAATAAAAATCGGCAGAATTCTGAAGAACATTCAAAAAAACTAAAACTTGAAACAAATCACATACTTTTATTGAATTCAAATTGCCTTTATATAGGCTTACAATGATAATGAACTAAAGCCATAAAACTCTCACAATTTGAGAGATTATAGGATAAGGATAGGATTTATGATAAATCCTATTAGAGATAATCATAAAAACTATTTAGAACTCTATAGCTAAAAAAAACTAATCGCTTTAGAATCCTACAGCTAAAACAAAGCTAATCTCATTAGAATTCTAACAGTTCTCGCCTTAAGGAATTTTGCCTCTAACTCATCATATTGACTATGGATCCCTCTGAGATCCTCAACACACTTCCTCACAGTTGAAGACAAATTCTTGAGCAATTCAGAGTGTTGTCCATTCAAACTCTGTAGCTTAGTCTTGAGAGCACGAGCAAGGCCAGATAGATCCTCGTCATTAAGAATGGTGGTGAGATCAAACACGTTGAGGTTATCTTTGTCTTTGCTCATGTTGAAAGATTTATCAATTTCATACTTCAATTCATTGCACATTTTCTCTACGTCACCTCGAAATTTTTCGGCATTTCTGCCTTAGAAACAAAAGAATGAGAAGCAATCTCCAAACTATCATTCAACACTCTAGTCATCACAGCAGTAATCGCCTCTGCTTGCTTCGATGGCACGTCGTGCGCTTCCAATCGTATCTCAGCAGAGTGCAGGTCTTTGGCAACTTGAGGAAGTTGATGAATAACAACCTAGATTTTGAAATCAGCCAGCTGAATCACAGATCTCTCCTTCTCCTCCATTTATGTATTGATTTTAAGAAGATTCTTTGATGAAGGAGACAATTAGTGATTGTGTTACTTCAGATTTTGGGCAGAGGATCCGCCCTGCGATATCGGTTTGGAGAAGTTATTCATCTGAACACGAGCACAGAGAAGATGAGGAAGCTTTGACCGGCGACGACGAAGACACCAGTGCTCAGGTTGCTACGATCATCAAGCTCGAAAAAGTCATTGTCTCTACTGGTGAAGAAGACAAGATTTTTTTTGGTAGCAACTCACTGTAAACCAGATTATGAAGAAGAGCAGATTATGGAAGCAAGAAATTTGAATTCATGTGTATGCGTGATCATTTGAAAGCTCTGATACCATGATAGGATTGTGTAATTGATGAAGAATAATTAGAGAGAAAACAGAAGAGAGAGAACAGAGAAGATGGAGAAAAGAGAATTTGAATTTTATTATATTCGTGTGTGTTACAACAACCACTATTTATACACCTTGTATACTCTCTATTTTATACTCTAACACTTCCTTACCATCGGTAACCTCAGTTCCCTTTCAACCGACAACCTCAATCCTACCTTTCTCCACCGTCATCCACAAACTTAGCTTCTTCATCCTCATATGACAGCCACAACTTTAACCAGCAACAGCTCACCTTCATTTTTCTTTGCAACATTTGCATCTTCGTCCGGCAAGACCACCACCAACTGCTTGGCACTTGTGGCAACCCCTCTGTGTTATCCACTAACAGTTGTAGTAATATCATATTCTCTGGTGATAGACCAGTAGAAGTCGTCTCCTCTCTCTTTTAGTTGCAATTTTTGTCACCTCTCATGACTACCACAAGTCACCATTCTCGATGTCACCACCATCGACAAAACCAATTCGACCTCCTCTACGCGGTGACAATGACAATGTGCCTTCCAGCTCCATCCCCCTCCTCCTTGCACAGTTCACAGGTGAACTGTGGACGATAGTCGGGCTGGACATGCTGTCCAACTGAGGCACCGCAAAGGGGGTGAGTTGTTTGGCCTACCAGGGCTGGGAAGCCTAACCTCAAAAAAAGGTGGCTCATTTCAGCCCACTCGGGGTGACATTCCAACCCCAAAGTGATGGGCCGTTTCGACCCATACGGGTGGGTGGCCAGCCTTAAAAATAGAAAAATAAATAAATAATAGAACATAAAATTCAAATAAAATATATACAAAGCATAAAATACATCTTGTTATTTTTTATTTCACGCATATGGCTGAACTCTAAAATCTTTCAAGCATATTTTCAAAAAAAAAAAATATGTAGCATCTTTTCTCATGTTTTGAAACAAAAAAGGATATCGTAACCAATTTATGATTATTAGTTAGAGTTCGAACAAAATATCAAAAAATTTAATAATCATTTTGTTACTTTTTATAAATTTTAGCTACCATGGTGTAAAATTATATCGTAAAATACATCAATAAATAGTAAAAAGAGAGATATTGAATGCAGGGTTTAAATTTCAGACCTTAGAATGGTTAGGTTTTTGACCCGTAAGGTAGAGACTCTCTAACGAAGAGAGATTTACTTTGATCCTTAGGAAGGACTTCGAAAAAAAATCTGACTTCGAAAAAAATATCAAATATCAATGCAATTAACTTTAGGTAGGGTACACTGGGTGTAAAACGTATACTCCTAGCACATCAAGTTTCTTAACCAGACTCTCATAGACCACCATTTTTTTAGTGACCTTAATAAACGTAAAAAAAAAAATTTAGTGAAAATTATGGTGGTATACTAGGTGGTAATTTTATGATTATAAGAAAACCTTTTTTCCAAGTGTCGTCTCCCCTCTCTAGGGTAGGCAGCGCGTGAAGCAAAAAATTGTCATCGCGACATAATTGACATAGTAAAACTAGATAATAAATTTGTAAAAATAAAAAACAAATATTATTTGGCGGGAACAAATCTTGACATTCTAACTGGAATTTGGAAAAAAAATATAGAATAGATTAGGATTCCAAACAAGATAAAATTTATTTCAATTTATTCTATTTTTTAAACTAGAACAAGAAATACCACCATACTGGATGGAGCAAGATGAAAATTGCCAATCATGATTTGAAATGCACTTGATCACATAAACAAAGCTATTTTTTTCTAACATGTTTGAAAAAAAAGTCAAAATAACATAGTTTGGTGAATATTATGATGAAGAATAATGACACCTTAAAAAGTCACAATTTAAAATAACAAGATTTTGAAAGAAAAAAATAGTTAAAATGGGATCACACAATTCCAAGGAAGAGAAGGGAGAAAAAAAGAATAAATGTGATTCGAGAGACTCACCAAAACTTCGATAATAACACCATGGTACCATAGAAAATACTTGGACAAGACAAATTAAACAACAACAAAGAATGTCATAAATAGTGAAGAAAGTGAGTATAACAATTGTATGTGAACCAAAATAATTTATTAAACTTTAAAGCAAGTGAATATAACAATTGGAGGATAAAGGTTTTTTAAAAAGATCAATGGCTAAATCTGAATAACTAGACCTACAAAATTATGTTTCTTTCTTTTGTGTTTTTATGGAATGAACTTTTTTTCTTCTTATCATATAACCGTAATAATCGGAGTTGGAAACTCGTATTTCTACATCCTCTTGATTTTCATTGAAATGATAGTTGAGATATTTATGAGGGGCAATAACATGGGAAGTTAATTAAAATTAAATAATGTAATTCAATGGTTTTTAAAATATGTTTTTTCGCATTGATGTAGTACATTAAAATAAACAAATTCTCTAGAATCCTGGGCATGCATGGAGCTTAATGAAGTAAAATAACTAAATATTATGACAATTGTGATATTTAAATTGTACGACATTAAAAATTGTCTCTTATAATTTGAATTTTAAAGTTAAGACTATAATTCAAAAGGTCTAATTATTTATTTAGGAGTGTAGTTGAGGTTGATTATTTTCATCTAGAAAATGCATCAAAATATTTGTTTTTTTAAGGATTTATTTTCAAGTAAATATTTTTTTTTTAAAATAATCACTATTATAATATAAAAAAACATTTTATTTTATTTTCATTTCGTGTTTTTGGACCAAATTATATGTTCATGGGGATGAGTCTTTTTTTTCTTTTCTTTTGAGAATCTAAAGGTATTTTGTTTTTAAGTTATAATTAATCGAAACATTATTTTGGGCCTACTCCATTTTGTTGCCACCTCACAAAAAATGACACCATCTATTTTCCTTTTTTGAAAAAAAAAAATGTCATCCGCTAGTGACTAGGAAAAATAATAACGAATCATGTGTGCGGGCCTCACCAATTAAGCCCACGTGCATGCATTTTTTTTGTTTTTTTAAAGGCTAGCTCGCTTGGATACTTGAGCCTAATTGTCTGGCCTATTTCTTCCCTTAATTTAGTTTTTAAAATTCAATATATATAAAATTGACTCTACATAAATCAGTTAAAAAGAAATGCTTCCTACGAAAGCGGTCTTCAATTCTAATTTAAACTCATTTACATATTATCTAAAATCATTCCTGAAAATGAATTAATTGAATATTATTTTTTATTTAAAACATGTTTTCGAATAAACCTTAGATTTATTTTTTCCAATAATATCAACTACTATTTTTCATTCAATCCTTTCATTATTTATTATTTATTTGTGCTTTCGTAAATCTTACTAATGTTTTTCTTCAATCTTAAAACATGCCTTTTTCCTATTTGTCTCTTTATCGTTTCTCTCTCCTCCCTTGAAAATGCAATTTTTATCCTCTCTATTGTTGGTATTTCAACTTAAGTGCATATTATAAGAGCTTAATTTTTATTTTATTATTATTAATATTATTATCATTTTCAATTCAATCCTTATTATTTTGATCTTGATTTGTTTCTTGGCCTTTTTATAAGAGTTTTTTCAATCTTATCCTTTAATATTTATTTATAATATATTATTTTTACCAAGTTGGTCCTATTTGTTTTTGGATATGTTTTCTTTTTGTTAAAGTTAATTTTTTTAAGTTTCAACATTCAATAAAAAAAATATGAGTGGACACTTTCGCTTTTTTTTTTCTCCTTAAAAAGAGGCTTTGTAATTTTTTTAATTTTTTTCTTTCACGTTATTTTTATCTCATGATATGAATCATGAATTTAACAGGATAGTTCGGGTTAGCTCAGCCTTGATTGTCAAGGTTACCAAATTTGTTATGATAACTCATGTTGAATAAGATTAAATTTTATAGGTCCTATGTTTTACCTAATTTTATTTTAATGTATTTAATGATCAGGAAGTTGTTTTATATCGTGTATCACTTACTTAAAAATATATTTCTCTCATGTTATCGCTATCATTTTATATAAGAATTTAGTTCATTTTTCATCTTTGCATTTTTTTTTTATCTAATTAAAATAAATCAACTTATTTTACCCAGTCTGATTCTTTGACTGAACTCATATTTTTTCTATAATAAAAAAATGCATTTATGATATCTGAATATTTGTTTTTATACTAAACCTTTTACTTTCTTCATTCTAGGACTTCTGTTGTCCAGAACAAAATAACAAAAAAGTATGTCTTAATTGTTTTTTTAAACCAAGACTTCAATAGTTGATGTTAGTGGGTTTAGTGGTATTTAAATTATTGTTATTTCATAAGAATACAGTACAGGTTGATTTACTTGATTAAAAAAAAAAAAAAAAAAAAACTGAATTTGTTACCGTGGAGCCTTTGATCTCAGAATTTAAAAACTCAGAATTTTAATTTTCGTTGCTGTTGAAACTGGTGCTGATGCATATAACACTTTGGTGGGTTTGCTGAATAATTTTGAGCCCATTAAACTATATTTGTGCTATTTGTTTTTAATCAATATGATATCTAGGCTAACTTACGAATACCTCGACTAATCTGACGGACTCTAAAATTAATGATAATATAAGTTTCAAGTGACTATAATATTAACAATCACATGACTCTAAACTGACACTACATGGAGAACAAACCTCTTAGTCCAAATATCTTATTATGGAGTCACCTACTATATGGTTATTTGTGCTATCTTTTTTGTTCTATGCAATAGTCAATGGCTTTTATAGATTTTTATCACAAACAACAAGCTGTTTTTGCTCTAAATTCCATCCAGACAAAGGGGATACATTCTTTTTTCTTGTTACGGGGTATTTGACACTGTATTTCAAAAATATTTTTGAAAAAACTTAAAAAAAATATTTTAAATTTTATTTTAAATTAATTTTTTTATTGTTTTAGATTATTTTCATGTGTTGATATCAAAAATATTTTTTACAAAATAAAAAAAACTTATTTTGATATATTTTTAAACAAAAAATACTTTAAAAAACAATCTCGATAATACTCATAAACAATCTCTAACTATTTCTTTTCGTTGTAACCCAATGGAATCTATGAACTTCACAGCTGCGAGCACATGAGCTGATGCATTTGTTATTCTTCTTATAAAAAATCATTGTCATGTAAATAAATAAATAAATAAATAAATTGAATGACTTCCCTCAGCACAAGATCAAATATCTTAATTTGTATTTGTTTCTAAATTTCATGGCTTAACTTTAGTTAGTGTTAACAACTCATATTAATATTTATTGGCCATACAATCTTTAATCTATTTTATTAAATATATAAATTAAAATTTGAGTTTGCAATAAAAAATGTTATATAAGAAAAATACTTGCTTTATTATTATTTTTTCATGTAGTGTGCAAAGTTAAAAAAGAAATGCATGCTTGAGACAAATAAAATAAATGGCAACAAAAAAATTAATACTTCAAGAAGAAAACACAAGTAATTAGGCTCAACCTTTAGATTTATCAGTGGACTTCTAACTATGTAATGCTATGTTGTCGCACCCTGACCTAAATAGTACTTCCAAAATAAAATAAAAAATATATATAAAACAAATTGAAATCACCACTTAGTGGTAAAATAAAATTTTGGATATTAAAATAATCACTGATTTTAGAGATTCAAGTAAGGGTTGGTGGTGGTCACCCTTACAGCATCATTTTATTCAAAAAGTTATCTTTACTATGTATTTTATTTTAAATTTGATGTTTTGATTTTCATTAAATATCCTCACTATTTTTTAGCTTATTTAAAATTTATATTTTTAATTTTTCATGAGAAATTTGATGTCGATCTCAAAAATAGTATACTTTTTAATTTGACCACACGAAATCAATGTTGCTCCCTTACAAAGAAGATTCATTGATTAGGTTATTCATAAAAAAAAAATGATGGTAAATTAATTTTTTTTTATCGATTAGGTTCTTTTGCAAAGAAATTGACATCATTTTTTGTTTAAAAATATTGTTTTTCATGGAAATTTAATTATCAATACCCTTAGACTTGTCAATTAGATCGTTTTCAAAATGGATATTTGACTCGTAAATCTTTTTCATGGATGTTTAACTTACAAGAATGGTAAGCAAATCGCTATTCTTACTTAATAGATTTTGATGCGATCACAGTACTGATTAATATTGCGCAAAGGATTCTATCATATCCAAAAAACATAAAAATAAAATTTACCGATTTTTATATATTTTCTTAATTTTAAAATCTTGTTTATGTTTTTTTTTTTTAATTATAAAAATACTATTACTGAAATATTTGCACGCACACAGTATATTCAAATCAATTTCATTCTGGAGTCTTCTTTGTATATCTTGCTGCATAATCATGATTCAATTACAATCTGGGATTTGGCTTATTTTGCTGCAACCCTAACGGGTATACTCCACTCGTCTTTTTTAAAATTAATTTTAGCTTCTTGTTTTAACTTCTTAGTTATAGAATAACTTATCTTGTCAATTTGTTATTTGACAAGATAAGGTAAGAAACAAAAAAAACAAAAAAAAAACAGAGAGATTAATAATTGAGACAAACAAGAAGCAGCACTAGCTGATTAAGGGATAGAGACAAATTAAAAGACAGGGAAGTTGAAAACGTTTGAGCACAAACAAAACAAGTGCTCAGTAAGCACACAAACGTGACATCTTGGCCACATAATGTACATATTCGCCAGTCCCAAACCCTTTTGGACTGTTTAAATATTTGCGTTACTCCAGCCAACCACTTGATGGAAATATTTCAGCGACCATATATTATATGGTCCTTAAAATTAAATGTTGGAAGAGCTCCTGAAGGACCCAAGGGCTTTCACAGCAGCTGCTCTCAGGACGTATTGGTGATATAATGCAGCAATTGCGGCACCGATGAAAGGACCAGCCCAGAAAATCCACTGTGAACAAAATGGAGAAAATAAAATAAATAGATTAGATGAGCATAAATATAGGGGGTCAAATGTGAAGCTAACAAGGACACGTGTTAAAGGGCACGTACATGGTCATCCCACGCCTTCTCTTTGTTGTACATCACCGCCGCTCCAAAGCTCCGAGCTGGGTTGATACCCGTTCCGGTGATCGGAATGGTGGCCAAGTGAACCATGAAGACAGCAAATCCGATGGGAAGTGGTGCCAGCACCTACACGCACAGAATCAGTAACAGGTAATTGATACTCGCTCTATTTTACACCGATAACAGTTTTTATTTTTGATTTGTTGTGGAAAATTATAATTCGTTATGATAAATATTAATTAAGGATTGAAGTGGGGCTGCATAGATAGAGCACATACAGGGACGTGGGAATCCCTCGCGTTCCTTTTGGGATCAGTCGCGGAGAAAACAGTGTAGACGAGAACAAAGGTGCCGATGATCTCAGCACCTAACCCAGTGCCCTTGCTGAACCCATCGGCAAGCTCATTGGCTCCACCACCGTAGTTTGTGTAGTATGACTTTTGGAAAGCTTTCACGAGCCCACATCCACATATGGCACCCAGGCACTGAGCCACAATGTATAAGATGGCTCGCACCAGGGACACCTTTCTAGCCAGAAACAAACCGAACGTCACAGCCGGGTTAATGTGTCCACCTGCACAGGTTTCATCCCCTTCTATCAGCACATAAAGCATCTTAAGAAAACTTCAGTTACGTATCAGTAGTTTTGACTAACCTGAGATACCAGCAGTGCAGTAGACAAGAACAAAGATCATGCCACCAAAGGCCCAGGCGATGCCAAGAACCCCAACCCCGCCACACCCATCCCCGTTCTTGCTCACGTCAGTCTGGCTCTTGTAACCTATCACGGTAAGAACAGTGATGTACAGAAACAAGAGCGTGGCAATGAACTCGGCGATGACAGCCCTATAAAGAGACCACTGGGTGAGCTCCTCGGCGTCGATCAACGGTGCTGGTGGAGGGTCTTGATAGTCCTTGGCCCTGAACTCGCCACCAACTTCAATGTCCTTTCCCATCGCTTTTGGTGAGACTTGAGAGACAAAGCTAAAGAGGTTTGGTTTCTATTATTGAGTCATGAATGCCAAGGTGGTGGTATTTATGGGGATATGTTTCTCGTGAGGATTGAGGAGGGAGTGTTAAATTAAGTTATCTTTGCCGCCGCACCGCCTCCCCCCATAATTATTGTTTCTTAAGCTTTATGTGACCTCACCTCACCCTTCATGTGTGTGCTTCTCTGGCCTGATGTGATCAGGCTACTTCTTTAAAATAGTTTTTTTTTTTTTTTTTTATGACTGGAGTGTCCGGCCAGCTTGCAGGCACCACAACTAAATCTCTGGGCTCACTGAACATCCTGCAAGCCCAATAAACATATAAAGCACCGCGGGGGTGACAGGCGTGCCTGACAAGGCTTGAACCTGAAGTGAGAGGAAAGAATAAGCCTTTCTTGACCACCAGCCCAAGATCCTGCTGGCTTTAAAGATAATTCTTGTTAGTTGCTCTAAGTTGTCACGTCTAGTGATATTCTAGTGAGCCCTAATGACTTGAGCAATAATATACTATGAATATTAGGAGTGATTTAAGAAGCTTTGTTTATGCTATTTAAGATTTTTATATGGTTAATAATTAGGGAAATGATGAAAGATCAGGGTAAAATTATTTTTTAGAATTTAATAATTTATGTCTAACAGTTTTTTTAATGTAAATGTTTTCCTTATTTGATTTAAATTTTTAATATATTATAACCATCAATTAATTAATTTCTTTTAAATGTGCTTTCAAACCGACCAAACACAAGTGAAAATCATATGGCTATTGTGAATCATGATGACCACTCATTTCATGCCACGCTATGCGATCATCGTTCATTCTCCAACCACTCACTTCATGCCACGTTATGTAGACCCCACAGAGCAGCCCCGGTCATTTCTTTAAGAAGAGAATTCCTGTGCTTATCACTGATCCGTCACTCTCCTAACCAGAAAACAACAACAAAAACGACATTACTATATAGAAACATTCTGGCTGTTATCTTGCCACGTGTCACGATCGGCAAATCATGCAAAACTCCTGTCCTATATAATATATAATATCTTGTCTTTTTAATCCTTGATTACTATTATAAATAGGGTCGGCTGTCCACTAGCGTACAAGACATTGCGAGCTTCAACCGCAAGGGTTGACTTTCGATTTCAGCATGTTATGCAATGATTACTGTCGAATTTTGACACGTTTGTTTAAATAAATTTACCCAGAAATTAAAAAATAAATAAAAAGCATGGTCATTTCCTTGTCAACCTAGACAAAAATTTATAATTATCATTTACTTCTCGCGCTCAAAAAATTAACCCTTAGAATCGGGAATATTTTAGATATTTTTAGAGAACATGTATATTATTTTTTAAATTGTTTGGATTTTTTCATTTTAAATTACACTATAAAACTACTATTTTATCCTTCGGAGCTGACAAAAAACATGGAACAATGAGGATATTTTCATTTTTTTCCATATATTTGTGTACAGTGAAACTACCAAATACCCCGACAAAAGACAAAAAAACACTAAGCACTGGAGCTAGGACATTGTGGTACTTTTATTCCCGGTATTTTTGTAATTATTTTCACACGCACACGCCTTTCAGGCAGGGCGTGTTGTGTCATGTTGTCATGTGAACTGCCCGGTCACCATGTCACTTGGTGCGCCGCCATGTTCTTGGACTCCTGATGCGACGCGTGTCTTTCTTGGATAATGTTTATTTTTTACTCGTATTTATACATATATACTTTTTGTTTTTGTTTTTAATTTTTGTCGTTTTATTTTTTATTGGGGTTTTATTTTTTTCGGTTCAGTCTTGAAATTTTAATTTATGTTGGTGATCATTTTAAAATTAATATTTCTCCCTTTTTTCCTTTGTTCTTTTTTTTGGTTTTCTTTTATTTTTATTTTTTCTTAGGATCAAATGATTTTATGGTTTTAATGTTTGCACAATAATAATGATAATTTTAGTGATTATTTTTATTGTTTTTTGTAAAAATGTTTTGCTTTTTTTTTATATATATTCTTTGGGGCAATTTAATTATTTTAATTGTTTGAGCAATAATATTGATAATAATTTTAAACTATTATAGTAATGATAATAACGATAACGTAGGGATGAATTTTCAATGATATTTTCTGCTTTGAGTAGATACAAAATTAACTATTTTTTTTTGTTATTTGATTATTGCAGGTGTTTTCAAAATTTATATTTTGTTTGGTGTGTTTAATTTAAATTGGATTATAAAATGAAGTAATCCTAATACAGTGAATTCGATAATTCAGGTATCTGAATTTTTTTTAATGATGATGATAATTTTATTCTAGTGATTTCATTAAAATCTACTAAACAAATAAATTTATATCAATTTAAAATTCATATATTTTATCACGGGAATTCTACACTGATTTATTATTATGCCCAAAATTATTTTATAATAAAAAACACTCACACAATTAATATATTTTTGTGTTAAAAAAAACATGGTTCCTAATACAGTGAATTTGGTTAATCCTAGTTGTTCTTAGTAGTTTATTTTTGATGATTTCTTGAATTGATTTTTTTTTTCAATTTCATTCTTCAATTGATTTATTAGAAGCTAAGTTTAATTATTTGTTTTGATTTGATTTCTATTGGGCTATTACGGTTTTTTTTTTTTACTAACATACGAATTGAAAAGTTAACTTGAGTTGAGTCAAATTAATATATAATATTTTTATCTCAATATCTATATAAAAAATCTCATCTTGAATATTGATTTTGAATAAAACTATAGTTTTAGTAGTTATTCAAATAAACTAGGTCACATTGTGTCATTCTCCACATGGTTTTAAAAAACAAATTATTAGAAAAACATGATTTATACATAAATATTTTTTTTTATATTGAAAAGAAATTTTGATACTACTTGCATCATAGTAAAAACCAATAATGTAGTCAATACTTTATTAAAATATATTTTTTTTTTACTTTGATCATTCTATATTTTTATCTTTTTATTTCATTTTATCTTCATTCTTATAAAAATTACAATTTAGAATTTTGTAACAATTTACATGTGTAAGAAAATAGGAATTATTTATAAAATTACAATTATATTTCAATTAATCACTAAATAGTGTGTTAATACTAAAAAAAATGTCATACAATAAAAATTTACCTTTTATTATTGTTTGTGTTCAAATTACGAAGCTGCCATAACGATAAGATTACCTTTCTATTTTGGATTTTTACCAAACATGTGGTAGACATTCTCTCGTCAAACATGAGCCCTCTGCTTTCTAAAGACCCCCCCATTCTTACAAAGCTGCTTTCATCAGCTGTGATTTGCCTCTCCGGCTTACCATGATGAAGAAAGATCAAGGATGAAATGGAGAAGACACTGCAGTTCATCAGCTGTGATTTGCCTCTCCGGCTTACCATGATGAAATTTAGCTTTGGCAGTGAATGTTTCAATCCTCATAAACATATTTCATTTCGAGTAAATTGCCTCGGGGCAGAGAAGGAAGGGCATAAACCTTTCGAGTAGATGAGCAGGGTTTATGGGATCTCACGTTTTTTTATTTTTTATTATTAGGTTTATCTCACGTTTCATGCTCTATTTTTTGCCATCTTTTAATGTAGTTTCTCTGCTATTTTGTTAATTAAAAATAATAGTGTTTTTTTTTTTTAAAAATCATTTGTTAAACACGAGGCAAGCCAAAAATGATTAAGACAAGTAAGTCTGATGCAGCGATTCCTGATTAAGAGATAGGGACAAATCAAAAGACAGAGGAGATGAAAACATTTGAGCACACAAATAAAACAAATGCCCAATAAGCACACGATCGTCACCCAATATAGACATCTTGACCACGACTGGATAATGTACATATTATTGATGGAAATATTTCAGCGACCATATATTATATGGTCCTTAAAATTAAATGTTGGAAGAGCTCCTGAAGGACCCAAGGGCTTTCACAGCAGCTGCTCTCAGGACGTACTGGTGATATAATGCAGCAATTGCGGCACCGATGAAAGGACCAGCCCAGAAAATCCACTGTGAACAAAATGGAGAAAATAAAATAAATATAGATTAGATGAGCATAAATATAGGGGGTCAAATGTGAAGCTAACAAGGACACGTGTTAAAGGGCACGTACATGGTCATCCCACGCCTTCTCTTTGTTGTACATCACCGCCGCTCCAAAGCTCCGAGCTGGGTTGATACCCGTTCCGGTGATCGGAATAGTGGCCAAGTGAACCATGAAGACAGCAAATCCGATGGGAAGTGGTGCCAGCACCTATACGCACAGAATCAGTAACAGTTAATTGATACTTGCTCTATTTTACACCGATAACAGTTTTTATTTTTGATTTATTGTGGAAAATTATAATTCGTTATGATAAATATTAATTAAGGATTGAAGAGGGACAGAATAGATAAAGCACATACGGGAACATGGGAGTCCCTCGCGTTCCTTTTGGGATCAGTAGCAGAGAAAACAGTGTAGACGAGAACAAAGGTGCCGATGATCTCAGCACCTAACCCAGTGCCCTTGCTGAACCCATCGGCAAGCTCATTGGCTCCACCACCGTAGTTTGTGTAGTATGACTTTTGGAAAGCTTTCACGAGCCCACATCCACATATGGCACCCAGGCACTGAGCCACAATGTATAAGATGGCTCGCACCAGAGACACCTTTCTAGCCAGAAACAAACCGAACGTCACAGCCGGGTTAATGTGTCCACCTGCACAGGTTTCAGCCACTTCTATCAGCACATAAAGCATCTTAAGAAAACTCCAGTTACGTATCAGTAGTTTTGACTAACCTGAGATACCAGCAGTGCAGTAGACAAGAACAAAGATCATGCCACCAAAGGCCCAGGCGATGCCAAGAACCCCAACCCCGCCACACCCATCCCCGTTCTTGCTCACGTCAGTCTGGCTCTTGTAACCTATCACGGTCAAAACAGTGATGTACAGAAACAAGAGCGTGGCAATGAACTCGGCGATGACAGCCCTGTAAAGAGACCACTGGGTGAGCTCCTCGGCGTCGATCAACGGTGCTGGTGGAGGGTCTTGATAGTCCTTGGCACTGAATCCGCCACCAACTTCGACGTCCTTGCCCATAGGTGCGACTCCTTTATTTGATAGTTTGGTGAGAGACTTGCGAGTGTTGTGGTGGAAGCGTGGAGAAATGGGGTGGTATTTATGGGATACACGGAGGAGGATTGTGAGGTTGAAATTAACTTCGCTTCGCCGGCCAAACTCGAGACTTTGCTTTCTTTAACTTCCAGACCCCACCTTACACTTGATGTATGATGGATGATTGATGTGTGTGCTTTTCTGAGTTTTATAATTTGAATACTTAAAAGGGTAGGTCGAGGAAGTTCTAAATAAACCATCTTTTTTTTTTTTTAATGTTAATGGATAGATTGATAGGGTACAAATTTGATGATGAAAATGAATATAAACTTTAATCCAATCATTTGGATAAGTTAAGATTTTGTGAGTGCATTCTAGAGTTCCTGTTATCTAAAACTTTAACGAGCCAAGATCATTTTTTATATCGAAATTAGACTTCAAAGTAGATTTTCTTTATTATTTTCATATTTTTTTAGTAACGTTTTATAATTTTATTTAATTCAAATTTTATTAGTTTTATCAGTGTAATTTACCATTTAAACAATTTTGTATACTTTTGATATAAAAAATATTAAAATTTAGAGTTATTAAATTAGACCTCTCTCTATAATTTATTTGTAATTTTAAGGTTTGTGAAAACTTGAATTTTTCTCTTACATTATGTACTCCAGTATTTGATCTCAGAGTTGAGTTATCTTTGACATGGAAGACATTTCGATAACTAAGTAATAAAATTAAAAATATGAAGTTATTATCTAGTTTTGTGGTAGCTAGAAAACATATATGTTATTAAAATTTAATATTTTTTAATTAATTTATTTCATTTTTCATGAAGCTATTGATTTTGTTATTGAGAGTCTTTAAATATTTTTGGTTGAGACTATGTAATTAAAATTTAACATTTTTTTAATTAATTTATTTCATTTTTCATGAAGTTATTGATTTTGTTATTGAAGTTGAGACTATTTTTGCAGATATTTAATTTTTTTTACCATTAATTTGGTATTTCATGACTTAAGAGGAAGAAAATTATTTACTTAAATAATTTAATTAACTATTATCCATAAACAAAATATCACGTCACTTAAATATTATTGGTCCTGAAACGTCATTAGTTTATTAATACGAAAAATTATGTAAATAAATATTGTTCCAACCAAACCTCATGAGTGGTTGAACCTCCCATCCATGTTTTCATGGATTTTAAATGATATATTTCCAAATTCTTTCGATGTAATTGCAGGTCATCACATCGCTTTTCCCCAAAGCAACTATAGAACTCTACACACTTGTCATCTTTCTTTCAGGCGGTGTGCTGAGATAATGCGACGTCGTTGCAATCGAGTAGAAATATAAGTGGAATATTGTGTATCATGACGTCGGTGACCAACCGGCCAAATACCACCATTCCTTTCACCACCACCGCCCATCCAGCTCAGGCCAAACCAAACAATCTTATCACCGTTAAATCTCATAACCACTCACTTCATGCCACGTTATATTGACCCCACAAAGCCGCCACCAATGACTCTTAAGAAATAAAATATCCGAGCTTGTCACTGGACGATCACTTATCCCCGATTAAAGAACAGCATTAAAAATTGAAAAAGTAGCAGCAGAGAAATTCTTGGATGGTTCTGATGCACTCCTACTTAATCATTGAAAAACGTTATGCGCTCATCTTTAACCATTATATATTTTGGTCGGTTGTCCACTAGCTACTGTCGAGTGCACATCCTTATTTCTCTGCAAGCTTCTTCTACCTACTGCAGCATTGAAATTAGCATTGAAATTATATTGGCTTTCATGTTCATGTTGATAGCTAGAGTATCTGAAAATTGTGGTAAATGTGTGCAGAGTGGTGTGATGACAAATGATTCATGCAAGTCTCGAGTTCGAGTCAGAACATACGATTTTTATAAAAGTCTGAAATAACTAGAGTTTTACTTATTCATTTAGATATTTATGCATGCATGGTGATTCATGTGGATAGGAGGAACAATTACTTCCGGTTGTATAGCCAATGCTAATTTCGCGTTTACTATTTAGTTGAAAGATATGCAGAATAGAGATAATAACATCAGAACTTTTTTGTTTTTCTTCTAATTTCTAGGCTGTTGTTTCTGCTTGTTGGGTTGAAAAGCAAGTTGAAAAACATCATTTTACATTTCAACCCAAAAAAAAAAAGTGAAAATGTAAACAAATGGAACCTAACAAGTCTATGTGTTCTCAAAAATTTTATAATGAAATGTGTCAGCATTTTTATTTTTTTAATAGATAGACTCTTACAATTAAAATAAAAGTAAATTTTGAAGATGTGATAAGCTCTGTTGTCAAAATCGCGAGATAACGATTTTACGAGTCAACTCATCAAATAGTGTCAAATCGAGGAGAAAAATCGTTTTTGGTCAAACTCGGTTTAAAATCGTTCAAAATCATAAAATCGGACCGGATCTGTCCGATTTTACGATCCCAAAATCCATCCCGCTCTGCCTATAGACTCTACAACCTATCCCCTATTCTGCCGCCCCCTGGCTAGCCCATGTCACGCCCACCCCACCCCCAGGCTAGGCCCCCCCTCTCCCCTCCTTATCTCTCTCCGCAGGCTAGCCTGGGGCTAGCCTGCCCCCCCCTCTTTCTCCCTGGGCTAGCCTGCCCCCTCTCTCTCCTATTTTAAAATAAAAAAACAAAAAAAATAAGTATTTTTTAAATGCTAATATAATGATATAATTGTTATGTATTTTTAGTTTCTTTTAAATCATGTATAAATCTTAATTAATAAAATTTTATGGCCATAATTATATTATATTATATTCGAAAATATTTTACTTATGATTTTACGATTTTTCTATCCACACGATTTTAGTTGAGATTTTACGATTTTTATACTGTAAATTTAAAGTACGATTTTACCATTCTGATTTTACGATTCGAGTTTAGAAATAATTTCCGATTCGTGTTAAAATCACGATTTTGACATCCATGGTGATAAGTAAGACTTGGAATATTTATATATATATATATATATATATATATATATATATATATATAATGACCGATAACGTGCCGCCACTGATGTTTCCATGAAACTTGTTTTTTCGACCTAACACAAGAAAACAATGAAAATATCACCTAACCTAAACCTCAGTCATGGACCCCAATCAAGGAAAACGGCAAAAGGAAATCGATGCCGGAAGTTATTTGAGGTCGTAAATGGTTGTGAATTCGATTTGCCTTTCTCTCCGATCCGCACTTTAGATGAAGCTCAACAACTCCCATCTGGCTGCCCAGTTATTATCATATCACAGCCACGAAAGTTTCACAGGCTAACAGCAGGATTTGCAGGGCAGGTCAAGCGGTAGAATCGTCATTGATAGGTCAATATACAAATTAGCTCTTCCATGCATATTTCCTTGCTTACGGAACAACATTAGCAACCTTTTCAGGATACTATACTACTTCCAAAAACAAAACAAAAAAGTTTAATTTTTCAGTGGAAACTCCTTGTTGATCTTCAATGCCCATTCCGATTGTTTTATGTTGGGAATAATAGTTATGATCGTTAAAGAGCATATTTGAGACTAACTTCAAAGTAAACTCTACTCATATTTTGGATTCAATTTTGCTGGAAAATGTTATCCAATAAAAGTTCTATAACATGAAATACTAATACGTTTGAAATCAATTGTAAATGAATAGAAAAATAATTTTAAAAAACTTTTGGTAGTCAAAATTTTCAATCCTAACTAAACACTACTAAAAAAGGGGGCTATTAGCAACAAATTATAGAAACAAATTTTTTTTGTTGTTGATGTTGCAACGAATTAACATCAGATTATGTTTAGCAAAAAAATCGTTCATGAAAAATAATAAATTATTTTGAAAAAAAAATATTTAACTAAATCTGAAACGGATTTTTCGTTCCTGATTACAAATATTTGCAATATTTTATTTGTTGTTGATTAAAATATTTTTTAAACCTCATCCATTGATCTAAGCATTAACAGATAAACTGTTGATTTTAAATTATTGAATTCATGATTTTAGCTTCATTCCAGTCGTTGATTTCCAGCGTGGATTTGGCTTCATTTTAGTGAATTATCAAATTCACCTTTTAGAGTGGACCGCTTTTGGCAATTATGGTGTGAGCATTTCAATAAATGCATAAAAAATAATTAAAAATTATCAAAAAAAAGTTTGTAATCAACCCATGCTAATATTTAAAACTCATCACTTCGTCCATAAGGCCAAGATTAGCCTATTAAAGGCAAGAATAAAAAAAAGAAATCAAATCCTCAATATAAAAAAATATTAAAGAACAAAATTGAAAAAAAAATGAAAAAAAAACAAAAGAACTGAAGGTATAAATTTAAAGTAAAAAATTGATAGATGAAATTGAAAAGAAAACTACTTAAGAAAAGACTGAGGATAAATAAAAAGCAATCAAAATAATGAATTGAATCAAATCTCAGGGACACAATTGAAAAAAATGATTCAAAACAAAGCAAATCAATTATCAATTAAGAGAATTAAGATCAAATCGGAAGCTAAAATAGGCTCTAAGGATTAAAAGTGAAAAAAAAATCATAAAAGGTTTGAGGGTAAAATAAAAAAAAATAAAGACCAAATTCTAATAAATTTAATTGAATCAAATTTGATGATGCAATTGAAAAAAAAATGATTCAAAACAAAATAATTAGAAATCAAGAAAATAAAGACCAAATTGCAAGTAAAAATAGAGTCAAATGATAGAATTAAAGTTAGGCAAAAAAAAAAAAAAAAAAACAGAGAGAGAAGGAGGGGAAATGAATCGTAGGCCAAACGTAGCTTTGTTGTCCAAACATGTTGGACCACCTTCAAGAGGATGATTGAAATTTTCTAAGGTCTTTGCATAATATAAGGTAAGGTTACCATAATACACTTCACGTGCCGATCAAATAACATGTATGGAGATAACATGCCTCCGTATGTACCCAGCATGATTGACAACTTTTGATTTTAATAATATTAGATTTATGTTAAGAAACAAAACAACCCGTAGATCATAACAAATATAAAAAAAGCAAAAATACAATATAACCCTTAAAACGAATCTAAAAAATATGATGCAAAGGGTAATCAAGAATTTTTACTACGCACTCAAAAAAAGGTAGAGTTACAAAAACCCTTGGAATGGTTATATTAAATTTATCTTTTAAGTGTAATTTAGTTATTACATTGTACCCAAAAAAAAAGCAACATACCAAAACATCTCCAATGAGTTTTACAAAGACCAATGAGTTTTACAAAGACCATTTTGTCAAGTGGAAAAAACTATTATACCCTCAAGAAAAAATTCAAGAATAAAGAGAGAAAGGGAAAAAGATAATTTTATCATAGCAATCCATAGTAAATTGTGTCTAGTTCTATAGTAAAGAACTCATGCCCTATATATTTTCTATTAATTGGCTCGCGTTACTTCATAAGTCAAATAATTTTATTTTTTTTTGTAAAAGAAATATCCAAGTCATGGAAAACTTTTGGTTATATTATTAAACACAACTTGATTGATCAACCTTATAAAATATTGACTTTAGACCTTGCTTGACTTCTCAAATTAAATTATATGTGAGTTGCCTCGATGTGATCCAATTGGTTTAATGAGTCAAAAGACAACTTGAACGGCTAATAAAAATGAGGTATTACTTTAAATAATATTTACAATATGACATCTCTTTTTAAAAAAAATATATTGAGATGGTGAAATATTGGATTGACTTGGGTTTGTAGGTTAACTAGTCAGACTAGTGATCTCAGTCATGAACTCTATTTGGTTTAATAACATTTTTTAAAAATATTTTCTATTTAATTACATGATAAATAAAATTGCTGAGAGCATTATTTCATTATTGAGCCATTTGTTTGATACTACGACAACCTATTGTAAAGCAAGCTGGAAAAAACGCTCAATTTGTAATTAACCCAAGTTAATCTTCTAAACCAACAATATCAGTCATGAACTCCATTGAGTTTAATAATATTTTTGAAAATTATGTTTTATTTAATTCTATGATAACAAAAATAGACGCTTGCAAAATCAAGTATTAATTCATTATTAGAACTCTTTTTGTGACCACGATAATTCTATAGAAAGCTAAACGAAACAAATTATAAAACTCAACTCCTAATTATTCGAGAATAAATAGCCAGACTTGTGATGCGGGTCTTGGACTCCAATAAGTTTAATAAATTTATTATTTATATAAATATTTTGTATTAATTATATGAAAAAATAATCACACACTCAAAATTGAGCACAAATAATAAAAATCAAAGGAAAAAATATGTAAGACATGTTGAATTAGGTCAAAAGATGTAGTTAATGAAAAAAATTTAAAAAGAGAGAAAGCTTTCAAGTGGTTGGATTCTTATCACCAATTCCTTTTATTTTGGCGTCTATGGATTTCTCTAAGAGAGGAACTTAACAAACATGGTTTTTCATCCAATAATGTTGGAAAAAGTAAATTAGAGCTTTGAATTTTTTTATTTGATTTAATTTTGAGGTGTTAAGGATATTATAATGTGTTTTATTTTTAGAAAAGAGGTTATAAAGGTTTATAAGATGTTATCTTTTTTATGTTTTTAGGTGACAAGTAGATCATATTTCATCTAATAGACTAAGAAAATGTATTCAGCAAAATACAAAAATAAAACCAGGTGTGTGGGTTTAGATTATCAAACCTAGATGTTCATGGGTTTTTTTTTTTTTTTTTGATAACCGGGGTGTCCGGGCCAGCTTACGCGCACCACAACTAATCCCCGGACTCACTGAACATCCTGCAAATCCAGTGAGCATGTAAGGCACCACGGGGGTGACAGGCGTGCATGGTGGGACTTGAACCCTGGTGCAGAGGAAGGAAACAAGTCCCTTCAACCGCTAGGCCAAGACCCCACTTGCAAGATGTTCATGGGTTTTAATTGGGCTAGAAGCGGATATCTAGTCAATGCATGTCTATCACTTCATTTTTTATTTTTTATTTGTAATTTTTCATGTTTTCAAAATAAATATGTTTAAATGAAGTTTAAATTATTCCATGAATTTAAAAGTATATAATAACTTTTTATTATTAGTTCTTCATGTAACAAGATTCCCTCAAACAAATATGAAGTAACTTGACGTCAATCTCCTATTTATAGTATTTCTTATCCAATGTGCATCTCTATAACTAATAGTTCTAACTCTAAGGTAGTATTTTTAGAGCATGAGCCCTTTTTTGGGAGAGGGTTTTAAGTACCCTAGAATTATAACAACTACTCCATATGATCCTTGCTAGGTTGGTGCATGAAGTGACTTATCACAGTTACTACATCGATAATATATGGACGAGTATGTAAGAGATAAATCAGTTTGCCTACTAATCTTTGGTACATTATTTTATCTATTAGGACTTGATCTGGATACTCTGGAAGCTTATGATTGGGGTGTCTATTGGTTTATAATCTAAAACATTCCAACTTTAGGTAGAAATTCTAATGCATATTTTTTTTGGGAGAGGAATATACTTCTTTTTGATCTAGCAACATTTATTCCCAAAAAGTATTTTAGTCCTCCTAAGTCTTTCATTTCAGAGTCAGTTTTCAAATGCTTATGAAGTTTAGTTATTTCCTTTGCATCATCCTTGTGATTATCATATCATCAACATACACAATTAAATTTGTTACCTTTCCTTGTTGGTTCTTTAAAAACAATGTGTGATATATATTACTTTAATGGAAACTATACTTTTTCATTTTTAGACTGAATCGTCCAAACCAGGCTCGAGATGACTATTTTAATCCATACAATGCTCATTGTAACTTGCACACAACTTTTGTTTTTTTAAAATGTTATGTACCCTAGAGGAATATCCGTATAGACTCTTCTAGATCATCATAGAGGAAACATTATTTACATCAAATTGACGCAATGGCTAGTACAAGCTAGTTGCAAGAGACAGTAGAACCTTGATTGTATTTAATTTGACTATTGGCGAAAAAGTCTCTTGATAATCCACTTTATATGTATGAGTATAGCCCTTTGCTACTAGCTTGGCCTTGTATCGTTCTATAAACCCATCTACTTTGTCTTTAACCAAGAAGACACGTTTGCACCCAAATGTGTTTTTTTTCTACAGGTAATGAGACCAACATCTAAGTTTGATTTTTCAATAGCGTCTTTATTTCATCCTCTATCGCTTCAGTCTATTTCTAATATGTTAATGCTTCTTGAACTATTCTAGAAATATAACTTGTGGAAAGTTCATGTGAGAAAATTTTAATAGGTTCAGGTAGTTTGTGGAGATATAGTTAGCAATTGAATATTTTGATCTTTTTTCCTAAATGTTTGGAGAGTATATGTTTTGTGGCTTGCCTAAGTTATGGTTGAAAGGTATAGTGTACCCAGCAAATGTATCTATATCATTCTATGGGGTCAAAGTGGAAGTGTTTACCTCGGAGATATTCTCAATAGATGGGTCAATAGTTACTAAGATATGAGGATTTTTTGCTCAATTCTTGATGCTGGAGGCACATTTGCTAAAGGTCCTATAAAGGATTCTGGTTTTGTCTTAAGAGATATATACAATGCTTCAACTAGTATGTCATTCTTATTTTCAAACCAATTAAAACTCAACCAATTCAACTCTTTATTTAGAGTCTCCCTCTAAAGAGAGGAAGTATCTAGATGGATAAAAGAGATCACATTCCATTAATGTAAAATCCATAGTCATATACATACGCTTAGTATATGGATCATAGTAGTGATAACCTTTTTTATGTGTATCGTGGCCTAGGAAGAGACATCAAATAGCATACGAGTTAAGTTTAGTGTGATGATTCTTATGAAGATGCATATATGCCACACAACCAAATATACGAGGAGGAAGTATAAGGGTTGTTGGTAGGTTTGCAGTGAAGTCTAAAAATTGAAGAGTCTAATGAAGGTAACAACATCAAACTAAAATATTATGTGTATATGTGTCTTAAAAGTAAACCTTGAGCAATCTGAGGAATATCCTAATTTTCCTCGTTCAACAACCCCATTTTTGTTTAGGGTCAGGGGGCATGAGGTCTTATGAACAAGGCAATGTTTTCAAAAATATGAATGAAAATGATGGTTATCATACTCACCACCGTTCTTAGAGTGAAATATCTGGATTCTAGCAGAAAATTGAGTTCGAACCATAGTATGAAACTACTAAAAATTAATTAATATTTCATCTTTATATTTCAACAAATGTAATCATGTCATTAAGTGCAGTCTATCAATAAATATCACAAAGCAACACACACAACAGTTGAAAGATACAAAAGAAGCTCCCCAGATATGAGAGTAAACTAAAATAAAAGATGTATCACTTTTATTCATACTTAATATGAGTTGGTAGCTCTCGATGAATCTTTGCCAAAATGCAAGTATCACATTTAAATTCAGAAATACCACTATTGGAGAGTATTAGATAATTGAAAAGAGGGTGATACGGTAACAAATCCAACCCCTATGAAAGAAAGGTAAGGCTACTCCACTAGGATTCACAATATTAATGCTCCTTGGAAATGATCGGAAGGAAACATCCGCGGATCAAAACTCACATGATTTGGCTTCAGAGTGAAGAAACCAAACATCACTGTCCTCGTTACTCCGGGGATTAAGTAAAGCTTGACCAATATTACCTTGATCTGCAGAGGAGTGATCTAGGAGAGACGAGGCGGTGGTCGGTTTGAGGAACAGAGAAGGTCCAGTTCCAATCACTCCAACATTTCAGGTGGGTTTACCTGTAAGGGAGGGTTCGACTAGTATTACAGAAGTTTTTCCTGTAAGAGATTTTCTCAGGTGTGCTTTGTATTTCCACAGTCAGAACATTTGAGCACAACAGATGAAGTGCGAACCTTAGAGGAAGATGGGAATTTTCTTGAATTTTGAGAAGCCAATCCTGAGGAGCCAGACAATCCAAGCTTTAAGCCTCTAGAGCCAAACACTGCCCCTGAATGGGTTCATGATCACCAGCGTTCATGGATGCCTAGCGAAGGGCCTCTCTACGAACTTGTCATATGCTTTCTCCACTGTTGGAAATGGGTGTTTCTGCAAAACTTCACTGTGTAAATTGTCCACCTTGTCATCTAGACCATCTAGAAGTACATAGACTCGTTCTTCTTGGAGAAGAGAATTATATCGTTGACTGTCATTCAAGAACTCCACAGGATTCAGACGTTGAGAAACAATCTCACGCCAGAGGCCTTGCAAGTTGTACGCGATAAAAAAAAAAAAAAGCCTTTCAGTTTGATTTGGAAATTGCAGCTGAACGTTATTCGTGATCGGAGAAATTAGGACTGGAATATTGGAAAAACAAAGAACATGAAAGAAAATTAAACGCGTTGTGATTTGTCTCACTAAAAATACGGACAACTAGTTAGGTTGACCAGAGCAGGAGAATTCGATGGACTCGATCGAACAAAAGAAAATTGAGAGAGAGACAATGAATCTTATACTAATCATCATCTTCCCGACCCTCAGCCTCCTCTTCGGTAATAGTCTCCAGAGCAGGAGAATTTGAAGTTTTGCGCAGAGAGATAAACAGTGCCGGCGTGACCTCAATCCAAGAACTCAAATCTTTGATCTTCTTTTCCATTGCAGAAGACAGATACTTCCTACTAGGCTTAAACTAGTAAATGGTCACTTGTTTTACTTGTTGGAAACAAGAAACCTTTAAAATGGAATTAGGGTTTCAAGCTAAGATCTTGATGGAGATGCCACTTCTTGTTTGCTATGTCACTTCGAGACTGCTCAGGACTTCAGCTGTGGGAAGAACTTGATACAGGTTTGAGAATTGAGAGCTGAGTGGAATTGGATGTGGAGGAGCTCACACTTTATATCATCATCAAGCATCGATGAAAGAATTCTATGTTAGGTGACGAGTAAACATTGTTTATTCAACAAGTTGTATCACCATGTGAGAAACATGTAAGAGAAACTCACGCGTCAAAAATGTCCGCGTAAACAAAGTATCCTCAGCCATACACTTTCTCGGAAGAGGGGTAATTAAAGGAGTTTATTAAATTATATATATATATATATATATATATATATATATATATATATATATATAAATAAATAAAGTAAGACGTAAACATTATTTATTCAAGAAGTTCTGTGGCCACTGACAGATTATATTATACAATATACTAAAAGAGCTCAGTGTTTCACTGTGCATTGTGAGTGAAAACACTGTAGATTTCAATAGTGTTTTTTTTTTTCGTTTTTGAACAATACATATACTATTTATATATTCTTTCACAAAAAGAAACAATGAAAGGCATGTAACACACTGGCAAAAACACGCCTGTGTCTTAAGAGGAGCAGGGGTCGAACCCCTGCCAGTGCATTGTTTTTTCACTTTTGCTTTTTTATGTTTTGTTTGCTTTTTTTTTTTCACTTATGTTTTTTTTTATTTATTTATTTATTTTGATTTTTTTTTATTTGTTGATTTATTTTGATGTTTTTTTTTTATTTTGACCTTAATTGTTTTTTCACTTATGTTTTTTTTTAAAAAACAATTTATTGACATTTTTTTTTCTTTGATTGAATTTTTTCCAATTATTAACTCAATAAGAATAATAATATTAGTTTTTTTTCTTGCTTCCTTTTTTTTATGTTTTTTATTTTTTTCATCGTAATAATTTAATAATTTTTATTGTTTTAGTTGTAATAGTAATAATATTCTTAGATTTTAAGACTTCGATGTTTTCATTTCGGCCCTTATACTTTTATTTTTGGATTTTAATCCCTTTATATTTAATGTTCATTTCAGTCCTATTACATTTAATTTTTTATTTTAATCCCTTTATTTCTTTTGATTTCAAGAATAATCCTTACTTTTGTCCATATATATATATAAGTGTGCTTAGCTTTGATTTTTAATTTTTTTTATTTTCTTAGTTGTTGGGCTGGTATATTTTTTTTCAAAAAAAATAGTTCTTAAATTTTATTTTATATCTATGATCATTTGGAAATTGATATTTGTATTTTTTTTATTATTTCTTTTAGTTTTTTTTTCCTTTTTTATTTTTTATTTTTACGTCATATGACTTTTTTTACCTGATAATTTTTATTTTATTTTTTTGTTTGATCTTTTGTTAAAGTTTTTATGATTTTTTTAGTCTTTTATTTTTTTCATTATTAGAATAATAATAATAATAATAATAATAATAATAATAATAATAATAATAATAATAATAATAATAATTTAATGTTTTTCTCTTACTTACTCTTTTGTTAATGTTTTTTAGGTTTTTTTCTCTCTCGGGATAATTTGATAATTTTTATTCGTTTAACAGTTATACAAACTTTTTACTCAGCCCGCAAAGTAGTGTAATATTTTTTTATAAATTTTCAGGTCAAATAATTTTTTTTCCAGTCAATAATTTTTATTGTTTTTTTCATTTATTTTATTTTTTTCATTTGCTCTTTTGTTAATGTTTTTAGGTTTTTTTAAGCCTTTGATTTAATTTTGTTTTCTTCCCGTTATTAAAACAATAATAATATGAATATTAAGAATAATAATAATAATAATAATTGTAGGTTTTTGTTCTTACGTGTTTTTTTATTAATTTTTTGTTGTTTTTCTCTGAGATTTGTTAAATAATGTTTATTGTTTTGACAGTGATGGTGATGATAATTTAAGAAGTTAAGACTTTGATTTACTATTATTATAATAAAGGATGTTGATCTTTTTCATTATATCAAATTTTACATACTGAAATATTATATTTTAATCTCAACAATTATGAAGATTATTTGTTCTGCCCGCACTATGCCCGCAACGTAGTGCGGGCAATCCAACTAGTACTAAACTACATGTGAGAAATATGAGTAAATGAAATACTACCACGTGGAAACCAAGTTTCCGCTAACATCCCTTAAATAAATAAAGTGTTTTTTTTTTAATTAATTTAAATGTGTAGACTAGCTTTTACCTATCTTAATTAATTTTATGAATTGTAAAATTAATAATTATATAAATATTTGATAATTATTATATTAACAATCATAAAATAATTGTGGAGGGCGGAATGATTTGTTTATTGAAAAACAATCACCTTAATCCAAGGCCACGAAAGAGTGGCATCACTGTAGGCTTATTGATAAATATATATATAAATAAACAAAGTAAACTTAGGAAGATAAATATAATTTAATCTTTTTCCTTTATTTTTATGGATTTCTTATGTTATGTTCTCCTTTATGTTTTTAGACTTATTTTGTAGAAGTTATAATTATTTTCAAATTCAACTTTCAATCACTATCTTATTTCTATTATTTACGTCAATTTGATCACCATTTTTTTTAGGTCCTTGTACTATATTGATTTTTCTTTTTAAGTTCACTCTTTAATCAAATATAAAACTTATTTTGTATTTCAATTTTGATCCGTTTGTACAAATAAAATTATTATTATTTTTCAATTTCATCCTTAATATTTAACTGGTTGAAAATTGAATTTCCTGATTCTATTTATTGGATCAATTTATTTATGTTCTTTTTTTATCCCATTTTATTTGTTTGTACTTAATGAGATACATCATTTATAATCTTTCGGAAAAAAAATCTTAGATTATTCTAATCAATTTTCTTTTCAAATAAGTTTCATCTACTCTTTTTTTTTTTTTTTGTGTATATATATATATATTTGTGGCAATTGAATATTATTTCTTGTACAAAAATATAGTTTGGTTTCGTGGTGAAGTGTGGGCTCGAGGCTAGTGTTCTTCTACCTGGCGACTTGGACGAGTTATCGACTACAATATAAATTCAATAACATCTTACAGAAAGTAGTTTTAGTCTTTTAGATCCACACCAACTTATTTGTGCTCTCCTCCTCCTCTTCTTGGTTTTAATTATCCAGATGCATGGAAAATATGCTTTAATTTTAATCCACCGACAAGACACCAAATAAAATATAGCTATTAAATAGGAAAAATATATAATTAAATAATCTAAATCAAATAGAAAAAGACTAGTCTGCACCATGTTGGCTACATATCAGCGAAGTCATTGGGCATCGGGATCAGTTAACATGGCCTCTCAGCGAAGTCAGAATGCCGCTGCAATGAAACTTCAACATGGCAATGCAGAACCAAAAATGAAACAAGGATCCAACTGGGGAGGATTATTGGAAGGCTTGTTAATCTTCATCACGTTCCTCGTGGCCCTCTTCGGCTATCGGCTCCAGACTGGGAGCATTTGAAGGCTTCCGAGGATAAATGATCGGAGCCGGAGCTACCTCCATCCAAGAACGTGAACCGCTAACCCCCTTGGCCATTGAATATTGAATCAAAGTATCAGTAGTCGTCTGTATTTAGCCAAAACTTTTGGCAATATTTGTCCCTCTTTACCAATCAACGGAGGAAGAGAGACAAATTCTCGATGGAGATGGTATTTGGTGAGGAATGTTGAGGTCCTTTTATAAGTTGGAAGAATGAAAGAGTCAGGCATCTAAAAATATTGAAGGAAGCAAACAATCAAACAGTTGGTGGTGGTGTGCTATTCCATGTGGGCAATGTCCAAATTAAGCGCGTAAAAACTGGGAAGTTAGCGAAATATAAGCGCATCTCACAAACGAACCTGATGTTCCAAACAACTACATGGAAAACAAACCTGCCCCACCAATTTGGTGGAGTCAGTGCAGTTAGAAAAAATGTTCCAAACAACTAAAAAAACTGATATTACTCTCTATATAATCAATAATTTATAACCTAAAATTTTATTTCATAACATTGATCTTTAATTTGACGCTGGGATGCTCTTTGACACTTTGTACATGTGAGAGCATGGAAATTGAGGAAAAGAAAGTCTTGATAAAATCATGGTAATATAATTTGAGGATGAAATTGTAAATAAATAAACTATGATAACCTAAGAAAATTACAGTAGAAATAAACAAAGTAATTAGGGTGATTTCTCATTTGGTGAACAGTGGGGGTGTATAGAGTATTAGTAATTATAAATAGTAGCTGGTAATTATGGCGACGTTTAAAATTGTGAATTTGAAGAGAATTTAATCCAAAATTCAATTATCATGTTTTTGGAAGAAAAAAAATATTATTGTTTGTGTTTTAAATTTGTTTTTTGCATTTTCAAATTGTTGTAATATGTTGATGTTAAAAATAATTTATTTTTTAATATATTTCAAATAAAATAAAAGATATTTAAAAAAAACAATATCTATTAAAATATTAAATAATAACAGAGTACATTTTTCAAGTTCTAACGGTCTGATCTACCAACAAACAGAACCTTAAAAATGGCGGCGACACCAACGTTTCTTTTCTTTTCCCTCTCTAGTTAACGGCAACGTTTTGCAAGGGTCTGATGATGTCAAATGTTGGGGCAATACCACTGATTCATATTCAGCCTTGGGACCCGTTTTGAATTGTTAACTGCTGGAACTGCCATTTCTGCGGGATTAGGGAGGATAATAGCACAGTCCAGTGTTGGGGAAGTTTCAATTCATCTCAATTCCAAAGGGTGGTTCTGGGTTTATGGCGATTGCTTCGTCTGATTCACGACGAGTGGGCAGATGATTTGGTTATTAATTGCTGGTTTGCTAATGGGAGATTACCACCAGACTATGTTTGCGGGTCGCAATCATCTTCTGAAGCAACTGCACAACCTGAGCAGGTTAGGACTCATAATTGAGCCTTCTGCTTTGGCTTTGCTGTAGATATCAGTTAGCGGGTGTGTTCTTCCATGCTTGTTCGCCAGTACTTGAAATGAAGACAGATCAACAAATCAATTTAAAATTCTTGGATAGGCGAAACAGAGTTGGAAACTGAGATTATTTCAGAGTCATAACATCCCCAATCCATCCCTGTCCTGCGATGGCGCAAGGTTTCTTGCTATCAGAGTAAAAGAGGCCACCAATGGATTCAAAGAGTTCAATGAGCTTAGTCCAGAAAACTATTGTTTTGTTTGTAAAGCAGTTTTAGCCAAGGTTGTCAATATTGTTCCGTTCCGGCCGGAATGGCACGCCGAAATGCTCCGAAATTGAAACGTTCCGTACCAATAGAAAAACCGGAACGATGACCAGAACGGTATTGATAACCTTGGTTTTAGCAGAAGGGAGCAGGTTGCGATCAGGAGGGAAAATGCTGTCAGTATAATTTACTCAAGCAACAAAGATTTTGACATGGAACTGGAGATCACGGTCACATTAATTAATTATCCCAATTTAAATAAATAAAAAATAGTATAAAACAAGCAAAGATCAATCCTTAAAAAAAACTCTATTCTAGATCTTTTTGTTAAATGATTCAAAATTGAGTTTTTGAGATTATTTATGTTATGACAAATTAATGAACAAAATTAAATAAAAACCATGAAGGGTTAAGCCGGCCGGGCCATGTCATATTTGGAAAGCTATGCTGTGTCGCGCAGTAAGGGAAACTTGAAAGCTGCAGACTTTTGGGTATGATGGGCATCCATTTTGACAGGCGGAAAAGAATCCATGTTCTTAAAGAGTCAAACCTAAAAGTTTCACTTTCACATTTCCATGCCACCAGCTTGATTTTGACACACAAACCATCATAATCAGTGAGATGAGTTCCGATGTTTCGAATAATGGAAATCCTTAATTTAAACATGAAATGCTTTCCTTAATTTGGATTTCAGGACACACGTAGGGCCAGTTCAAGTGACTGTATAGTTGGGAAACATTTTTTTTTGAGCTTGACTTTCTGTGGAGCTTGCTCTTGTCTGCTATCTGTATTTGTTTTGCAGGGAGATCTTGAGGTTTAGATCAGACCCTTGCTATTTTGTCTCCACTCCGAGGTATGAAGATACAGCAAATGGCATACATCCTCGCATGAAGAAAGCTGTTGGATTTGATAGAATTCAACGAAATACTGCAAGTTGAGTTCAGAGAACTAGTTTTAGAATTGTATCACTTAGTTTCCTTTTGATTCATGCCCATTCCATACTCTTTTTTTCCGATAAGTGAAATTGCTTCAATGATGGATTAATCAACCAATCTATACTCCATTTATATATATAGCATTTTTTTTCCAGTAAATTCAACAGCTTGTGAAGGGGGGTTTTCCTGTAGAATCACATAAACCTTTGGTTTGACCACAAAACTGTTGGAAATTAAAATTCAGTGAAGAACAGTTACTATTCAAATCACTGTCAGGTTTTGTGTTTGACGCAAGAAAAACAAGCATTGTTCAAATCAGTGCATAAAAACCGAGAACTTGTCCAGAATTTTCCCAGATTTTGTAACGTGTAAAGAACAATGAATTGATGTAAAAGACACAGAATAAAGGGCAGAATTACTTAAGGTTACTGCCATCCCTTGAATTTTATTTATAGAAGAAATTTGAATACAAGAATGGTAATTCTAGACTATTACAACTTCTTCATCAAAACTGGAAAATAAAATGCTTAAAACAGGAAAGATAAAATTGCAATGATCAAATACAATTTGATCTTTATTGAAACTCAAACATAGCAATTAAATATTCTTCATGATCTTCAAATCTTCAGTAGAAGACTTGGAAATAAATCTTCTTCAATCTTCAACACTCCTCCTTGGTTCCAAGGTTGCAGGACTTATCATTCCAATCTTCTCTCTAAGATCTTCAAACCTTTCTTTGGCTAATGATTTGGTGAACAAGTCAGCTAATTGTTCATGTGTAGGACAGTATTTCATTTCCAGCTCCCCCTCTTGTTGAAATTGCCGAATTGCATGAAATTTTATCTTCATATGCTTGGTTCTATTGTGAAAAACAGAATTCTTGGATATGGCTATTACAGCCATATTGTCACACCATAACACTGTAGGATTAGCTTGTTCAAAGCTTAATTCACCCAATATTTTCCTTAGCCAAACCAGATGATTTGCTGCCACATATGCAGCAATGTACTCAGCCTCAGCAGTGGAATGAGCCACCACTATTTGCTTCTTAGAATTCCAGCAAAATATGGTTCCCCCCATTGAAAAACAGAATCCTGAGGTGCTTGACATCTCTTCATCACTTCCAGCCCAATCACTATCTGAAAAACCAATCAAATTAGTAGCATTTGATCTAGCAAAATTCATACCAAAATCCAGTGTACCCTTCAGGTAACGCAGGACCCTTTTTGCAGCAACAAAGTGGATTTGGCTTGGACTTTGCATGAATCTTGATAGATAATTCACAGTAAACACTATGTCTGGGCGTGTGGCTGTTAAGTACAATAAACTTCCAATCAAACTCCTATAAACCTTCCCATCAGCTTGAGCAGCACCATCATCCTTTGACAGTTTCAGTCCCACTATCATAGGTGTGCTGACAGGTTTGCAATTTTCCATTGCAAACTTGCTCAACAATTTTATAATGAAGTTCTTTTGACATAGAAAACTACCTTGATTAGATTGAGTAATTTCCATGCCAAGAAAATATGACAGCAACCCAAGTTCATTCATCTCAAACGTGGTTTTCATGTTGATCTTGAATTCCTCCACCAGCTTTTCTTGATTTCCTGTAATTAACAAGTCATCAACATATACTGACACAATCAAGATATGTTTATCAGCCCTCCTTACATACAATATAGGTTCATTCATGCTCCTTTCGAACCCCAAACTCAACAAGTATTCATCCAACTTGCTATACCAAGCTCTAGGAGCTTGTTTCAGCCCATACAAGGCTTTCTCTAGAAGATACACTTTGTTGGCTATGATATCTACTTCAAAACCTTCTGGTTGATCAATGTATATTTCTTCATTGAGTGTACCATTTAAAAATACAGACTTCACATCCAATTGCCACACAAGTCACCCTGTTTGTGCAGCTAAGATCACCAGCAACTTTATAGTATCAAGTCTTGATACAAGAGCAAATGTATCATTATAGTCAATACCTGGTTCTTGAGAGTAGCCCTTGACCACCAACCTTGCTTTGTATTTGTTTACACTCCCATCTGCATTTAACTTGGTTTTGAAGAGCCATTTTACCCCAATTACATTCTTGTGTGCAGGTCTGTCAACTAATTTCCAGGTTTGGTTCTTTTCAATCATCATTAACTCCTCCTTCATTGCTGCCATCCAAACCTGTGAATTCATAGCATCTTCCACATCACTAGGTTCCATCTCAGCAAGATTACACCTGTTATAAACATCACTTAACAACCTTGTCCCTCTCACAGGTATTCTGTCAAGTTCATCATCATCATCATCTGATAATTCAGTTTGATACTGAATTTTAGATTTAGGTTCTTCACTTACTTCAGCATCCCAATTCCATGTGCTATTCTCTGCAACTTTTACATCTCTTGCTATTATAGCCTTGTTTGTTTTTAGATCAAATACCTTGTATCCACTAGATTTCGAGTTATAGCCAATTAAAATCCCTACCTCAGCTTTTTGATCCAGTTTCTTCCTCTTAACATCAGGCTGCAACACATAACAAAGACTACCAAAAACCCTTAGATGTTCAAGATTAGGTTTAGAATTATACCAGCATTCAAAAGGGGTTTTGTCCCCTAAAACCTTGGTCACCATTTTGTTTAGAAGGTATGCAGAGGTGCTGACTGCCTCAGCCCAGAACTTTAGGGGTAATTTCTTCTCATGAAGCAAGCATCTAGCCATCTCCATCAAGGTTCGATTTCTCCTCTCACTTATCCCATTCTGTTGAGGGGTGTAGGGGACTGTTAATTGGTGTTTGATTCCTTCTTTTGTCAAGTGATCTTCAAGCTTTTGAGAGGTAAACTCTCCACCATTGTCAGACCTCACCATCTTTAACTTGCAACCTGTTTCCCTTTCCACTGCAGCTTTGAACTTTACAAATTCTTCAAACACTTCACTTTTATTCTTTAGAAAATACACCCAACAGAATCTGCTAAAGTCATCAACAAACAAGAGAAAATATCTAGCACCATTTAAAGATTCATTGTGCATTGGACCACATAAATCAGTGTGTATCAGCTGGAGTTTTGTAGTTGTTCTAAAGGTACTTTTGTTAAAAGCACTCTTGGTTTGTTTTCCCAGCAAACAAGCTTCACATGCATTACCATGTTCTTGAATTTCTGGTAATCCTAAGGCTATCTTCAAATCAGCCATTCTCTTTAAGGTAGTATAGTTGTAGTGTCCCAACCTTTTGTGCCGTAATATGGATTTTGTGAAGTCACTAGTGCTCATGCTCATGTAAGTTTCTTTCCAGTCAAGGTTGAAGCTACGATTCACCATCCTAGCTGAGAGTAGTAAGTTATCTTGGCAATCTCTAATTTTACATATGCCTTTGTTAAAAGACAATGAGTAATCTTCTTCAAGTAATTGCCCTACACTTACTAAATTCTGTTTGATTTTGGGTACAAATAACACATTCTCTAAAATTCTTGTACCAGCCATAGTTTCAACTTCAATATCCCCCCTGCCTTCTACCTCAACGTATTCACCATTAGCAATCTTTACTTTGGACACATAACTTCTATCCAAGTTTTTAAATATGCTCAAATCTGCAGACATGTGATTTGTGCAGCCACTATCTATGAGCCAAGTAGAAGTTCTTACCTTAGTTAGGTTGCATTCTTGTTCAACCATAGCCATGAATAATTGCTCTTCTTTATTTTCTGTGGCATCAGCAACATAAACCTGTCTAGCAGCTACTGGATTTTTGCAAAATTTCTGCAGATGTCCAAATTGTTTACAATTTTGGCATTGTGTGTTCTTCAACCAACACCAAGTGTCAAGGTGGTTGGTTTTCTGATAGAATTTGCATGGGGGAAAGTTTTCTCTCTTCTCTTTTCCTTTGACGTTATGGCTGCTATGATTTGGTTGCCAAGTTCTTTGTTGCCAGTTTTTTCCACTCTCTTCTTCCATCACTGTCTCTTCTCCCATCATAGTTTCCTTTGAAGGAATTCTTTGGTTTATGTTTGCCTCTAAACCCAGCCACAAAAGCTTCTTTACCAGTTCTCTCTTGCCTGTAAGATTGTCTCTATTCTACAGCTTGTAGAGCATTGCCAAGTTCTTGAAGACTCATTTCAGCAAAGTCTTTTGAGTCTTCTAAAGAGCAGATTTTATGCTCGAATTTCTCAGGCAAGCTTACCAAGACTTTTTCCACAATTCTTGAGTCTGGAAAATCTTCTCCTAACAATCTCACTTGATTTACAAGTTTAGAGATGTGCGAGGAGAAGTCTTTAATGGTTTCGGACTCCTTCATCCTCAAACCTTCAAACTGCCTTTTCAAGTTTAAAACTTGCATCTTCCTTGATTTATCATCCCCTTGAAACTCAGCTTTCAACTTGTCCCAAGTTTCCTTTGCAGTCTTGCATGCCATGATCCTTGTGAAGATCTCTTCACTTACTGCATTGTGCAGGCAAGTGAGAGCTTTAAACTTCTTAGCTTTTTCTTCATTGAAGTATTTAATTTGTGCAAGTGTGGGATTGTTTCCCAGTGGATTTGGTTGCCTGTCATTCTCCACTATTTCCCACATATCAAAGGCCCTCAAATAAGCCTCCATCTTCACTGCCCAGATTCCAAAATTGTGTCCAGTGAACACTGGTGATTTCGAAGAAAAATTCGTTGAGTCCATTCTGCAGATTTCAACTATGACCAGTTGAAAAAATAGCACTCAATAGCTTTCAATTGCTGCTGCGAGGCCTTTGTGCAATTGATAACCAGATAGAACAAACAAATCCTTGTGTAAAGATTTGACAGAAAAAAATCCCTCTCATGTTTCTCTCTCCTTCCCTTTTCAAAGTTTAATTTACTTTGAAAAAAAAGTCTCACTTGATTCACTCGTGTTTCACTCAATCCCTTTCAAAGATCCCTTTTTGCTCTGATACCATTTGTTGGAAATTAAAATTCAGTGAAGAACAGTTATTGTTCAAATCACTATCAAGTTTTGTGTCTGACGCAAGAAAAACAAGCACTGTTCAAATCAGTGCATAAAAACCAAGAACTTGCCCAGAATTTTCCCAGATTTTGTAATGTGTAAAGAACAATGAATTGATGTAAAAGACACAGAATAAAGGGCAGAATTACTTAAGGTTACTACCATCCCTTGAATTTTATTTATAGAAGAAAATTGAATACAAGAATGGTAATTCTAGACTATTATAACTTCTTCATCAAAACTGGAAAATAAAATGCTTAAAACAGGAAAGATAAAATTGCAATGATCAAATACAATTTGATCTTTATTGAAACTCAAACATAGCAATTAAATACTCTTCATGATCTTCAAATCTTCAATAGCAGACTTGGAAACAAATCTTCTTCAATCTTCAACAAAAACATCAGCATGATCCAGTCAATATATATGCACTACGGTTATTATCTAGACTCCTTTGGTTAGAAATGAAAATTTCCTGTCCTTTTTTTTGAGGGGTTAAAGAACAAAAGAATTACAGAATCAAAAATAGCTGGTACTGTGCGTGCTCGTTGTGGTTGAGCCCCTGGAAAATGTGGTCTGTGTCCTCTGGGATGAGTGCTTCTGTCGCAATCTGATATCCATCAGATCAGAAAGAAGCCCTGGTTGTGAAATTTGAACGTCTTTGATGTCATTCTCGTTGCTCAACATTGTAACTGTGGTAGACATACGCGGGCGGAGCTTGGCAGTTTCTTGCACGCAAAGTAGGCCAACCATTAAGAATCGCAGTGCTTCTTCTTCTGGGAAATCCATATGAAGAGCAGGGTCAACTATCTGCAGAAGATTGTTTCCCATGTAGGCTTCCCATGCCTGCAAATTCACGCACATAAAAGTTTCACTTCTACTTTCTAAATAGAGAAGGCAGCATTGCATTATTGATTCATTGATTGCTCCAACGTCTTTACCTTTTGAACCAGGTAGTGTTCACCATGTTCTAAGTCAAAATCCACCACCGGTCGGCCACTGATAATTTCCAGAAGTAATACTCCGAAACTGTAAACATCCGATTTCCGTGACATACGTCCGCTGATAGCATATTCTGGAGCAAGGTATCCTCTTTTGCATTTGCGATGGCAAGAAACCTCGTTAGCTATATTAGCATTTGCCAAACAATCCAATCAAGCAGAGAATCAAATGCACTCAGTGATTCCACTTACAATGTCCCGGCAACATGAGTACTGACATGAGATTTATTGTCTCTGAGCAATCTTGAAAGACCAAAATCTGACACTTTTGGTATAAAATTTTGATCGAGAAGTATGTTGCTAGCTTTGATATCTCGATGCAAAATGTGGGGTTGGACCACCTCATGAAGATAGGCAATCCCACGAGCAACTCCTAATGAAATTCCACGCCTTGCCTCCCAATTGAATTTGGCCCTGTTGTGCTCCTGTCCTGTTAATCAAGAATAAAAGCCAAAGAATTTTCCTAATCATATCATCAGCTCTTTATTTCTCTACTACTTAAACAGACGACGAAAAACAGCACAAACATGGATCATTAAATACCGAGTAAAGTATGTACGAGGCTGTTGTTCTCCATGTAATCATAGACCAAGTATCTATTGGCTCCATCAACACAACATCCTCGGAGTATAACCAGATTTTCATGCCTGATATCAGACAGTGCAGCTATCTCAGATATGAATTCTCTCTCTCCACGCATAGATTCAATTTCAACTGAGAGAACCTTCACAGCCACCACAGATCCGTCCTCCAACAAACCCTTCAAAGTAAAGCAAAAAAACCCACATTAGCAGTTCCCAAAAGAAAAGGGGGGCAAAAAAAAAAGATATGGAAGCAAAAGAAAGAATCTTTTACCCTGTAAACACAACCAGAGCCGCCTTCTCCAATCTTGTTAGAGTAAGAGAAGTTTTGGGTGGCAATTTTGAGTTCATTAGAAGAGAACAGGCGCAAGTTGCCATGACTTTGTTCACCTGGTTTTTGTAGAGAAAGCAATCAAGATCTGATAATAAAATGGAAGACAAGAAAAAAAAAAGTGAATCAAGAACACACAAAACCATATTGAGAAACCAATATGACTCGGTCAAAACGCAACCCAAATAACCGTAAGGGAGAACATCAGCATCTAAAATTCGTCTTACCTGGCCAGCTGCTGCTGTTATTGATGATGGCGGTTTTTGGTCCAGAGGAAAAACAACTTGAGCCACAAAAAGGGAACTTCATGTTGAAAATTACAAAGGAATTTTTGAAAGTTGCTGTTCTGATTAACAAGGGAGACTGGAATACTCGTATGCTACTAATAGATCACAAAAAAATTTAGAAATTTCAAAGGAACATCAGAAGCGAGTAGATGGGAACACGGCAATGGCATCAACCCACGGATGTTGACTTCAAATTGATACTTGAATATCTGCAGTGCTATATTTAATCTTTTTTGGCCTCCATTTGAATTTTTATACTGTTTTCGCTTAATAATTTATGAAAGATATGAATAGATTATTATTATAAGTTTCGTTGAATAGCCTGGTGTGGCTTACCCCACCCTAAACGACCTTTATTATAACTACCTATTAAAGAAGAAGCTAAAACAGTTCATCTTTCCACTGTGGGTTTATTTGAATCTCAGTCGGTCTCTCTCTGAGCCAGCGCAGAGAATCTAATCTCCTAACTGTTCTTCATGATGAGAAGAAGAAGAAGAAGAAGAAGAAGAAGAAGAAGATGAAGAAGAGCGCAACAGTCCCACGTCTTAAGCTGTGTAAATAGTGCAACAAAACGCGGTGAAGACGATTAATCTTGTAATCTATTGACTTGTCAATCAACCCCCAATCATGGTTTATGTGAATGCTAATCAATGACTTTTAATACTATAATTTCATTCCCCCATCTTGATTTTTACGTCGACCAAAAAAATAATTGAAATCCCTGTTCATCTTCTAACAAAACTTTTGTCTTTTTTGATTTTTTTATTCCACCCTTCCTTTTCTTTGATGTTCTCCTCACCATACTCTATTTGCTGGAATAGTTTCTTTTCTTTCAATTTTATCTTTAATATTGAATTTATTAAGAATTTATTTTGACCAGTCATCACAACGTCCAATTGATGGTATCCTCTTAACCAGTCCTGGTCTAAGCAGTGTCCACAGACCGGTCTTCCACGCATGTTGAATCAAACGCGAGGTAATTCAATACACCCACAAGTTTAGATCAATAGATTTGGTCTACAAATTTGAGTTCTTCAAACTTTACCTAGTTCTACGCTCTAGAAGTTCATTTGTTTTTATATTATAGTTTTTAGTGTTTTAAAATGTTAATATCAAAATTAATATTGTTTAAAAAATATATTATTTAAATGTATTTTAAATTAAAAACAACCACTAATACATTTTCAAATACCCGTTAAACCCAATTTTGTTCTTAGTGAAACTCTCTCCATAAATATTGCAAAAGCTTCTTGGTTGGTCCCATAGAGAGAACAAAGATAAGAAACGACGTCGTCGTTTCGCCTTCTTTTAAAAACGACGTCGTCATTTTTGTCCCTTAAAACATGCATTTTATAAAGTTTTTATCGAACCACTTACAGATCCAGATATCACATCAGTTCCTGATGAGCACCCCTCCTTGCGGTGCTCTGCCCGAAGCTGTGCTACCAGCTCTGCACTGTCCAGACCAGCATTTTCTGCAATGACAGTAGGAATTGGAATGAGAGCCCATGAAAATGCTTCGATGGCATGGGGCTTCTTCCCAGGAGTTACTCGGGCTAATTCATCGACTTCCTTTGCCATCACCATCTCAGGCCAACCCCCTCCAAGTAAAACCCTGCTGTCATGGACTGTCTGAGAAAAGATAGTGATTTGAGGTGAAGCAAGAAAAGATAACTTCAACTCCAAAAAATGGCCGGTAAGCTATCATTAAAAAAACATTTTTCACCTGCATCCTCATTACTTGCATCAACAGCCAGTTTTTGCAACTATTCCTTATCCTGTGATAGTATTTTGGAACTCAAAGTAGTCTTCGCAATCTTCATCAAGTCGGCCATGAATATTTCTGCATTATTCAATAATTACAGACATCACTGCCAGAAAATGTATGCTACAAAAAAAAAGAGTCAAAAGCTAAATAACACAAATTAACAAAAACTAGTTCCATATGAATTCTGCGATTCATAACGATACAACAATCGATACCTTTGTTGTCCAGAACCTTATGCAACAAAGCATCGCGAGCACATTCTGCTGCCATTCGGAAACCTGAACAATAAAAGAAACAGTAACAGCAAACTTCACATGCTACAAGTGTTAAAGTTCAAACTCACCTTTAACGTCATGTGATTATTACTGCCAGCTATCTATCACTCAGCACTTACCAACTCAACCCCAGTACTCAGTCGGAATCGACAGCCTTTAGCATCGACAACCACCACAAGCTCCTCCACTGATGATAACAGCCTCATTTTTTTCTTCCATCATAACTTCACTGACTATACATTGAGACAAGCTCCACCAGAACCCATAGATGGTGACACCAACGATGCACCACACAGTAACACCCAACAAAAAGAATATGAATTGATGAGTTAATTATAACAAGGTCAAATCCTATACAAAACAAGAGTCTTTAATGGATGTTGTGATATAATATATACATTTACAGCTACTAGAAAATGATGGCTGCAAATAAAGAGTACAAAGTATATTAGGATTAAGATTATATGTTTTTATTCTTCATATATAGCTTTTTGTTATCAATCTTTTTATAGATTTCTTTACAGCTATTCTTTATCTTTACCTCTTTCTTTATTGTTTGTCCTAGTTTTAGCGTTATCTTTGTCCTATACTCTTAACCTATTAAAGTTAAGTTTAGAATTTTATACTTTGCTTTTTAACCAATTAAAGTTAAGTTTAGAATTCTATACTTTGCTTTTTAACCTATTAAAGTTAATGTTTTTTTATTAGATAATAAATACTATTTAAATATCTAAAAATACTTTACCTGATATATAAGGTGATGTTTGGTTATTGTCTTGAAATATAAAATATAAAGACAAAAACATGTTAAATTTGATAAATAAAGATAAAACATAAACATATTTTAAAAATAATTTTTAAATGAATTTCTATACCTTCAAAATAAAAAGTATAAGAGAACATGTCCTTTCTATTTTCAATATTTTTTTCGTGGAGATAATATTCAAGCACTATCTAGGATATGATACATATATAATAGGAATCTCACTCGTTAGTATCTATTGTCAATTTGTCATTATTAATGATATAGATCGGGTGTTTGGTGTTTTATTACAGAAGATGCTTTTTAGATGTATTTTTCGCTTTAAAATATATCAAATTATTTTACTAATAATAATATCACATTAAAAATATTTAAAAAAAAAAAGTGAAACTCTCCTTTAAGATAAAATTAAAAACATAAACCATGTCACTCCCATAAAAAAAAAAAAGGCAAACTAAAGTATTGTTTTCCTCATTTAGACAAGAACAAAATGGAACTAAAAGAAGGGGAATTATATTTTATTTTATTTTTATTTTTATTTTTTTTTTTTGGGGGGGGGGGGGGGGGGGAGTGGCCAACTTTAGCATAATATGATTGTGTATTATTGGTGGAGCTTTACGCAATCCCATTACACCACCCTCCGCCAGATTCCTCTTCCTCCTCCTCCCTCCAAATAATAAATCCTTCTCTTGTATGATTGCCATTTAAATACAGAAAACAGGAAGCAGAACCGTTCAATGTTCCAGATCCGCTTCTGTCAGTGACAGCCAAACAAAACTGCTGGATAATTCTCTCACTTGTTTTTTTCAACAAGCTGTGAACCTAAAAAAGACAGAAACAAAACAGAAACAGTCCAAACCAACCCAAAACTTCATCATGGGCAACATCAGCAGCAACAGCAACGTTAACAGCCGGCGTAGACACGGAAGACGGCGTAGACACCCTCCACCTCCACCAACAGCACCCCCACAGCCTGAAATCACGGCCAACCGTTACGTTTTCGCCGCGGCAACACCTTACCCTCCGCAATACCCAAATCCTAACCCTCAACGATACTACCAGAACCCTGGCTACTATCCAACCCAGCCACTTGCGATGCATGTGCCTTTGCCGGCCCCGTATGATCATCACCACCGGGTGGACCATCCGGCGGCTCATTGGGTGGGTGGGAGGTACCCAATGATGCCCCAACCGGCGCCTTATGTAGAGCACCAGATGGCGGTTACTATAAGGAATGATGTTAATTTGAAGAAGGAGAGCCTGAGGATTGAACCGGACGAGGAGAATCCAGGGAGCTATCTCGTTGCCTTCACGTTTGATGCTACTGTTGCTGGAAGGTAAAGGTTAAAGCTTTGTTTTAAAATTGTTTTTGTTTTTGTTTTGATGCAGTGCTTTTGTTATTGCACGTGTATAAAGTTTTTTTGTTTTGTTTTTCTAAGGTTTTGTCCGTCATTGTTTGATAGTAGTGCTGGATTTTGATTGTTGAAGGAGCGTGTTCTTTTTAAAGTAATTTTACTTTGAAAGCTTTTGACTTGAGAGAATTTTGAATGAGTATTTATATAAAATCTTGATTGTTGATTCTTTGGTTTGACTTTTTACTAGCAGGTCAGTGGATGATTTACAATAATTTCATTTTTCATGGTTTGATCACTAATTGGTGATAGTCATCTTGACATGGTGCCAATATTCGAAAATTGTGTTTTTTTAGCTATCGTTGTTGAGGATTGTTCGTGGAGTGAATCCACTTTTGTAGATGTTCGAGTGTCAAAAGCTATTCCTTGGATAGAAAGGTAGAAAGCAAGTTCTAACTTGACGTCCTTGCAAGGGATTACATTACTTGCAAGTGAGAATTTTGTGTTTAGCATAACTGGAGTTTTGTATGGTGATTTGGCAGACTGAAGGAAATGGTTCAACTGCCCGAAACATATATATGTATATATATATATATTCTTTTGTGTAGTGGAGATAGGTTTGGTAGAATATATTTATTCTCGGGCAAGTTATGGATTCATGGGTAATTCAGAGGATTTTCCTAATCAGAAATCCTTGGGCCTGCTTAAGACATCTATATTGTCTTAGAAATTGGGAATGCTCACAAAATTGACGAGATGATGAATATGGGGTTTTTACTGAATGACTCTTCAGTGTAGAGACCATTGGAACAGGTGCTTAGATAGATTTCTCAGCTTGTGCTATGTTTTAAAGACTGTATGGGGTTCTGGTCTTAATGGGATTTTATCATGACTGATAAATGGAATGTTTTTTTATTCTTCCAATCCATCCACATAGGGTGGTGCATTCTTGGTTGATTGATAAAATAGATTTTCATCTGTGAAGTTTGGGGTTTGAATCTTGAGACCGCCCATCTCATGCAATATGGTTCAAGAGTTGGGAAGTTTGTAAACTCCTTTTTGGCCCTCTTCAATGGTATGCTGTAACTGGATAGTGGACCTTTTATTTTTGACTTGTGTCATCATAATATGTATTAAAAAAACAATACGCCCTGAAGTGCTCATAATCATCATGGCATATCAAGCTCAGAGCTCAAAAATGCAATTTTTATTGAATGGATGTCATTTGTAAGAGTTTCAGTAGTTTAAATCGAGCGAAAGACACTATCATTTTCAGTACTTGTCACTTTCTTAGCTGGAAACTATGGAGTTCTACAAAAGGAAATGATATAGTCAATGTAGATCATTTGTTCTAATCGTGTCAATTTCTATCACAAAATAATGCTATGTGAAAAAGTCTGGCTAACAATCTCATAATCATCGTTTATCCTCTAGCTTAGTAACTCATAAACAAAGGGAATCGTAATTGGTTGTGGAATGATGAGCTGAATATATTTTTACCTCCATGCATTCGCTTTGCTCAGAAGTATTTCCTAATTGCCATCATTGGTCTTATTGATGTATTGTGGGTGCTTTCTTGGTACTTTCTTATGCAAGGCATGCATGGATTCTGATCCACTCTTGAGTTTTATTGAATTCATATAAGCTTCATGTTCAGCCATAGAAATTGGTTTTAATCTCGGCTTATATGCATATTAGCAGACTGTCTAGTTGCATTTCCTGTTATTGAACATCTGGTATTAATCTCAGCATTTCTCTGATCTGCAAACAGCATCACCATTATTTTCTTTGCAAAAGAAGGCGAGGATTGTATACTGACACCAACGAAGGCAGACCTCCTTCCTCCAGTAACAGTTAATTTCGAACAAGGTCTGGGCCAGAAGTTCAGACAGCCTTCTGGGACAGGGATTGATTTCACCTTGTTTGAGGAGAAAGAGTTGATAAAAGAGGGTGAGATGGATGCCTATCCTCTAGCAGTAAAAGCAGAGGCATCCCCTGCTAATCAAAACGGAACAGAAGGAAACCAGATGTCTGGAGCTATGAACTCTCAGATAACACAAGCAGTGTTTGAGAAGGAGAAAGGCGGGCACCAAGTAAGGGTGATGAAGCAGATCCTATGGGTAAATGGGATGAGATATGAGCTTCAGGAGATATTCGGGATTGGAAATTCAGTTGATGGTGATGTTGATCCAAATGATCCAGGTAAAGAATGTGTCATTTGCCTATCAGAACCACGGGACACTACTGTTCTTCCCTGTCGACACATGGTAAGCCTATTTTCTTCATTTTCACTGGGCTGGGGTACTTTAGATCATGAAGGGGAATTGTTTTTCAACTAAGGACTAGTTATCATGGTGAAAATTCATTCTTTTAAGCTGTGAAGGCTACAGAAAACTGTTTCTTTGATCTGTATCCAATGCAATTGCAAAAAACACTGCATTAAAAAAGTCTTGTGAATTCCATATGATTTTAGAAATACAGTCGATATCTTGTTGGTGACAGATTAGCTTTGCTTGCTTTCTTTGTTTTTTCTTCACCCTTCTCTTCTCCCTCGTTGCAGTGTATGTGCAGTGGATGTGCGAAGGTTTTGAGGTTCCAGACGAACAGATGCCCCATCTGCAGGCAACCAGTTGACAGGCTTTTAGAGATAAAGGTCAACAATGGTCCTGATGAATGACAGAACAGGTGCTGCTGCCACGTGTATGTGGATACTAGTTTGCTGATCTTGTTTTCCTTCCAAATCCCCTGCTTCTGTAATAATCAAACGGGGAAATATGCAAGCCAATAATGCCTTCAGCCAGCATTTGTAAGTCCCTGGTGGCAATTTCTTTCAACTATTAAGAGCTCGAAATATTGAATATGCTTGGTTTCTCAACCCTACTGGGTTCAGAATGTCTTCGTGATTCTATATAAAATTATTATTGATTTGTAAAGTTATTTGACTTTTTTTATTTATTTTTTCAATATTTTGTTTATGAAGAATTAGATTTTTAATATTTATGGTACATGGTGTTTTTTTAAAATAATTTTCAATTAAAAATTTATCAAAATATTTATTTTCTTACATCAGCATCTTAAAATCATAAAAAAAACATCAATTATATAATTTTGGTATTAAACTTGTGCTCTATTTTGTTAAAAATATTTGTTTTATTTTTTGAAATTAATTGAAAAGCAAGGAAAACATTAAAAAAAATCAGGCATTTAAAAAAAAAGTGGCGTAAGTGCTTTTATAATGAATCTTGCCTTAGGCTCCTTGCATTAAAATGATTAGATATGTGCTATATGAGCATGTTTCTCAACTTTACGATTTAATTTTAGTCAAAAGTTAAGTGACATAAGTAAATAGAAAGAAACAAGATAATTGAATTGTGCTATGCTCATTGTTTGATTAAAAAATAAAGAAAATAAGAAAAATATATATATATATTCAAGTATGGCTAACTTGTTTTCTAGGAGCAAGAAATATTTTAATTATAGACTCTATTTTATGTAATTATTTAATAATTAAGAATTATATAAGTTAATAGATGCTAAAAAAAGTTCTCTTCTTTCACAAAACTAGAAATTTAAACGCAAAAAAAAAAAAAAATTTAAACCAAATTGTATAATTGTCAAATTAAAAGAACAAAACTAAGATTTAAGAAAATCCTCAACTCATATTTTGCCAAAAAAAAAAAAAAAAAAAACATTAGATGAACAATACTTGAAAAAAAGGATGCAATTGCTTTTACTTTCAATTTTGGTCCTTCTATTTCTAATTTTGTTTAAATAATAAAGTTTTTTTTTTTCAAAATCAAGTTACAACTCGATATCAATATGTTTATGTTTTTTATTTTACATAACGAATACAAAATATAAAATAAAAGTTAATTCCTCAAAATTAAATAATAAAAAAATTAAATTGAAAAAAAGCAAGTTTATCAGTTTTTATTTTACATAACGACTACCAAATATAAAACAAAAAGTTAATTCCTCAAAATTAAATAATAAAAAAATTAAATTAAAAAAAAAGCAAGTTTATCAGGATGTAAAAAAGAAAAAAAAAATTATTACATTCTACAATGATTACATAATTTCCCACTCTGTAGGACTAATAGTAAATATAAAAGCATGTAAATTTAGATTGTAAGATTAAATATGAAAATGTCTTCAAAATTCATAGGCAGACAAAAGAAATGCTCCTAATTCTCAACTATATATATATATATATATATATATATATATATATATATTAGATTTTTTTTAACATCATGGTAAAATTATAAAAAAAAACATCAATTAGATTTTTTTTTAGCTGAAAAGTAGAAGCTATAGCAATGTCGAAAAAACACTTAATTTATTTTAATAAACTTTTTATGAAATTATGTCAGTATAAAAATTATATAATTTGTGTATTAAACTTGTGCTCTATCTTGTTGAAAATATTTGTTAGATTTTTTGAAATTAATTGAAAATCAAGGAACAAAATTAAAAAAAAAAAATCAACCATTTTTAAAAAAAAAAAGTGGCGTCAGTTCTTTTATAAAGAATCTTGCCTTAAGATTAAAAGGCTCCTTGCAATAAAATGATTAGTTATGTGTTATATGAACATGTTTCTCAACTTTACGATTCAATTTTAGTCAAAGTTAAGAACTTTTTTTAGCATCTAGCCATCTATTAACTTGTATAATTCTTAATCTGTTTTATTAAATAACTACATAAAATAGAGTCTATAATTAAAATATTTCTTGTTACTATCTTCATCGTAGGGATGTGATAGGAAAGTTAAAACTAGAAATTCAACAACTAAAGGGACTGTAGTGTAAGAAAAAGGATTGTGGGTGGACTACAAAGAACTTTTTTGTGTGAATAAGATTGTCCATGTGATATCTCCTTTTATATATATATATATATATATATACTTCGGTTCCTTTTGTTGTTGAATTGCATCTTCCTTTAACAAATTAGTCATTAAATATTAAAATTGGTCATCGGACTAGATTCTAAATAATAAAAAAAAGTGTGAGCACAAAATAAAGAAAGAGCACTATGTGAATTCATAATAGGTCAATATTCCACAATCCACCACAGCATTTTGGCTTCCCTACCCTATAGATTGTTGTCCATAGTGAAGAGATGTTCAGAAAGAAGATAATAATTAGTTTTTAAAATGCATTTTACTCTAAAATAAATTAAAACATTAGGTTTTTACTTTAAAAACAATTATTCTGCGATACTATTATAGCAAGCAAGGCAGCCATGCATGCGAACCAAGAACAAGGGACTCATTTCAACCTGAGGGAAAATAAAGCGTCCCATCCCTCTCTCTTGTACATTCATGGAGAGCAGAGAATGAGATGCTTTCACTCATCCATCGCCTGAATAAATAATTAGTATTTATTAAGGGAACAACAAACACTTCCAGCTTTAAACAGATTCCCAAAATGGCATCTTATAATATAAATCTCTGCTGGCAAAGATTATTGTATCTGATGCTGATTACAAGAATCCAAATGCGAGGAAAACGACCTGCGTGGCGATGCCCTAATGAAGAAAATGACCTGTAAAGCAAGGCACTGAGACTCATAAACACATCACATAATAATTAATTAATAGCTTCTCCGAGTACATCATTCTCTGATAAAGACAACGAGACTGCTGCTACAGTCAAAAAGCCATTATCAGCATCTTAGAAAAACACACAACGATTTATTCAACAACATGAAAGACACTGGTTGGTTATTTAGCGCTAGTGCCCCAACCATTGAGCGCGGCTTTGGATGCCTCCACTGCATTCTTACAGGAAACTTGAAACAGCTACGAAAACACAAAGTTCCCATCACACAGGGTTCGACAAACATCAATTGGTGGTTAATCTCCCCACCATTGATGGACATACACACCAGAGCTTCTAAGGCTCTTGAAGAGATCCATGCAGTCTCCCTTCACCCGGCCCTTTTCATCATCCTGATCTGAGCAACTGAGGAACAGTTCATCGATAAAGCATATAGCTCCGCTTTTGAACAAACCAGACAGAAATTTCAGTTCCACCTCCCCTGCTTTCATCTTTAAGACAACAAAGTCAGCATACTGGACTGTTTCCCTAAACCAACCAAGGAAATCAAACCCTTCATCTCCCATGGATGGATCGAACTCTTCCACGTCAGGATTAAGAGTGGCCTCATCTCCAGCAAGGCCAGGATAATAAATGAAAGTAACACCAGGCTTTTTCGCACAGGAAAGCAGGACCGAGGTGTTATGGTCGACAAAAAAGACATTGAAGATGCTGTGATCTGCGGGATAAGATGGCAAGAACCAACTTGAAACACTAGAATTCATATGCTCGCCTCCCCCAATCTCAACATACACTAACTGCTTCCTTGAGGGAAAATCAATGAACTTGGGCAAATAAGCTATGCTTTTCTCATGTTCTTCCCCTTGCTTGTTCTCCGTGAGAGGCTCTAAATTCTCCAAATGAGGTCTATTATTCATGATAGATGGGCAATCAGCTGGCAGCTGGTATTGCTGAAAGTAGCCAACACTATAAATTCTTTTCTTGAAAACAACCAGTGTAAACTCGTTGACATAACCAACATGTACAATGTTGGAATTCTTCAATAACGAAGACACGGGCATGGCAGACCTAATCAGGCTATTGGTGTTGAAACTATTAACGCCGACAAGAATAGCCCCAATTCCACCAGGCTTCAGAACACGCTCGATCTCGAGCACAACAATGGCTGGGACTGAAACCTTGTCTAGGTCTCCTGAGAACACAAAATCGAAGGAATTTTCTGCATATTCAAGCTCATAAACCATCCTATTATGCTTAAGAGAGAAAAAGGGGTGTTTCTGAGCCCCACAAGCATCGACAAATCCTAATTCTCGCAATGCATAAACTGCAGGAGCCGATCCTTCACCAACACAGAGAGCTTTCGCACTGGAATCTATCATTTGCATACTCATTAGCTCTCTAGCAACATTAGTTGTCACATTCCCATCGTCCTTGCAGTCAATTGAGCCCCAGATTGGCTTCAAAAATCGATTCTTTATCAAATTTGAGCCCATAAACATAATGGGCAAATCACATCCATTGTACCTCATAGAATCAAGCAACAATCCAGGATCAGAACCAGATAAGATCTGCAACAGAGGAATGATGGAAAAAGCCGAGGCAAGCATAAATGCGCGAAGAAGCACACGCCTGGCTATGGATCCACTAAGGATCTGGCAGCTCAAGGCCTTCAAATTCATGTTTCGTTCACTTTCAACCACAAAAGTGGCACCAAACATAAGTTCTTAATCGAACTGTAAATTTCAGAGGCTTAGTTTTTCAAAAAGATCGAGTCTTTAATTAAAAAAAAAGGCAATCAAACGAGAGAGATAAGACAACCTAAGAGAAACAGGAGATTTAGCGAGTGCAAAACCTGGAGGAGGTATGGTTCCCACCCACGAGGATACCCATTGATTTTTGAAACATTAACCATACCCTTTTATGAACTCTTGGCTTTGCCTCATATTCCATCTTTGCTTGATTGAAAAACACCATTCCTTTTGAGATCTCTACATGGTACAATACTACATTCTTTCTATAGATCTCTCACGCTTACACCATTACAGCGAACGTAACGAAAAAAGACAAGATTGAAAAGGAAAATGAGAAAACAAAGTTAGGGTTAGGGCTAAGTTTTTGTATGAGAAAAAAGAAAGGTGAACGAGCTTAGAAGAGAGTGGAGCCTGAAGGGAGTGATATAGAAAGGGGTAGATCTAACATTAGTGTGCTTTGTGCAGTGGGAGATGAGCATGACGTGACCCGGTTACGTGTGAGGACAAGGAAGCTTCCAGTTTAAAGAAGATCGTACACGTGTCGGGACTCGATGTGAGGAGATGCATTATTGCTGACAAAAGCGCGTGGGTTTGGGGCCCGGTTCTTTATTGTATCAGCGATTCAGCCTCACGGACCGTTGATTTCCATCCATCTCACATGCCTTTTAAGACCCCGTTTCACATTTGCAGCATCGTATCATCAATATTCATCATTGCTTTTTTTATAAGTATTGTTTATTTAAAAATAAATTAAAATAATATTTCATATTTAAAAAAACTTATTTTCAAACCATTTGAAATACAAAAAATATCATTTTTTTATGTTCTTGCCTCGTGTTTTGTGTTCTTGCTCATTCCCAAATCAAGATCCCTGTAATTGGCATCCGCTTCCCTTGGAGACTTGGAAACATCAAATATGCTTCCTAGTCCAATCTATATGCTTCGCGGCATTTTCTTCGGCATCTTTCCAGCTGGACCATACAGAATCTTGAACTGGGTGCCTTCCTACGAGGGAAAGGGGTCTGAGATTCTGGTATTTTGTTCATCATTCCACCGTAAGGAGTCAATATTAGTAGAGGACTTAATTTCTACTTCAAAAAGCTAGCTTTTCCCATACCCCTTCAAGTGCATTTTCAGGTGGAGTGTTGTTCGGAAGCCATCGAGATATACAGTAGAGTTGATCCAGTTTGTTTCGATACAGCCCTGCATGTCGTGCCAAACCCAATTCAGGGAAGCTGTGTTCCTCCGTTACCTGGAGAAGTCTGTCGGCCTCGTCACCGAGAAACAAGAAATTATACGATGTGGTAATAGTTCTTAATTTTACCTTCATTACTAGTGTTAGTCTGTATGTACACTATAAAAAGATCCTCTAATTGCCCAAAAAAGATCTTCCCCCATGGCTTTTCGGTCCAGAAGTCTTCCATGAACATCAATTATTCGTGCATCGATGACATTGTCTGTGCTGAAAGGCCATATTTTCTCAACATGGCACAGTATGCACACCTCCTGAAATGTGCCCACCCATACCTAAACTTGTGCAAGTACCAGCCGGGAAGCCATGAGTTTTGCTTTCTCCGATATTCTATAGTAAAGTTCACCATTTGTGGCACCAGCCTGAGCCCATGCATGCGCTGTTATTCTCGATGTCAAGGCTAATTGAACGGAGCTTGGCTAGGTCTACAACACTGAAAGGTCTCTCAATTTCGGAAACATAAGAGAGTCCCTCGTAGTCATGGCCTCCACTACGGATTCTGAGGTGGATTCCGAGCTGCTTCGAGCAAATAACTACAGCTTGGATGTGAGATTCTTTCAGAGGAGTGAAGATAAACTCAGGTTTCGGTGAAGAAGGCAACGTGAACCTGAGGTTTTGAGCAGGAGATTGTAAAATATATAGCAGTGAATGTAGAGTTTTTTGGGGGTATACAAGAGTGTTGAAAAAGGAAAGGGTGGTTCAGAATTTCTCTGGAGACATTTTAAGAAGCTATCCCGAATTGTAATTGAAGCTGAAATCACATATGGAGATCGAAGTGGGACAGCAATAATTAATAGAAAGAAGGGAAGATTTTGAATGCACCATTTCGTCTTCTAGCTTGCTCAAGAACTGATCGAAGGCTCGAAGAGTTTTTATATAGATCAGTAACTAGCCATATGAGCAGTTCATGGCCCTGAAATGGAGACGTTGAAAATATAACATTTAAGGGAGTTAATTTCAAGTGGTTTGGCTCATGATCACTTCTGATACAAGATTTTGGACGCGGTGATTGAAAGTTGACAGAAGCTAGTAGTCCCTTCGCTTCTTCTTGCTTTTCACCAGTGCCTTGGCCAATTTCTCCAAATATTTGCCCTACTTTACAAATTTTGAAACTCGCGACAAGGACACTCAAGCCAATAGTAAATTATCTACATCCGTCATCAACTATTGTTGCTCCAGTACTTTAGGCCTTCTTAAAAAATAATAATAAAACTCTCATGTGCTTAGATATCCTTAGATTTTGAGAATATAATATTATTGCCAGAGAGGCTTTCTAGAAGGAGTAGCTATGTGTCGGAAGACGGTGGCGAAGACAACACAATAGACAAGGTAAAAGAGATTATGAGGACTTACAATAGTAAAAATTTAGTATCAAGAGATTTTTTTTTTTTTTAGTTTTAACTTTGAGCTTGGTAATTGTTAATATTATAATTATTAAAGATTTATAATTTTACATGTTTATTAATTTTAAAATCTATAAAATTGATCGAAATATATGAAAATTGATCCAAACAAACACTCATATTAATAAAAACAAATGATGATAACCACTTCTCACATTAAATATGTGAATCAAAATAGATTGTACGAGCCAATACACGTGTTTCGCCACTAGAAGAATGTATTTTTATCTCGTTTCAATATATGTGTTTTTTTTTTGTTTTGTATTTTGGTTCTTAGTATTTTATTTTATGGTTTAGTTTCGATTCTTTTATTTTCTTGATCCTTCTATGATAATTTTTAATTTTTTGTTTGTATTATGTATCCATACTTTTAGTTTTGATGTTTAATTTTTATTTTTATTTATCTTTGTATAAAATGCAGCTTATATTAAAAAAAAAATAAGTTAAGCTTTGGTGACATGAAATGAGAGTGAAACTCTCTCTTATGCATGTATACTGAATCTTCTATTGATAGTGATTTGTTATCTTTGTGTTTTTTTATATATATTTTGTTTATGTGTGACTTAGTATATTTTTAATTTAAAGTGATTTTTTATTTTAAAAGAGATTAAATTATTTTTTTTATTTTTTCATATTCATACTTCATATTATATATATTAAAAGTATTTTAAAACACCGAGATTAAATTAATTTAATATTAAAAAAAAAAGCTTAGATCACTTTTTTATATATATTTTAAGGTGTTAATATTAAACAAATATCAAAATATATAATTAGCCTCACATAATTTTAAGAAAAAAATACCTTTAAAATAATCATTATCATTATTTTAAATGTCTTTTCCATAATAAAATGACTATATAAAAAACTAAATAATTGAAAGTTTTGTAGGTTGATTATTACGCTTAGATATATAACATCATAAAAGAAAATCTAAGACCATTAATATTTTTTTACATGTTAAAAATTTGGTTTTGGTTACAGCAAAACGCAGGGCAAGTGACTTGTATATTTTTTCACTGTAGTTAATTTGGCCCAATTTTTCCACCTGTTTTGTCTACGTGTAGCTTTGTATATTTTTTATTGACGTGATATCAGATATAAAATATCATACATAAAAAGACACAAAAGTCCATTGTTAACAAAAACAACATCGACTGATGAATTATTTTATTTATTATTATCATCGTTGTCATCATAATTATTAAATTATCTCAAATATTATAGTTGTTATTATAAGAATTATTGTAAATAATAATTATTCTAATTATTATTGGAAATATTATTGTTGCCACCTCATCATCGTTATAAGAAGAAAATCATTTTTATTTTATTTTTTAAGATTTATTCTTTATATTATTATATTTGAAATATTTCAAAACACTGAGATTAAATTAATTTGAGATTTGTTCTTTCAAAAAAAAAACTTAGTTCATATATATATATATATATATATATTAAGGTGTTAATATTAAAAAAATATCAAATATATAATTAGTCTCACATATTTTTAAGAAAAAAACCTTATAAATAATCGTTATTGTTATTTTAAACGCCTTATCTATGAGAAAATGAATATATAAAACATTAAATAAATGAAAATTTTGTAGGTTGATTATTTCGCTCAGATATATAGTATCATAAGAAAATCTAGAATCATTAACTTTTTTTACATGTTAAAATTTTTTGTTCGGGTTGCGGTGAAATGCAGGGCAAATGGCAAATTTATTTTTTCATTATAGATAATTGCCCTAATTTTTCCACCTGTTTTATCTAGATGTGACTTCATATATTTTTTATTTACGTAATATTAATTCTGAAATAGCATACATAAAAAGACATTATGATAATTATTTTGATCATTATTCTGATTATTATTGGCAGTACTATCGCTGTCACCATCATTATTGTTATAATCGTTGTCATTATTATGAAAATAATTATTATGATAACTTGCACCATTATTTTTATTAATATAATTGAAATTCTAATTGGTATTATTATTATTATTGTTTTTGTTATTATTGATATTCTTTATATTATTGATAAAAGAGCAAATAAGAAAATAAGCTAAAATTATTATTATTATTGCGTAAATAATTAAAAAAACAAAATTACCTCAAAGAATAAAAAAAAAAACACCAAATTTTTTTAACAAAAGAGTAATAGAAAAAAAATGACAAAATAAAAATAAATATTATTAACTTTTAAAAAATAATTTGATTTGAAGAATAAATAAAAATTCATATATTGATAGTTGAGGAAAACATATAATATTTGATGGAGAATAAATAATTGGACTTGAACTCCTGTAATATTTGATTTCATTTTGTCAAAAAAAAAATCCTACTCTGTAAAACCTAATAAAAAGCAGTAAAAAAATATGAAGAAATGTATGGTGAGAGTGCTGAATTTTGGTGGGTGGGTGTACAGGTAGATGAGTACATTTACTACATTTATTAAACAACATTAAACAGCCGGACCAAAGCCACGTGCTGAAGGGTAGGACATATCCCGAGGGCCATAGACGGCGTTAGCTAGTGGGGGGTTCCACACTCTGCTAAATGACCTGTACGTACGGGAAAAACACTGTAGCAATCTATAGATAATACAGCAATCCACCGTATTATTTTATGCGAATAGCAACAATATTTTATCAACACCATTTAAAATATAAATAAATAATGTAGCAATCCATAATTATTTGTGAGCCATAGTGCTTTCTGTTTTCCCGAAACCATTTAGTGCCCACGAGCGGTATGCCTGCGCGATGTGACAGAGCTTTTTTATCTATGTAGAAAATTGATTGCTTTTATATGTATTGTATTTTATTATTTTAATATTTAATTAGTATAATTATATTTAAGAATACTGATATGAATTTTTGTCCTTCAAAAAATCCTAAGTCATTTTTCCTTTCTCTCAATATATTTTTAGGCGATAATATTCAATAAATATCAAACATATTAGAAATAAAAATATTGTAATTTGTTTTTAAAACATAAACTTAATTTTTTTTGTGCTATAATTATTTATTTGCCGTCTAAAAAGAACAGTCTAATGGAAACGGGAAGTGACTTGTATATTTTTTAATTTGACTTGTAGATAATGCAGGTAAATTTGTCAATATATTTTTTTTTGAGATGTTTTTTTCTTCCAGTAATATTAGATCTAAAATATTAAAAATGAAAACATTGGAAATTCTTGTGAAGAAATAAACTTAAATAAAAGAGCACAAAATTAAATTTTGAAGCCAATATTTTTTTTATATAAGATTTATTAATCATATTATTATATTAAATATATTTAAGAAAACATGATATGAATTTTTGTCCTTCAAAAAATCTTAGGTCATTTTTCCTCTCTCTCAATATATTTTTAGGTGATGATATTCAATAAATATTCAAACATATAATTAGTTTTACATATTTTAATTTGACATAATTTCAATAATATATTTAATTTAAAGGATAATCTTAGGCTATTTTGTTCTCTCTCTATATATTCTTAGGCGATAATATTCAATAAATATTAGAACATATAATTGGTTTCACATGTTTTAATTTGACATAAATACACAAATATATAATTAAAAAGTGAAAACACTGCAAATTTATTTCAAGAAATAAACTTAAACAAAAGAACACAAAATATAATTTTGAAGCCAATATTTTTTTTATTTTATAAGATTTATTCATCGTATTATTATATTAAATGTATTTAAGAATACTGATATGAATTTCTGTCCTTAAAAAAATCCTAGGTCATTTGTCCTCTCCCTCTATATATTTTTAGGCGATAATATTCAATAAATATTTGAACATAATATTAGTTTTACATACTTTAATTTGACATAAATATACAAATATATAATTAATTTGATATACTTTCAATAATATCTTTAATTTAAAAGACAAAATTGAAGTAAACCCAAACATTGAAATCAAATAATTCAAAACAAAACCGGAAATTAAAAGAACTGGGACTGAAATGAAACTGAAATCCATAATTAACTTGCATAGAAGGATAGAATTGAAAGAAATCAAACTTTTGATACCTTAAATAGTAAGGATTTATAATAAATTTGCATGGAAGGATGAAATTGAAATTAATCAAAACTTTGATACCAAAAATATTTAGAATTCCAGCCCAACCCGCAAAATTAAAAGCATGAGGACCGAACTGGAACTTCAATACATAATCAATTTCAATTGAAGGACGAAATTGAAACAAATCAAAACCCATTTAACAGAAATAAGAGCCAGAAAAACAAATTATAACGTTCAGGGACTGAAATGAAATTTGACAAAAAAAACAGCTTAGCTGACGTCATCTGGCGCAGGCAGGAGAGAGAAATTAGGGGGGGGGGAATTCAAACGACCACCGACACGTCTCCGGACACCATAGTGCCCCACGCGCCGCACCATGAGGAAGGGAACATGCCTGAAAATCATTGTAGACGGCAGTTGTGTATTTTCCGACGCCGTATGACGCCGCACATGCCGTTCGAAAAACGTGTGAGCGTTGAGACGAACGACGCGTTCTGTGACGCGCCACACAATTGTCAGACGAAAATAAAAATAAAAAATTGGCTAATTACCAGAGCGCCCCTCACCCCCAGGCGTGTGTTTTGTCCTTTTCGAGGGACAAAACGGTTAATGCACTGTTCAATGAATTATTTAAAAATAAAAGAACCGGTGGGCCGAACCGGACCGAAAACGGTCAATGACCGTCCAGCCCCTGAAAATGGCGGCGTTTTTTGTCTTTTTCGGGGGCTAATTTTGTTAATACACTGTTCAAAATCGGAAAAAAAAAGGAGGACATACACCCGCGAAGCACCGGGTCAAACTGCACATGAATAGTGACAATGAGTCACGGTGAACAGTGTTTTACTGTTGAAAAACTCGTTTTCTTTTAGATGGATAATTTGGTATTAAAGTCCATATCAAGGTTTAAAAAAAAATAGTAGTTTTGTTGTTTGATTAAAGTAATTTCACAAGTTAAAAGTAATATGAAAAGTTTTGTAATCAAATACTTGAAATTATTTTTTATTAGCCTCAAACTCAACCATAGTTTTAACCAAACACTTCACAACTTATTTTGAACCGTAACAAAAATGTTTTTCTTGAAACTATTTTTTTTAAATTTCAACCACAAAAATAAAAATAATACCAAACACATCCTTGGAGTTTAGGGTAATATTTGTAATCTATTTTTCTCTCTCAAGTGACGCGTAGCATTCTCATCTTCTTTTTTTATGACGTTAGCTTATCAGAATGAGCGAACATTAATTTGAACTATTGGATTTAAAAACAAATACAAAAAAAGCAAATTTCATGTGGTACACACTTAATTACCGCAAACATTAAAAAAAAAACATTTAGATCATAGGTATTATTTTTGAACTTAATAATCTTTTGATTTTTCTTTTTATATAATTCGAAATTAAAATTAACATATGTATATGTTGTTTTGATGTGACTTTGTTAGCTTAGTGAGTTCAAAAATAATTTGAATTATCAGTAAATATTATTTAAAAATAATAATAATATCGGGTTTAACTAAAAAATTAAAAAATATTTCTTACTTTGTAATATAATAACAAAAATAGACGTTTACAAAATTGAGTGTCAACCCAATGTCAAGGTGTTTGTTTGAGACTATAATACCCTTATAAAAAAAACCAAAATCAATTATAAAAGTCAATTCAAAATCAATCAAATATTGAATGATAAAATAAAATAAAAAAATAAATTATAAAAAATAAAAATAAAAAAGAACACCGATTTCAAATGAAAGATGTTTGAAATACCCCAACTTTGTTAGTATATTAGATACTACCAAATTACCACATTAAATGAAAATAAACATCAAACCAAAATAATAATAATAAGAATAAGAGTTTCAGTACCGCTTTAGACTTATTGTATTGTGGATTGGAATAAGTTGTTTACTATGGGCAATACAATTGTTTTTGCAAAGTTCATTATCATTATCGATTAAGAACAACTCGGTCTTTTCATAATTTCATAGCATATTAAATTGACTAAATCACCCCTAAAACAAAAATTATTTAACTAGATCTTAAGGTATTATTTATAAGTATGAAATATTAGAGGGGGATCATGTCTATGTGTCGATCATGAATTCAAGAATCGAGTTGTGACAACTTGCTTATTCTTAAAATAAAGAATAAATCTGAAGTGTTCAATAATGTATGCTAATTCTAATTTTGATATCTTTTAGATAATTCTAATTTCATGCAAACCAATGAAAATACCCATGCACGAAAAACTCAAACATATCATAATTTATTGAAAATATAATTATGAAATAAAAAATAGTTTTTAACATCATATGATTATTTGATTTTTAAAACTATTTTAACAAATTAAATGGAGATTTCAAATTTTCAAACGATGATATTTTTATCATATTGCATTGACGTAGCCAGGGATAGAGAATGAACTAAAATGAAAGGGTGGATTACCAAGGGAATTTTTAGAAAATCCATCCATTTGCTTGTTTTTAATAGAAGTGAGTAACTCCAGCATCCAGAGATGTATGTTTGCTTAGGCCTGCTTCTAGTTAGATCCAAGAATTCAACGGCCCAATAGGCTCTGAAAGTGTTTTTAACCTTGAGTAAATGGGCTCAATGATTTTAATTGGATGGGTCTCTTCATGGTGTTGAGCCTGTTTCGGTTTATACCCAATCAGACTGCCGGTTTTGATTAAATATGGATGAATTTATTAAATAATAAAATAAAAGATTAAAAATGGATGAGTGAATCTTAAAGTAGTGTAATTTTTTTTTTCATTCACGATAGAGGGCATGCTTTTCCTTTGCTTTTCTTTTAGCTGGATTCTCAAACGAGGAGGGAAAAAACAGAAAACAAAAAACAAACAAGAATATATCATGTATTATTTTAAAAAGTTTTCGAAGGTGTTAGGAAGTTTGTTTCCAATATATATATATTTTTTAAATATATTATTTTTATATAAATATTATTTAAAAAACAACCCCACAAATTGACTTTTTATTTTTTTGGAGAAGAGTGATTTTCTAAAATAACAAGGTAAATTAAATTAAATTGGATTCGATTAGACACCCATACACGTGAAGCTAGAAATATCTATTAAAGGGGTAATTGTTTTTCACAGTTAATAAATTAGAATATTATGGAGTCAAATTTATACATTTTTTATAGTGGATAAATGACTTAATAATGTCTTTATAGATGTGTCTATTATGTATTCTTATAATATTATATTTTTTAATATATCTATTTGTGGATTCTTTTTATATCAAAATTGATATTATTTTATTTTTATTTTTAAAAATATCATCAAGCTACACAATAATATATTTTAGATTATTTTTAAAAAAATATTATTTTTATCTTTGATTCTAGAAAGACTCAGGTTCGATCCTATTCATCCCACTCCTCCCATTATATGATTAAAAAATAGTGCCTCCACTACATCAATACAAATATCTTACTGCACATTTGAATTTAAAAAAAAAAGAAAAAAGAAAAAAGAAAAAAAGATTTGACTTTAAAATATCAAGAATGTATAAGATAAAGCTCATCAGAAAATCAGAATGCTATGAGCATGAGGTTCTGTACTGTGGGATGATCAGTCCACACAGGTTGGTGATTCCCCCGACCAACTAGGGTTTCAGATACGATGTGCACAAAGACTAACATTACCCTGTTAACATGGGTATTCTAACTAGCATACTGTAGGTATATATCATAATCAAACAGACATATTTATATCTCAAGGCTCAATTTATGACATCAATCAAACGAGGAGCTATCAATTCAGAAGCATATATTGGCTCATATCAAGAATGTATATTCAATCATTGATTATACTTTATCATAACAAGAATAGTAATCAACGTATATATTATCAAGAAGTATAATTCAATTCATACTAGCAATTCAAATATTTATAATATTTCTCATGCATATTAAATATTATCCACTCACCGACTCAAAAACAAACATGATTCAAAAGCAGAATGCCGACGGAACCCTATTGACGTCCCACAGGTAGAATATCAGGATTATCTTAATAACTTCCTTTCTCTTCCTTTCTTTTTCTCTCTTTTCTCTTCTTCTTCTTCTTTCTTTCTCTCTCCCGTTTCCCTCTCAACTTTTCAGATTAAACTTCTTTTTCCTCTTTTTTCTATTTATATTTACAAGTTTATACAATCACTACAATATTCTTTATTCATTTTCACCTAATTCTAAGCCATCAAGAGCATTAATGCATTTTCCCTTTTTAATTTTTCACAACACTACAGTTTTTGAAGGCTCCTTCAATGAATTTGTAGTGTGTGTGTGTGTGTGTGTGTGTGTGTGTGTTGGAATTGGTTGGTGGAGGCACGAGGCAAGAAGAAAGAATTGAGTACAGAATGTAACATGTGCCTACCATTTCTATAGCACGGGTAGATCTCTTCTTACAGAATGTAACAGGTAGAAAAGGGGCTTCCAAACACACAAAGAAGAGTGAACCTTTTTGCAAGTGTTTTTTCTCTCCTTACTTCCGTATAAATATAATATTTTACATCGAACGATCGAACACTGCATGGCTGCACAACATCACCTGTTTTTATTTAGCCATATTATTATTAGTTAATACAACATTGGAGGGTCCAATCAAGCCACATAAGCAAGGCGATCAAACCATTCTTTCGCTGGCCATGCATTTCTCTTCAGTTCCTTCCTCTCAAGTGAAGTGGAAGAGGTGGAATGCTCTGTTCATGCCTGAAGAAATTGTCAGGGTCAACTTTGGTCTTCACACGCACCAACCTGTAGAAGTTATCCTTGAAATACTTGGTACCAAAAGCACTTGCCTCCTCGACGCTTGTGTTTGTGTTTGTGTTCTTGTTCATTCCCAAATCAAGATCCCTGTAATTGACATATGCTTCCCTTGGAGACTTGGAAACATAAGGTGCCAAGTACTTGTAAACCTTCCTCGTCCAATCTATATGCTTCGCGGCATTTTCTTCGGCATCTTGCCACCTGGACCAGTACAGAATCTTGAACTTGGTGCCTTTCCTGTGAGGGAAAGGGGTCTGAGATTCTGGTATTCTGTTCATCATTCCACCATAAGGAGTCAATATTAGCAGAGGACTTTCTACTTCAAATAGCTTCTCCCATAACCCTTCAAGTGCAGTTTCAGGTATGGCTTCTCTGGCATAGTCCGACTTGCCCTTGAAGTAGGTCCTGAGCAGGTTCCTTCTTTCAAGATAAACTTCTGGTAGAGTGTTGTTGGGGAAGCCATCGAGATATACAGTAGAATTGATCCAGTTTGTTTCGATACAATCCTGTCGTGCCAAACCCAATTCAGGGAAGCTGTGCTCCGTTACCTGGAGAAGTCTGTCGGCGTCACCAAGAAACAAGGCATTATACGATGTGGTAATAGTTCTTTTACCATCATTACTGGTGTTAGCTGTCTGTACGTACACTCTGATGAAAAGATCCTCTTCCAGTTTATCAGCAATTTGTTGCCATTTATACAGGGTCTTGGTAGCACCTTGTTCTAAGGTCCTAGCAACTGTAAATACTGTCACGGTGGATGGTACAGGAACCAATTCTACCTTCCACGCAGTGAGGATTCCAAAGCTGCCCCCTGCACCTCCTCTAATTGCCCAAAAAAGATCTTCCCCCATGGCTTTTCGGTCCAGAAGTCTTCCATGAACATCAATTATTCGTGCATCGATGACATTGTCTGCTGCAAGGCCATATTTTCTCAACATGGCGCCGTATGCACCTCCTGAAATGTGCCCACCCATACCTAAACTTGTGCAAGTACCAGCCGGGAAGCCATGAGTTTTGCTTTTCTCCGATATTCTATAGTAAAGTTCACCATTTGTGGCACCAGCCTGAACCCATGCTCTGTTATTCTCGATGTCAAGGCTAATTGAACGGAGCTTGGCTAGGTCTACAACACTGAAAGGTCTCTCAATTTCGGAAACATAAGAGACTCCCTCGTAGTCATGGCCTCCACTACGGATTCTGAGGTGGATTCCGAGCTGCTTCGAGCAAATAACGACAGCTTGGATGTGAGATTCTTTCAGAGGAGTGAAGATAAACTCAGGTTTCGGTGAAGAAGGCAACGTGAACCTGAGGTTTTGAGCAGAAGATTGCAAAATAGCAGTGAATGTAGAGTTTTTTGGGGTATACAAGAGTGTTGAAAAAGGAAAGGGTGATTCAGAATTTCTCTGGAGACATTTTAAGAAGCTATCATGAACTGTAATTGAAGCTGAAATCACATATGGAGATAGGAGCAGGACAGCAATAATAGAAAGAAGGGAAGAAATTGAATGCACCATTTCGCCTGCTAGCTTGTTCAAGAACTGAAGCCTCGTAGATTTTTTATATAGAGGAGCTAGCCATATGAGCAGTTGACCCTGAAATGGAGACGTGAAAATATAACATTTGAAGACGTGAATCAATAACATTCGAGGGAGTTAATTTCAAGTTGTTTTGGCTTATGATCACTTCTGATGCAAGATTTTATTGTGATTTGAAAGTTGACAGAAGCTAGTTAGTAGTCCCTTCGCTTCTTCTTGCTTTTCACCACTGCCTTGCCCAATCTCTCCAAATATTTGCCCTACCTTACAAAGTTTGAAACTCGTTCAAGCCAATGGCCACTCTGTAAATTATCTACATTCAAGGTCAAGGGTACTTCGTCATCAACTATTGTTGCTCCAGAGCTTTAGACCTTCTTAATAAATAATAATAAACTCTCATATGTTTAGCTGCTAAATATCCTTAGATTTTGAGAATATAACATTATTGCCAGAGAGGGTTTCTAGAAGGAGTAGCTATGTGTCGGGAGACGGTGGCGAAGAGAACATGACAGAGAAGGTAAAAGAGATGATGAGAACCACTTCTCACCTAAAATATGTGAAGCAAAAACGATTGCATTTTTCATGTTAATCTACTTTGCTCTCTCAAGTGACGCGTAGCATTCTCATCTTCTTCTTTTTGACTTTTGTTTATCAAAATGAGCGAACATTAATTTGAACTATTGTATTTTTTTTAAAATAAAATACAAACAAAAGCAAATATCATGTGATACACACTTATTTACCGCAAACATTAAAAAAAAAAACATTTAGATCAAAGGTATTATTATTGAACTTATAAGTAAATCAACTTTAAATCTTTTGATTTTGCTTTTTATATAATTCAAATTTAAAATTAACATATGTATATGTTGTTTTGATGTGACTTAGTTAGCTTAGTGAGTTCAAAAATAATTTGGATGATCAGTAAAAATTATTTTTTTAAGAAAAATAATATTGAGTTTAACAAAAAATTTTTTTTTTTACTTCATAATATGATAATAAAAATATACGCTTATAAAATTAAGTGTCAACTAAATGTCGAGGTGTTTGTTTGAAACTATAATAACATTATAAAAACAAATCAAAATCATTTATAAAAATCAATTAAATATTGAATGATAAAATGAAAATTCAATTAAAAAAAGATTAATTTATAAAAAATAAAAATGAGCACCTATTTCAAATGAAAGATGTTTGAAATACCCTAATTTTTTTTAGTATATTAGGTAATAGCATATTACCACATTAAAGGAAAAAAAATTAAACCAAATTAATATGAATCAGAGTTTCAGTACAACTCAAGACTTACTGTATTGTGGATTGGAATGATGTGTGACTTATTTGCCCTTCCCAAACAAAATCCTTGCACCTTTTATTATGGCAATAAAATTGTTTTTTGCAAAGTTCATTAGCATTATCAAATTGATTAAGAACAACTTGGCCTTTTCATAGTTTTTTAGCACATTAAATTGACTAAATCACCCCTAAAACAAAAATTATTTAACTAGATCCTAAATATATTTTTTTATAGGTATAGAATATTGAAATGGAATCATGTTTATGTGTCGATTATGAATTTATAAATTGAGTTGTGACAACTTACTTATTCTTAAAATAAAGAAAAAAATCTCAAGTTATTGTTCAATAATGTATGCTAATTCTAATTTCTATATCTTTTAGATAATTCCAATTTCATGAAAACCAATGAAAATACCCATACACGAAAAACTCAATTATGAATTAAAAATGGTTTTTAACATCATATGATTATTTGGTTCTTAAACTATTTTAACAAATTAAATGGATATTTCAAAATTTCAAACGATGATATTTTAATCATATTGCATTGACGTAGCTAGGGATAGAGAATGAACTAAAATGAAAGGGTGGATTACTAAGGGAATTTTTAGAAAATCCATCAGTTTGCTTGTCTTTAATAGAAGTGAGTAACTCCAGCATCCAGAGATGTATGCTTGCTTAGGCCTGCTTCTTGTTAGATCCAAGAATTCAAAAGCCCAATGGGCTCTAAAAGGGCTCAATGATTTTAATTGGATTGGTCTCTTCAGAGTGTTGAGCCTGTTTCGGTTTATACCCAATCAGACTGCCGGTTTTGATTAAATATGGATGAATTTATTAAATAATAAAATAAAAGATTAAATATGGATGAGTGAATCTTAAAGTAGTGTATTTTTTTTTTCATTCACGATAGAGGCATGCTTTTCCTTTGCTTTTCTTTTAGCTGGATTCTCAAACGGGGAGGGAAAAAACAAAAAACAAAAAACAAACAAGAATATATCATGTATTATTTTAAAATGTTTTCGAAGGTGTTTGGAAGTTTGTTTCCAATATATTTTTTTAAAATATATTATTTTATATAAATATTATAAAAAAAAAACCCCACAAATTGACTTTTTATTTTTTGGAGAAGAGTGATTTTCTAAAATTACAAGGTAAATTAAATTAAATTGGATTCGATGAGACACCAATACACGTGAAGCTAGAAATATCTATTAAAGGGGTAATTGTTTTTCACAGTTAATAAATTAGAATATTATGGAGTCAAATTTATACATTTTTTATAGTGGATAAATGACTTGATAATGTCTTTATAGATGTGTCTATTATGTATTCTTATAATATTATATTTTTTTTAATATATCTATTTGTGGATTCTTTTTATATCAAAATTGATATTTATTTTATTTTTATTTTTAAGAATATCATCAAGCTACACAATAATATATTTTAGATTATTTTCTTAAAAATTATTATTTTTATCTTTGATTCTAGAAAGACTCAAGGTTCGATCCTATTCATGCCACTCCTCCCATTATATGATTAAAAAATAGTGCCTCCACTACATCAATACAAATATCTTACAGCACATTTGAATTTTAAAAAAAAAGAAAAAAGAAAAAAAGATTTGACTTTAAAATATCAAATTGATTATTTATTTATTTATTTATTTTAGTGTTTCTAGTGATTTCAACATGCTAATATAAAATAAATTCTAAAAAGAATTATTTTAATAATTTTCAAGTCAAAACTGCTCTAAAAAACATCATACATCATAATCTCAAACACATAAAATAAAACATCATACATCATAATCTCAAACACATAAAATAATCTTGTTTTTTCTATTGATTACGAGGTCTATTTTTTTTTTTTTTTATGTGTATGAAAGAAAAAAGAAAAAAAAACAAGAATCTCAAACTTATGTGGGCTAGATAGAACCTTTTGAATTGCAAAATCCAAAACAAACAACTCCTCTAAATATACCTCACCCAAATCCAAAACAAACAACTCTTCTAAAGATACCTCACTATCGTTATCACTTATAATTTTCTATATTTTTCTTAGGAAGTCATATCTATCCTTCAATTCGCTTTGCCCATTGAATACTCTTGAAATGGTTTTTTTGGATGAGAAGAAACCTTATTTTCTAAAATTTATTCTATGGGTCTAGATAAACAAGTAAAATCTTGGTTGTTTCAGACTTTTACAAGAAATACACGTCCTGACTCGAATTCAAGATTTATTATACATATTATAAGCTGTTTGCCATTACATCACACTCTTATTATTAGTGTTAGCATAAATATGTAAGAAATTTTGTTTTTTTATATAAAAAAAATCCTTTTGATTTAAACTTAAAATTTATTATGCAAATCATAAAAATCACGCCTCTTGAGGCGAAGTTTCTTTTTCATTATAACTTTGTACAAATTTATGTAGACACTACTAACAAGAGGGGCCAATCGGGGACTAAAGATGGTGTTACACATTTATTGCAAGTTGCACCGATGAGGGGAGAATTTGACCATACAAATAAGTTTTGTTTAATTTAAATAAAAACGAAATTGTCCTTTGCCGTGATTGTGAGGTTGAATTGAGTTAGTGGATATATTATATGATTGAGTTAGTGGATATATTATATGATGGGGACTTGGTCGTCATCATTTTGATACAAAAAAGACGTCTCTGTATAAGGGGCAGCTAACCTTTTTGAAAAAAAAAATATATATATTAAGCTAATTTCCATGCATGGAAACTTAGTAATCATGTAAACCAATTTACATAAAAAACATGTAATGGTTGTCAACAATTAAGAAAAACTCTAATTCTAAATTTTAAAATTAAAGAACATGTTTGATAAATTGACTGAAATTTCTATGCGCCAATAAATTTTTTTTAAAAAAGTTGTCAATGTCAAATAAAAACAAAAACCTGATAAATAAATGCATACCAAAATCTCAAAGTTTTTTCATTTATATAGTGATTTTTCATGTATAAAATGAAAAATAATTTGAATTTCATTGCAACAAAATAATTTACTACTATAACCTCTTATTCTCATATTAATATATGTTACCTCTACAAAATAGTTTTTTTTTTCTTCATTTATCTAATAAAAATTAAAAGTAATTAGAATGGTTTGTGTGTATGTATAAATCTTGGACACTTTAAAATAAAATAAAATAAAAAAGGCATTTATCTAACTTAAACCCCTTTATCTTATTGACTTGCTTAATTTTTTATGGTAATATTTTGTTAGAATATTTGTTATTTAGACAACTTTTTATCATAATCATAATCATAAGAGTAAGTTTTAAATAAAAAATAATTTTGACATGAATGTATTGAATAATACATTGTTTAGGTGTGTTATGAGGGATTTTTTTGGCAACATTATTAAACCCGTCCTAACTTGATCATCAACTTTGAAGCTCCTCACCTCATCTCCTTACATAACTCAAGTGTGAAATTTAATTGTGTGATAGTTGATCTAATGTGATTTTTGTAATTTGTTTTAATTCAATTTATATGAGGTTATCATGATCTCATAACATGATATGCAGATTAATAGGTTAACCTGAATCAATCGAATATGTTATTTTTCAATGTTTATTAAAAATATATTATCTTAAATATTTTTTTAGAGTCAAACTATATTTTTACTTGTCATCATATTTATTTTTGGACTCACCAAGATGATCGAGTAGCGTTGGGTTAATCATCACATGGTTTAAGATTCTTAAATTAAAAAAATTAATATGATCCACAATATAGTGCAAATAAAATAATATAGTAGATCTATATTTTGTACTAAATTAAAAAATGATGTCCGAAAAGAAATTGATATTTCATTTTTCCCATAAAAAAATCAATTTTTTTATCCTTAACAAAATATTACCATTAAGTTAAATACATACAGAATTACTTGGAAATTATTTATGTTATTGTCATATGAAAAAAAATTGGAAAGGTTTGGCTCATCATTTAATTCCTCTAATCAAAATGAAATGGTTAACTGATTTGGATTGGACTGGTAATTAGCCAACATACATTCCCTAGCCGACGCACACTGAAACAACAGCTTACAAGAAAATAAATAAAATAAACCATGAAAACAAAATAAAAGCTAGTTTCTGAGGTGACACCTCTTGCACACCAGTACTGCTATTTTTTTTATTAACTTTCCCTCCCTGGGTTCTTTACAGCTTCCTGCCGTTTCTTTCAACAAAGTCAGCTCTTGCAAGCTTTTTGCAACAGTTGATGATCACTCTACATTAAAGAAGATTCGGCCTTTGCAAATTCTGTGGTGTTTTTTCAAGAATTCATTGCGTCAACTCAATTTCATGGGAAATGAAGAAGTCTTGCCCGCCATAGAAGGAGAAAGTTGCAGTAGCACAGTTGATCCTCCAATTCCAAAGGCACTGCTTGTGTTCCTCTCTTTGTCTATGCTCTAGTTCTTTATGTTTTCCTGCAAAAAAAATTAATACCTTTTTCTTTCCACTTTGTTTTCTTTACTTGTTTTATCAATGGCAACCTTTTTTTTTTGGTGGGCAATTATTAAAATCATGAATCATGCATCCTCTTTCCTAGTGGGTTTAAATTTTTTGACTTATATTTAGGGTGTCTTTCTTTATGCAAGAGCTGCACCTTACATGCCTTATTTTCCCATGCTTTTGTTTTGATGATCCTGGCATCATTAAATAGTTTTTTATTGTATCAAGGAAACCAATGTCAGAAAACTGAAAATCCGTACTTATGATGCTTCCAAATTTTCCTATGCTGTGTTTGACCCTTTAGAGGGGCAAGGATTGCCAAATTGTAAGACATTAGGAAAGTCAACAAGCAAAAAGGTTACTCGTGCTTTTTTTTTTTTTTTTTATACCAACTTAAGCCTTTCATTGCAGAGCTCATTTGCGGCAATGACAGAAGCGTTTTTCTCAGCATCTTGAAATGGTTCTTAACATAATTATTTTATTTGGCTAGACATGTTTTGTTTTGCTTTTATTTTGTAATTTGGGACATGATTAACGATCATATTGAATTTCAACCTGCTGTTAAAGCTTATCTCAACCCTCTTAGTATCTGGGGTTTCTTAGTTACTGATAGCACATTAATACTGGATTATCTTTGCAAAAGTATATCCTGTTTTTTCTTTTCTTCTTAATTCCGTGTTCTGGATCAGGAATATTGCAAGATTGTCATTAATTTATGATCTATGAATAGTGTGAGTTTGTGTTGGTGTATTGTGGTCGCTGGCTACCTATTTGACTTAAGTATTGGTTTTGCAAAAGACTATTTATCTGTTATGGAGTGATACTCAAACTTTCGTTGGTGATCCTTCTTAGGTTGGGAGTTCCACAGAAATAACCGAGGATAATCCAGAGGGACAGCACTGGAGGCACCGAGAGCTCAGCATAGAGATACAATCAAACAGTCCAGAGGATGCAAGATTTGATTTTTTGACAATTCAGACGCCCCCAATACCAAGTTCCACCCCCAAAAGAGTAAATTTTTCACCACTGCCTAGCCCTAGTTTTGGCCAAATGAATGAGCCCCCTGATCCCTCGTCATCAAAAAGCAAAACTAACATAAGAAGTTTACTTCCAAAGTTAAGTTTTAAATATCGGAATAGTACTTTGGATATCGAGATGGCCGCCGCCATGCTTGAACTGGGAGGTTCATCAGGAACAACAAAGCAGAAGCCATTCATTTCCAGGACATTATCTCTCACAAAGCTTTTTACAATCCGGACAAAGAGAACATCATCCTTACCCGTTACTCCTGTTGCTCACTCAAATCCAGAGTCTATGCATGGAGGAAGTATGATTAATCCACCTACTTCTGGTGTAAGTATCAACCTCTTCCGAACTTAAAATATCATATTTTGTTCAGGACTTTCATTTCTTACCTGTCTGGTAGTGCTTTATTAGCAACATGAAAAGGAATCTTGAAGGAATCGCTTCATCTATTGTTTTCATATCAAGATCAATCTATGGATAGTTGTAAAAATCACAAGATTGCAACAACCCGCAAACCATCAGAATGCATGCAGCATGCATTGTCTCTATGCTGATGAAAATCTTTCATTTATATTTATTGACTAGTCATTACTTATCCATACTTGTTGTTACGAGGTTGCCAATTCAATCACTAACTTCAATGGTTTCAAATCTTCTTGTAAGATGAGAAACTTTATTCTTTCAAAATTGTGACATGGGAACAGCGATGTGTGTATTTTGAAGGGTTATTTGCCTTCTTCTCTGAGTATTTTGAGCAGAATATCTCTGCTTTTATAGTCATCCTGAATAGTTAGAGAGGTGTTATCACAATACAACCATTCGAATTTCTGCTGGAGTGTTGGAAGTGGCCAATTCCACTTAGCTCTTTATAGTTCGTTTGTGCACTGAATGCATTTTACTGGCAGATAGATATATTCCTGGATACCTACTTTCATCATTCAAATGTAGTTTGGTGGTGATTCATATTGGAATTTGTAAGTATATTCGTCTGCTGAGTGATATTGCAACGGTTAACTGGTTTGTTAAGCACCTTTACCACTTGGTGCATCTCCTAAATCTTTCAGTTAGCTGATTTCCTTTATCTAACACAATTTGGTGCAAGGCAATTTTGTTCCTGACTCTTGGAGATTTCCTCACTTACAGAAAAGGCCCATTCATCGGTCACGCTCTGTCCCTGATTTTAGAAAAGATGGAAGCACAAGGCAGTTGGATTCTGTAGGTGGCCTGTTTCGTGTGGTTCCAAGTACTCCTAGAGTGGCTGAGGAGGCTGTCTCAATAATGACAATATCTAATGCATCGCCCAGGAATGATACTGGTATAGCCATTCTTTTAATTGCACTAAATTTTTTCCTCTCACCTCAAAATTAGAAGGCTGTAAAAAGATAAAGGAGGGGGGGTATTCATGGACATGAGAACCCATAAAAATTGTGGATTTTGTGGCCGAAAAAAGGCACAACTTGTTTTTAGTATTTTTGGGTTATCATTGATTGTTTGGGTATTTGAGCTTTCAACTACAATCCTTGCTCTTGTCATGTAACTTGTGATGACCAACGTTTGCCTTATCGTTAGCCTTGTGGTTTAGATGAAAATGATGGTGGAGAAGATATTCCTGAAGAAGAAGCCGTTTGCAGAATCTGCTTGATTGAAGTGGGGGAAGGTGCTGACACTTTCAAGATGGAATGCAGCTGTAAAGGTGAACTTGCATTGGCGCACCAAGAATGTGTTGTAAAATGGTTTAGTGTTAAAGGTAATAGAACATGTGATGTGTGCAAGCAGGAGGTTTTGAACCTACCAGTTACCCTTCTCCGAGTTCAAAATTCTCAGGCCATTGGTTCTCAAGGTCAAACTCAGCATCTGGAGGTTCCTCAATACAGGCATCTAAAGCTATTCCCTTTCTGCATTTCATTGGAACTAGATGTTCTTGGTTTTCTTATTTTCTTTCAGTAAAGTAATCTCTTCCTATCTGTATAAATAACATATATTAACCATAGATAGGCAATCAAATGTCAGGTATAACAAAGCCTCTACATGAATCAGAGCGAGGGCTGAAAGCATTCTGCTTGGTATCCTGGTTAAGCAAATAAACTTCCAATGCAAACTTGAGCGGGATCTATTTTAGAGCCAACATACATTACATACATGTTGAATTTTGAGTCAGCCACTTGATGCAAAAATGGCACAAGTGTAGGACTGTCTAATTTCTTGGACCAGAATCGGACAATGCTAGGTTATCAAGAATTAATTTAAAAACTTTATCGTGTCCTTTTGTTGTTCATATGTGTCTTTTTGCCGATTTGTGGTGTCAAAATTCGTTCTGGATTGATTTGAAATATTATTCTAGCTTTTAGCTGATGTTAGAATCCCACTGTTTCATTTTGGAAGATGGTTGCAAATTTTCTCAGGGTTTGGCAGGATGTTCCTGTTCTTGTCATTGTCAGCATGCTTGCCTACTTTTGTTTTCTTGAGCAGCTTCTGGTAAGTATAGCAACTCGATATACCTGCTCTTCAAGCCTACCACAGCACCTAATTTTGTCATTTTACAGGTTGGGAAAATGGGGTCTGGGGCAATTGCCCTTTCTCTTCCATTTTCCTGCATATTGGGCCTGCTTGCCTCCATGACTTCGACAACAATGGGTAGGCTGACCTTGTATCTGTATTCAGACAAATGCTTTCTTCTGGCTAATTTTGTGATATCATTGTCTCATTATTTGGAATTTGGGTTTAGTGAGGAGAAGGTATGTCTGGGTCTATGCAACTATCCAGTTTGGATTGGTGGTCCTTCCTGCTCACCTCTTGTATTCACTGGTGAGTGTTTCTTTCACTCATTTTTTTTTTGTTATTTCTGTTCTCTGCTCAACTTCAAATTCAAACTCTTTTACCGGGGAAATTGATTTGGTCTTAAGTTTCTAAATAAGCTCTACTAAGGGACTTGCTTAAGAATCATAGTACTTGCTTGTGGTTAAAACAATGACGAGTCAGGCTTTTGAATTGTTAGGTCAATCCCTCATTCTTGAAGATATAATAATGATTTGTATTGATGGTTTGTTTGTTGCTTCCTCAGCTTCATATGCAGGCTGTTCTATGTGTTCTCCTTGCCACATTTACTGGTTTCGGAGCTACGATGGTTGGAAATTATGTTATAGCTGAGATTATGAGATGGAGGAGAAGATGGATGGCTCAGCCAAATGAACAGCGTGGATCTCAGGATTTGAGACAACAACCTGCAATGGCTGATGAAACTGTGACAAATCCGAACCATCTACCAGCTGAAAATGGAGGTCCAGAAACAATGCATGTCATCTAATCTGTTGTACATTTTGATTCATCACTTACAGTCAATGGAAGCAAAAAATGGAGGGTTCCGGCTGTATTTTAGTACATACAAGGTCTGTCTTCATCATATTCTTCTTATTTTTCTAAAATAATGGGTATAAAACATGGTTGTTCAAGGAGGCTTACAACACACCTGGTATGGAACACCGCGTCTTTCGCATCCACCAACCTGGAGCGATCCCCACTGACCCTTGTCAGGGCCAGAAGATAAGTTTCATCTAGGTAGCTGTTGCGATATATAGTAAAGTGTGAAATACTAGGAATGTAATTCTTTCTTGGCTCTAATGCAGCTACTTTCTGGCGTTTTGATTATTTGTGAAGATGCTTGATTTCATTGGTTTAGACTTCATGGCGCCGAAGGAGGATCTCCTCAGTAAATGAACGAGGGATGGATAAAAAGGATCAGATCGAATTACATAATAATTTAAGAAAACTCATGTCATACTCATAAACCAAGCTTTAAAATCATCCAAATGTGCTGGGCGAAGAAATTGGGTAGCGCAGCTAGTTCTGAAAAGAATCAGCTGTAGCAAAACAGTATTCTGTCATTATTATTATTTCTTGGAACAGCAAAACAGTATTCTGTCATTATTATTATTTCTTGGAACAGGTGAAGCTTAAGCAGTTAACGGTTGATGTCAGTACTTAATGAAAAATTATTAGGTACTTCTAGGGGACTGCTTCCTCACTCGCATGAAAGTAAAACCACAGAAATTTGAGGGACCATCTTGGTACCTCAAAATCTGGGGTCTACGCAAGCCAGTTCCCCGACAAAGAGATTCGATTTGGGAGTCCACTCAGTTGGACTGGTAACAAAACAGACAAGGGCAGGGCAACACAGAGGAAATGAGAGAAAAAGTCACAACAAAAAATATCTAGCTAACATGGTATGGCTCCAGTTCAGCTTGGTGGCCAGAATAAACCAAATCAAGATAAATACATCACTGGTCTACCATAATCCCATGTTCCTCAACATAACTTTTGTGTCAAAACTCATAGGTAATACGAACCAAAAGAATAAATTTTCTTCCAAATTAAAGGTACATCCAAGAGAAATATATATCATCTAGCCATAACATGAAGCTTATGACATGTTACTGTTAGAGAGCTTCAGGATAGCTGGCTAAAATTATAAGGCTACTGTGAAATCTCATACCAGCAGAATCAAATGAACTTCTATCACCTCAGAAATGCAAATCTCAAAGGAGTAACTTCCAATTATTTCTGTCAGCAATTAAACATTATATAAGATACATTCTAGCAACAGCCGTTTTGTACTTACATGGGGTTTTCTCCCTCCCGAGCTCTTGGTGCCATAAATGGCATCTTATCTCTCAATATAAAAATGGGACACGGTTAATGGATTCCCCTGCAATTAGATCACATTCATCCAGCTCCACCTCTGAGATAATCAGCCGTAGAATAAGGATCAACAAACACACCAGCAAATTCAAATCAAATTCATGAAAAGGAGATCCATTTTGCCAAGGAAACTGCTGACAAATTTGGTCATTGCTTATATGCAGAACTGCCAGTCTTGCTTGACAATAATGGCTTCTCCCTCAAACTGGTACTTGAGATGGTTTCAGAATTGCTCGACTGGCTTTCTGAGGTTCCAGGTCTCATCCAGATTTTTATATGGCCTTCTCTACATACAGTAAGAACAGATTCCTGTCTAAATACTACACCAGAAAGAGGTTCTGTGTGAACACGGTGAGATACTACAGGAGAAAGCTTTGGAACATCACGCATGCTTGGAGCAGGTTGCAGAGTACCAACTGGGATAACACTGTCCCAGTGGGAAGACTGACTTCCAGTACTGAAAGTAGGAGATCCACCAGGAGGGCACCTGCGTAATGGCACTACAATCTCATCCATTTCCAGGTCCCATAGAAGCAACTGTGTGTCCTGTTGACAAAACAAACAAATTGCAACATGGTTAGTTAGGAAGCCTTTTTTAAAGCACACAGGTACTACAAGGAGACAAAATATTGGAGAAAACTGGGACGATAATGTTATAAGAGACCATACAGACACCTCAATCCCATCAAATCACTAGATTTTAACCCATACAACATGTTCTCTACTGCTGCAGGGATTGGTTTTCACTGTCCAAATTACTTCAGCCAACTTTTATTACCAAGTGTTTGGAAAATAAACATGCAGACAGGTCCAATTCATTGCATATATACAAAAACCCAAAACTCTTGCTGCTGATCAATCTTATCAGTTTTACGCTGAGCTAGCAGCTAATTGTACACTTAAATTATTATTTTGACATATAAAACGATAATCACAATAACTCAACTTTTTAATCCGACCAGGCTTCGAACTACTCCCCACATTCTTTTATTAACTAGTTTCTATGCATTGCACATGTAACACAAAAATAATACAATTAAATTCATGCATGTTAATATGTATTTGCAAACTAAAAATAACCATAAAAAAGTCATCAAAAGTTAAAATACATAGCTCTGTTTATTTTGTCGTCTTCTTTATTTTAAGGCTCCATTTGTTTCATGAAAAATAAATTGTATGTGGGTAGTAGTTTCCTAAAAACATTATACTTTTCATTGTTTAGTTAACTATATGAAAATCATTGCTTTATTTGGTATGTAATAAAAAATAGTTGTTAAGGAAAAAGAAGAATTAATTTGTGGTTGAGCCTGGGATTTATTGAAATGTAGTCTAGCAAAATATTTTCATCTTGAGAACTGCAAGTTGTTTTCCCATGTTTTATGTTTTTCTTATACCATAAAATATTTTTCATTGACAAAGTCTTCCTATGTAAACCAAACATGGGAGAATGAGAAATATTTTACAAAAGCAAATTTTATGTGAAAGAAACTTAATAATTGAAGTCTCTTTCTGTAGAATAAAAAACTGAAAACACCCCTTCAACCATTATTTTAAATACCCAAAATCTTGCAGGAAAAAGGCCACATAGCACTTATATTGAATAAAAGGATAATGAAAAGATATCATCTTCAAGATAGTTTTCTTTCTTAAACCCTATAAAAAATATACACCACATTTGAGACCAACAGACTTGGTTTTGGCAACTGTGTACCATCACCCAGAATCACTGCTGCCAAGTATTAGCAACTATGTGTACCCCTACCCAGAATCACCACTACCAAAAATAAGCCTCTTGTACATAAAAAAGGAAAAAGAAATTAAGCTTCTGAGACTCGACACCAATTCGATTGCTGTCTCCACGAGGAGTAAAATGTCATATTGAGATGAGAATAACATGCATGATGGCACAAGTTTACATAGGACTAACTAGAATTTGTGATGAGGTAGAATACCTAAAGGTAGTAAATAGAAAACAATGAAGGCCAAATCAGTTATAATAATAAAATAAACTATGTTCATCAAATTAAATGCTTTAACATAGCTTGTGCTTTTATTTATAGCAATCAATATGTTTATTCCATCAATATGAATACTCTCCTAGTTCTACAGTTTTGCGAGAGCTAAAACACTAAATATTAAGTATATTTCTTATTTAGAATGATTGCTTTCAAAAGCACCTTCCCAGGGTTATAAAAACTCAGTCACCTTTGCTTCACTATTAACTTTAACCAAAGTGATGCATCATGCTCAGCACCCAGATTTTGGTTTTTTGGATATCACATCCAAATCCTATGGCCTTTGTCTGCCCTGGAACTTAAAATTACTTTCATCTAGCTGTAGCAGGACAACCATGAATTGCAATACAAAAGTTGAGCATACCTGACCAACAGAACCAAACCGGTACACAACATTCTCCCCTGTGCCGTCTGAATTAGGTGCTGACCAATATGAATCAAAAGCCACTCCACTCACCTGCCAGCACCATCAGATAAGAACAGTATAAGATGATCAGAATCATGTAACACACTATCAACCGCCATTATTTGAGAATATTACCCATGAATTGTGTCCTTCACCCCAAGCAACAACTTTCCGATCTTCCATACTCCAGACTTGAACTAAATCATCTTCTCCTCCAGTCAAAATATACTTCACATCCATGCTGAGAGGGTGACACTCGTCATCATCAGTTTTCTTGTAAAGCAATATCAATAATTGAAATGCAAAAGACCAGCAGAAGAGAACGACTTAGTTTAAATAAAGGTCTTAGGGTATCAGTCTAGAGCCATGGCTTCTTTCCCATGTTAACAACTACAATAAAATGTTGGATTTTTTTCTCAAAAAATAGCAATGAGTTATGACTTGAAAACTGGTAAACTAGTCACCTCCAAGCACAACAAAGAAGAGCACCATAATAACTTTTCCCACCACATATAAGTTGTCCTTTTGAATAGTCAAAAACTCGCAAGTAACCTGCATCATAAAAAGACTAATATCAATTACATTAACTACCTAACACAGAATAGAACAAGAAGAAAACATTAGATGCAACAATAAGTACAGTGTTGTACCATCTCTTCCAACAGTTGCTAAATAGGTCCCGTCAGTTGAGAAAGCAATGCCATTGATTGAACCTTGGCAAATATGCCATCTAGCAATTGGGTTACTCTGCATGCAGTTTGTAAGAGTCATGGAAAGAACTGGATATTTTTGTTGGAAGTATAGAGATCAAGAAATAATGGGTGGAATAAGAATGAGAAAAATAATCTATCACATAAGATGCCCATGGTTCTAGTTAAAGATGGTGTTCTTATAATGCCAAAGGGAAATGAGATAATGACATGCAAATCTAATAGAAGCATCTAAAAAGACGAATAGATAACACCAGTGGGCAGGGGAATTGGAAAACTACAAATGAGGTTGAGTGACAGAGCCTGCTTCACTCAACCTCCAGTCTCTCCAATGGCACAATTTAACAAAAAAAAGTATGGTGCTTAGAGAGTAACTAGTGACATCCTATTAGTTACTCCACTGGACCCACATTTAAAAAAAAAAAAAACACATGCAGGGGAGAATCCAATCCAGGACCCACCAATTGGAAAACTAAAAATGAGGTTGAGGAACAGACCCTACTTCACTGGTCTCTCCACTGACACAATTTAACAGAAAATTTTATGGCGCTCAAGAGTCACTAGTTGTATCGTATTAGTTACTCCTGACCCACATTAAAAAAAGAGAAAGATGTGCAGGAGAGAGAAAATCAAATCCAAGACCCACCAAGATAACACAAGGAGGCATGGGGAAATGAAAAACCTACAAATGAGGTTGAGCAAAAGAACCTGCTTCACTACTCTCTGACACAATTTAATAAAAAAAAATTATAGTGCTCATGGAGTAACTACAGTATCCCACTTATTAGTTACACCAGAGTCCCACTTTGAAAAAAGAGACAAACACATGTAGGAGAGAAATCAAATCCTTGACCCACCAAAAATGATAAGCATATCTCCACCTAATCTTTCCCTCTCTTCTTTGTGTCTATCTCTTCCTTTAAAGTGGGCACAGTGGAAATAAGATGTCACTAATTAATTCTTGGGCACCATAAAATTAAACCAATTTAACTCCTACCAACAATCTAAACTTCAGTTGGGTTAAATCCTGAGATTTTGGGAACCTATGTTGCACACTTCTTGCATATAGAGTAACCAAATTGGTATGTTCCAACAATCAATAAAACTAAAATCTTAAACTATTTATTTCACAACACTTCAACTATATTTTATATACTTCATATTTTCCCTATAATTCATCATTATTCCACTTCATTCCCTATATAGTTTAAAATTTCAATGTTACCCGTGAAATGACAGAAAAGTCTCAATGTTAACCCTGATTGTTGAGTGGCTAACAGAATTCAACAAAAAATTCACCCTTTTCAAACTGTTTTCTTTATTTCATTTCTCGTCCTTTCTTTAATAATACCTACAAAACCCAAACTCATGAATTTACAAATATACATAACAAATTCATTTATGCCGAGATACATCTGATGAAAGTTGGTCAATCAATACTAATGGATGAGCAGACAGACTTGACTGTAGAAACTCGTCCAAGTAGTCAAGCACATAACCCTCCATGCACCAAGAAGAAAAAATAACAGCATTTACTATATTGATTTTAGTTATTAAAAGAGACATGGCCAGTGTTTCATTCACTATTTCTCTCTAGACAACAGTTGGAACAATACAAGAGTGAAAACAGAGTTACCCAATAAATTCTCAAACAAACATGAAAGTGAATAAGTATTGACAAAAAGAATGACCCAACACCATGACTAATTGTTGCTATGAAAATATGCAGAACTCTAAACTTCTATGTATATACATCGAACTTAACTTGGTAACAAAAACAAAATGGTTTTGTGTTTCATGGGTATTTAAACAGTACTTTGCCATGGTAATTATTGAAGAATAGGAACTACCAGATGAAGGGTGAAATAACAGATATACAGTGGGAATTACCAAACATGAAAATTACAGCAAAGGATAATTGCTTCTGGATTTTAAAAATAATTCCCAAGTAGAGAATTGCTTGAACCATTAGAAACCAGGTTTATGAAGCATTGATCAAAGTAAGACTACAACATGGTATTTCAGTAGCAAAAGACACTTTCTACCTTACTGTACCGGGCATGCGAAACAGAGAATTGACTTTGATCTTTGATAACAGGAAATGAAGAATCACCAGCACCATCCTTGCTCTGGATGAAAAGATCAGTAATAAAATAGATAAGATCTCTTGATACAACTTGACCAATGGAATTTTAGGGAAGATGATAAAATATAATTTTTTTCAAGTTGGAGGCTTACCTTTTCATAAATGTACAAATTACCATCAGCATGAGCAACACCAAAAGCACCATCTCCTCCAGGCACCCATGCAATGCTCATACATCGGCTTTAGAAAATGAGCAGCATTAATTAAATTGGTTTTGCACATAACAATCAATGGTCACAAGGGAATATATATACTTGATGAATATGATTTGTTAACAGAATGGTCTTTTTGTATAACACCTCTGCCCAGAGGTATTTTTTTCCCTAAAAACAAAAAGGAAAACCAAGATTTCAGAGTTTCTAGAAAATATCAAGCTAGAAAAGTGAAACATTTCGAGTATATATTCCTTGGACTGCTCGAAAGCTTTTAGCTTATAGAAAGCTCTGTACTGTACGGAAAAAAGTTGCACACCCATGCAATATGAGCATTTGGACATTTTAAGGTCTGTTCTGTGATTGATTTCACAGGGTATAGCATTGACAGCACCCAGTGACACAGACAACAAATAAATCACTTTTTATGTGCTTTAATTTGATTCTATGATGCAAGGTGGGGTTTTTTTTCCATGATAATTTTGAAATTTGTTGGGAATTTATAACTTTAGGCTATTTTAGGTTAAAATATTTAATTGTGAAATGAAAATTAAAAAACCGTCTCTTAAGCTCAAACTTGCAACAACTAACATCACCGAGGATTCCACATTTCTCAGAACCTTCTCTGTGACTTGCGTTATGACCAAGCCAGACTAGTTTTGACAACAAGATCATAGTTAAATAAGATAAAGCTTGGAAGTACAAGCATGCATGATAATGAAATATATTCAAAATATGAAGGCAGAGCACTATAGTTATTCTTGCCTGTTACTAACTGAACCATCTTTGTTATAATGCTGGGCCCCAACTAGCTTCTTTCCAACATCCTGTAATTGCTGTCTCAGTGACACTGAGTAGACTACAATAGCACAAATATTGCCCAATAAAATCAGAAAGTTTAAGTTTTTAATTAAAAAAAATGCAATCCAAACTAAAGTTGAGATTTTACCATCACCAGAACTCAAGCCAATAAGCAAATCATGTCCATCCTTAGCATCTTGGTCAAAGGCATGGCACACAGGGTTTGAATTACTAAAATGGATGGATTTTATTGGGTCCTATATTCAAACCAAGAAACTCTTTAATACCTAACTCATGTTTCCAGTAAGAAAAATATCAACAAAAGATATCGAGTTACCTTATCCTGTGAATTTAAATCGCTTATGAAGATGGCATCCCCTACATTGAAGATCAAGTAAGTCCCTTTTCCATCATAATTTGTATTAATCATTGAATTACTTGAGCTCGAAGCCCCCAATGATCCAATCCTACTACTAGTACTACTAATACTTTTACTCCCACCATTCCCTCCAACAAAGCTAAGTGCACGGCCTCCATTGCCAGTACCCAACAACCTAGCAGCAGCTGATCGTACTCCACTGCTAGCACTGAAACTTGAAGGTTGGGCTGTTGGGGTTGATGGGGCTGGCTTGTCCTTGAGATTAGCTAGGGTTACCTGATAAACAAATTTAACCAAATTTCTTTTTAAGAACTCAAATTGAGAAATTGACAAATATACAGTCAGGCATCATCACATTAACTAAATGCCAATATCAAAATTTGGCAGATAACCTAGTAAATGTTGATTCTAATAAATGGGCATTAACCAAGTAGATGATAACTGACCAAAGCCAATCAGTTGTGATTTCAATAATAGGATGTTGCTAAAAAACCCCTAGAAAATTAATGAATTCTCAATGCTAATACAAAATAGCAAAAACCACAACAAATATAAGGACAATGAGAAAAAAAATAAAACTAAAGAGTCACCAACCAAAACTAACACAAAAGTTACAAAAATACATAACTTTTACAGGCTGCTTGGAAACTTAAGATTCGAGTAGAAATGATATCATTTCAACACCATTTACTCAATTCTAGTGTTTGGAGAGCTTTAAGTACAATATATGAATTCTACAACCAATTAACATTACAGATATTTATAAATTTGCAAATCACAAGGGGTGTGATTTGCTTCAGAATTGACCCATTAAAAAATAATCCCATTAACACCCTTCTCTCTCTCTCTCTCTCTCTCTCTCTCTCTCTCTCTCTCTCTCTCTCTCTCTCTCTCTCTCTCTCACACACACACACACACACACACACACACACACACACACACACACACACACACACACACACACACACACACACACACACACACACACATGCTTGGAATATTTTGTGTTTTATAGATGTGTGAAAATTGGATAAATGATGGATTTTCACTAGCTCAAATCGAATGAATTCCACAGTTTTAAAACCTATTTCAAACAAAAAAAATCAATTAGCAAATCAATCTACTTAAATAGATGAAATCAATTCTAGCATGGAAGTGTTTCCAAACAAGCAGCAAACGAAATGGGCAATCCACATAACGCTTCGAAACCAGAATTAACCCCCCCAAAATCTTATAACGTCATTATTTTGACTATCAATGAAAAGAACAAAAAGAAAAAAAGAAGACCTGTGTAGCAGTTTTTCCATGGGCATAGTGAAGTAGACCAGAAGGATGTGTCTTTTCATAGTGAAGCTTATAACGTCCTTCTGGGGTTTTAAAATAAGTCTTTAATCCTGGTGATTGCGTGTTCGCCGATGTAGATGACGTTGAAATCATGCCGTTGCTTGTGTTGATCATGGTGTCCTTGCCTTCTATTGTTGTAGACTTTAAAGCATCGGATCATGACACTAGGGTTTGATCACTCTTCTTTTTCCAAAAATAGAAACGATTTACTGGTGGGTTTTGATTTTTAGAGAGATTAGTTTTTTTTTCCTCTTACTTTTGCTATGCTGTTTCTGGGTCTTCAATGGAGATCAGAGAGGGAGGGGGAGTTTTGGATCCTCTGTTTTGGGTCTTAGTTGATGTTTGTTTTGCTTTTGTTATTTTTCTAAGGATCCGTTGTATTTGACTTTTGAGGATTAAAAGTCATGTAAATGAACGGTGGAGATGATAGAGAAGGTTTGAAAGTGTTATAAACCAGCCAATGAGAGGAGAAGAATGTTGATAATGAACGTGTATAAATTCAACTCCCTAAAAAACAGAGAGTGAGTTTTGGTTTGTTGAAGTACTTCGGACTCGTTTTTATAGTTTGAGGAAATGTGTTGAACATCAAGCTGTGTCTCAAGCAGATCATGGTGTATTCTGAAGGTTTGAGCTTGTGTTTTAAATTTCTTATTTTTTTATTTTTAATTAATTTTCTTTTAATAATTTTAAATTATTTTAATATATTTATATCAAAAATAATTTTAAAAAATAATATTTTAAAAAATAATCTTAACCACAGTTCTAAATCTCAGTTAAATGCATGCAATACATTGATTGTAGGATATTCTTGTGGGCCTAACAATTTGACCCCATGCTTTTATTTTTTACATTGCTTTTATGTTTATGGTAAAGAAATCCGCAGAGTGAGATTTTAGTCATAGCCTTGGTAAGAACTTGAACATTTTTTCTTGTTAATCCATTCCATGCCAGCTGTAATATATTGCATATTATTGTATAGACAATTATTTTATTTACAAATTTTAGTCATAGCCTTGGTAAGAACTTGAACATTTTTTCTTGTTAATCCATTCCATGCCAGCTGTAATATATTGCATATTATTGTATAGACAATTATTTTATTTACAAATTTTAGTTCATATAAAATAGTTGTATATTGTTACCTTATTTAAAGATATTGTGTTAACTTTTCTTTTAATAAAAAGAAATCCTACATTAACACTCAAGCTATTTTGACATGTTATCAGAAAAAAAAATTTAATTTTTTTGTTTAATTGTCTAAATTATTGTTTTTTAAGTCAAGTTACAAGATCCTTATTTTTCGATTTCTATCTTGAAACTTTTTTTTTAAAGTGAGGCTATCAATAATTTCTAGGTATAAACATGCTTTACTTTGATTAAGCATTGTAGCGACATATTGAGTATTTTAGGAGTTTATACTCTTAACAATTTAAAGTCCTTTCAGCATCAAGGTTATTTTTTTTTATACCAGTTCAATTATTTTCTTTTGATTTATCATAATGGGAGAAAATTATATCATTCATTTTAATTAAAAGAATTACTTCACTTGAGTTTTTCATTTCAAGATGATCGTGAATGATAAAGAATTACGAGGTTGAGTAGATGTACCATTCAAAGCTCTTATTAATACTAATAAGATTGATTCTCGGAAGAGAAATGACTTTTGTATTATCTATTGGTTACTAGTTTCTATTAAACCACATATGGTGAAGAGAAAGGAGTTAATTTGAGTACTCTTAAATTTCAAATGATTGCTACTAAGTTTATTTTACTTCTTGTATATGTGAATAATATTATCATTACAAGGTTTAACTCTCAATTATTATGCATCAATAAATTCAACCTTTTGCCTTCTTTCATATGAAATATCTTGGTCTTCTATAATTTTTTTTTTTTTGGTTTAAAGGCATGTTATTGTTTGACTTGAACATTTCTATATTAACACAAGTATACTAAAGACCTTTTCATCTTAGTTGGTCTTTCATCTAAAAACCTGGTTCTTAATCGAATAGAGATCAATTTGAAGATATAAAAAGATGATGAATCGTTATGATCTGATCCTTTATCATATAGGCAATTGGTAGGGAGTTTGAATTATTTGACAATTATTCAAACTAATATTTCTTTTGTTATACAACATATTGTTCAGTTTATATAGGCTCTTCACCATTTTTACCTGGCTATTGCACTATACACTCTTTATTTTTAAAAGATTATCTTGGTCATGAGTTATTCTATACTAAGACTTCTTTATAATTGATGGGTTTTAATGATACAGAGGGTTGATTGTCTGAATACTCATCATTTAATTACTATATAGTGCACATTTCCCGGTGATGGTTTTAATCTTGAAAGAATAAGAAGCGAGATTAAGTCTCTAAATCCTTATTTGATCCTGGATTTCATGTTATGTCATGTGCATGCTTCAAGATTATTTGGTTTTAAGGTTTATATCAAGTGAAGTTGGTTTTCTTTAGCTAACCTTTGATCCCATTTATATTGATAACACCATTGCTATTTAAATAGTTATCAATCTAGTTTTAAACATATTGAAGATATTTTCATTTTATTTATAAATCATTATACTAACATATGATTACTCTTCTTTATATTTCTATTAGGTTTCAAAGGGTTGATGTATTCTCCAAGACTTTATCTCATCAATGACATCAATTTATGGTTGATAAATTAATTCTTTATAATTAGTCAACATTAATTTAAAAGGGTTATCATTTGTAAAATCTAGTTTATTATTGTATAGCCGATTGTTTGATTTAGGAAGATTGATTAATAGGAAATAATTGTATATAATTGGCTTATTTAAGAAGATAACTATGATATTAATTTTATATAACTATGATATAAAGTGATTATAGGCTATAATTATGGTAATAATTTTCTATTTAATGAGAATATGTCTACTATTAATAGGTAGTTGATTTTATTTTTTTTTGTTAAAACAACCATAACATTTTATATCAGTTAAAAAAATAAAATAAAACAATATAATTTTTACTTCATTTAAAATTTTGATCTATTATGAATTTTAGCCAAAGCGTTCCGATCGCATTTCATATGTTCTGTTTTGACCTTTTAAAAAAAAGAATTAATTCTTTACCTGTCCCCAATTTACGACCGACACTGGAAATGACACCGCGATTAACAAGGGTCTTGATGGCAAGGAAATTATAGCCGAGGTAAGTGAGACGAAAACCGTCGTATTTGGAAGAGTCGTGGTGGAGGAGGTTGTAGGTGCCACCGTGTTTTAGAGTCCGGCGGGGACTATTTCATGGCTTCGCATCCCCATCTGTACGACTTTTAACACCGTGAAGTCATCTTTTGAGAGATAACGCAACACATTGAGATCTAGTTTCATGTTAATGAAAGGAATCAATCAGACGATGCCGCCGCCATTGTCATCGTCTCCCCCAGAAGTAGTAACTCGTAGGTCTCAACAAACAAAATAACAAAAGAGCTCTGGACTAGCACGCAAAAGAGAGACACTATAGAGACTAGTACTACATGGCAGTTGAACAAATAATTTTTATAATTGTTGAGATTATAATATAATATTTATATATATAAAATTTAATATAATGAAATAGATTAATAAATCATATTATAACAATAACAACATCAAAATATTAACATCTAAAATTATTATTATTACTACTAAAAAATAAAAAATATTAAATTCCTCAAGAAAAAAAAAACACAAAAAAATAACAAAAGAATAAGTAAGAACAAAAAAAAAATTGTTGTTGTTGTTGTTATTATTATTATTATTATTATTATTATTATTATTATCACTGAGTTAATAATGAAAAAAACAAAATTATTTCAAAGACTAAAAAAAGCTTAAAAACTTTAACGAAAAAACAAACAAACAAACAAAATAAATGATAAAACAAAAATAAAAATTATCAGCTCAAAAATTTCATTGACTTGAAAAAAAAAACTAAAAGAAATAACAAAGAGGAAAAAGAAAAGAAATATCAATTTTCAAATGATCATAAACACAAACTAAAATTTAAGAACTAAATTTTTCAAAAAAATACTACCTAAACAAAAGAGAAAATAATAAAAATTATTCGATTAACCCGTGAAAAAAAAATCTCAACAACATTAACAAAAGAGTAAAAAATATTAGCAAAAAAATCATTTCACGTGAAAATACTAATAAAAAAACTAATAAAAAACCAAAAGAAAGAACAAAGAAAAAACTTTAGAAATATCAATTTTTAAATGATCACAAACACAAACTAAAATTTAAGAACAAAATTTTTCAAAAAAATGCTACCTCAATAAAAGATAAAATAATAAAAATTAAAACCAAAGCTAAGAGCGTGCGGGCGCCCACACACACACACATAAACGTGGACAAAAATATGGACTATTTAAGAAATATAAAAAATAAAAGAAATAAAATAAAAAATTAAAGTATAAGGACTGAAATGAAAACTAAATATATTATCAATTTCAATCAAAAGACAAAATTGAAAAATTCAAATCTTCTGTACCGAATATATTAAGGGATTTAAAAGCAATCCAAAAATTAAAAGAATAAGAAATAAAATGAAAATACAATATATAATCAATTTCAATCGAAGGATACAATTGAAACAAATCAAAACTTACATAACAGAAATAAAGACCACACGAAACAATTAAAAGAGAAGGGATTGAAATAAAAAAGACATAAAATCGGGGGGTATACGTGTAGTTTAGGTAGCAGGAGAGAGGAAAGGGGAAAAAAGGTTCAGCCGCCCACCCGCTCTTCCCCCATCCATCGTGTGAGGTCACGCGTCATTCCATTAGAAAGAGGACACGACGAAGAATCGATGGAGACACCAGACGACCATTTTCCGCCACCTTAATTGGCCTCACACGCCGCACGAAAAGAGCGTGAGGCCAAATACTATCGGTCACGTGTGCCACATGCGCCAACAGTATTTCGAGAAAAATAATAAACAATTATGGTCAATTACTGGTCTACCCCTGTGACCAAGTCATCAATTTTGTCTTATTAGAGGTTATATCTGTATTTAGCCATTTTTAAAACATGTGAAATTTCCTTGGCACCCTTCCCGCCCAGAGCTGATTTTTGTCTTTTTCGAGGAATAGAATAGTTATTTTACTGTGCAAAGTAATATATAAAAATCAATAAACTGGTGACCCAAACCGGACCAAAGATGTGTAATTGCTGCGACACCCCTCCAGCCAATACTCTTTTTTTTTAATCTTTTTTGAGGGACAAAACCGTTATTTTACTATGCAAAATAAAAAATAATCAGTAAATTGGCTAACTAAACGACCCGAAACGACCCGAAAACTGAGCAATACAATTGTAATCCACAGTGATTTGTCTCACAAGCTACAGTAACCCAGCCATGAGCTCTTTAAGTATATAGTATAATTAATTTGTGGGCTAGGCTTTACATGACTGATAATAAAATTAATTTGAGATTATGTTTGTTTGATTTTGTGTTTGTATTGTATAATTTAAAGTTAATTTATTTTGAATTTGAATTATGTTTGTTAAATTAATTTTTTTTTTCATATATATATATATATATATATATAGTACAACCCCGAAACAGAGTACCGAAACGCTCCGAAACCGAAATATTTCATTTCAATTGAAAAAATAAAGTCCAACCAAAGTGGAATTGACAACTTTGATTTAGACCATTTGAATAATGCATATTTAACAATATCAACCAATTTACTCAAAACCTTTACACCATTACTCTTTCTCTTCATCATAGGTAATTTCTTTACTTTTACTAAATGAATAAATTGATATAAAAGCACTAATTAGAGACCCACCAATATTAGAGAGAGGTTGTTTATAGATTCCATCACCATCTAATTTATTTTAACTTTATCCTATGCTAAAATTTCTTTTTCTATATCATTGCCACTCAAAGACATGTTTCCATAACTTCATGCTTTTAAACATAAATTCCAAGAGATTGTAAAGTGAAAATGCCTTTTCCAAGACTTAAAACCTTAAAAAGGTTTTCTAAAATATATTTAATTTATCAAACTTGATCAAAGCAAAATATAATATATGATAATAAAAATAAATTAAACCATCTTTAACCACTCATTTAGGACTTGTTTACTGTCCACTTTCACATTGTTTCTTATCATTCCAATCAAATTCACTATAATTAAGCATGTCTTCTTTGATTTGATATTTCTCCTTCAAACTTTTATTCTTGTTCTTACAATATTTCTCGGTGAGACACTTCTATAATTTATTTATTTTTATCCTAGGTGCAAGTTTTTTCAAAAGTTCTAGGTATGAATTGACGTAAATCAAGTTTGTTATTGTCAACTATGATTTCCTTCATCAAACCAATAAATACATTTCTTTTCTCATCAAATCATACATGTGTAGTCACCAATTATCATAAATAAATCTAAACTAAGATCAGAGATCATAATGTTAACAACTCAAATTAAATTAAAGATATTACAAAAACATCCATACATGACAATGTATATGCTCCTTTAAAATTCAAAATATAATACATGGATTATTTTCTTTTCTTCTTACAAATATATTAACAATGCTTGATTATTTTTATTTTTTTAAATTAATTCAATTTAGAACATTGCTCGAGTAAATAATCTAGTTATGTAGTAAAAAAAACCAAGAAATGAATTTAAAGTCGACGAAACAATGTATTAACACAGAAAGACAAATATCAGTAATGCCTATTCCTGGAATAGAATTTCCTCTGAATACATATATTCCATTGCCTACAGAACAACTCAAACTCAAACATGACGAGCAACAAATGCCATGTCTGAAATCTCCCATTACTACATGCTGTAAATCATCATGTTTTCTCCATCTAGGATTTTCTATATGGATATCGCAGAATCGTTTAAATTTCATCGACAATCAGACAAACGCAAGCTTAATCTCAAAGTTATATCCATAGTCCCCTCCTCAACATTGTTGTCATAGTCATTAACAACCTTAACTAATTGTTATTATTGACTGCTGAAAACTTGAGCTCAAAGGTTGCTTCTTGGAGTTGTCCCTGATCACAAGCAACAACCAGTGCATCATTTCATATTGGTGCCCACACATTCTTGATTTACATTGAGAGGATAATATAAGTTATATTCTGGGATATCACTATAGAGTTTAAGTTTTTAGATAAAATAGTTTTATGATATGATATTAGAGCTTTATTGACCCAACATGTATAAGTTTGAATCTCACCACCATCATTCTATTTTATAAAAATCATGCACAAGGTAGTGTATGTCTGTCCAAGCTTCAAGCCTAAATAACTTTCACTTGAGTGTGTGTATTAGAGAATAATATAAATAATATCTTAAGACCTCACTTAACAAGTTAAGTTTTGAGGTGAAATGATTCATTTATATAATATCTTAAGAGTTATGTTAGAGGATAATAGAATGAGAACTTATCTAAGAACTTAAATTTTTAAATGAGATAATTTCTCGACATGTATTTCCGGCCTTGCAAAGCAATATCTCTGGATTTCCCTACCTTACCAGTAGGATCAGCATTGAGGTTCTCCTCTCACCTTCAAATTTATACCCTTTCACCTAACTATAACAACCATTGAACATATCCCCCCCCCAATATATACACACTCAAACTCTTCCCACTCGTTCCTTTCTTGATATTCTTCCTCTACAGCTCCACCACTGTCGCTCAAACCCCATCACCAGCACCTTCGGGTCTGTTAGTTTAATAAATTCAGTTTAGTATAGTTTGTTATTTTAACAAACTATAGGAGTCAATTGTCTGTTAAGAGTCAGGTATATACTGACTTATTGTTAGCTGTTATTTTGTTGTTTTTACTTTCCAGAATTCTTCAAGCATGTGAAGAACTGGGCTGCCTTTCAATTCGTGTGTATGGCTATATAAGCCAAGAATCAATTCAATCAATTACCGAGTATTATACAGAAAAGGTCCTTAGCAATTTATCAATTGGTATCAGAGCCTTTTATTCACAAATCTTGAGTGAGGAGAGAAGAATCGTGAGTGAGGAAAGAAGAGTGAAAAAGAAGAAGAACCCAAAATTCGCTGAGAAGAATCTTGAGTGAAGAGAGAAGAGTGAAAAACGAAGAAAACCCCAAAAACCCAGAAAAAATCCAAAAAACCCAGAAAAAAACCAAAAAACCCAAAATTCTCGTAACAATGGCAGACAGAAGCAGCACTGGATACGTACCCAAGTTTTTGGGACACTATGATCACTGGGCTGAGCTAATGGAAAACTTGCTGCGTTCCAAGGAGTTCTGGGATGTTGTGGAAAATGACAACACAATGAAGGTTACAGGAGAACCAAGAACTCTCTCCTCAGTGGTGGCAGGTAGTCAATCACCCACTGAGACCCAAAGAAAGGCATATGAAGAAACAAGACTAAAAGATTTAAAGGCAAAGAATCTGTTATATCAAGCAATTGATAGAGAGATGCTGGAAACCATTCTTGACAGAAGCTCTGCAAAGGCCATATGGGACTCCATAAGCAAAAATTTCAAGGCTCTACAAGGGTCAAGAGAGCACAATTGCAGTCACTACGCTGTGATTTTAAGGTATTACGCATGAAAGAAGGGGAGTCTGTGAACAATTACTTTGCTAGAGTTTTATCCATAGCCAACAGGATGAAGGCTCATGGAGAAAATGTCAACGAAACAATGATCACTGAAAAAATACTTAGGTCTATGTTAGCTAAATTCAACTATGTGGTGGGTTCAATTGAGGAGTCAAACAACATGTCTACAATGACTATAGATGAACTCCAGAGCAGTCTTCTTGTGCATGAGCAAAGAATGAGGAGTCAAGGGGAGGAAGAACAAGTCCTCAAGGTCACTGTTGAAGGGAAACCTGGAAGAGGAAGGGGAAGAGGAGCATGGAGAGGTGGACGTGGCAGAGGAAGGCAGAGTTTCAATAAGGCCACAGTGGAGTGTTTTAAATGCCACAGATTAGGACATTTTCAATATGAATGTCCTAATTGGGCAAAAGGTGTTAATTATGCCGAAGTGGAAGAAGAAGAAGAAGAACTTCTTCTAATGGCATATATTGAAGATGAGGAGTCAGATGCTATCTATGCAAAAGAGGAAGAAGAAGAAGAAGACCTTCTAATGGTATATGTTCAACAGGAGAAACCAAGCAAAGACAGTGCATGGTTTTTAGACTCAGGATGCTCGAACCACATGACAGGAAATAAAGACTGGTTCATGGAGTTGGATGAGCAGTTCAGGCGCTCAGTCAAACTGGGAAATGGTGGAAGAATGCCAGTGATGGGAAAAGGAAGTATAAGGTTTGAAATTGAGGGACTAATTCAGAGAATAAGTGACGTGTTCTTCATTCCAGACCTCAAGAGTAACCTGTTGAGCATTGGTCAAATGCAAGAGAAGGGACTTGCTATTGTGATGAAAGATAATGCATGCAAAATATACCACCCAACAAGAGGTATTATTATGCAAACTGTCATGACAAAGAATAGAATATTTATTCTTCACGCCACCATAATCTGTCAAGAATTGAACTGCTTGACTACAAGTGAGGAAGACTTGTCAAATCTTTGGCATCAAAGATATGGGCATGTGAATCACAGAAGTCTCAAGGCATTGGAGAGGAATCAGTTAGTTAAAGGACTTCCCTCACTCAACATTACAAATAAAGTATGTCCAGTATGCAGCATTGGCAAGCAACATCGATCAGTAATTCCCAAGAAAAGCAAGTGGAGGGCATCAAAGAAACTTCAATTAATACATGCTGATTTGTGCGATCCAATCACCCCAAGTTCCAGCAGCTTCAAAAGGTACATTTTGTGCTTTATAGATGATCTTAATAGAAAAGCTTGGGTCTATTTTTTTGCTGAGAAAAATGAATCTTTTCTTATGTTTAAAATGTTCAAAAACATGGTAGAAAAGAAATCAGGGTGTAACATATGCTGCCTAAGGACTAATAGGGGATGGGAGTTTACATCAAATGAGTTTAATAGATTTTGTGGTGATAAAGGAATTAAAAGACAACTTACGGCTGCCTATACTCCTCAGCAGAATGGAGTGGCAGAACGTAAGAATAGAACAGTATTAAATATGGTTAGATGCATGCTTTCTAAGAGGGAGATGCCTAAGATATTTTGGCCAGATGCTGTTAGGTAGGGAGTGCATGTGTTAAATAAGAGTCTAACTATGGCAGTGAAGGGAATGACTCCTGAGGAGTGTTGGAGTGGGATTAAACCAGGTGTTAACTACTTTAGAGCGTTTGGGTGCATTGCATATGTGCACATTTCTGATAAGGGGAGGACTTAACTTGATGATAAGAGTCATAAATGTGTTTTCTTAGGGGTTAGTGAGGAGTCTAAAGCCTATCAGCTTTATGATCCTAAGACTGAAAAGGTAATTATTAGTAGAGATGTATTGTTTGATGAGAATGAGGGTTGGAGATGGGGAAAACAGAATAATGAAGATGATGTATTTGCTTGGAATGATACTGATGTTAATGGAGAAATAAGTGACTATGATGAGACATTAGAAGAGGAAGAAGATGATTCTGAGATAGATGGAAATATTGAGTCTGCTGAGAATGAGAATATTGCTGAGAATGTTGAATCTGCTGAGAATAGGAATATTGCTGAGAATGGAAATATTGTGTATGCTAGGAATGATAATGCTGCTGAGAATGATGTTGAAAAATTGGATGAAACTACAGAAGAAAATGTTGCAGCAGATAGGGACATGGAGTTGGCTGCAGATTCAATTGGTGATTCAGTTCAAATTGATGACAATAAGACATCAAGGGGAAGAACTATAAGAACTCCTAGATGGATGGATGATTATGTTCAAGAAGTTGTACTGTCTGAAGATTCAGTATGCTTGATGATTAATGATGATCCAAAGTGCTTTAATGAGGCAGTAAAGCAATTGAAATAGAGAAGGGCAATGGATGTGGAAATGGAAGCAATTGAAAGGAACAAGACATGGGAACTTATAAATCCACCAAATGGCATACAGAAAATTGGTGTGAAGTGGGTTTATAAGACAAAGTTGAATGAAAAGGGGGAGGTGGACAAATGTAAAGCACATTTGGTGGTGAAGGGTTATGCTTAAAGGTATGGGATTGATTATGGTGAGGTTTTTGCACCCGTGGCTAGGTGGGACACTATAAGACTAATCTTAGCTTTAGCAGCTCAGAAGGAGTGGATTGTGTTCCAATTGGACGTAAAGAGTGCGTTTCTTAATGGGAACCTAGAAGAAGCAGTATATGTGGAGCAGCCTGAGGGTTATATTCGAAGAGGAGAAGAACATAAAGTGTTGAAGCTTAAAAAAGCTCTTTATGGTCTGAAACAGGCTCTAAGAGCCTGGTATAGCAGAATTGAAGGGTTCTTTATTAAACAAGGCTTTGAGAAGTGCAGCTGTGAGCACACCTTGTTTGTCAAACATGAAGATAGAGATAAGTTCCTAATTATCAGCCTCTATGTAGATGACTTAATCTACACAGGAAATAACATTGAGCTATGTGAAAAGTTCAAACAATCTATGAAAAATGAATTTGACATGAGTGATTTGGGCAAAATGAAATATTTCTTGGGTGTTGAGGTTCAACAAAATGAAGAAGGTATACACTTGTGCCAACAAAAGTATGTTGGAGAATTGCTAGAAAGATTTGGAATGGGGGCTGTAATTCGGTGAATAATCCCATTGTGCCAGGTGTGAAATTAACAGCAAGCAGTGAAGAACCAAGTGAGGATTCAACCTTGTTTAAGCAACTAATTAGGAGTTTAATGTATTTGTCAGTTACTAGACCCGATATTGCATTTGTTGTTTTCATGTTAAGCAAATTTATGACAAATCCAAAAGCATCCCATATGGCAGCAGCAAAAAGAGTTCTGAGGTATGTGAAGGGAACTACAAGTTTAGGGGTGTTTTACAGAAGAGGAGCACAGAACTCAGAAAATGATTTAAAAGTCTATACTGATAGTGACTATGCTGATGATACAGAAAATAGAAGGAGCACCTCTGGGATTGTGTTCATCTTGAGTGGTGGTGCAGTTGCTTGGAGTTCGAAAAAGCAACCTGTGGTGACTCTTTCCACCACTGAGGCAGAGTATGTAGCTGCTGCTGCTTGTGCTTGCCATAACATTTGGATGAGAGGAGTGTTTAATAGTCTCGGGTGCCTCTCCTGCAAATGTGTGAAGATTTATTGTGATAATAGCTCCACCATCAAGTTATCAAAAAATCCAATTCTTCATGGAAGGACAAAGCACATAGATGTTAGATTTCATTTCTTAAGAGACTTGGTGAAAGAAGGTGCTGTGGAATTAATTCAGTGTGGAACAAGTGATCAAGTGGCTCACATTCTAACCAAACCTTTGAAGCTGGAATCGTTTCTGAAACTTAGAAACTTACTGGGAGTACAAAGCCTGAAGAACATAAACTGACTTGTTCTAGCAAGTGCAGTTTAGGGGAGGATGTTAGTTTAATAAATTCAGTTTAGTATAGTTTGTTATTTTAACAAACTATAGGAGTCAATTGTCTGTTAAGAGTCAGGTATATACTGACTTATTGTTAGCTGTTATTTTGTTGTTTTTACTTTCCAGAATTCTTCAAGCATGTGAAGAACTGGGCTGCCTTTCAATTCGTGTGTATGGCTATATAAGCCAAGAATCAATTCAATCAATTACCGAGTATTATACAGAAAAGGTCCTTAGCAATTTATCAGGGTCTAACCAACATCACCGCAGTCCTGGAGAAGGCTGGCCAGTTCACAACCTTTATTCGGCTAATGAAAAGCACCCAAGAGGCTAACCAAATTAACACCTAACTAAACAATTCAAACCAAGGTCTGACAGTATTTGCACCAACTGACAACGCCTTTACTAAACTCAAAGCAGGCACGCTAAATTCACTCAGCGATCAACAAAAGGTCCAACTGGTGCAATTTCACATCCTTCCAAACTTCCTTTCCATGTCAAGCTTCCAAATTGTGAGCAATCCCTTGTGTACTTAGGCCGGTAATAGTGCTGCCGGCAAGTTCCCGCTAAATGTCACAACGTCAGGGAATCAGGTGAACATATCAACAAGGGTTGATACTACAACAGTGGCCAATACTATATTCACTAATGGCCAGCTAGTTGTGTATCAGGTGGACCAGGTCCTTCTGCCATTAGATATCTTTGGTACAGCGACAGCACCGACACCTGCACCTTCAAAGCTTGATAAAGATGTTCCAGCCAAAGCTCCGGCAGGGTCCAAGGAAGATGCCTCTGTTGATACTTCAGGCGCAACCATTGCAACTGTATCTGTCAGTGCTGTGCTGATCGCGGCAATTTCATTAGAGCTATGAGTTTTTGTTTTTGGAAACTAATAAGGAGTACTTCTTGGTTGATCTGCTGTGATCTGGACTGAGTTGGATTATTCTTTGATTACTCTCCCTCTCCTCTTTATGTAATGTACCATGATTGGCTGAGATATTCCTCCCCACTCAATTTTGTGATCTTATGTTCAAAGTTCAAGTTAAATTGCAATAAAATTCTTTGACGATCCCTGCCTGGTGCTGAGGAATTCTACCATTAACTGGTGAACTGATAGCAATAACAACAGGATACAACAGTGGCAGAAAAACTTCATAAATAAATAAATAAAAGAAAAGCCTTGCTAAATTGTATCCATGAAACGAAAAAAAAACTGGACAGTGGATGATACAATTCAGAACAGTATTTAGGGAACAATACTTCATATACTCTATCTTAAACTCATTTCTCATTTCAACACTATTATTTCAGTTAAAAAGATCATGATTAAGCTCTTTTTTTTCATCACTCAGTGTGAAGATGAAAGTATGAGAGCATATCATTAGAGATTTAAAAAATAAATGTTAAACGTGATAGATATACTCAAACCAATTATCATTGAAGTCATGATCAGTGAAGTCTACAATGATTTTTTTGGGGAATACCTATATACTCTATTTGACATGACTTTTGTTAATATAAAATAGGCAATGAAAAACCATATAGAAGTAAAAGAAGCAAGTGTGGTTAAATAAGGACGCCATATTTTTCAAATAGAAAAATATCTATAATGCCATCCATTTATGATCACCATACATTTCTTGAACAATTACATGATTTGAGCTATTTTTTTTAAAGAATTTGATTGATACTCACCTCTAAGAAAAAAAAGAGGTGTAATAATAGCTCAGATCACATAAACTAAACAAACAAGAAATGTAATTGTAGATATAAACTAAACAAACAAGAAAAAACTCCTAATGAGATCACATAAATTCTCCAAAACATATCTCCACTATCTTTTGAACTTTTTAAAAAAAGTAATAATGATCCATGTGTCCAAATTATCCAATAAAAAATTATAAGATAAGGTCTTTATATATCCAATTTCTCCACGATCTTCGCATTTTTATTAAATTCTATAGGTTTTTATGACTATTTTATCTTGAGGTTTATGACCATTTATCTCATAAAGGATTAAGAATTCTTCTCTAGGTTTTTGTTACCACATACCTCAAAGTTATTATAACACTTATCTTAAAAAAAGATCAGGGATAATTCTCTAAATCTTAATAATCATCTATAATAAACTTTCCTCGATGTTTATTTATTGGTACTTGTTGTATTTATAAATATCAACGATCATATAAGTTTGTCTTGTGGAGAGGAAACAAATGAAAGGAACATTTGAGCTCTTAAAAATTTAATTCATTGGTTAGTATATCATGCTTGTTATTGTAGGGTAGGTTTGTTTTTTTGGAGTAAGTCATTGGTGGTAAGGATGGCAGGCTAGAAAGGTTAGTGTAAAGTCATGTATAGAATAACCATTGATGGAAATATGGCCTAACCAGACTTATAAATGACCTTTGGTGGAAAGGTTGGCCCAAGATAGTTTGAGAAAGATTGGTATTAGTGAGAAAAAATGTCTATTGCAAATAGAAAATGGGGTTGGGTTAGACTTTTCTAAGGATGATAAGGTTTGATTAAGTCAGGTCTGGTTAGAATTAAGAAGGTTAAATTATGCCAAGAAAGAAGGTTATATGACGAGAGTATGGTTGAGCCAAAGTTGGAAATGGTTCGGTAAGAGATAAAAGGGTTAGATTATGTTTAAAATGGTTAGGTTTGGTTAGAGGTTGTGCTGGGTTAATAAGAGAGAAAGTTTAGCTGGGCTTGGGCTAGTGGTGTTTGGTTGGGCTAGTTTATAGTTTACCTCTTTTTCTATTTCTCTTCCTCTTTTTTTTCTTTCTTCTTCTCTCTCTCCTTTGAATACGAGTTAATAAGTTGATTAATCTCTGTTGCTGGTCTTAGTTTTCTTGTGAGGCTAAAAATAAGATATTTAAATATAAAGGTTTGATTTTTCTATTTATTTTTTGAAAAAGAAAAGAAAAAGAAAACACCATACAGCGCAAGGATCAATATTTGGCTGTCCAAAACCAGTTCAATGTGGGTGCAACATCCCATAAAGTCTGAGAGATTGTCATTTTGAAACCCTAATTTTCAAACTCCAAAGATATAGCTCAGCCCAGGTCTCAAGAAGATGGTCGTACCAATAAAAAGGTAATACTCATTACAATAAAGGTGTTCAAACCTCTAAAAAAATACACAACCTTTGTGGTTATAAATAATTAATTGTAAATGGAAAAGGTAAAAGGTAACTAAATAAATATAATTGTTTCGAAGATTCCCATTTCATCTCCTTTCGAAGGTCTATTATAAAAAGGCATCAATGGAAAGTCAAATACGTGCTGCTGCTCATGGCGACGCAGCAACGATTAATTAACAACAGGAGGAATTCACGTCCAACAATGTCCCCTTGAAAACTGTCTGAAAGAGACCTTGTCGCTAGGCTGCTAGAAAAAAAAAACATGTTTCTAAAATTATTAGGAAAAAAAAAAGGGATTATATATGTTTCTAATTAAATCGGTTTTCTAACTGGATTATGGATGAACTTATCTTCCTTTGTAGCATAGATTTTATTACAGAAATTACCGGAAAATGTCCAATAATATTGTGGTGCGGTGAACTATTTATGCAGTGGTTGACACTGTATTTTAAAAACAATTTTAAAAACAATTATTTTTTTTTATTTTAAATTAATTATTTAGGTGTTTTTAGATTATTTGTATATAGTGTGAAAAAAATCCTCATTTCCCATGCATCTTTGCAAGCCATCAGTCTGAACTCCAAATTCAAGCAGTAATTTTGTTGAGCCGGCATTGTAACCATGTCCTGGCTTGGGTGATTGGGATTTATTTTTGAAAAAATATGAGAAATTCTTTATTCCAGAACCTGTTTGAACGAGTACATGTATAATATTACCTCTCTGATCCTAAACGAGTTTTTCTTTTTTTAATTTAATCCCTCGAGGGAAATTCAAAAATATTCTAGCAAACTTTCAGGGAATCCCTTGGGTGGACCGGATGACCGAATTGCTAGATAGAGTATACAGATTTTTATTCTGAGTGTATATGTATATATAGGAATTAGGAAGTTGATCGTGAGTTAATTATTATTTTTTATAGAAATTTTCATTCATGGATATACCTAACTTAATTATATTATTTAATCCAAACATGCATGAGATAATTCTTATTTCAAAAAAATAAAAAAAATGAAATAAAATTAATGGTGAATTAGCGGGAAAGTAGCATATGAGAATCATTTCATTAACTTTATGTCTACTTTATTAGGGTGATAAAGATAGGATTTGTACTTGACTTTTTTACATGTAACACTGATTAACTCACAATCCCATCACACTGCCTTTGACAAATCACACTTCTTCTTCTTCTTGACCCCTCAATTTCTTCCTTAGGCCTCTATCAACCCTATATATTTTTTTTTTTTTGAAGAGTTTAGCCGCCCGCTGTAGTACCTAGATTCTCCCTAGATAAAAGACACTAGAAAGTCTAGAATACACGTCCACCGCTTGATCTTAGCCAAAATGAGAGAGACGTGTCAAGCCCAAACTCCACAATACATCGATTATTATAATATATATTAAACAAATTGAACCCCAACTATTTAGTTGGTGCACATTGTTTACGATTTAACAAAGACTTGGTTGTTTTTCCTTCTTCCAAAAACCCACCAACGTTGACGAGGTAGCCGGATTTCGTTGACGATCAGTCAACAAAATGTCGTTGTTTTCCGTGCCCTTCAATTTCAATAAAGAAAGGAAAAATGATCCAAGTAGGGGTATACGATAAGAGTGCCAAGACACAAAATAAAAAAACAACAAGAAAATAAAAAACAACAAGAAAAACAAGGAGAACATGCATGGCTTGGAGTTTGTTCATTGTTTAGTCATTTTCTGACATGTTTCATGCACTGGGCCACCACCATCAGTCTCACTTATCACCACCATCAGTCACCAGCTGCCCTTCCCTCCACCACCATTTCAACCGAGCCCGACTCTGCTGTTTCAGCCTCAAGTTTGTGGGATTTAAAACAGGCCTTTTGAAATTCATGTAGTGTGCAAGATCGTCAAGGATTGACAGTGAAATGGTTCAAGCTCATGGCTGAACTTAATGAAGCAAACTTAGCTAGGTCTTGTGGTGAAAATGGACGGCCGGATTCACTACTCATACCAAGAAAATCTCTTGTTAAACCACTCTCGATGGAATTTGAACCCCTTTGATGCTTCAGCTGTGTCTGGTCGTTTTGTAGTTTCCCACTTGCTTGCATCATAAGTTGATCAAGGTTGCTTGGTGTACACATCATTGCATCACTCATCGCTACACTATTTGTTGTTGTTAGGCTCTCGGCTGCAGCTTGCTTAACATTTTGAAAGACTTGGTGTAGCTCGTTTGGATTTTGGTTGAGAGAGATGGGGTTCGGTGTAGGAGAAGAAGAGGACGAGCAGCTCATTAGTCCATAATTGTTGACGAAGAAAGACTGGTTGCTTCTTGTAGAACCCATTTGAGCTGCCTTTTGTAGAAGTGCAGTGGCAGACATATTGGGCACGGCAGCTGGCTTTGATTGCTTGTTCTGAACACTATCGGAATACAAAGAAGCTGATGTATGCACCATATTGGCTTTACTATTACCTTCTTCCTTTAACCCATGAGGGACTCCAGATAAGGTTAAATTCCCAAAGCTGATGGATGACGATGAACCGTAGAGATTGGCTGATCCCATTTGCACCATTTCAGGCAAACCAGAAGAACTCGAAGGCACGTACAGATTTAAATTTGGATTAATATGCGAGTTGGCTTGATTTAGCCACAGAGAAAGACCAGGCTTTTGTTGATGATCAGAACCAAGAGAATTTCCTGGATTCATGCCACTGAAATCAGGTCCAAAACCTGAGTTGAATTGTGGAATGCCTGCGATATCTGGAACTCCCGGCCGGTTAGGAAATCCATGAGGCAAATTTACTGTATCATTTCTGAAATTTAGATTTGTGGCAGCTGGAACAGAAGTGATTCTTGCACTTTCTTCCGCTAAGGCATCGCAAAAGGCTCTGTGTGTGATAAAGCTATCTTTCCTGTTTTGGTATATATATCAGAAACCCCAATTCAAAATTTGATCTATCAGCACTTATTACTATTACCTAGCAAGTATAATCGTAAATGAAGTATCATTCAATTCAAAAAAAAAAAAAAAAAAAAACCAAAGGGATAACATTTATTTCATCTGCTACGTGCGCAGTCAATGACAGAAAATCAAGAACCAGGTGTGTGTCATGTGTTTTTATATAGTAGAAACAGTATTAGTACCTGGAAAATAAAGTCCCACAGTCACATTTATACTCTCTAGTCCCGCACGTCTTGGAGTGAGCTTTCCAGTCTGATTGAACGGCATACTTCTTTGAACATTTCTCACACTTCCACTTCTTCTCCCCGTGTTTTCTGCTAAAGTGCTTCTTTATGCCAGTCAAGTCTCCGAGAGCTCTAGATGGTTCGTGGTGAACGCAGGTCTTTTCTGGGCAAATATAGACCTTCTTTCGTACCTCTTTGTTGGTTCTTTGCTTTAGCTTCCATGGAAGATTGTGACCTCTTCGATGAAGTTGCAGGTTTTGGTCTCTTTGAAATCCTTTATTACATATTTCACATAGGAACCGGTTTGTAGCCATGAGAGACTTCGGAGATAAAGCAATAACCTCAGCATCTGGATCTGTGAAAACATGTTTAGAAACAGTTTATTTGAGTACTATTCAATTCAAGCAAGTTTTGTACATACACAATAACTAAGAGATGAGGTTCCAGCAGAACAAGAAACTAATTAAGCATGCTGCTTACCTGGTGTTCCTGGTAAATTTCTTTTCCTCTTGGCCGCATGATTTGGATTAGTTTTAGGGTTAGGGTTAGGATTTGCATTATTCTGGTCTTGAGAAAACCCTGCTGCTGAAGATGGTAGTGAGAAAGCATCACCAGACATCATTTCTACCTAAATTGAACCAAACCCAACAACGCAACAAAGCTTTCGAAAAAGGATAAAAGCCGTACGAAAACAAAACAAAGCAAGAGTTTCTCCAAACACAAACAGCTAAATGTTTAGTATATTCAAATACCGACTTCACTCTCTAGCTAATTCTGCCAAAAGACAAGAAAAACACAACTCAAGCTTGAATCTAAACACCCCCACTATACAAAATACAGTCCAAATTAACTTCGGACTCTTCTTACAGAGATCTGGTTCGCCTTTGTTTGATTTCCAAAGAAAAAACCAAAAAACATGGTGTGTGAAGATAATCTCTCTCTCTTATTATCTTGGCCTCACTCGTCCCTTTTTTATCCTGCTGAAAGTCGGTCAGTCGTATATTTTTCAATAATGGGCCACCCCCCATTCACAGTTCACATTGGTACCACACACACCCAATGGTAAATGGTAAAAAATAGAGGAAGAAGGTGTGTACATGAGAGAGAGAGAGAGAGAGAGAGAGAGAGCTACTTTGTGTAATAAGAAAGCGTAGGATTCTGTATCTCTCTGTAGCCTTTAGAGCTCAAACTCGAATTATCAGCAGGGAAAGAAAAGAAGGTAACTTGCGAGAGTAAAAGAATGATTGGCAATATAATAGCAGAACCAAATAACCAAGTAAAAGAAAGGTAATGCCCATGAAAGTAAAATAAAAAGGTAATTGATGGGATGGGATGGGATTGTCTGTTTTAATATGAGATCGATGATCTGATGAAAAGGGAAGATTGAAAAGCTGGATGCCTTTTAGAGTCCATGAACAAACGAGTATTGAAATGATTATACTATAATTAAAGTTTAAGGCCCCAATTTAGCATACAGTGGCTAGATTGCAGAGAGTCAGAGATAGTGCAGTCTGTGTTTGGTGAAAGAGAAAGAGAGAAGGTTAGTTACGTTTCCCCAGGCAGTGCCATTGACAGGACCGTCCGTGATACACTGTCTGTGGGGGCCAAAGCTTCGACCTGTGATTCTCATATCATCATTAATCACCCCCAACAAGTTTGAGTGCACTATATAAACGAACAAATTGTGCGCTTATCAAACAATAATAATAATAATAATGGTTGATTACTTTAGTAGCAAAACTTTTGGTGAAACATTATAGAAATGTGCTTGGCTGGATATAATGAGTTCATTGTATTTTTATATTTAATTGTGTAATTTTAAAAAAAATAATATAATGCACCGTTACACATGCTCTCCCTCTCTCTTATATTAAAAGAAAAACTTGATACAAAATTTATTTATATTCTTATATTATACTAATTTATGACCGAGTTATTGATGGACTAAACAAATAAAAAAAACACTAAGAATTCCATTGGAATATTGACAAGTCATTATTTACCTATGAAATTGCCAACAAAATAGTTTTCTTGTAAAATATAAATAAGTTATAACTCACAATTCCCTTCCTTTATCTTCTTCTTGCAAAAAAAATAAAATAATAATAATAAATAATAAGATTCCAGCAACCCCTTACTTTCATACAAATTTGGCTATCCCAATTCGCTAGTGTTGATCTACACCCATCAGTGGTGCCAACAATCATTATTGATTTTTTCATGAAGCTTTGATAGACAAAGTAAGCAAAAATATTTTTTTTCAACTCATGTATACTATATGGCTTCACATTATTGTACTTCTTATTATAGTTCTTTTGACTCAAGATTCCCCCTCGCTCCACCTCTACTTTCATCTATGTAGAGATGTATTCCTCCATGAATACCTTTTATAGAAGATCCATTGTGACAGTACTACATGAACATTTAATACTGCCTCCACTAATATTTCTCAGATTAAATATTGCGTAGTTAATAAAACCCTTAACTCCATTGCAATAATCCACCATACTTAACCCTTGAGGTAACTCTCGATACATTTATGAACGATTCTTCATTAATTATATCAAACTTATACAATAATCATGTATTAATAAAATATTTTAATCAAATAAATATAATTTTACAAAATCAGGAACTAATAATAATATGTACAAATCATAAATTTATACAACACATTTCTATGAGAAAAAAACCATAAAACAAGTAAACACCCAAGCAAAATTAATATACTTTAAAAATATAAATTAAAATATTAAAATTAAATAAAAATTAGTGGATTTGCTTACTTGAAGTGGATTCCTAACAAAAAATTAATCAGAAGACAGATGTCCACAAACTATGTGTTGTGGTCGTTGAATTTGTTGTGTTAAAATTGATGGGAGGGGATGATTGTTAGTTGGAGAGGGAGAAATAAAAAAGAAAGAATAAGGAAAAAAGGGAGGAGGAGAGAAGGATCGATGATGAGGTCATAAATTAAACAATTATCAACGGATTTGTCAACAAAATATATTTGTTGGTCAATCCATCGGTAATTCTGTTGGTCAAGTCACGCCACTGTACTTTATGAGTTTTTTAATTACATTGTAATTTCTTCACTACATTTATTACCAATATTTTTTGATGAAAATATTCTGTCGATAATAGTGTTTGTAAAGCCACACTATATCTTACATGTTTTTTTTTTATTCCTTTCTCCACTGTAATTCCTTCAATATATACCAACAAAATATTTCCATCGGTGTTTATCGATAGATAAAAAAGAAAGAAAAATATTGCCGTTAAAGTTCATAGTAGAATACCGATGAAAAAAGATTGTGATGTTTCCACATGTATTCATCAATTTTCTAGTAGTGTATTACACCTTATATTATATTATATTAAATTTTCATTAATTTCTTGATTTATCCTTGGTTGTAACAATAAAGGAGTTCTTCAATTGTATTTTGAAGTAATCGAGTGTTGTGTTGTTGTTAAGCATTGAACGTTATGTCCTTGTTTGCATAGGAGAACGGATAGCCAACCAATGTTGAACACATGGACATCCCCTTGCAGTATAATATATTTATTTAATTTCCAACCCACAAATATTTACCTAACTAAATATATAATGTTCGAACTTTTTAAACCGGTAGATAAATATATTTTACCCTTTAGAGGACGGGCATTTTCATGTTTTTTTTTATAATTATTTTTATTGATTTGTCAATTTAAGTTGATTAGAAATTTAACCCAAACATTAATTGGAGCTACAGATGAGATTGAAGGTGCATGTGGATTACCCCCACACGCATGATGATGTCTTAATCTGAGCTGACTTTGAGCTGACTCATTGTTTCATTTTTCATAACTCAATAATTCCGACGAGAATGATATGATTAATTCAGAAAAAAATAAATTACCTGTTTTGGCCCCATGCATACGGAGTTTCCTTCAAAACCATCGATACTCCCTCCTCCCTCATTCCCCATTTCGGTATCCAAAGCAAGCTCTCTCTCTCTCCCTCTCCCTCTCTCTCTCTCTCTCTCCCTCTCCCTCTCTCTCTCTCTCCCTCTCTCCCTCTCTCTCTCTCCCTCTCTCTCCCTCTCTCCCTCTCTCTCCCTCTCTCTCCCTCTCTCTCTCCCTCTCCTAGCTACCACGTACACATGCAAAAGTCTGTACTGATAGCAAAACACCATGTGTTAGGTGGCAGTATAATTGGAATAAGCCTAGCTAATTCCAAGGTGATCAGGAAGAGAATGAGCTGATGACTTCATATATTATTATTATTATTATTATTATTATTATTATTATGTGCTCGGCCAGACACGAGATTTCTCGCATCTACCCATTGCGTGCATGCACAGCCCTTCTTCATATTGCACGTAGAGAATGCCCGCCCTCTTTTCTTTATTCTCTAATCTCCTCCTTGGTTTTGCCTACCAATATTAAAATTAATAAATATTTTTTAAGGAAATCTTGAACTACGGGGATTTGTTAGACAAAAGTGGCTTTGGATCGATTATTGTGCTCTTTGGGCCAAGAGTTTTAGGTAATCTAGAATCACCGCAAAACACTCCATTAATGAAACTCTAGATGCTAATGTTGTTGTTGCTATTTTGTCTTCGTGGTATTCTCAAATAAGTTTGCACATTAATTAAGATTATATGTTTGTTTTTTGAATAATCTTTAGAACATATCCCACCCAAGTACGATTTATAGTATAGTAAAGAGAATAACTTTTCTTTCATGTTGGTCTCCATATTTAAACATAAGAAGTCGAGAAATATTCTTTACCACTTAACCTATCTCTTAAGAGCTTGTATGGTAATGTATTCTTACTATATATTAATATGAAAGCCTATATTGTCTTAATTGAGCTTCCTCAAGTTAGAGCTAACATGTTACTTAATCTTTTAAGATTTTATTGATGATTAGTATTATTTCATATAGTTATTGATTTTAGAATTAATTTAATTATTGACACATCAATAATTAATTTATGATCTAGGGAGATGAGAGGGACACATTTTTATCTTTATAAGATATGAATTTAATTTATTTTTCATGGAAAACCAATCATTTTTAAAATAAATGAGACTCCTATTTACAGCTTATATATTGGGATGACAGTTTATATGAAAGTTTAAAATAACTGTAAATCATTTTTCAAAATTCAATCTTTATTTTGAAGTTTGATCAAGTTAAAACACGGGATTAGGATTAGATATAGAGAAAAGCATTCTTCTTTATGGCCTTGTTTGTTTCAAGGAAAGTGAATTCCCGGAATTCACTTTCCTTGCTTTCCAGTGTTTGTTTGCTGGAAACAACTTTCCTGGAAAGTAGTTTCCAGCAAACAAACACAGGAAAGTGTATTACGGTTGTTTACCAAACACCGGAAACAACTTTCCAGGAAAGTTGTTTCCAGCCAATGAAAACCTAAGGCTTAAAATCCGGAAAGTGTATTACGGTTTTAAGGACCGTAATACACTTTCCGCGAGCTAGCTAGTTATTGTTTTTTTTTTTAAAAAAATAGAAACATGTTAAAGTATTATTTTTTATAAAAAAAAATAATAATTCTGATATTAACAATTAAAAAACACAAAAACTAATAATTTAAATCTTAAAAATTCTATTTTTTTTTAATCACCCTAAATTAAAATTTTGCATTGAGATTTTGATTTAAAATTAAAAAAACTTATTTTAAGCTTTTAAAATTGGAAAAAATATATATTAATAATAAGTTTTACTTAAAAAATATTTCACAAGCTTATTTCTCTATAATATGATATGACATATATTGTTATATTTTATAAAATAAGCTATGTATGAATATAGGATATAATAAAAAAATTCATCATTATACTTTTTAGATTTCATTTTTTTATTTTAAGTGATTAAATATTTTATATTAAATATTTTATATATATTAGATAATCTTGAAAAAAAATTAATTTATTAATAAATTATTTTCCAATTCCTTTTCCATAACACAAACAAACACTGGAAAGTGTTTTCCAGTTCATTTTCCATAACACTGCCAAACATCGGAATTCACTTTTCAGGAATTTACTTTCCAGGAAACCACCTTCAGGAATTCACTTTCCAGGAAACCACCTTCCAGGAATTCACTTTTCAGGAAACCACTTTCCAGGAATTTACTTTACAGGAATTACTTTCCAGGAAACCACTTTACAGCAAACAAACGGGGCCTATATAACCTAAAGCTCATCGGACCACACTCTGGTAAATCCCCTCTATACTTTACTTGACTTGACTTGTGGAGTTGTACGTAGTGTTTGATCAACGAACAGTGACCAAAGATTGGCTATGTGCTTGCAAAAGAATGGAATGTTAATACTTGTAGAGATGTCAATGGTGCAGCAGATAGGCCAGGGCTTTTAGGAGCCTTTCATGGATGATCTTGCTCCCGGGCTGGTTTGCTTCCATTTCTGTATCGAGATTATACTGATCAGACCACGCTCTCTCGCCCAGTTTTGCATTGAAAAAAGGAAAAAAAAAGACACGATATCTTTTTCGAGTTTACCTATTCCTTAATGAAACACTAACACTTGAAACTGCACGAACACATTTACCAGTGTCTGTAAGAACAATGCTTTCATTGGGGAGTAAACCCCGCATAAGATTGAAGGCAAAACGAGGATTCATGATCTCTTCAATCCTTAATTGTCTAATTAACTCTGAATTCGAAATTATTTGCTTGTGAGTTTACTGATAAATAAATAAATAATTATACCTGGTGATTCCAAGTTAGTTAATCTTTTGGCCTATATGAACCTGGCTTGCAGCTGTCGGTCTATAAAATACTCCTGATGAGATGAATGTCTTGCCTGAAAATGGAAAGACGAGGGGTGCGGGGAAGATGGACGAGGGAATGTTCATTAGTAGTTTTAAATTACAAGAATTCAATGTGACCTTCTCCATGATCACATCATATATAATTGTTTTGTAGAATGTGATTACCTCGAGAAGCTGTTTAGTCTTTAATTTGATTTTTAATTATAATAAATTTATTTTACATATAATGCCATTATAAGTTATTTTAGGTGTACAATAAGATATTTTATTGCCATTGAAATTAAAAATAGCTATCATTGACTTAAAGTTTTATTAAGTTGTTTTTCTATCTTTATGTGCTAGAAAAAAGAAAATCATAAAGATTTGTTATAATTTTAAAGTGTTTTGAGTTGAAGAATTGGTCTCTTAATACAGTAAAAATGTTTATTGGATATTTTTTTTGATGAAAATATAATGAAAAAGATAATGTTTTAGGTCCTAAAAATCCTAGCTCAATTTTATAACCACCTAATTGTTTTAATAGTGTAGATGCATTTTCAAATATCTCATGTTATTTACACTTAATAGAATAAGATAAAAAATATATATGAACTGATAAACCAAAAAAAAATGTTAAATTAAATCAGCCAAGTTCCCTTTTTTTTTTTTTAATACCATAACTTTTTTTAATTAAATTTTACATTACACTTCCTCTCTTATTTATTTAATTGTTTAGTTTATTCTTTTTAAATAGTATTTATTTTCTTACCTTTTTTACTCTATAGTGCTTTAGAAAATTATATTTGTATTTTTGTCATGTATTTATAATTTCAAGTTAGAAAAGACTGAAAAATAGGATTTTAGAATTTCAAAACTTGAAACCTAATTTTTCATCATTAAAAAAGTGATAAAAAAAATACTACATAAAATGACAAGTCACATGCTACATTAGATTACCTATCATTCATGTTAAAAAACTTGAACAAGCAATGCTCCATTAAAAAGGCAACCTCAATGCGTCTAGGCTTTTAGAGCTTGTTTGGAAAGACTTTTAGAGCTAATTTGAAAATGTGATTGATATTGTTTTTTAAAATATTTTTCATTTAAAAATACATATTAAAATAATATTTTTATTTTTATAAATTATTTTTTATATCATCATATCAAAATGATATAAAAACACACAAAAATAATTCAAAACAAAAGCATAAAAATAAATTTTTCTTAAATATTTTCAAAAACACTTTTAAAACATAATGTCAAAAAAACACTTATGTTGCTTTTCATGTGCACCAGCCTAGGCCGTTGCTTCACTTATTATTATTATTATTATTATTTTTTGTACTTTTAAGTAACACCATCTCTTTTTATTTATTTTAAAAAAATTAATATCCTCTCACACTTTTTTGAAGAAAAGTCTTTCTTTAATTTTTCTTCAATAGTTATATTTTCAAAAAAGTAAAATATAAACTTTCAGATAAATTTGTGTAATTTAGAAAAACATTAAATTATTCTTGAAAAAATTAATTTAAAAGATACAATAATTTATATCTAGGAAAAATCCAATCACTCTTGTCTCTATTCCATTCCCAATCCCATATTTCCCTCGAAAATATAGGAGTGACCAAAAATGAATCTTAGGAGAGTCCTATTTCACTTGCGAATGTGGAAACACCAGTGGTGCTAGAGGTAATCGAGGGTCCAGTCTACATTACTATTTGTTTTCTTAGCCCAAACACGTACGCTAACCTGCTTGAAGACTAAGTGGATGTTTAATATTGTTGTTGTGGATGGGGTTGAAAAAAGAGTGATGTATGGGTTTGGTTAGTTTTTAACCACAGGCCCAGTATGTATAGGGCCCACACTTTATGGATTTAAACCACTGTTTTAAGAAAAGAAGCAAATAAATACTTTTGAGCTCAGACACAACTCATGAAAAGGAAAACAATTCTTGCTTATTGTCACCAACATAAACCATTAACGTCGGAAAATTAATTCCAACTTACCCTCACATCTGCGCCCCTCAACACTGCTCCCCTTCTCTTTCATTTACCACATCTGCTCCTAAAATGAAACTCAACAGATGGGGTTTGGTACCTCATTCCTCAATCCAAGTACGATCTCCTCACACCTCTACCTCTACGGGTTTCTTTTTCTCCCTGCTCTGCTAAGGATCATCCCTTTGAATAAGCGAGGGATTGATGACTTTCTTTTACTATCTTCTGACTGATTAATAAAGACCATTCCACGAGAGTAAATGAGAGGAAGGGGTGATAAGGCAATGCTACTCACCGATGATGTTCTAGTTATTAATGGAGCTCAAGCTGGGACCAAAGGGTTTGAGATGACATCAAACCCGTGTTTGTATCCACTTCTATACAGACCGGACAAACCCATTGGGTTACGGTTCAAGACATTGAATCCGGGAACTGTACCCAGATTGTACCGTTCAACAACAAACCTATTACCAGATGGGCGTGTGATGGTAGCAGGAAGTAACCACATCATATCTACAATTTCAAAGCTGAATTCCCAACTAGATTACGGATTGAAGCATTTTCACCTGAATATTTGTCGCCGGATCAGACTAAAATTCGACCCGTGATAGAGGAAATACCTGATACAATATGTTTTAGGGAGGCTTTTAATGTGTTGGTGTCGGTTACTAGGCCTGTGGTGGGGCTTGTAGAAGTAAATTTTGCAAGTGCACCCTTTGCAACACATTCCTTCTCACAGGACAAAGATTGGTTAAATTATATACATACATACATACATACATATATGTATGTGTGTATGTGTATATATATGTGTGTTCATGTGCGTGTGTATATATATATATGTATATGTGTATATGTATATGCCATTTAAAGTAATTTCACAAGTTGACAGTAATATGAAAAACATGGTAACCAAACACATGAAATTACTTTTCATTAAACCTCAAACTCAACCACAGTTTTAACCAAACACTTCAATTTCAGTTATGAACTGTAATTAAAAGTACTTTTTATGAAACTGTTTTTTATAACTTCAACTGCAACAACAACTGTAATACCATATAGACCCTGAGTGCCTGAGGATCTGAGAATAATGCCAGATAAGAAATCTAGTAACTCAACTGTCAATAACTCAATCCTTAAATCCCACAACACTTATTTTCCTTACAGGCACCTTGCATGGTAAGACCTACGTCAACAACTATTTACACCAAGAATTTAATCCCGAGGTTAAGAGTAGGCATGAGCAATGTGAAACACAAGTTGTTGCCACTGTTTCAAATCCGGGGAAGTTTCTATGTGTTAGATTCAGCGCATACATATCCCCGAACTAAGGAGATGGTCGAATTGCAAGAGATATGAACGACAAACATATATTTCCATGTGTGAGAAGTTGTTACTCCCAGAATAAGAAACAAATCAAATGTAAGAGAAAGCACCATATGAAGTCCTCAAAGCAAAAAATTATACCAGATAAAGCCAACAATACCACTCCATGGAAATAGATTAGGGTGGATTTTTCATGTTCTTCACTTCAGCACGCTGCAAAAGGAAGAAGCTTTGTCAGAGAAACTCACCAATTGAAAAAAAACAACAAAAATAAGAGCACCAGCTGATTCACAGCAAGTTTCATGGAGACACGAGAAAATTATCGGTCATCTCACTTGGTAATTTAGCTAGTCCTTGCCAAATAAATTTGCCTTGGTTAGAACTAAACACAAATTCTTCCTAGGTTCTCTAGGTAAATCAATAACTCGAAGGCCTCACCACTCGTATGTACCCAATTAAATAATAAGGTCAGAAACCAACACTGAAGTCCAAAAACAAATTCCACTCTCCAGGCTTATTTTTCATTCAATGCCAAATTCCAGTTTTCATCATATAAAGGCATACAAAATGTTGGACCATCTCCTTTCTGCAGTTCACACTTCAAATTTGTTACATAGCATTCAAGATGCCATATGACCCAAGTCAACAACTGTATAGATTTTGCATGGACAATAAAACAAGATGCTAGATGACCCAGTCAACAACTGTGTATTTTGCATGCAGCAGAACAATGAAGACCAAATTAAGCATTTGAAATAAAATATGTATATGAAATTGAATGGCTAGGTAATTGTAGTTTTGACAAAAAATATATACATGAAATTGTCTGTGCCAAGTGGAAAAGCCCCCTCAAGAAGGCAGTTATGTCACAAATTCTCAAGAATTTGTTGAGAATTTGTTGATCTGATTCTTGAACATACCCTTTTTTGCCAGTTCTTATCACAAATCCAATACTTTCAGTTAATAGACTTATACCTCAAGAACTAGTATGAGAGCCTCCACAACTATAAACCTAGAAGACAGGTAAGATGAACAAAATGCACTCAAAAGACTTGGAAATACAAGCATGAAAACCAATAAAATTCAATGGGTTATTAAAATTTTGACAGCCTGTACATCAAATTCTTTCCGGTGCAAACCTCTAAGCAGTTAAACCCTAGATTCAAAAGATGTATAATTCAACAACTGATAATACTAGAGCCTCCACAACTATAAACAATAATATAAGTAGAATACGGACAGGATAAACAGAATGCACACCTCAAAAAAGAAAAGGAAAAGAAGAAGGATTAGCAGAACTCACAAAAAAGAAAGTAGTATTAAATTATAAAGCTTCTGATGGAGGACCAACTGAATTGACATTAAGAAGTCCAATTCATTATTATAACTATATTTCAAGTTCCCCTAAAGATTTTGTGTTTCTTTCGTATTGCATGTCTATTTTTTATAAAACTAGAGCTTTGGTGTGCGCATTAAAATGCATTTTTTATTTAGACAGCTACTTTTTATGGAAAATGAGAACTTGAGTCGCTACCAAAGGTAGATTTCCATGTGCTTTTCAGGTGGATTTCTTATGTGCTCTTATTTAAGCAGCGGATTCCTCTTGTTTAATTCACTTCTATAAAATAGTGAAGTTGCAGGTGAAGAAATAACATGCCCATAAACATAGCTAAATGAAGATGTTAAACCAGATGATTGTACACACAAGAAAAGATTAGACAAGAAATGTGTCTATCGGGTGAAGATGAAGATGACCACTATTCTGCGATGGTGTAGCCAACATAAACCTATGAATACAATGTCAAGGAAGACATCAACTTAAAACATTAAGACCTAAGAGGATACAAGTACGAGAAAAAATGACATGAGCTGAAGTAATAAAAACTGATCTAGTATGACAACAGATTCCAAAAAGAGCACCCACAACAGAATTAGATGAAGCAACTCCATGTAGCTGAGTCAAATTAAGTTTGCTCGTGAATGTAAAAAATTTCACTCTTCTTCCTTGGCCCCCATTTTGAGAAATTTCCCAGTATAATGTTGCTTTTAAAGTTAGTTCATTGTAGCTATACTATGTGAACTACCATCAAAAGGATTCTCACATTATCGATTCAAAGCAGAACAAAGTACTCAATGAGTATTATTTAAAAACTTATAATAACTAATAATAACTAATCCTTGCTAACTTATAATAACTAATCCTGATTTAAGAATAGCTTCGATGAGATATATTATCAAACAAGTTGACTTGGGTTGATTTGGTGTTTTAAGAATCATGAATATTATTTAAAAAAACAAATATTGGCATATGCATAACACAAAGTGGGTATTGCCAACACCCTTCGAGTAGTGTGTGCGATGTCTTTCCACTCCTAAACATTATCTTCTAAGTCCATGTTTGACAATGTATTTCAAAACTGTTTGTTTTTTTGAATAAAAAATACTTTCAAAAATAATCTCGAACCACACTTTCAAACATGTACTAAGCAAGCGTTTCAAGTATCTCGCCATGAACTTTTTTTTCTTTCATCTTCATCACAAATATTTCATTCACTTCCAATAATGCACTTCTAATTCTTTTTATTATTATTACTTTGAATAACTTATAGCAGCTTCATTTTGTAAGTCACTATGGTTCTTACTTATTTAATTATGTTCATAAAAATGTCTTAAACATTGGTTTGATTGCCTGTAATATACATCAGACAAATCTGTCAGAAAACGATGGTTCATGGAGGTTGTGGTGGTTCACCTGCAAGCTGATGGTTTGATAGCACTAATTTATGCTGTGTTTACAAGACAGATTACCCATTTAAAGATGAGAGGCAAATTTATTTATTTTGTTCATCGTCGCCCCACTTCATTTCTCCCTCTTTATTTATTTCTTAGCTTAATTCTCACTTCAAATTTCCTTTAACTATCACTACCCCATCAACAAAAGTCAGAAGTGACCATAATTATTTGCTAACTAGCCAAGTGCCCCCGCGCGTTGCCGCGGGTATTCTTGTATATATAATTTAACATAATTAAATTCACAACGATAAATTTATATGATATAACTAAATAAAATTTATAGATTAGGAGATAAAATGTATAAAATTTTAAGTAGAGTTTGTTACGCAAGCATAATAGATTACATCTTTTAGAATGTAGGTATTGTGTCATAAAAGATCACAAAAGAGCGCAAACTAATATTAAAAAAAAGAGCAAAATATTTTTATAAGGAAAAAAAATTAATCACTAAAATCATTATTATGCAGGTAGTAAAATTATAAAAATCATTTAATACAAAGAGCAAATAAAAATAATAATAATAAAAAAATAAAGGAGAAAAGGAAGCAATATTAATTTAAAATATTATAACAATAGCAACATCGGAGTCTTACCATCTAAAATTATTATTGCTGTTACTATCAAAATAATAAAAATTATCAAATTATACCGAGGGAAAAAAATAAAAAGCATGAACAAAATAGCAAGCAATATAAACAATTAAAATATTATTATTATTATTATTGATATTATTATCATTATTATCATGAAAGATTAAATAAATAAATGAAAGATTAAAAAAATTGTAAAAACTAAAAAAAAAGATCAAACAAAAAAATACAATTAAAACTAAAAATTATCATTGTTATCACTGTCAACACAATAAAAACTATCAAATTGTTCTGAGGGAAAAAAAACCCTAAAAAACATTAACAAAAGAGTAAGCAAGAAAAACAATTAAATTATTATTATTATTATTTTTATTATTATTATTATTTTTATTATTTTCATTTATTTGTTTTATTTTTGCCTTAATAATGAAAGGGAAAAAATGGAAGAAAAAAAAAATCCTAAGAACTTCAACAAAAGATCAAACAAAAGAATAAAACCAAAACAAAAACTATCGTTGCTATCACTGTGAAAACAATAAAAATTATCAAATTATCCCGAGAAAAAAAACCCTCAAAAACATTAACAAAAGAGTAAGCAAGAGAAACAATTAAATTATTATTATTATTATCATTATCATTATCATTATTATTTATTTATTTTATTTTTGTGTTAATAATGAAAGGGAAAAAATAGAAGGAAAAAAAATCCTCAAAACTTCAACAGAAGATCATACAAAAGAATAAAACAAAAACAAAAGCTATCATTGCTATCACTGCCAAAACAATAAAAAATATCAAATTATCCCGAGGAAAAAATAACTAAAAAACATTAACAAAAGAGTAAGCAAGAAAAACAATTAAATTATTATTATTATTATTATTATTATTATTGTGTTAATAATGAAAAAAATAAAATAAATGAAAGACTAAAAAAACCATAAAAACTTTAAGAAAATTTAAATCATAAAAAGAAATCAAGGGATTAAAAAAAAACATTAAAAGTATAAGGTCCGAAAGGAAAATAAAATATAAAGGGATTAAAATCCAAAATTAAAAGTATAAGGACCGAAATGAAAATCAAATTTATTATCAATTTCAATCAAAGGACAAAATTGCAAAAATCGAAACTGTTGTACCGAATTTATTGAGTTATTTAAACCCAATCCAGAAATTAAAAGACGGAGGATCGAAGTGCAAATTGCACATTCAATTAATTTCAATCGAAGGACCCAATCGAACTAAATCAAAACTTATATAACAAAAATAAGGACCATAAACAAAATTAAAAGTACAGGGACCGAAGTGCAAAAGCAACAAAACCGGGGGATTCTCCTGCACTTTGACGTGCAGGAGAGAGGGAAACGGCTGCATCGACTTTAACCGGCCACCGCCGCGTCCACGGCAGGAGGACAGCACGCGCCGCACCTGGAGGAAGACCAGGCAGAGACGCATCGACTGAGACGCCGGTAGACCATCTCCGACGACTCCATCACCACGCACGCGCCACTCAAAGAGGGCGTGAGGCGGAATACTGTCGGCCGTGTGTGACACACGCGCCGACAGTAAAAAGAAAGAAAAAAAAAGCATGGTCAATTACCGGTGTGTCCCTGTGCGTAAGTCAGCTATTTTGTCTTATTATAGGCCAAACCCGTAATTAGCCATTTCCGGTTAAATATAAAATAATGCAAAGGTAGGCGGACAGTCCAAAATTGTGCAATTACCGCGGAGCCCCTCTACCCATAACCAGTTTTTTGTCTTTTTCAAGGGGTAAAAGCGCTATTTCACTGTGCAAAAAACAATAAATAAATAGGAAAACCGGGAAACCAACCGAAAAGACCTAAAAATACACTATTACAATCCACAGTGCACACACTCACATGCTACAGTAAAAACACCACGCCTATTATATATTAGGTAATGAATCCTACAAAAGAGCTTGATCTTACTATGTACAAGGAATGAAGGAAAGCCCCATTTAGCTCGACGCTCATGGTGGAATTAGAAAACAAAGAAAGCTCACCCAAACATAATGGGTACATGCCAAAAATGGCATTATAACACTCAAGGTTATCAAAATCGCGAGTTGACTCGCAAAATCGTCCGAACCAAGGTTGTCAAAATCGCGATTTTGACACGACACAGAAAGCCTTTCTGAAACTCGGATCGTAAAATCGTACCTGAATTTGTCCGTACAAAAATCGTAAAATCACAACTAAAATCGTGTGAGCAGAAAAATCATAAGTAAAATATTTCTGAATACAATACATCATAATTATGGACATAAAACTTCATTAGTTAAAGTTCATTCATGATTTAAAATAACTGCAAAATACATTACAAAACAATTATGTCCATAAAATAAAAACTAACAAATTTAAAACAAATCTTCAGCTGGCGTGCAATGTAAACTAAAATCAGCCTTAGTTTCATCCCCCTTACTATGTCCTAGACTTGCATCAATAGCATCTCTATCAAAAGGATTATTAGTACTACCACTGATGCTAACAGCGATATTGGTAGTGCTAGATCGAACTCCAACAATATTTAACCCTAAACTCCTTGAATTAGAAGTTTCAAAATCAACTTGAGTGGCTGGAGGACTCATCTCAACACCATAAAAAGTTTCTTCATCACTATCGTCTTCTTTTCCATTTTTTCTTTGTGTTGCACTAGCAATAGCCTGAAGTAAATTAATGTTCGATGAACTATCATGTTCTCTTTCATTCACCCATTCATCATCAGATGGGAGTTCATCTATACCTTCATCGAAATCAATAAGTTGCCTTTTGCCCTTATCATTCATTTTTAAATTACACATAACAAAAACCAAGTCATTCATTTTTTTCTGTTGGAGACGGTTTCTTCGTTTCGTATGAAACTATTAAAAAAATTCACAATTGCTAACATATAAGATTCTTATCAAATATGAAAACAATAATTTTATACTTAAAAAAAAAAACTTACCATCTCAAATGCACTCCAGTTACGCTCACATCCAGATGAACTACAAGCCAAGCTTAGAACTCGAATTGCAAGATTTTATAGCTCTGGACATTCATCCCCATAAGAAGCCCACCATCTAGCTGGAGTTTTTTTATCCCTTGCTATTACGGCAGCCTCAATACCAAATAACCCTTTTGCTTCCGCGAATATATCAAGTTGTAGATCAACTTTAGTCTTTTTTGCTTTATTAGACACCATCCGATTTAAACAGTCATATACTCCATATTTAATGTTGTGGTACTGTCTATAATCAGTAGTATAACGAAAATGAGGATTAAAAAAAAAAAGTAAATGCATGCAAAGGTCTGTGAAGTTGAAGTTCCCATCTTGCATCAATAATATCCCATATAGGGATATAACTACAAAACAAAATAAAAAACTTAGGATATTAACATCAATACTAAATAGCATAGTAGTTATATTAAATAGATAATTGGCAATTTGGCATAAACTATAATTTGCACAGAACCAAAATTCACTTGTATCTTTTCTTTCGCTTCAATCATTGCTCTATATATGAAACCCATGACCGGTGTCTCATCTGAATCAACTAATCGAAGAACTTTTATAAGAGGATATGCTGCCTTAATGCAATCAGAGACATCATGCCAAAACTTGCTATCCAAAACATAATTTTGAATCTGCTGCCCTTCTTCACTTTTTGAATACCTATTTGACCTCCATTGGACGGAAGTGAATATTGTCATTAATTGAATCTTACAATCATTCAAACATCCAAGAGTCAAGTATGCTGTGGCAAATCAAGTGGCAGTAGGGCTGATTAAATCTTTTCCTTTTGTGAAATATCTCAGCATGGAAATAAGAGGTGAATTGTGTTGGACCCCATGCGCTGCTCATTGTATTGATTTGATTTTGGAAGAAATTTTGATTTTGATTTTCCTCTAGTTTCTTCATGCACCTCTAGTTTCTTCTCAAAATCTAGTAGCTACTAGATTTAATTCATAGCTATTATAAGAAAAAAACTTGTATTGGACCCCATGCGCTACTCATTGTATTGATTTGATTTTGGAAGATTTTGAGAAGAAACTAGAGGTGCATGAAGTAACTATTGGTAAGGGGATGAGAATCACCACATACATATATTCAAGAACTCTTCTTATTTCCACGCTGAGACATTTCACTAAAGGAAAAGATTTAATCAGGCCTGCTGCCACTCGATTTGCCACAGCATACTTGACTCTTGGATGTTTGAATGATTGTAAGATTCAATTAATGATACTGTTCACTTCCGTCCAATGGAGGTCAAGTAGGTATTCAAAAAGTGAAGAAGAGCAGCAGATTCAAAATTATGTTTTGGATAGCAAGTTTTGGCATGATGTCTCTGATTGCATTAAGGCAGCATATCCTCTTATAAAAGTTCTTCGATTAGTTGATTCAGATGAGACACCGGCCATGGGTTTCATATATAGAGCAATGATTGAAGCGAAGGAAAAGATACAAGTGAATTTTGGTTCTGTGCGAAAAAGGTGCAAATTATATTTTATGCCAAATTGCCAATTATTTATTTAATATAACTATTATGCTATTTAGTATTGATGTTAATATCCTAATTTTTTATTTTGTTTTGTAGTTATATCCCTACATGGGATATTATTGATGCAAGATGGGAACTTCAACTTCACAGACCTTTGCATGCATTTGCTTTTTTTTTGAATCCTCATTATATTCACCCCCTCTCTCCTCGTTTTTATATTCATGAACCGTTTTTTTTTTTTTTTTTTAGGTGTTTACATTCTCCCCCTCTAAAATATGAATTTCGTCCTCGAAATTTAAGGAATTTTAACATTTCATACCTGGTATTTTGAATAATTCTGGGTACTTTTTCTTCATCTCATCTTCTCTCTCCCAAGTTTCTTCTTCTATTTGTGCATTTCGCCATAAGATTCTAACGATAGGGATCTTTTTGTTTCGCAATTCCTTTTCACCCTTATCTAGTATCCTTGCGGGCCTCATTTCCAGTGTTAAGTCTTCATTGACTTCAACTGGGATCTGGGGTAGAATTCTGGCGGGATCCACATCAGCCTTTCTTAATAAGGAGACATGGAATACATCATGGACCTTAGCTAACTGTGGGGGCAAGTCCACTTTGTAGGCTACTGGTCCCACCCGCTGTAGAATTTTGAAGGGTCCGGTGAACCGAGGGGTTAATTTTCCTCTCAATCCAAACCGCAACATGTTTTTCCATGGGGCTCCTGCTCTGGTGAATTTCAGGATGGTACGCACCCGACAAGGAACACAAACTGAGCCGCCCTCCTTCGAACGGAGGGGCGGGAATCAAGGTGATCTAGGCGGGCAAAATGAAGATCCTTTGGATGATACGGCATCTCATGCTCCAATGTTATTACCCGAAATTTTGCAAAGGGAAGCTGGGGTTGCAGAGGAAGACGAGAGATCAAATGAGACAAGGGGAGTACCTCCAGTTGCAACAGAGCAGCAAAAAAGATCAGAAACACAACCATCAGCTATTCCAACTGGTGTACCCCCACAATATGTAGATCCAGGACTTCTTGCGCAAATAGTTAAAGCAGTGATGGAAGACATGGCAGGTTCAGCAACACGAACAGCTCCCACCACGCAGATTCCACAGGTAGCTCCTATGACTAGCACTACCACGGATAACGTGGTGCCATTAGTACGTCTAGTCAAAAGTATGAGAGAAATGGGTTGTGAACTGTTTTTGGGGGAGCATGATGCAGAAATAGCCGGGAGATGGATTAGGAAGGTAGAAAAGACCATGACCCAAATAAATATACCGGAAGGTTTGAAGGTAAACTGTGCAACTCAACTACTGTCTGATAGGGCCATGACATGGTGGGAAACGGTTCAGATGAGGCGTGCGACTGAGACGCTAGTATGGAGTGACTTCAGGACGGAGTTTGAAAATCAGTTTTATTCCAGATACCATCGTAAGGTAAAAGAACAAGAGTTCTTAGCTTTAAAGCAGGGGGACATGTCGGTGTTGGAGTATGAACGGAGGTTTCATGATCTATCATTGTTCGCTTCTCATTATGTGCCGACAGAAGAGCATATGATTGAGAAGTTGAGAGATGGGTTGCGACAGGATTTGAGACAAGGATTAATTGCGCTCCGGTTTAAAACAGTAAGAGTGTGTGGCACCAGGATCAAATAACACATGCACATCAAAATCATTCAGTCGTAGTGTACCTGCCACCACATCTGATGCAGCCCTGACCTCCTCCTGTGTCAGATGAAAGACCCTTCCCGGGGTCCTATCGTTCTGTGCTCTCGGCCTTCCTCGACTGGGATTTGCTCCTGATTGAGTAGATCTCACTGGCCTGTTCACGGTGACTGACTGTTGAGAGCTCTGACCAGGCTGTCTATAGCTTTGTACTTGTTTGGTGTTCCTTTTCGGGCAGTCCCTCTTGAAATGTCCTCTTTCACCACAGTAATGACACCCCTGACTCAAATACTAGCAATTCCTCCACCTATGCCCTTCACCTCTGCACACAAAACATCGCCCGGGAGGAACTGAGCAGTCCCCAGGATGTTTTTATCCACACTTTATGCAAAAAGGGTAATCCACCCCCTTACGGTCACCCGTTCCTGTTGAAGTGTTTTCCTTTGAATGGGACTGTCCCATCATCACTCTCCCACTTGACTGTTGGTGAGACGGTAACATCAAACTCCCCTTTTTCCTATACTGTTCATACCCTCCGCTCTTCCCTTTTTTCGAAAATGGTGGTCTAATGCTGAAAGAATCCCCTTCTCTCTTTTTGCCTATACTCTGATGCCCCCCATGGCTTTCACTAATGCAAGTCTCCAAAGCTTGAGCAGCTTCGATTAATCCTCTTACTGTTTTAAACCGTAGCGCAATTAATCCTTGTCTCAAATCCTGTCGCAACCCATCTCTCAACTTCTCAATCATATGCTCTTCTGTCGGCACATAATGAGAAGCGAACAATGATAGATCATGAAACCTCCGTTCATACTCCAACACCGACATGTCCCCCTGCTTTAAAGCTAAGAACTCTTGTTCTTTTACCTTACGATGGTATCTGGAATAAAACTGATTTTCAAACTCCGTCCTGAAGTCACTCCATACCAGCGTCTCAGTCGCACGCCTCATCTGAACCGTTTCCCACCATGTCATGGCCCTATCAGACAGTAGTTGAGTTGCACAGTTTACCTTCAAACCTTCCGGTATATTTATTTGGGTCATGGTCTTTTCTACCTTCCTAATCCATCTCCCGGCTATTTCTGCATCATGCTCCCCCAAAAACAGTTCACAACCCATTTCTCTCATACTTTTGACTAGACGTACTAATGGCACCACGTTATCCGTGGTAGTGCTAGTCATAGGAGCTACCTGTGGAATCTGCGTGGTGGGAGCTGTTCGTGTTGCTGAACCTGCCATGCCTTCAATCACTGCTTTAACTATTTGCGCAAGAAGTCCCGGATGTACATATTGTGGGGGTACACCAGTTGGAATAGCTGATGATTGTGTTTCTGATCTTTCTTGCTGCTCTGTTGCAACTGGAGGTACTCCCCTTGTCTCATTTGATCTCTCGTCTTCCTCTGCAACCCCAGCTTCCCTTTGCAAAATTTCGGGATTCCATGTCTCCTTATTAAGAAAGGCTGATGTGGATCCCGCCAGAATTCTACCCCAGATCCTAGTTGAAGTCAATGAAGACTTAACACTGGAAATGAGGCCCGCAAGGATACTAGATAAGGGTGAAAAGGAATTGCAAAACAAAAAGATCCCTATCGTTAGAATCTTATGGCGAAATGCACAAATAGAAAAAGAAACTTGGGAGAGAGAAGATGAGATGAAGAAAAAGTACCCAGAATTATTCAAAATACTAGGTATGAAATGTTAAAATTCCTTAAATTTCGAGGACGAAATTCATATTTTAGAGGGGGAGAATGTAAACACCTAAAAAAAAACCGGTTCATGAATATAAAAACGAGGAGAGAGGGAGTGAGGTAATTTTTCTTTCTCTCCCAGCCGAACTTCTTTTTTTTCTTCTCTCCCAACCGAACCCTTTTTTTTCCTTCTCTCTCAGCCGAAACCTTCCTTTTTCTTCCTCACAGCCAGCCGAACCTCTCTTTCCTTTTTCCTTCCCAACTCTCCTTCTTCCCAACCGAACCAGCCCCACCTCCACTCCTCACAGCCAGCCGAACTTTAGGCTGAAATAAAAGAGAGGATTTGGGTGAATGTGTATAAAAAAAAATTGAGACTTGGAGAAAAAAAAAAAGGGACCTTTGCCGAGAGGAAGAAGAAATCAACAAGGGAAAAGAAAGAAGTGTTTCAAATCTTTCAAAAAAAAAAATTGTGAGAAACAAGAGGCGGTGCAGTCGGGATTGAACCATCGTCCAGACAAGAACAACCCAGAAGTAGAGCAGGTAGGTGAATTACACCTTTTTTTTTTATACGATATGCGAGAAGTATTTTAAGTTGAATATTACTCATAGGCGATAGGGTTTTATTAGATTGTTGAATGCTTAAATGTGAATATGCGATTGATTAGCATTGGCTAATGGTATCCGAAAGGATGACCGGAACAAATGATTGATTAACTTCGGTTAATGGCATCCGAAAGGATAGCCGGAACAAATGATTGATTAGCTTCGGCTAATGGCATCCGAAAGGATGGTCGGAACGAATGATTGAGGTGAATGGCATCTTAATTTTTTATTTTGTTTTGTAGTTATATCCCTACATGGGATATTATTGATGCAAGATGGGAACTTCAACTTCACAGACCTTTGCATGCATTTGCTTTTTTTTTGAATCCTCATTATCGTTATACTACTGATTATAGACAGTACCACAACATTAAATATGAAGTATATGACTGTTTAAATCGGATGGTGCCTAATAAAGCAGAAAGGACTAAAGTTGATCTACAACTTGATATATTCGCAGAAGCAAAAGGGTTATTCGGTATTGAGGCTGCCGTAATAGCAAGGGATAAAAAAACTCCAGCTAGATGGTGGGCTTCTTATGGGGATGAATGTCCAGAGCTACAAAATCTTGCAATTCGAGTTCTAAGCTTGGCTTGTAGTTCATCTGGATGTGAGCGTAACTAGAGTGCATTTGAGATGATAAGTTTTTTTTTTTTAAGTATAAAATTATTGTTTTCATATTTGATAAGAATCTTATATGTTATCAATTGTGAATTTTTTTAATAGGTTCATACGAAACGAAGAAACCGTCTCCAACAGAAAAAAAATGAATGACTTGGTTTTTGTTATGTGTAATTTAAAAATGAATGATAAGGGCAAAAGGCAACTTATTGATTTCGATGAAGGTATAGATGAACTCCCATCTGATGATGAATGGGTGACTGAAAGAGAACATGGTAGTTCATCGAACATTAATTTACTTCAGGCTATTGCTAGTGCAACACAAAGAGAAAATGGAAAAGAAGATGACAGTGATGAAGAAACTTTTTATGGTGTTGAGATGAGTCCTCCAACCACTCAAGTTGATTTTGAAACTTCTAATTCAAGGAGTTTAGGGTTAAATATTGTTAGAGTTCGATCTAGTACTACCAATATCGCTGTTAGCACCAGTGGTAGTACTAATAATCCTTTTGATAGAGATGTTATTGATGCAAGTCTAGGACATAGTAAGGGGGATGAAACTAAGGCTGGTTTTAGTTTACATTGCACGCCAGCTGAAGATTTGTTTTAAATTTGTTAGTTTTTATTTTATGAAATTTTATGAACATAATTGTTTTGTAATGTATTTTGCAGTTATTTTAAATCATGAATGAACTTTAACTAATGAAGTTTTATGTCCATAATTATGATGTATTGTATTTAGAAATATTTTACTTACGATTTTACGATTTTTCTGCTCACACGATTTTAGCTGTGATTTTACGATTTTTGTACGGACAAATTCAGGTACGATCTTACGATTCGAGTTTCAGAAAGGCTTTCCGTGTCGTGTCAAAATCGCGATTTTGACAACCTTGATAACACTTGATTGCATATAAATGATGATAGACATGTAAGCTGCTTATGAAAAAAGTAGGAACTTACTTGTACAAGTAGGCAGCAATTCCGAGGATTATGATCAACAAAACAATATCAATACAGAAATTTCGACTAGATCTCAACTGGAAAAGAATGGAAACTTGTGTCAGATTCAGAAAGAAGCATAAATCTGGATGCAACTGAAAAGGTTAAGAGTTTAAACTTTGTAAAGTTGAAGTTCAATCACCTGGTTCACAGTGTCTTTAAGTCTAACATTGGTATTCTTAAGGTCAGAAGTTGCCTTGTCCACCTGTACAAAAGCATAGAGAGCACTTCATATCAACTCTAAATTCCACATGAGCGGCACTGAAAATTAGAAAAATACTCACCTTAGTGTCAATTTCATCCATCAAAGGAACTTGCCTGTCCAACTCCTGCACATATCACATACCACACTGAATTTAAATGCCATGATTAATTACATATCTGCCAATGGTCACTTACAAGCAGCTTTTCTTACACGTCCCACATTTCAAACATATTTTCCAGCACACGGAAAAGAAGAGAAGGAAGAAGACATTTACTTAAAATAAGTACCTCATTCATGTCATGAGCCATATTCTTCAGGGTGTCCAAACCTTCTGAAATCATACTCAAACCTTGATCCTGGAGGAATGTGAAGGTTAATAACAAGGGAAACCATGGGTCCAATAGCTTGCTTCAATTACAGGATGAAAGACAAACAGACTGCCCCTTTATTAGTCTTGCCTGCTTCATTTTACGCATTTCATACTCCTGCCTGAATTGACTAGATGTCTCACTTTCTTGAAAGTATTCATTATCGAACTGCCCATCTATTACCCAAAGGAAATACATGATTAGAATACACTAATTATCCCTGAACCATGAGCTAACAAGGAGAAAAATCAAACATCACTTCCTAAATATTGAAATAAGCTACAAACGATTCAAAACTTCCCCACTCATAACAATCTTAAGAATCATGAGGAAAAAGAAGGACTATCAAAAGTTAAACACAATTCCAACACCAGTGGAGAAATCACCTGAATCAAATTTGATTTCAGTTCGGGGAGCCGAAGTCCCCCAACCTCCAGTTTGGTTGAGTGCAGCTGAACTTCCATCTGGTATAGCTTGAATCCTATCTGGCAATGCAAGGACCAAATCATTTCTTGCAGCAAGTTCTTCTGTTGAAAGCCCTTTAACCTGTCAATACAACAACCCTGATGCTGTCAATTCTATACTTTGGACCCTCAATACCAATTCATGATAGAAAATCGAGAAGATCAAAGAGAAATCCAAGTATATTACCGAGTGATTTCACTTTCTGTATCTAATCTCTCTACCAAGTCAGTCAAAAATCACTTGAAAGAGTTATCAAAAACTAACCTTCTTTATTGCTAATCTCTGCAACTTAGGGACTTCCTCAAGCAATCTAGCTTTAGTTCGACGAAGCTCTGCGTTTATAGCAACAGCAGAGGCCTTACTTTTCTCCTTGGAAGCTAACTCTGCTTTCTTTTTACAGATCAAATCACTCCAAATTATATAATGCAAGCAGAAAAAACAGCTAACTGACCTTCCAATCAACAAAAACTAACACTCTAAGTCTATAAATGGACTCAACAGGAGTCTAAATCAACAGGCAGAAACAAATTTTGAAACATGAAACAAATCCATTTGATTTCAAAGAGATCGAAGAGACCTGAAGAGCAGCTTCAATGTCAGCATCAACGGAGGAGTAGAGACGAGCGAAGGCGTCGTCACCGGAGACATTGAGATCTTTTTGCTTTTCGACGTCGTATTTGTCGTATTTGCTGCAGATCGCGTCTACGCGAGTTAATATGTCAATGACGCTCATTTTTTTTAATTATTTTCAATTATTAGCTGTTGTTCAAGTTACTACTAAATGTTGGTGGAGGTTTGAGCGAAAGGGAGAGAAGAGATGAATTTTGATTTGAATTTGAGGTTTTGGACGTTAATTCAGCACGAAGCGGTTTCCCAGTTTCTGCTTTCTTTCAACTCTCCGACGGAACATCATCATCTTTCATTAATTTTCTTTTTGTAGTGGTAATAATAAAATAGTTTTTAACTTGGGGAGTAATTTGCAAAGTATCTTCAAAAGCGGGGACTCACATGCTTTGTGGTTTTCTCTTCCTCTTGTTCTATTTTTCAAACCAAACAAAAGGTAAAAAATGTTAGAGTATAGAATATGTATTCTAGAATATTGTATTTGTAGTCTAGAGTATGAAAGATGGTATGGGATATGTGTATAAATAGAAAGTTACATACACAACAAATGTATGTAGAAACAGAAAATTAATACAATACAATTTTAAATTTCATTCTCCCTCTTTTTTCTCTCTTCTCTCTCTTCCCTTCTTTAAACTAATTCTTCTTTCTCTTTTAATTATATGCAAACTCTCTCAATCCTAACAAAAAAGAGTGGAACGTGGTGATTCTTTCTAGTGTTATTGTTGTTATTTTGAAAATATTTTTTTGTTTAAAAATATATTAAAATATTATTTTTATTTATTTTTAAAAAATTATTTTGACATGAAAATGATATAAAAATATCATTTTTTTTAATTTTAATTTAAAGTAAAAAATAAAAATAAAAAATTCAAAAAACTTGAAAAATAATAGAATAATAGAATTATTAAAAAATATGACCTAAATATTATCATTGAAGAATAATAGAATTATTAAAAAAATATTGAAAAAAAAACTTGTAAAAGAAATGAGTAGAAAATTTAATAGAAAAACATCTTAAGAGGATGGGATATGAAAAAGAAAAATTGATTCCAAACATACCAAATAGTAATTAGGAAAACAAGTACTAAATTTAAAGATTAAAAAGTTACAAGAGATGAAATTGCAAAATATTTATAATTTGATAGATTATTTAAAAATTAAAAAGATGCAACGGATTATATTGAAGAAAATCATAAAGTGCTAACTCAATAGAACCAAACCCAAAAATAAAAACAAAAAATCTAAGCACAAAAAAAAAAAACAATCAAACCTGGTTGAATCTTCTAAATCTAATTTATTCTCTAAAACCTATAATTTAACTCTAAATAATTTTATTTTTGAATTATAAAATCAAGAAAAATATTACTAAAAAGAAACTTGTAAAAAAAACAACAAAAAAATGGGGATAAAATTTGATAGAAAAAAACTCAATGGAAATGAAATTTGAGAAAAAAAATAAAAATGATTCCAAATAAAATAAACTGCAATTAAAAGAATTAGAGCAAAACTTGAAAACATAAAAATCATAAGGGATAAAATTAAAAATTATTTGTAAGATTATATATTATTTATAGATAAAAACATATTTGGGGTGAAATAGAAAAAAAACAAACAAAGGGCTAAGATAATGGAATCAAAATGGAGAGAAAAAAACTAACCTAAAAAAATAATAAACATACTAAAAAAATATCAATTAGAAAAAAAAGAAAGTTGGACACCAAGCTAACAAAACTTTTAAACTTGGTGTAATCTCTAAAAATAGTATTTCATGAAATCTTTGACTGAGAAGTATTTTAAAAGTTTAATCATCAAGGAAAATGAAATTGGTAACAAAATTATAAATAAAAATAATAAGGATAAAATTTTATAGAAAAGACCCCATATAAAATGTTTCTTTAAATTTAAAATAAATTTCTATTTAAATTAATAAATAAATTTTAAAAAAATACTCATTTGATCTTAATAAGCAAAAAATTAATACTTATAAAAGTACACATGAATATTTATTAAGAGCAAAAAATATAACTTTTATTGTTAATTTTATATGACTTTAATCAATTAATTATTCTTGTATTTTTTTTCACACAACCACGTAAAATTATGAATAGTAACTTTTTTAAAAATAAAATTGATATGTTTTTACTAGAAAAACATGCTATTAACAAGAAAAAAAACATGTATTTGAAAAAAAAAATGAGAGTTTTCAGTGGAGAAATAAAAATTTTCTCCTTAATTAAATTATTAAGATTATTTTAATTACTTTAATTTTTTTTATTAAATTCAACATCTTAAATAAAAAATAATATTTTCATCATAATTTAAAAAATAAAGTTTTTCCTTCGTAATATCAATCCTACAAACATTTGTTGATATTTATTTAATTATAATAAAATTAAATGAAAATTAACTTTAAGCATTGCCCGCGGCATTACAGGATTGGAAAATCAAGTAAAATATTATAAGTAGTTCAATTATATTCTTTAAAAATATATATTAGAAAATTATTTCAACTCATCAACCCAATTCAATTTCGTGTCTAAATGTAGTTGATTTTATTTTGAAAATGATTATCATTCAATAATATATTAAAATAATATTTTTTTAAAAATATTTTTAATATCATGTGAAATATAAGAGATTTTAATTTAAAATCAAAATCAAAATCAAAATCAAAATCAAAATCAAAATTTATTAAAAGCGGAAATGTAACCGGAAAATTCAAAGGCTGCTAGCGTTTCTTTTCTTTGGAGAAAAACAAAAAGATAAAAAAAGAGAGGAGAGAGGTGACCTCGCGAAGTTGTCTTCTCTTTATTCTTCACTAGAATGTTCTTGCGTGGCGTGGAAAGACCTCGAAACATTCGACCGACCCATCTTCCTTATTCCCGAAGAATTCGACTCGATTCTATTAAGGCGGCTACCTCCTCCTTATAAACACGCAGAACCCTTGATCATTTCCTTCATCAGCGATTTCTACACACATTCATTCGATCTGAACTCTGCTTTTCTTTTGTTCTATCAAATTCTCTGCTCTTTTATATATTTTTTCTTGAATCCCTGCGAACATGCAGATCTTCGTGAAAACCCTGACAGGCAAAACCATAACTCTCGAAGTCGAGAGTTCTGATACGATCGACAACGTCAAAGCCAAAATCCAAGACAAAGAAGGCATCCCTCCTGATCAACAACGCCTGATTTTCGCCGGTAAACAACTCGAGGACGGCCGTACCCTTGCCGATTACAACATCCAAAAGGAATCCACACTCCACCTTGTTCTGAGGCTTCGCGGCGGTATGCAGATCTTCGTCAAGACCCTAACCGGCAAAACCATAACTCTTGAAGTCGAGAGTTCTGATACGATCGACAACGTCAAAGCCAAAATCCAAGACAAAGAAGGCATCCCTCCGGATCAACAACGCCTGATTTTCGCCGGTAAACAACTCGAGGACGGCCGTACCCTTGCCGATTACAACATCCAAAAGGAATCCACACTCCACCTTGTTCTGAGGCTTCGCGGCGGTATGCAGATCTTCGTCAAGACCCTAACCGGCAAAACCATAACTCTCGAAGTCGAGAGTTCTGATACGATCGACAATGTCAAAGCCAAAATCAAAGACAAAGAAGGCATCCCTCCGGATCAACAGAGGCTAATTTTTGCTGGGAAGCAATTAGAGGATGGGAGGACTCTTGCGGATTACAATATCCAGAAGGAGTCTACTCTCCATCTCGTCCTCCGTCTTCGAGGTGGTGATTTATAAGTGGAGCTTAAACTAGGTGGTTCTATTGGTTATATCTCCTGCTTGTCTTTTTTTCCCTTTAAAATAAATAAATTCTGCTATTAATATTTTATTCGAAATTATTCTCAGAGATTTCTTCTTGTTTATTTTATATATCTCAATACCTTATATATATGTTCTCAGAATTGATTGTTGATTCTATTCAGCGTAGGATTAGAATGACATTTGAAAGGACTCCCGGATCTTAAATTAACTAGCAACCCATTGTTTCTTGAATCTGGCTGATGCTCAGAGAGCCACGCGGACATGATGTAGAGTCCAGTGTTCATGATATGACACTATAATTCAATAAGAAAACAAAATTACAAGAAAATTTATTTTCATGTATAATTGATTCTTCATTAGGTTTTTGAATTTTATGACGCAACTTATAGCTTTTGATTTATGAGAAATTAAAAAGGCATAACCATATTGAGTAATATGATCTATGAAGGTGATATAATAAACAAGTCCTCATGTTTTGCTCTTTCATTTATTGTTTATGTAATTAATGACTCGTTTGCCAAACAGCACTACTTCATAGTTCATAATAAGATTTATTTTGGATATCTCTGTATGGAGAACGGGGGGAACTCCACTACCCGGAAAGCGTACTTTGTGGGCCCAGGAAGTGAGTAAAATCTCCGGCTGTCCCAGGCTTTTACGAAGGGGCTTTGCAGAATAGAGGCTCGAACCTGGGGCTGCGCTGGCAGACCCCAAGCGCCAGCCACTGCGCCGTTGTTTTAGTTTTTTGTTGAACTTATATAATAAATGTTGAAACTAGGATATTCAAAAATGAGTTTAGAAAACCAATTTTGAATCCATATATTGGAAGAACATATAGTCTATTTTAAGTTGGTGGTTTTTGGATTTGATACCTCAAGTTTGATTTTGATGTTTTGGTGTTATTTGTTAGTCTTTGCGATTAAAACACGTTTGTTTATGATAATGTGAATTATTGGGTTAAAGAAAACATGCTTTAGAAGCTAAATATTCAGTTTTTTTTTGGGTTTAATAGGAGTTGCTGTTGTTGGGTGCATACCTAGATTTCTAGGTAATGTTCTTTATGTTCTTGGAAAGAACGTTGCCCCAATCCCTTTATTTGGATCAATTTTTTGTCTATTTTGTTTGCACAAATACCTTTGAGAACCTTGATTAATCAATAATGTAGGGTTTATTGGCATTAATAATAAGTTTTTATTGGAATTTAATCATAGAGTTTTGGTTTTGAGCTAAAACGCATTTTGAAAAAAAAATCATGAAATGATAATCGAAGTGAATGGATGCTACCTTATTGATCCTTACATGATTTGTAACATTTATATGCTTTTGGATTGTCCATATCAGGTTTGATTTGGGTTTCACGTTACTTAGTTTAGGTTTAAGTGTTCTTTGTGTTTCCCTATGTGTTTGATCCATTTTGCTAGGGTTTTTTTCTTGAGTTTTTCAAGTTTTTTTTTGTATTTAATCTATTTTGGCTCTGATTTTATTTTTAGTTTGTTTTTGAGTCGAACCAAAGATTTCAAGTTGACCTGATCTGGACAAAATCAAATCAAAGGGTTGAGACGTTGTTTGACTTGTAATATTTTTGTTAAAGAGTTTCTTTGTTTAAGGGTGTGTTTGATTAACATCCCTCTTAGGCTTGTTTTGATATTTTATTACAAGGAGAAATAAGTCTTTTCCAAACAAAGTCTAAAAATAAAAAAAAATATTTTTTCTTGTGTATGGCAAAAAAAACTAAAAATATTTGAGCAATTTATTTTAAAAAAATCTAAAATCCTTTGGCATGTTAAAAAAATATTGCATCAATTAGACAACAAGATTGTAAAATCCCAAAGTATTATGGCCTACATTTAAAAAATATCAAAACAAATATTTGCTTCTTTTAATACAGGGGATTATGAATTTATATGTAGAGCATATTCTTGATATTAAATAAAAAGATAATTCATTTTATTTTTATGCTGGCATTAAAATTGTTAGGTTTTAATATAAAAAGATAAAGACTTTCTTACTTAGAAATACGTTTTTTAAACCTTAGATAGACCAATGGTTAGAAAACACAACATTACATTCATTTACATGAAACAAATAAACATTGTTAAAAAAAAATGAAACAAATAAACAATGCATCTTACCTCTTATAAAACATATTAGGGATGTTAATATCTTTCATTTACACGAGCGTCTTCTTGTCCAAACTCTGAGATCAGAGTTTCTAATAACTAAAATACTATATGATGACTTTTTTTTTCTTCTTTTTTTACTGATAAAGGACAAGACCCACCCATATTATTCCTAATAATTTGGATTTGGACGGATGATCGCTACGATATAGCCAACATGTAACATATAGTATGTGAACAATTTAAGATTAATGTATATTGATCTGAACCGATCCAAATAGGGAGGTTTTTCGGAATAATTATCTTATCGAAAAAGTAATAAATAGGATATAATATATATATATATATATATATATATATATAATTTTATTTTGATTAATAGTAAGATAATTAATATTTATATGGATAGTCAAAACCTAACTAATATGATATAAATATCTATCTTTCTTATATGATGAAAAAAAATATATAGAAAAACTTGATTGGTAAATATCCATTTTTGTCCATTAACAATGAATTTTTATTTGGATGTTATGACTTAAGGCTAGCTATAAAGATACTTTGCTTACTTTCCCTTCCTGGCAGGAAATTACAATATATGATGAGCCTTCCAAGCAACCAACATACCCATTATTTGCATTCTTTACAGGCATTTCTTTGTGGACCGACGACTATAAAAATAATTAATTTCCACTCACTACGTACGCATGTATAGGAGGAAAGAAGGGAAATTTCTCGGCAAATCTCCATCGTCTAATCATAATAAAAAATAATTTTGTTTATTTCTTATGTCAATTATTTTACGTCAAAAGAAATATTATTGAGGCACACAATTTTTTTCCTGTCCATTTATTGCACCGCGGAATCTTTTGGACCATTCCATTGCATACAGTGATAGATAGAGAGATTTGCTTTAAGAGAGGAGAAAATATAAATCAACTTTGAAAAGACAACAAAATTATTTATTATAATATTTGTATAATTACGAGACTGCTGAGAAATTGCAACTTAGAATATTGTTAAATATATATATTTAGTTCAAAATACTTTATTTAATTTCTAAAAATGAATCCTTTCTTAATTTATAAAACTCATTTCATAAAATTTAGTTGAAAGCTTGAAAAAAAAAACACATGTATATGTTAGGAATTGTTTTTGGATGGACAAGTCTTTGGCTCCTCTAATGATTACATAGATAAGCTTTAGACAAATTATAATATATAACACTTTTGAAATATCATAATAGTAAAATTAATATTTTCTTGTCATTCAATAATAAATTATCATTATCATTACATTTAAGTGATTTTCACCCATAAATATTATATATAGAGTTTATGGTATTACACATTTACATTGTGTAAATTAATATGAATTGTCTTCTTTGTCAATTGACTTGTCCTCATCTGTATCACAATCTTCTACATTGATTTTGTCGCTATCATCATATTCTTTTTTGTCAATTGACTTGTCCTCATTTGCATCACAATCTTCTACATTAATTTCATCGCTATTATTATTTTCATTGACTTTTGTATGTCTATAAGAGCTCAAAATATCATTCAACACCTTTGCATCAACATTAACAAAAATATTCTTAACCATGCAAAAATTTGAATTTTCTTATAAGTTAGTAGATGAAGCAACTAAGAAAATAACACGAAATTTCCTTTCAGGATCCAGGCTTAGTAAAGATAAACACTAACATTCCCATAATTGACAAACCTCGTACATAAAGCATAATCATGAACAATTAACAAGAAATGTGTAAAGTTATTAAGTATCCTCAAATATAAGAATAATTAAACAGTACTTACATGTGCTCTAAATCACATGGAAAATTGTTCATTTTGTAATTAGCCAATAATAAGTTTTGGGATAGTAGAAATTGACAATATTTCCCATAAGAATTCAAAAATGTATCAGTTTATATATGATATTATAAAAATAAATTGTTCAAGAATAATGAAATGTTAAGTAGTATACTTACTTAATAATAAGTCCTTGTTCGTCACATAATTATATGTTTGTTTGTATTTTATTTTTGACAAATGTCTTCTCTTTATATTTTTTTTGTTATGGGTCGTCTAGAATTGAGAGAATATTGACAAGTTTTCATTCAAAAACTCATCCCACCTTTATCATACCTTTGAATATAATTGATTATTGCTCTCAATTAAGACTTGAAATAACAAGATATAAATGATGGGATCTCTTCAACAATATAGACCTCATATATCGAAACCTCAACATGTGCTTTATTTTTTACTTCTCTTAAGGTTGAACAAGTACTTGTATAGAAATAAATGAAGTGATTGATGATAGTTATGGCTCTTCATTTTATACAATTTGTGATCCTCTAAATTCACCAACATTGATATGTAAAGAGCATGTCCAACAGAAAAACACAGATTTTTAAGCTATTGATAGACAAGTAATTGTGGATTCCTATTTAAGAAGAAATTGGCTTTGGGCTTTGCGACCCGTGACCCAAAATAAACCAACTCTATATTTTTACGATGAAAAGACAAAGTTATATGCATTGTAGCTTTGATGTTGTCTTTTGTCTTGCCCTTCATGTCCATAAATGTGTTGAAATTATTTTCAAACATGCTCTTTTCTATATGCATGGAATCAAGTTATGACGTAGAAGATTGATATTTCAATAAGGAAGATCTTAGAAAATATTTTGTTTTACCTAATTATAGTTCAAACTAAAACTAGAAAGCTTCAGCTTAATAGATTGAAAACCAAACATATAATAACACCATGCCATATAATTTTTTACCTAAAAGAAGTGACGATGCAATATCCCTTTTAACTCTACCAATAAAACATTTTTTCTATTCTTTTTATTCATGTGATTTGTTAACAATAACCACCAGTGATAGAAAAAAACAATGTTTTACCATTATTTGTTAGCATAAATGTTTTGTTATATTCTATACAATATGAACTTGATAAATTTTCATACGTGCTCCAACCAGAAACTATTCTTAGGAAGGAGAATCATTGATAGTCCATATCAAAGTTGCCTTCACTATAAAATCTTGTTTCCTCGATACATTATAAGTTATAGCCTTGGATGTCCACAATTGTCAACTCATCAATCAACGGTCAAAGACAAACATTTATATTCTAACTCAAACTCTTTGGAATAGGCATGACTATAAATAAAAACATGAACTCCGATCTCATACACATCCATATTGGCAAGTTGTAAACCATACGTATTACCAACTAACAAGAATAAGAAACAATAAATGACCCCCAATAGATTGAATCTGTCTATACATAACCTCAGACACATGTTCTTTGATTTCACTAAAAATTGAGAATACACATAATTAAAATGTTTTTAGGATTCACCATCAGAAGAGTGAACAATCATTTATTAACCATATCATTATAATGCCCTCATGTTCTGTACTCAGTCAACTCTGTATTTTCAAGATAGTATAACACCCAAAGGTTTGGACACATGTTAAGTTTTTAGTATCCTACGTCGATGGGTTTCATCATAGACTTGGTAGTATAAAATTTCTCTTTTAGCCTACTCTTCTAAGGTAAAATTCTTCTCACTCATTCAACAATTCTATCATAGCTGATCTCACTTAACCCATTATCTGACTTGATGGTGTACATTTATGCAATGATTGATAATTTACTTTGATTTGTGAAACCATCCCATAATAGCTTGTTATAATCTTTAAAAAGATTAAAAAACTTGTTTGTGCCTGCATTAGGTTCTTTTCTAGAATTGAGAATTTATTGATATGACCTCGACTCATTCATATCGCATCCATAACCATATTTTTATAATGATTACTAATGTCATGTACAACTTCATGCCCATTGCTAAAGCTAGAAGTTAACCCAACCATCCTTTCTACAATAATATCGTGAAGAACATATGGTTCTCCATGTGCAAACTAACATATGTATTTCTCTATGAACATTTGTTTTGTAAAAGATTCATTGTTACAATCTCTGAATCGAGAAAATCTTTTTTTTTACACATTTTACATGAATATCAATTATCATCTCCATTAATATTTATCGAATTAGATAGTGCATAATTAATGAAACCTTGAATCCATTACAATAATTCATTCTCCACAACTCTTGGGGTGAATCTTGATACATCTATAAACAATCATCCAATACTTATATCAAACTTATATAAAATAATGATAACAACATATATTAATTAACTACGTTAAATTAATAAATTTGAAAAAATATTGGTTTAGATCAAACTTAAGTCATTATCAATTATCTATAAAAAAATGAATTTCTACATATTTACCAGAATTTTCAACTAAGCAATAAAATTGATAGAACATAAAATGAACCTGTTAAATAAACCATTATTTATCTCATCATAAACACCTTAGTCATATATACAACAAACAATTCATCAATTTACAAACAAATACAATTTTACAAAATCTAAAACAAACCCTAACATGTACAAATCATAAAATTTACAACAAACTTATATGGAAAACAGTTATAAACAAGTAAACTCTTAAACAAAATACATACACTACAAAATATGGGAGACAAATTATTTCTTTTAAATTGATTTCATATAAAAATAGGGTAAATTTGCTTACTTAAAGTTGAGAATCCTCAATAAAATTAGAATCAGAACATGGATACTAACAAAATGAGTGTTGTGGTGACCAAATTTATTATGGGAGGTTGATTTGCGAGAAAATGAGGGGGGTGGAGGTGGTTGCTTGTTACAGAATAAAATAGAAAATAAAGAAGGAGAAATGAGGGAGAGGAAGAGAATAATCGATTGTCAAGTCATAAATTAAATATTATAGACAAATTTAATAACGAAATAATTCCATCGATCATTTTGTTAGTCATTCTATCAATACAAATGTCATGTCATTGTGTAAATTGATTTTTTTGAATCTTATTGTAATTTCCTTGGTATATATTTATATAATATTTTTGTTAGTATATTTACGAATGTATTTTACTATTAGGTTAATTCTGTTAGTAACGATGTCTGTAAAAGTTACATGTTATCATACTATTTGACTGTTTTATTCTTTATTTTTCCATTGCAGTTCTATCGATATAAACAAAGGTACCTTTTCTTTTAGTTTTTACCGATAAATACAAGTATGGAAAACTCTTCAGTAAAATTCACAATAATATTCTGACAATTTATATTTGCCAATTTTTGTAATGGCTAAACATATGCTTATTATCTATTGTCTACGATTTGGAGCTGCCATCCATGCAACACCAATTTTCTATGACTTTATGCTTCTAGATTACACTACTTGAACTTGACATCAATTCTTCATCTTTGGGGTATTGACATACAATTAATGAAATTGCAAGTAATTTGAAGAGTATGTGCTCTTTTTTTCTTCTTTTTTTTATAGATGAGTATGTGTTCTAGTTACCCATTAAGATAATTGAATCATCAAATTAAATTATGAAAAATAAAATGAATCGTTTATTCTCAACATATATAAAAATTGGTCCCAAAAATCCTGGGCTAAAGAATGAAAATAGTGACACTGTGTGTGTGTATATATATATATATATATAAATATATATATTGCCTTGTTCACAACGAAAATTTTGACACCATGCATATTGGCCTGACTAATAGAATTCAAACCACATTGTTAGTTGATGTTAGAGTTGAATATTTTCGGTTCGGTTCAGTTTTTATCAATAAAAACAACTAAATTGAAAAAACAATTATAAAAAAAATCAAACTGGACCGGACCTGGTTTAAATCGACCAATTTTGATTCGGTTTAGTTTTTTAACAAAAAAAAACAGAAAAAAAGTTTTGGTTTTTTTTTTTTTTTAATCAAGTTTTCCCTTATTTCATTTAACTAAAATGGAAGCAAACCAAAAAAATTAAACTAAACCGGAAGAATTAAAAAAATATATAACATATTTTTTTAATTTGAACCGGTTTGATTTAGTTTTGGTTTACTGGTTTTTTACTTTAAAAATCAGAAACTAAACCAAACCGAAACTTTTTAAAAAAATATTATCATTTTTTTTTTCAATTAATTTATTCAATTAATTTTTTGATTTTTTTACTCACATAGTTGATGTAGGAGCTCCACTACTTTTTTTTGATAACCGGGGTGTCCGGGCCAGCTTACGCACACTACAACTAATCCCCGGACTCACTGAACATCCTGCAAACCCAGTGAGCATGTAAGGCACCGCGAGGGTGACAGACGTGCATGGTAGGACTTGAATCCTAGTGCAGAGGAAGGAAATAAGTCCCTTCAACCGCTAGGCCAAGACCCCACTTGCGAGCTCCACTACATTAACCCACAAACGTTGGAGCAAAGCGAAAGTACCATGATTCCAAACTTCCAATTGTTCTCGCATATATTGGCTTCTCATGACTTCTTCACCCCCACGAACACGTGACCTGAGTGTTGATTCATCTCCTTTTACTCCATATTCTTATATCTATGGTTGATTTTTGTTTTTGGTTAATTACTGTTCTTGAACTCACTGTAGAAGAAGAAACTTCTTACAAGGTTTCAGCTCGCTGTTTTCAGACAGGATTCCATTTCCCTCGGAACTGGAGAATCGAACATATAGTCAACCGTTATTGTTTTCTGTCTTCCCCTTGTAGCCATTTTACAGAGGTTAATAGTATTTTTTTTTTTCCACTTTAAAGGCAGGATAATTTAGAATGGTGGAGAATTGGATTTTTGTGTGCAGAGGGTAGTTATGATATTTTATTAAACATTAACAAATATTATGATGATTTAACAGTCAATGACGGTGAAGGGACTAAGTTTATTGTTTCCCAAATTAGAGGGACGAACTTACTACTTCGTTAAAACTGCAGGATTAAATACTGTAAAGGTGTCGACATCAGGCATACTGGGCTGCAAGTCTTGGCAATCTCTTGAGAATATTTAGTGTTCTCCATCAACCTTGAAATATTAACAAAGTAGAGTCTTGAAGAATCGATCATGGCTACAGAAGATACTTCAATTGGCGAACTTGAGCGCACACCAACATGGGCACTTGCCACAGTCTGTTTGTTTTTCATCTCCGTTTCAATCTTCTTAGAGCGCATTTTTCATCTCCTCGCAAGCGTAAGCACATATATTCCCAATAAATTTAATTATTTTTCCGAGGTAAATATGAATCAAGCTAGCTAACATGAAAGGGTGATGCAGTTTCTTAGGAGAAGTCAAAGAACTGCTTTGGGTGATGCAGTGGACAAGCTCAAATCAGGTGTACAACAAGATTCTTCCCTCTAACACACACACGAGCACTTAACACATATATATATATAGCTACTGCGCTTGAGGTCTTGGCCTAGCGAGGGGGAAGAAACTTGTTCTTTGTCCGGATTCGAGTCTCTTTGTACATGTTTGTTACCCTCTAGTGTAAGATGTTTAATGATTCCAGGGATTAGTTGTGCTGCATGAACTGCAAAGACACCCGATTATAAAAAGAAAACATATATAGCTCCTTATTAATTATATATGTATGTTGTGTAACCACTTAAATAACTAATCATTTGGAGTTTTTTTTGTTACAGAGTTGATGTTGTTAGGGTTCGTGTCATTGATGCTGGCAGTGACTCAAGACCATATCTCTAAAATCTGCATACCAGCCAATCTTGCGGACTCCATGCTTCCTTGTCCTAAAGAGGTTCCATCAAAACTCACTGCAGTCCAAGATTATGGAAACGTTGACGGGAGTTTTGATGGGAGTTTGTCTTTAGAAAATGGTCTGCGTGGTAAGAATATTTTATGGGGACAACATAGGAGTTTGTTAGCAGAGAAGAACAGTACTTTTGATGACGGTGTAGTTTCTGATGATCCTTGCAGCTCAAAAGTATGGTTCTTCAATTTCTTCTTTCTTTTCATATATTTGGTCTAGTTCAATTCATACAATCTAAGCATGATCAATAATTTCAGAAAAAGGTTTCTTTAATATCAGAAAAAGGGATCCAGCAGCTGCACCAATTCATTTTTGTGCTGGCAGTTACACAAATTGTATATAGTGTTCTAACGATGGCTCTGGGCTGGACCAAGGTACTTTAGACTCTCTCTTCACATCAGGTTTAATGTTGTTGGTTGGTTGTTTTTTTTTTTTAGAATGAATCTAATGTTTTGGTAATATTATTATTATCATAGATGAGGCGGTGGAAAGCTTGGGAGAAAGAAACTCAGACAATTGAATACCAAGTTGAAAATGGTAAGTGGTCATGTATATATATATATATTTGATAATATCATGCATAAGAACCTTTTGCTTCAGGACCCAAGTGTTTTTTTTTTTTTTTTTAATTGCATAACCATTTTCTTTGCAAACTAAATACATGTCTTAAAATAAACAATCAAGTAAATAAATACAGGAAAAAGTAAGGAAGGTATAATATGCTCTTTCGTCACATCAACATGATGTTCCAGCTTACGACTATTAAAATCTGATCGAGATTGCTATAAAGAAGTTGCAAATTTAAATTCCTAGACAAGTGGACTGAAATTACAAATTAGAGAAGTTAATTTACTCTCCTTCTGCATCCGAAGACCTTCTTTGCTTACCATTTTTTTCTTTTCTTTTTTAAAAACAAAACTGCAAGTAATTGGTTCTTTGGGCTTAATTGTTGTTAAAAAAACATATCAACTAAAAATTTAAGTTGTTAGGTGAGACCCTAGAATATGATTTATATTATTCTCTAACACACCCTCTCAAATGAAAATCTTTTAGGCTTGAAACTTGCACAGACTCACACTATTTTGTGCTTGATTTTTATCAAATAGAATGGGGGTGGTGAGATTCGAACTCGTAATTACTAGGTCAACAAGGCTCTGATACCATGTTAAGAAAATATCTCAGCTAAAAAGTTCAATTATTAGGTGAGCCCCCAAAATATGATTTATATTATTATTTAACAATTGTATACTCTCGGAATTACAATTACATACATCAGAATCATCATCACCTACCTTGAAATTGAAACTTAAGCGATTGAGAAAATGAAAATTGGGATTCTTGATTTCGGAACATATATCAATGGCAACTCTTTCGTTTCACGAGCTGTAGACCCACGTACAGTAAACTGGAAGGTGCTTTATTGTCATGGATTTACTTGATCAAGACTTGTTCAAGGGGTGAAAACATTGCGGATTTTCTATGCCGTTGAAGAAATGAAACGTCATGACCTTATATGAATGCATTCCCACTTGGATGATATTTATTGATATGACGTGGTGACATAAAAGAGAAAATTAAGGATAAATGCTGTTTCGAATACTTCCAGAGATTAATTAAGTACGTGGTCCTGTTTATTGATTAGATCCAAATCGATTTCGACTTACAAGACAAACAACATTCGGAAGACGGCATATGAGGACTTACACAAACATATCAGCTCTTTTATGGACGGTGAGTCTACTTTTTGCTGTTATTACTGCGATGATGATGGGAGCGGCATGAGAACAAGTTATGTATTAGTGATAATTGGATTATAAGTTATCTAATGACTGAATTTGGATGAACAGAAATGTTTCTTCAGACAGTTTTTTCATTCGGTAGAAAAAGTTGATTATCTCACCTTGAGACATGGTTTTATCTCGGTAATGATCTTCCAAATCACTACGTTAATCTTCCAAGCATGCATTAAACTATATATATATATATACTTATGTCTTCTCCATATTCATTAATGTATGGTGATGTGTGTACTCTGAAGGCTCACATGTCGGCCAGGAACGCCAACAATTTCAATTTCCATAAATATATACAGCGATCCTTAGACGAGGATTTAAGGGTCGTTGTAAGCGTCAGGTATTATCACAAGCTAACTATTTTTGTTTTGTTTTTCGCTCTATAAAACTCATAAAACATGTACAGATCTATATATTTATAAATGCCTCTTTCTTGGCAGTCCTGTAATGTGGTTTCTGGTGGTAATTCTCTTACTGGTGGACGTGCATGGTAAATATTTATGGTTTGCCGTTCATCTTCTGTATATATTTCTTCATTATATATTTCTTCACCTGCTATATGTTTTGTTTTTGGGGATGTTCAGGTTGGAATGTGTATCTCTGGATGTCCTGTGTTCCACTCTTGGTAACCACGTTTATTCTATCATTGTTATTGATTTTACTATGACGGTAAAGTAATTATTGGTAGCCATATCTGTGCTCTAAAGGGAAAATACGAGTTTAACGTACTTTTTCCTCGTCAAAATTTAACGAAACTTGGAGTTTTACAGCAACCGGCTTGCTGTTCTTGTAGATGGTGCTGCTCCTGGGATCCAAACTTGAGTTCATTGTTGCAAAAATGGCTTGCCGAATCAATGATCAAAACGTTGTGAGCAGAGGAACACCTCTTGTTCAACCAAATGATGATTTCTTTTGGTTCGGTCACCCAAGATTTGTTCTTGCTCTTATCCATTATATTCTGTTTGTGGTAATGATTCCTCCTCTTTATAAAGTATAAACTAGCTAGCTAGATCAAAAAGGAAAATATAAATTAAGTAGATTGTATCAATGCTTTTGGACATGGAGCTGATCATACTTGTTACTCAATCTGTAGAATGCATTTGAGTTTGCCTTCTTCATTTGGGTTACAGTAAGTGCTTTAATCTCTCTCTCTCTCTCTCATGTATATTTTTTTCAACTCTCCTTCTTGCGATCTATTTTACTAATTTAGTTGAGAGAGAGAGTATAACATGTTTTCTTATAACATTTTCCTATGCTTGATCTTCTTTTTTTCCAGATACAATATGGGGATGAATCATGTCACCATGAGAACACTGCATTCACGGTCACAAGGGTCGTGTTAGCGTAAGATTCTATCTTGATGACATAAACTAATTTTTAAATTAGAAATATTTAATTAAGAAAATGGCTCAAACAATTTTTATATATATAAAAAGAGTATAAAAGGAGGTAGTATAAACTAAATATCTTTTTTTCTCCACTCAGGATCACAATTCAAGTCCTATGCAGCTTTATTACGCTTCCTCTCTATGCACTTGTAACCCAGGTAAACTTACTTACTTACTTATATATATATATATATATATATATGATGATGATGATGATGGTGATGATAATGATGATGGATTTTGCATGGGTGTATGGTGGCAGATGGGGTCTCAATACAAGAGTAAGGCAGTAGAAGAGCAAGTGGCTAAAATTTTAAAGAAATGGCATGCTGAAGTGAGGGAAAGAAGGAAGAATCAATATTCTTTACGGTCTCCGCGTGATACTGATCAAAGCATCACAAGGGAGAGTCCCATCCAGTCGCCAAGACCAGCAATATTACCTGAAATCACCGTGTCTTCCAAGGAACCAGAGATTGCTCAGGTAGACGATAAACGAAGCCGGCCGGCGGCTCATCCATTAGGGCACGATCCAGGGAAATCATGCTATAAAAGCAAACAACGAAGAGCGTCTTGATCATATTCAAAATGCATGCATGCATGTTGAAGGACAAAATCCTGATATCTCTGGGTATAGCGCAGTGCAGAAATAGTTGTAGAAAGATTGAATATCATAAACAGTACTTGTATGGGTTATTATACAGTTATGAATAAAAAATATTATTACAAAAAATAGCTAAAAATTCAGAATAACTTTTTTTTTACAAAACCATCTTCTTGTATACCAACAAAACTATCCAAAATTGTCTTGTGACACTTGAATGTCATATTTTAGGCTTTTGATAAGAAAAATCTAAATTTTCATTCAATGAAATTATCTTTATATTTACATATCAATGATTTCATTTCAATAATTTAAAATACATGAACACAATCATTAAAATTTATGGCTTATTCCCCAAATATAAAAAGATGATTTCAAAAATTTCTTTTTCACCAAACTTTCTCATTGACTGAATTTTTGAAGCTCTTGACAATGATTTGATTTCAATAATTTAAAATACATGAGTGCAATCATTAAGATTTATGGCTTAGTCACAAAATACAAAAAAAGGATTTGAAAAAAAAATCAATAAAAATTTCTCATTGATTGAATTTTTAAAGCTCGTGACTAGGATAACAATGATAATGCATTTGTGCTATATAATAGCCATTGAAAAAGATGAACTCAACTAGATCAATTGAAAGCAATCTTGTCTAAATTAATCAATAGTAATCATAAAAGCCAAGAATTCCATAACAAACTAAAAATAAGTAGAGACAATAACTTCTTTATAGTGAATATGAAAAATAAAAAATAATAGATCAAATTCCTCGTACCACACTTGGGGGCAATGACAAGTAGAGCTAGTACGATAGATTGGTCATGCTTAATATAAAAACATAAAAATATAAAACTTGTGGTGAGCATTAAGGATATTAGAGTCACTTAAGCAGTTAAAGTAAGTGAGTACCTAGTTATTGGCATTCAAAAGCCAAAGGTCTTTGCAGACGAAGAAAAAAAAAACGAATATTGAAATTTTAAAATATATAAAATTTGTCCCCCTTTAATTCCAAATATATGTTTCATAAATAAATTGGTCTCATTCAGATTTATGATATTTGTAATCTATAAATGCCCTATAAAATTCTTCTTCTTAGGAAAGTAATTTAAACTAGCTTTTTATTTAATTGTATTTTTAGGCTAGTTTATTCTTGATAAAACTTTTTTTTTTCTAATGAAAGAGATCTTGTATCGATGAGACTGCTTTATTTAATTTGGTTATTTTATTATAAGGATAGTTGCTTTATCATGTGACTATTTTATTTGTTTTCTTTATAAGGATTGTAACCCTACAAAAAATACACTAGAAAAAAAAAGAAGACGCATTCTCCTATTCTTTTCAAATTTTAGTACCATATAAGAAATTAAAAAAAAAGAAAAACAAGAAAAAAGAAAGAAACATTAGCCACCAAGTTTTTGATAAACCACAAAAACTTAACCTAAACCGACCAATTACCTTCTTCACACATATAGTTATTTCTACTAATGCCACCATCACTTTTTGAAAAAGTTGATTTTATTAAGGAATTTATTTCATTACAGTAAACTCCTAAAAAAGATTTCATCCTCAAGAAGTTAAGACTTTGGTGTATTCAAAAGATTTTATTAAAAATAATTATTTTATTTTTATCAAATAATTGACCATATAAGGTAAAATCCTAAAACAAGATTGTCCATAATAATTTGAAACTCTGTTTTTTTAAAATGTAAATAAAATGGTTTGACTTATAAAAATTGGCCTAAGAATGGAAAAATCCTTGAAGGTTCGTATCCTCGTGAAATAATAACTCCTAAAGAGGATTCTATCCTTAAGAAGTTGAGACTTTGGTCTTTTCAAAAAGATTTAATTAAAAAATAATATTTTATTTTTATAAAATAATTGACCATATGTGGTAAAATCATGAAAACAAAATTGTCCACAATAATTTGAAACTTTGTTTTTTTAAAAAAAAAATCAAACTGCAAATAAAATGCTTTGTACTTATTAGAAAATTGGCCCAAGAATTGCAAAATCCATAAAAGGTCATATCCTCATGAAATAATAACTCAATTATTTTAATGGTAGAAAAATAAATAAAACCATTTAAATACTCATTTGTAAATAGTTTTTGGCCTTGTAATATGTTTCCACCATGCCATAACAAGCAAACTTGTAATGGATCAACATGACATCACTAAGTCCCATTAAGTGACAAGCAAACTTGTAATGGATCAACATGACATCACTAAGTCCCATTAAGTGATAGCAGTGGCATATGGCTCTATTTTAAAATATAAAAAAAATTCAAAAATCAATTCATCATCCATTATTTTTTTGATTGCTACGCCACATCCCAAATCATTACTTTAGGTACCTATTATCATTAAAAACCATTTTACATTAGGTAGAATATTTTTAGGTGATTTTAGAGAATTTTATTGATCATTTAAAATTCAAAACAAGCCCACAATATGAGGGGCAAATCGTAATTTGGGTTATTATCTAATGAATATTAAGACTCATAGTTGGACAATAAAGGAATTTTTTTATTTATAAATGATATTTCAGAATGATTTTTTTCCATCAAAAATACAATTGTGATTATATTGACAAACCTTAGCTTTATTCAAATATCATTATTACCTAGAAAACCATGTGAGTAACCTTTGAGAAACAATGGTAGGAACATGTCTCTAATGTATATTATTCATCATCATTTACATCATAAAGTCATTTGATTTGATTTTAGACTTATTTTAAGCAAGTTTTGTTTCTAGTTTTTGTTGGATATAAAGAAGATAACTTTAAGGATAAAAGAAGGTTGGAAGTTAGACTGTGATCTTCTATGCTTTATTGAAGATAGAAAAGATTATCTTAAGTTTTAATAAGAGATATTGCCCCCTAAGATTGACATGATATATTTTAGAATTCAACTACTATTTTTAAGAATATCAAATATTAATTCCACTTAAACATATCTTAATCTCAAAATATTAATTGGATAAAAATAAATGGGTATAATTTAAAATTATGTGATGCAATCTAAAACATATGAAAAACAAGGTTTTAATTACCTCTTTCATGAAGTACAATATGAAAATGAGTTAACAACATAACTTTTTATATTAACTATTTTTGTCAAACATTTATGGTTTTATAACATTCATTATTATGATAAGAATGGGTTAGTAATGAGGTATATACCATTATCCCTCACAAATGTAATATGACTCTTACCTACAATTCTTGTATTTTTTTAATTGGATAACTTATAATCCTATCATGATGTTCACATTTAGTACTTGGATAATTTAACCTTGGGTATTGTTGTTATATGGCATTTTACTAGGACTAGTGTGATGTGTCTCATATCTAAAAGGTATTAGTAAACAATGTTAAGTGGAAAAGGTATCCTAATCTTGAATGATAAAACTTTAAACTTTAGCAATGCTTGAGATGACTAGTTAGGATGTCGAGGGGAGAAATTAAGTGTTTTTTTTTTTTTCAAAATTCATGATTTGAAGGCTTTTTTTCTAATACATTATTTATCTTGGTGTCATAATTTTTATTACCAAGATTTTTATTCTTCCTACTTTCAAACCATGCTTAATCTTTTCTATTATAGTCACCACATTCATAAATAAACTAAGGAACTACCAAATAAATTTTTAATTAAAGAGACTTAAACGTGTTAATGAAAATGAATGAGTTTTTTTATCTAACAAAGGATGGTAAATACATTATTTGTTTTTTGCATATTTTAAGGTCAAACATGTTTGGGTCCATTTCCATGTTAAACTTATATTAGTGTTTATATTCATTGGTTAGATCTATATACTTTTTGATCTTGTTTGTATTTAGACTCATATATTAGGTAAACGTAAAACCACCATAACTTTCTTGTAAGAAATGGATGAGAAGTTTGTCATTATTAATTACTTCTCTCATCTTAGTATAATAGATCTACCCAGTGAGTCTTAAGATATTCAATGCTTACATACTTGGTGAATTCAAGTGCCTTAAACTTTTATGGTTGACTATATATGATACTAAACACATATCAAATACCTTTATAGAATTATATAAATACATACCCTCAATTACCTTTCAATACTCTTTAATTGTTATGAACTTCTTAACATCTAGTTCTTTAATAAGATTCTCTTTCAATACTTTTTTATCATAGACTTTAAACTAGGGTTAAAATTTTCTTGGTGGAAAGTCAACAACAACACCAAAAAAAAGATTAGGAGCTTTTAGGAACTAATCATCAGTAGCTACATGGATATGTTGTGAAGTGTGTACTTTCAAAGTATTCTTTTTATTGAAGGGCCCTTTATCAGATGGTTTAGTCTGAAGATTTTGTACAAGCAAACTAGTAAGCCTAATTATCTTTTTTTTCATAAATTCTATATCATTTCAATAGTTTTCTTCAAAATGGTTCTTTCTTCATCTTCTGCGACTTGGTCCGATATAGCCTTTTATGGAAAATTAAGCTTTCAAATTGTACTATATGTTTGTTCCCCAACTCTATAAAGAAACACCAAACTAACATATATAAGTATGAATATGCATAAACAAATAATAAAAAAGATTGGTTGGATATGGAGCAGCCTAGCCCTTTGTGGCAGGTGACAAGACTTATTGAATCTTCTAACATTGTAAAGGAGTTTGCCAACGACTTAGGTGTTCCCAAATTTTAAGAGAAATTGTTATTTATGGCTACATATAAGCCATTTATGGTTTTTGACATGTCTGAAAAAGGAAGAGTGTAACATGTTTTTTATTTTCTAATTTAATTTTGAAGATGATTTGTTTATAAAAACAATTGTTGAAGAGTGAGGAAAAAAGTTGTACGGTGATCCATAATGGCACTATGGTTGGCTAGGTGTCATTAATGTTGTGTCTAACAAGTGTGGTTAGTTGAGTTTAGTTGTGATGAGGGCTATTTTATTGCCAAAGTTAAAGAAGAAAAGGAGGTGAGGATGTAATTGTTGGAGAATTGTTTTATTAGCTAGGTCAACTAGTTTTGTTTATGGAACTATACAAGACTATTTTCTTAAAAATAAAAGAGGGATCTATTTTGTTTTTTTTATATGTTTTTTCCCTGATATATATATAAGTTCGGATCCTTTTCAAAATAGAAAAAGAACTAGAAAAAATATTGTTAATAAGATTTTACATTGTTTTCTTCTTGATTGTGGATTTCTCATTAAATAATTCTTTACGTTATAATCTCTCTAGGATTCTCAAATTATGTTTGATTTTATATTTATTTTTCCAGTATTATTGTGATTCTTTATTTATCTTTTTCTTCATTTAATATGATCTCCCATTATATATTTGTAGTCCTTCGTCATCTTAATCCCCTTCTTATTCCTTTCCTCTCATTTTGCCTTTTAAATTTTATTTTTTTTATTCTTTTATTTTTCAATATTGTCAAACACACAAAAATAATGAAAATCATATAACGATGAAAATTGATAACTTCATTAAAAATATAGTTTGAGAAATATTATTTGAGAAACAAAAATAAGAAAGTTTGAGGTTAATAAGTCTTTACTCTATAAGTTAATGTAAGAGGAAGAAACATTATTTGTCAATTGATGTTTCTTAAGTAAAATTCAACATAAAAGGATTAGATTCGACATATAAAATATTTCTACAATGAAAGTGAATAAAGAAAAGAGTTTGAGGAGACTTGATTGAACATCTACAAGATCAAAGTAATTGTAATTTAAACCTGAGGTCGAGTTTTTCAACAGGGGAGATTAATAAAGTAGGTTCTTAAGAAGAAAAAAAAACATTATTTTCCTTAAGTATTCTTATTTTTTTTCCTATTTAATCTAGGAAATTAAATAGCATGCTTAATAATTTTATTTTTCCTAGTTTTTTAGAAATTTTATTATTTTTATTTAATTTTTAGGTTTTCTAGTTTGTAAGGGTTGGTTTTTTATTTATTTAAAAATTCATAAATATTTTAAATATTCAGTAATAAAATTTTAAATATATTTTTTTGTAATCTCTTTTTAAAAACGTCATGATTTTATAATTTTTATCTTTATTTATTTATTTGTGATAAATAGTGGCAGTGGTTCCATTGGCTTTGGCACCATATGGTCGGGACATATCAGTCATTTCAGCCAGCAAAAGATGTGGAATGAATACTCCATGTTTCATGACCACATTCTCCACTGTCCAAGGTTCCTCTTCCACCACTTGCTCACCACAATCATTTGCTTACACGTATTCCTTCTTCTTTTCACCACCACCACATCCCATTAATGCCAAAACCTACTAATTAAAGTCTGTTCCCTCTCTCTCTCTCCTCTCTCCCTCTCCCTCTCCCTCTCTCTCTAACATGGCAGCTGATCATAGCTATCCACTGTGTCTACTAGGAGTGATGGATCGTCTTTGGTTTCACAAAATCATTTTGTTCTCACAACCCACTACTGCTCCTAAAACCCTTAAAAAACCTCAGCTCATGACAACAAAATCTCTTTCATGCCCGCCGTCATCGAGCATCTCTTTGGCAACTCCTCCTAGTGAAGAATTTTTATCATCTTCTTCAGTCCCTCTTCATGAAGACCTGCAAATCTCTCCTGCAGAGTCACCGACAACCTCACCGCTGGTAGTATATATTAAAACCCAGTATCCGTTTTAACAGTATAAGGCTTGCACACACACACACACACACTCTTCCTTTTTATTTTAACATTTGCATTCTTTCTTGTTTGTTAATGTGAAAAGGATATTGACTCCAGCAACGAAGAGGAGGAGGAGGAGGAGGAAGATAAAGACTTTAACCAGAAAGAAAGGCGAACGAGATTGATTCTTACAGAAAGAAGAACTCGTTCACATTCTTCATCACCATCAAGTCAAAAAAGTCCCAAAAACTTTAGACGTTCAGGTTCGCTGGCGATCCTGCCGGAATCCATGAGCTCCAAGAGCTTCGGGGAGTTAGAACTTGAAGAAGTTAAAGGGTTCATGGATCTTGGTTTCATATTCAAAAAGGAACACTTGAGTCCAAGAATGATGAGTGTTGTCCCTGGATTGCAAAGACTTGGACTGTACCAAAATAGAGAGAACATATATCTCAGAGACAGCAACGTAGCTGGAGATCATGATGAACTAATTAGAAAACAAGAGGAGGACGAAGACAGGTATATTGCTAGACCATATTTATCAGAATCTTGGCTAATAAAGAGACCCGATTCACCGTTATTAAATCTAAGGGTGCCAAGAGTATCTGTGGCTGCTGACATGAAAAAACACCTGAAGTTCTGGGCCAGAACTGTTGCATCTGAAATTCAGCCAGGATATTGACAAATTGTGCAGGTTCTTTCCAGCTAGCTGAAATCGTAGGAGCTACGACTAAGCAAATCGTGATACTAGAAAAACCAACGACAGCTGCAACTGTAAAAAAAAAGAGCTTGAAATGTATGTGTTGATTGATATATAAATATATAAAGAGGTGGTGAAAATGTACTTTTTGGTCTCTGTTTTAACCTGTAGTATGTCTAGATAGATGAAGAATTTTGGTGATGATATTGGAAGAACTTTATGAAACCGTCGAAAAGAAATATAAAAAACCACTGCCAATTATTTATGTTTTTCAAAAAAAATAAAATAAAATTGTAACGTAATGTTAACCGTTGATGATACCCAATTCTGGCAATTTCTAGCTAGAGATACACAAACCATGATGGGTATGTCTCTTTTGGTAGCGTTTCAAAAATATTTTTTTATTTAGAAATATATTAAAATAATATTTTTTATTTTTAAAAATTATTTTTAATATATATGTTCTCACGAGGAAGTGAAAGGACGTCCACCGTGATGGGGCGTAGAGAGGAATAATGAGAATATGGCTTTTGGCGTCTGCCAATAGCCCCTTCGATGCTCTAACCTGTTTGTCTCATATAGTGGGGTTGATAGAGTGAACTCTACTCATGTGCTATTTTGCTTCTTGTGAAAGTGATCTCTTAGCCTTTTTTTTATTGTTATTATTATTATTAATGTATATGTTTTAATTAATTTATACACATTTTAACTAATCTCACAAAATTAATGACTATATAATTTTTTAATAATTATTATTATATATAAAGTTTAAATATATAATTATAGAAAAACAAATCTTTTAATCTCTTAATCGAGTTCTTACTACTAAAAGAGTAATATTGCTCAAAATGAACTCACTCGTGTGGAGCAGTCATTTTGCTTTTGTCTTCACATTCTTACCTCGTATATTCTATTCTAAGAGAGATGCTAGTGTCATGTGGTCTTACTTGGGACATGCCACCAAGGAAATTCTTTCCCCATTTTCTGTTGCTTTAAAATTCCCAATTTGGGCAAAAAAAGTTAAAAGTCAGCGAAATAAGGTTTACACCATAAAAATGGAGTGGTGTTATTAATAGTTTGCTGATCTCGTTAAATCAAATAAAAAATAAATGTTTAGATCACCAAAATTATTTAATATTGTTGTTATATCTGATTTATTAGATCAACTATGAAATCTTTTAACTTTAATTTTTGTTTAGCCCAGGTTAAAAATAAATTCATGTAAGAGTTGTCTCGATATAATATGTTTTAAAATAACTTAAATGATCGATAAAAAAAATAGTTTGATTTTAAAATTCATTCAAGATAATTTATTTTTAATATTAAGACTACAACAACATATTGGATTAATCCAAAATAGTGGTTTAACTTATAAACCAGATCATGAATCCCACTAGATTTAACAACTTTGTATTTTCTTAAACTAATTTTTTTACTTAATGATATAATAAAAAATAGCTCAACCTAGTGGGTTAACCTTGAAATCTCTTGACTTAACTATTTGCTTAGCTCGTGTTTAAAATTAACTTGCATAAAAGTTGCTCTGAAATGACCTAGTCAACTTGACTAATCCAAAGACAACTCAAATGAATGATAAAAAAATATGGTTTGACTTTAAGAAAACCAACAAGATATTTTTTTCAATATTAAGATAATAATAAAATGGATCGATCCAGATTTTGCAGTTTAATATGTTAAACCAAATGTCATGATATGTGTTAGAGATTGTAATAACCTTAAAAAAACCAATCAAAACAAATGATAAAGACCACATCAAAATCAATAAAATCTTAAGGAATGAAATTAAAAAAAAAATCAACCAATAGAAACAAAATTGAAAGATATTTTTTTATATAAAAAAAAAAAGGAAGTCAGCTCTATCACTACTACTATATGAGCAATGAAGGATATCGAACTTTAAATAGCTTAATTTTTGGTACTATAGGCTACACATTAGGATTAATTGGTATAGATGTGAGAATTCGAAGTAGTTATGATACCTCTACCTCACTAACAAATAAGTTTTGTTTTAAACTATTATTTTTCATTGAAGTTGCCTCTTTGTCTTGTTATACACTCTTTTCAAAATAGAATTTCTCTTAGTTAATTTAGATGTGCTTATTTTTATGATTATCGTTAAAGGATAATTATCTTTGTTAATTAACCTTGATGGCTTTGATGGATTTCATTGAATCATCATTTGACTATTGTTATTGTAATTGTCTTTTTTAACTAATCTATAGGTTCTTAATCTTATATCAATGATGGTGATATTAGATCACAAGATATTGCAATTAAGTCCAAAATGATGAAAATGGATTCTTGCTTAGGAATAGACAAATAGTTTCATTAAAACATTGAGTCAATCAATCTCTATACCAAAACTAATATTTGCTTATAAAAAATCAAGATTATAACATTACCTAAATTATTTTTAGCTTTTTTTTACAATAATCAATCATTTCTGAAGAATGTGAGACAATAAAAACATTCAAGTTCAATCATACCTCATAAAACTCACCTCAATCACCATTATCCTTAATTTGGAACCAATAGAAAGAATAGCCAACCATAACTATATATATAAACACTTGAATAAACCTAAAATAACTTGAATAAAATTGAAATAAATAGTTTTACAAAATAAAGAACCAAATTCTATAAAGAACACAATACAATTTTGACCAAAATTTTAACACTAATCTAACTCTAACTTTGGACAACAATTGGACCCTTTTCACTCTATTTTTAGAGTATATCTATTTTTAGAGATGTCTATTAGGCATATATTTATAGAGTTCTATTATATTTCTGGATCATTAAAGAACAACTCATTTGGACAGTTGAGTCAAACATTATAGGCAACATACCGAAGGTTATTCAGAAAGTCAAATTAGGTCATCTTGGGGAAGGCTTTGGTACACTTTTTTTTCTTCTATTTTTTGACCTAAAATGATATTATATTGCCCCTCTAGATTTTTATCTATGTGTTTTCCCTTTTTGATCAATAAAGCACCTAAAATATGTCAAATGTTATTGTTGTATGGACTTGTATAATCATTTGTGTAAGTTTAGGATGATTTGGAGATTGATTTTTGTATATTTTAGGGTTTGAATTTAGGCATCAAACAAGATTGCAAATGCACCTATTCTTTAGGATGGTTTGGAGATTGATTTTTGTCTATTTTAGGGGTTGAGTTTAGGTATCAAACAAGATTACAAATGCACCTGTTATTTGGGCTAAAAATGACATTAAAACCTTAAATTTTTTATGGTTCAGTTTTTTCACACAACATGAAGCAAGTTTAGGCAAGAAGTGAATCATATTTTAACCTTTTATAGGATTAGAATGGAATTATTTTTTTAGGTAAATCTTTATTAAGCCAAATTTTTCTTTGATCTTTAACTAAATTTCTCTTTAATTCTTCATTTCAAATTTTAACCTTAAAAATATTTGAAATAACTCATATAAGCTTCAAAACCCTATTGAAACATTGAATCAAACTTCATTGCCAAAAGGCAAACCAAATATTATGTAAAAACCTAATAAAAAACAATTAATACATGCATAAAATAAGAGGCTTAATGATACTTTTGATGCACATTCAATAAGTCTTTTTACGTTGTTATCAATAAACAATATCTAAAGGTCAATAACCATTTTAGGCTGTTAATTTTAATGATGATTGAGGTAAAAACTCCTCCCCTGCGTTTCAATTCTTAGAATATAGATTCCCATTTAAAATGCATGATTGTTTTTATTATTCATCAATGGTATCCAAGGACAAATGACTCGTTATAGGTCATTTTACTTTCTACCAATTAGGGGTAACTATTTAGTCTATTTGGTTACTTGTAATATTATCTCATTGTAAAATAAAAAAAATCAACAAACATTATAAATGGTTGTCTGTACATAAATAAGTCTTCATAAGACTGGATACATATGTTTTAATCGGGGAAATATCTTAAGAAAAAGTAAACAAAACATTTGGTTATTAATATCAAATATGTTTTAGAATAAATAAGTCATCATTTATAGTTACTTTGAAACTCCATAATGTTTTAATCCGTAAATGACATTTACTCTAGATACTCCCTTATCTTTCTTTTAGGTAGATGATCTAATAATGGTCGTTGCCTAGTTATAGGTGGACGAAGGTATATAAATCATTTACCAAAAAGATTTTGCATATGATCTATCACCTAGATAAATGAACCATTAAAAGTCATTATAGTTTTGACTAAAATTTAAGGTCTCACTAACATAACCCTATATAGGCTTACTACCTTATTATATATTGATGATGTATAAAAAAAGATCATAGTTTATAGGTCTTGATAAAAAATAACCTATTTCTAATATTGATTGTTTGTAAAACAAATGAGTCATTGTAGATCATTTTTATAGTAGTAATTTGGAACAATGACATGATCTAAACTTCATCCACCCTTCTTACCTTAAGATCAACCTTTAATCATAAGTATTTATGTACTAGTATATATAGATATTTAATATATAACACATATTAAATAGATTATCTATATAAGATAAGTAACAATGCAACTTACATTAAATATGATCATTTAAGGTGATAATATCTTCCTTTTAACAAGTCCTTCACATCTTATATATGTTTGAGAACTTTTCCCCCTCTTTAAACAAACACTTAGAAAAGATTGTTGTCATCATAATGTCAGGTTTTAAATGTTTATACATATAACCCTTGAACAAAGCTACCTTTGCATTGATAGCAAACTTGTAATCAAATGGAAAAACATAACTTAAATTAACAAAATGTTTTAGCATGATCATACTTGATCGTTAATTTATTAAAAAGGACAACAATGATTATAACATCATTATCATTGTGTATTCTATCATTACCAATATAATCATTATAAAGATACACATCATAAATTATTGGTTGATTTTAATAAATAAAACCATCAAACATTTTAGTTTCAATACCATGTTCATCTCAATTAAGAGAATGTCTCTTCTACTCATGCCTCTAAAATTAGTTCTCAAAATTAGTCATAGATTCATTATCACTCTTATCTAAACCTTTAGTTTTATCTTCTTTATTTTTTTTTATTAACAGGATAGTTCTTCAACTTGCCTTTACAACTTTATCATTGTCAATTGATGAGTTAATTATGTATATCTTCTATCACTAGTTTCTTGAATATCTCTATCCTAAAAAGGAACATATACATCCTTTCCTACAAGAGCATGTTCTATTATGCAATCATCTTTTCTAGCCATAATTATTCAACACCACATAATAATTAACCACTAGAAATCGTTAGGCTTTAATACCAATTGACATAGATGAAAACAACACAAAAAGATAGTAGAAATAAGCAACACAAAATTATGTTGAGTAAGGCACACCACAAACTCTAATTTGAAATTTTATTAAAGAATAATTCTTTTTGAGTTGTCTCCCTTTCTAAGAGGTTTACAACTCTTTAAATGAACCTAAAAACAAATCAAGCAAACTAGGAAACTTGAAAATAAAGAAAAAAATAATAGAGGTCCTAAACAAACTAGAAAAAATAAAATCTTTCAGTATAAAATCTGATTAGAAATCTTAGAAACCTCTTGAACTACCTTGTAATCTTTATATTCGTCTTCATTCATATATTTAAGGTAATTTTCCATATCAAACTCCATAGAAGGAAGCTTTTCATTAGAGATGCGTGTAGGATTTTTCATGATTAATTTGTATTAAATAGAGCGTATGAGCTATAAAGAATATATAATATTTTACATAGAGATTCATTAGATGAAAGGAGGTATTTTTTATTCATCTCTATATTCATTTTCTTAAAATACAAGTCTCACTGTAGCCGTTTTTATGTAAATGAAGGTGAACCTTCATGGAAAGGGGTGTAATCTCCTCTATAGCTATTATATATATATATAGATGCGATCCATCTACTTAGCACACGAATACAATGGGCCTGGTAGATAAAGAAAGATTAAAGTTATATTTGACGTGGAGTGAATATTTTTATTGTAAAGATATTAAAAAAAAAACATAAATTTTAAAGGTTAGATGTTGTTAATAATATATAAGGTGGTGAATGGATGAAGTTTTCAGAATTTTCTGTGAATGTTGGAAAAAATTATACATAATAATGGGTTATCAGTAATATATATATATGTTGGTATCATAGAACTGTTAGAGAATAATATAAATTTTATTCTACTAGTCTTACCTAACAGATTAAACTTTTATATGAGATGATTTCTTAACGAGAACTAAATTAATTAAAATAAATAGAGCACCACCAACCACAACTAATGATCACCACATCCATGAACCACCGATTTTCTTTTTCACATTAATTTTTTATCTCTCACCAACTCGATCGCAAAGATTGAGAGGTTGTGGTTAGCACATGACCAAGGATCCATTAGCCACAAATCTTTGTCACTCAAATTAGATCCAATGAGGAGTGACATCGAACTCCATATTGAGAGGTTAATACTCCGTTTAAGATTAATTTGGGATCTGATGAAGACACTTAAATCACAAAAAAATTACTGAAAAGCAAGGGAAAGTCTTCGAAGAACACTGACCTTGCACGCTATTGGTAGAAAGTGGCCTTCACTGTCTCGAGCTGACTGCAACTTCGTGGTATCCCATTAATTTATCACCGAGCAGCGGCTATGGCGAAGAAACACTCGAAGATAATCCCACACAGAACATGGAAAGCCATATATAATACAGAAAATCCACCCCCCATTCATGGAAAGTCTTTTTCTACTCCTTCGCAACGTACAATACACATCTTCAATCTACCAATTTGCAGGTAAATATATAATCTTGATGGATCACTGTACCAATGCACGTGGCCTATGGAACTTGTTTCTGATTATTGCTAGCAAGGTAGCAAATTAAATAATTTGCCAAGATTCAACGCTTATCCGATCCAGTACAAGATGTACGTAGACGATAACCCCTTTCTCTTCTAGAAATAGAAGCTTAATTTAATGGTTAATAATAATAATAATAATGTGCTACTATTGTCTTGTTTATAGAATCGAATAGAAGTGGTTCAAGTGGGTTCACAAGCGTGGGGAGGGACTGGCAGAAAGGTCAAAGAAAGTGGCGTAGTGGAGATGCTCAGGCCTCGTAGAGGCTTGAATTCCTATCTTGCCCTCTTGTGAGGCTTCCCTATATAAGAGAAGCACCCTTCCTCAGATGAACACACAAGGTCAATTTAGGAGCTACGTGCGTCTGAGTCGAAAAGAGATGGCAAGAACCATCAGCTCAGCCTTGATCTTTCTTTTATTGCCCCTACTCTTGCAATTTTACTCTGGTAATCTCACATATATTGGTTTGATTTCTCTCATTTTTGCATTTTAATCCTGTTTCTAGAGGTCCCACATGAAAGAATTCAGCGCAAGCCAATATATAGCAGTAGATTTATGAGCCAACTTCCGTGGGGGCCGGGTCATATTTTTATTCGATTACCAATTTACAACTAGCAACTTTCTTTTCGTTGGTCGTGAAAATAAAATAAAAGATTTACCGTCATGATTTTTGTTATCGTAGTGTACTTCTGACACATCTCACGTGTGGATTAAAACAAGTGTTTTTATTGGGTTCTCTAATCTCAGGTAAAAGTGAGCTCCAGTTCAATTACTACGCTCAGAGCTGCCCTAGAGCTGAAGAGATCATCAAAGAACAAGTCGTCAAGCTGTACAGTAAACATGGAAACACAGCCGTTTCATGGGTCAGGAATCTCTTCCATGATTGCATGGTCAAGGTATAGAACTCTAACCATATATACACCATTACCATGTTAATTAAGCTTGCCTTAATTAACCATAATCATCAGGTCATTAATTGATTTCTTGTTTGTTCTTGTAGTCATGCGACGCGTCGCTCTTGCTGGAGACCGTGAACGGGATTGAATCGGAGAAAGCTTCGCCGAGGAGCTTTGGAATGAGGAATTTCAAGTACGTAAACACCATAAAACAAGCCGTGGAGAGTGAATGCCCTGTGACAGTCTCTTGCGCTGATATTGTTGCTCTCTCAGCTAGAGATGGCATTGTCATGGTACGTGTGTACATTTATTCTCGTAGACTTTAATGATCAAAACTGGGAATGTAAGAGATTTGATCTCTGAAATGTTATTACAGTTGGGAGGACCAAGGTTCGAGATGAAAACAGGGCGGAGAGACAGCACGGAAAGCTATGGAGCAGCGGTCGAAGACTCCATCCCTAATCACAACGATAGCATTTCGCTGGTGCTTTCCCGCTTTCAATCCATCGGCGTTGACGTTGAAGGAACAGTTGCTCTTTTAGGTACGGAATTTCCAGATAATTTTCATTTCTAACAAATACAAACCCGTAAAACATTACAGATATATGATTGCTTAAGCATTACAGGATGGATTCTAATGAATAATGGGTTGCAATTTTTTGATTTTACTGTCGGCAGCCTCATTTGTTCTTTTCCTGTTCCAGGGAGTCACTCTGTTGGTCGAGTTCACTGCGTGAATCTAGTACACAGGATCTACCCTACAGTTGATCCAACAATGGACCCTGATTATGCTGAGTACCTTAAACGCCGGTGTCCAACCCCAGATCCTGATCCACAGGCAGTTCTATATTCAAGAAATGATCGTGAAACACCGATGATCCTTGATAATAACTACTACAAAAACTTACTGGGCCACAAGGGACTTCTCATGGTGGATCAACAGCTGACATCTGATCCACTTACATCTCCATATGTTGAGAAGATGGCTGCCGACAATGGCTACTTCCATGACCAATTTTCAAGGGCTGTGGTGCTGTTATCAGAGAACAATCCACTAACTGGTGACCAAGGAGAGATCAGGAAGGATTGCCGCTTTGTTAATAGCAATTAGGAAATTGCCAGAAACAAATTCCGTCACTAATTAAATAGTAATCTGCAATTTATGCATCCAAGTGATGTATATGTCTGTGAATTATGAATTGTGATGGGATAATAAGAAAAAAAAGCACGAAGCTTGAAGAGGTTGTTGTGTTTATGGGCCCTTTATTGAAATGAAATGCTTCTAAAATATTATGTGACTTTGCATTTTATATTGAATATAAAAATATCGAGGCAAAATAATACAAAATGACAATGGACAAGTAATATTCGCGGCCCAGGCTGTGCTTCAGTTTGCTAAATTGGAAGGTTCTGGAGAACGTAGACGCAAATGCAACTATCCTATCCGTACCTTGTGTTATTATACACGTACTAGGGGTGAGCAAACCGAACCGAATAATCAATTTAACCGAGAAAACCGGAAAAAAAAACCGAAAAAACCGAACAAAAAAAAAACCGATTAAACCGATTATATTTTTTAAAAAAAATGTCCGGTTCGGTTCGGTTCGGTTCGGTATCGGTTTTGTAAAAAAAACCGATTAACCCGAACCGAACCGGTCCGGTTCGGTTAAAACATTCCATATAAATATAAAGTTACAAATTACAATCTCTAATTTCTTCGACCCTAGCCGCCAGCCCCTCTCCCTCTCCCCTCTCCCTCTCCCTCTCCCTCTCCCTTGCTTTGATAAAAAAACCCTAGCCGCCAGCCCCCTTCTCGCCTAGAATCAAATTCGGCAAAGTAAGGATGTCTCAACATTTCCTCTGATCCTGTAACTTTCATTCATGTTCGTGATTCGTGATGCTTTTCTTCAATTTCCATTCGATAAATTCTCACAGAGACTTTGTCTTTCTTCTTGCTTAGCACTCCATGTCCCTTCGACTGTTTGTTTTGAAATATGACAAAGCTTTGCTATTTCTTAGGGTGCAATTCCTCAAATCATTGACAACACAACAGAGGATTTCTTTGTAAAAATCAATAACATACTGAGAGAGGCTGCAGACATATGCTATAAGAAAATCCAGGACATCCCCTGCATTACTTTGCCGCATAAACCAGAGGGTTCTATGTTTGTAATGGCCCAGAATCAAATTCGGTTTTTTCGGTTATGTAATCATAAAAACCGAACCGAACCGAAAATGGTCGGTTTTTAATAGGTTCGGTTCGGTTTCGGTTTTTTTTCAAAAAAAAATTGTAATTTTCGGTTTGGTTACTTTTTTTGATAAAAACCGAACCGAACCGAAAATGCTCACCCCTAACACATACTGTAATCAACCCGTTTGCTATATCTTCTATTAATTTTGTTTATATTTGATTATTTTTATTTTTAATATTAATAAAATATTAGATTATTTTTATTGTTTGTGGATGTTTGTGGTTAATTATCTATTAAGACCAAATATTAATTATGGTTGTTGAGACTGAAACATATTATGTTTTTTTTATTAAAAGAAATTGTTATTTTCATAAGTTAAGGTAGGAGAGTTACTTAGAACTAATATTTATTTTCTTGTCCTATGACATGTGCATTAAACTGGCCTGTAAGAAAATTTCATATGAAGAGATCACATGTATTTATGAAAAGACTTATGTGATGGTTGTGTAAATAAATATTAGACATGAGATCATTAAATTATCTTATATAGAAAATATTATGTTTTAATTTTACTATGTGTTGTCCTAATCAAGCTTTATAACGACAAAATATTGGGGATAACAAGAATTATTAAAGGTATTTAAATAATCAAGAAATAATTTATCATCCTAAGTGAATTAGAAAAAATATTTTATATGCTCTCAAACAATATTGATCGTAAATTCTATAATGAGGAATGAGATTTTAAAAGAATTAAGCAAACATGATTTGACATATGAGAAACACTTCATGCTATAATAAGTGCTGATGTGGAATTGCATTATAGGCTAAATTGAAAAATACCCACCGGAACTTTGACAAGAAAAAAAACTTCTGATTTTTCACCATAAACAATACAATTTGTTGACTATGACCCTTATTTTAGAGTTTTTTTTTTTTCAAAGTACTTCAGAGTCTATTTTACTTGGATCTCTTACTTACATAGCGATGGACATGTGTGAATAAATTAAGGTGTTTCATTATATATAGAAGATTGTGAATAAATTATGAAGGTTTAGATTTTTGCCCACCTCACAAATTTTCAAGGGACTTCCATCGTCTTTCATGGACCTCAGGCACTAGAATTGCTCAGAACATTGTTCGTGGAACCCTAAAAAACGACATGAAAACAAGGTTATGAATTCTGTATTGGTTGATGATTCGTTTTTTTAATTAGAATAAAATATTTTGATTTTGGAGTGTTTTGACCTGTTATTTCAGGGTTTTATTGTTTTTGTATATATATAATTAAATATATTAATTTAAAAAAATTTAGTTCAAATCCAAAAAAAAAAAAAAAATTTAGAACTGTGCAATTTGATATAAAAAATGATACAATAAAATGATTTTTTTGAACAAAATTATGAGCATGTATAATATTATGAGAATATCATCATCAATCTTGCAAGATCATTACATTCTCTGAATGCTTTGAAATTTTAACATATTATATATAAATATATCAAGAGACTCCTGATAAAATTTCATCTCAATCTAACGGTTGGATTAAGAGATATGATTGATATTGTAAAATTATATATTATTTAAAAAAAAATACTATTTGACCGAATTGGAATGGACAGAACAAAATCAGAATGTTTTATCCAATATTTAACCGAAAAATCCAGAATAAACTAAAATTTAAATTAAAATAAAATAAAAATTAACTGGTATAAAATATTTTGATCGTTTTAGCCGAAACACAACCGTGCATGAAAGTCATAAAAATAAGCACAATATTGTTCTATCCAATAAAATGTCTTGCTTGTAATCGAAGCAAGTCTCGCGTACAGTAAGCTGCACTCCAACTTCCTGAACCAGCGGACGATATCTAGAAGCAATGATTGGATGTCTAATCATGCATGTCCACCTAACGGTGGGATCCATCTTGGATCCACATTTCATACATGTAATAAAATGATACTGTTTTAACAAGGTTGTCTTAATTATGAATATAATAGTATACACGCAATCTCATGATTTCACGTGAAGCGGCTTGGATCTTGTGTTGATGCAGGTATTTAAGATCATCATCTAATCACAGAAAACCACAATCACACAGAATCAAGTTCAAGATTTCTGATTTATCATATCCGTGAGAATCATAAGCTTATATTTTTTTATGACTAATCACAGAAAACCACAAGCAAACAATTACATGGTATTATGGACTCTCAGCACGTGATTTTCATTTGCGTGGAGAATCAATTGGAGTCTGGAATTGGAGATAAAGCAATGTCGCTTTGCTTAAAGATTCAAACTTGTTCTTCTCCTTTTTAAGCAAAACGCGCCGTTTCACCGTGTTTTCGGTTTGATTTCATTGACTTTTCTTAATTTCTTTTAATTTCACCCTTCACCAAATTAAACCAAGCCCTTGGTTTACTTAATTTACTCATATCAGTCCTTAATCTCTTCATTCTTCTTTTTAGCCCGAATTGGATCCCCATTTTAATTTTCTTTTTCAGTTACATCCCTCCCATAATTGATCTTTCACCTTGGCCATTTATTTCAAACTCATCCTTGAACCTTTATTGTTTTTCAATCTTAGCCACATTAAACCAATTTGAGCCACATTAAACCAATTTGAGCACTTCTTCTCAGCTTCTTCAAGTGAATCCCCATTCCTAAACCAATTCATCCATGGAGTCTTAAAAACTTCCCAAAATCAATTTTTACCCATAATACTTAATTATCGGTACAATTTCAACCCCGACTATATATTTCTTATTTCTTTTGTCTCTTAAGTTTTTGTTTTTGTTTTTTTATGTATATTTCTTAGCTAATTTGACACATAGATTTTCATAAAAGTGATGAAATTATTAAAATTAACTAAATGCAGTTTTTTTGACATTTTTCAAACTTTTTTAAATATATAAAAGAATGGGTAAATTTTGGGTCATGATAGTGTTTAGTAATAAAAAAGCTATTTTTTATTTCTAGTTTTATTTTCTTTTTCTAATAAAAACTGAAAACAAGTTCATTTTTTAAAAATAGATTAGGAATTTTTCTACCAAAAAAATAATATAAAAAATCATTAAAATTTATGTAACAAACCCAAAAATCAAAAGATGAAATTCGATAACTTTATTGAATCGGAAAAGGTTGAATTACAAAGAAATTGAATCGAATTGAAATTAAGGATTTTAAGTTTTGATACTACACTTTATTTTATGACATTTTAGTCCCTGAATGTTAAAAGAGAGAAAAACAAAGTTTAGAACAACCCTATTCCGATAACAAAAATAGGTGCATGTGAGCTTCTTCTTTTTTTTTTGGCCAGTTGCGTGGCCTCGCCTTTTTTATATTAAAAAAATGGTTTGATGTTTTAATAAACAGCTTAATCTTCTCAATTGTTTCCATAATTTTATAATACCACAAAATGTTTAATATAGATTATTTTAGTTTATCTTCATTTAAATCTTAGGTTGATCATTTGTATAATGCATTTATAACAACAAAACAATCATGTGTATTTTAGCAACCATAGTCAACATCTAAGATAAATAAAATATAATATTTAAAATAAAAAAAGACAATTGAGATTTTGTTTTTTTGTATTTTAGCAAATGTGCATTTATAAAAAATGAAGAAAAAAAATCATGTGTATGTTTGCAACCATCTAAGATAAATAAATGAAAAAAAATAAAAAATCAAGATAAAATATTTACATGTATATTTATTTTTTGTTACTTAGAAGAAAAATAAACTTCAAACTTTAATCTCTATCTGGCATTTACAATCTTTTATGATTTATTAATTAGTTTATTTGTTCCTCAATTAATTTTAATTAAGCATAGACATTATATTTTCATATCTCGAATAAAAAGATTTTTAATACAAAAAACATATTCATAATGACCGAGTCTTCTTCTCCTTCTCTTGCATTATAAAAATTGAAATCAAATGCAAGCATCCTTACCAGTAACCAGTAACCAGTAACCAGTAACCAGTAACCAGGTGCATCAAAATTATAGATTCATGGAATCAGACAAGGGTTCTTCTCTTTTGTTCTGCTGAACATGTTGTCTTCAGACAAATATTCATGACGACATGCAAATGGTGAAGTAGTGGCACCCCTCTCCTCTCTGTCTGTCACTTGTATGTCCGCACCCACACAAAAATAATTTACAATCTATTTGCCTGTGTAGCGAAACAAATTCTGATAAAACGATAATAATTATAATTTTGTTTTCCTTAGTGCCTTTATTTCTCAGTAATGTAACATTCTTTTATTGCAAGTACTCAATAGTACTACGCTAAATGTTTTTGTAACTCACAAGATGTGTCCTAGCTAGCTAGGGTGAGCATTGTTATTTTATTTTTTTTATAGCCGGGTATTCGAGTCTAAATATATTTAAATATTACTAATATTCTATTTTAATGGGAAAAAATTAAATTAGTTAGTGGTTGATCAAATATGACTTAGTTGATTTTACAGATTCAAAAAACAACTCAAATGACATGTAAGAACATGGTTTGACATAATAAAAAATCAAAATGATATATTTTTTAATATTAAGATAACAAAATATTGGGTTGGCTTGGTTTAACCTAGGTTAACATGTAAAACTATTAAGTTGAGTTATGAGACTATAATAACTTTATAGAAAACAAATCAAAACAAATTATAAAACTTAATATCTAATCAATCCAATTATGAAGAATAAAACTATTTTTTTTTTATAATAAATGTCCCCAGTTAATTCCTTAAACCTAAGACCTGATTTATAAGATCAAGTTAACCTCACAGAAAGAAAGTAAAAAATAACATAATTTAACTCGGGTTAACCTACTAAATTAACAACTTTGGTTATGAGACTTAGATAATCTCATAGATAGCAAATCAAAACAAATCATGAAGTTCATTTCTCAATCGACTATGGAAGAATCAATGTTGAACAATGAAATTTGTAAAAAAAAAAATAATGAAAGAAATAACATAAAAAATGAGCTAAGTCAACACAGGTTAACCCATTAAATATTATTTTGGGTCGTGAGGCACTGATAACCTCACAAAAAACACACCGAAACAAATCATAAAACATAATTCTCAATCAAACATAATATTAAATGAGAAAATCAAGAAAAAATCAATTAAAAAAGAAAAAAAATAGAGTTAATCTGCCAAATTCATGACTCAAGTTATGAGATAGGGACAACCCAATTAAAAACAAATCCAATGTTGAAAGACTTGTGATCCAAGTTATAAGACCAAGATAACCTTTAAAAAAATTACAAAAAACATGATTTAATCGAAGTTAAAATGCTAAAACATGCACCTTTAATCATGAACGAAGATATCCCTATAGAAAATAAATCAAAACATGTTATGAAACTCAATTCTCAACGAATCCATTGTTGAATAATAAAATTGAATAAAAATCAATTAAGAAAATAACATAAAAACGACTAGAGTTAATTCAGGTTGACCCGTTAAACACTATTCTTGGATAATAAAACAAGAATAACCTAATAAAAAATAAACAAAATAAACCATGAAGTTTAACTCTCAATTAACCTAATATTAAATTGAAAAAAAATATTAAATAAAAAAACATGAGTTACTAATTCATTAAACTCATAATCAATACAATAAAAATAGAATTATCTAATAAAAAACATATATAATATAAAATAATAATTTAAAAAAAAAATACTAATTAATAAAAATATTTCAATAAATAATACTATATAAGGAGGTGTAAAGAGAGATACAGTAACAATCCCTCCTCGTCTAGTTTAGTTTTATTTTAATGTGCACTCCTCTCCACCACTGCTTGCAACCGTATAATTTAATGATTTGTCTGAATATTTGTCTCTTAAAAAAAAAAAGGTTTTCTTTTGTGACAGAAAAAATAACCGTTACAAATGGCTATGTGTCACTCCAACACTACCACCTGCATTCTTCACCTCTCCTTCGTATTCCCTCACTCAACTGTTCCTTTGTTTCCTTGCTTAGATTCCAATCGCTCCCTCTCTCTCTCCCCCCCGTGAAGAATTCTCAATCTCCTCCTCTTCTCTTCTCCAATAAACCTGAAACACCCAGTTCTATAATGTTTAAGTCTTAATGTCTCTCTCTCGCAAAACTTCGAGCATTGTTCCTTCACCCATTGTCCTGTTTCTCCTCCTCTGTTTAGTACTTCAAAGAACCAAAGCTGCATCAACTGATTTTGACTTCGGTACTTTAACTCTTAGCGGTCTTAAGCTCCTCGGCGACGCTCACTTGGACAATGGCTGCGTCCGTCTCACTCGTGACCTGGCCGTCCCGAATTCTGGTGCTGGCAAAGTTCTCTACTCTAAACCCATCAGATTCCGACAATCATCCGCTCACTCCATCGCTAGCTTCTCCACTTTCTTCTCCTTTTCTGTTACTAATCTAAACCCTTCCTCCATCGGAGGTGGCCTAGCCTTTGTCATCTCCCCGGACTCCGACAACCTCGGCGCTGCCGGCGGCTTCCTTGGACTCCTCAACATCGACGAGGGACCGCAGGCCGCTTCCAGTTTTGTGGCGGTCGAGTTTGATACTTTAATGGACGTGGAGTTTAAAGATATTAATGGGAACCATGTGGGTTTGGATCTAAACAGTATGGTTTCTGCACAGATAGGTGATTTAGGAGCTATTAATATTGATCTAAAAAGTGGCGATCTTGTTAATGCTTGGATCGATTATGATGGTCCTAATCAAATCTTTAACATTTCTGTTTCCTACTCAAATCTTAAGCCCAAAGAACCAATTTTGTCCTTTAGTCTCGATTTAGACCAGTATGTTAATGATTTTATGTATGTTGGGTTTTCTGGGTCTACACAAGGAAGTACAGAGACTCATAGTATTGAATGGTGGAGTTTTAGTTCTTCTTTTCAGTCAAGTTTAGATTCCGAGTCATCTTCTTCAGTACCTCCACCTCCGACTGCTAGTTTGATGAATCCAACGGCTAATTCTGTCAAGTCCCCGCCACCAACATTGGCTCCTAGCGGTTTAGAGTCAGTTAGTGGTAAGAGTGCCAAGTCTAATTCGTGTCATAATCAACTTTGCAAGCAGGGTGCAGGGGCTGTTGCAGGGGTGGTGACTGCTAGTGCTTTTTTTGTTATTTTTGCTGGTGTTCTTATCTGGGTTTTCTCTAAAAGGTTCAAGCATGTGAAAAAGCCAGTGTCTATTGCATCAGAGGTTATTAAAATGCCTAAGGAGTTTAGTTATAGAGAGCTGAAATCAGCTACTAAATGCTTCAATGCGAATAGAATTATTGGTCGCGGAGCATTTGGGACTGTTTACAAGGGTATATTGCCGGAGAGTGGTGAAATTGTGGCAGTGAAGAGGTGTAGTCATAGCAGTCAAGGAAAGACTGAGTTTTTATCTGAATTGTCAATAATTGGGACTCTGAGGCATCGAAATCTCGTTCGGCTTCAAGGTTGGTGTCATGAGAAAGGAGAAATATTGTTAGTTTATGATTTGATGCGCAATGGGAGTCTTGATAAAGCTCTGTTTGAGGCAAAAACGCCTTTGTCATGGTCACATAGGCGTAAGGTTTTACTTGGTGTTGCTTCTGCTCTAGCTTATCTGCATCAAGAATGTGAAAACCAGGTGATTCATAGAGATATCAAGACCAGCAATATTATGTTGGACGAGGGGTTCAACGCAAGATTAGGAGATTTTGGTCTGGCAAGGCAAATTGAGCATGATAAAACACCAGATGCAACAGTAGCTGCTGGCACAATGGGGTACTTGGCTCCCGAGTATCTGCTAACAGGAAGAGCTACTGAGAAAACAGATGTGTTCAGCTATGGAGCCGTGGTTCTTGAAGTGGCTAGCGGGAGAAGACCTATCGAGAAAAAAGAGACTAGTGGGGTTGGGAAAGTTGCGGTTAATGGGAATTTGGTGGAGTGGGTTTGGAGTTTACACAGAGAAGGGAGATTGCTAATGGCAGCTGATGCTAGACTTCTTGAGGAGGAGGAGGGCCAGTATGAGGAGGATGAGATGAGGAGGGTTCTGCTGGTCGGGTTAGCTTGCTCGCACCCTGACCCGATGGCTAGACCCACTATGAGGGGTGTGGTCCAGATGCTTGTGGGGGAAGCCGAGGTCCCCCTCGTCCCAAGAACAAAGCCTGCAATGAGTTTCAGCACTTCGCACCTCTTGCTGAGCTTGCAAGACAGTGTGTCTGACTGTAACGGCGTAATCGCCCTTTCAAGTTCCTCATCGGAAAACAGCTTCAATGGAGGCCATGACCCCCTGGTGTGATCAAAGTGGAAGAATCTTTCTGTTTATTGACTCGTATTATTATTATTATCATCATTCGTTGATGCCATGTATAACATTCAATGTGATCTCAAGTGTTTGTGGGGACAATTCAAGTTAATTAATTTATCAATAGAATCAGTAGCAGGGGCTGGAAAAATAGAGTTGTTGAGGCAAAGAAAAACGGTGGTGGGAGTCATTTTCTTGCTTTTCAGTGGATGGGTAGTGCTGCGAGTTTGCCTTCACAAGTAAGCTTTTAGTCAAAAGCAGCAATAGAAGCTTGAGTAGAGGATTGGTGACAAAGCAGGGAGGGAGTGCATGTTTAGTGTTCGCTTTCAGAGACTTCCTTATCTGATGAACTGGTGGCGGATAACGGCACAATCAAGCTAATTATACAAATCACTCCTTCTAGATAATTAAACAATGATTACTTTTCGATGCAATTATCCTGCTAGGGTTGCATATTACAAAATTTGTACCTTATATTATATATATATAAATATAATCAACTTCATGTTGTCGTTATCCCGCCACCAGCTCATCTTTTTATTATTTTTAGTGGATTGTAAGTTTTTTTTTTTGTAATTATCCCTTTTTTTCTTGGAAGTATACCGTAGAATAACTAATATGATACTATTAATTAATTATTCTCTAAGCAACATAAAACTTATTGTCCTATTTTTCTCTAAACAAAGACAAATTTTTCATGCAAATGATTTTGTTTTAAGAAAATGATGATAATTTTGTTTGTATCGATAATATGTCATTAAAAACTGAGTTGCTCTATGATTAAATTCTTCAACACTTATGTCTGGTATTTTACGCCTCTTAAATATCCTCAAAAATATTAATAAGACAATTCAAGGAAAAACAATGAGAAGAAGGGAAAGAAGAAGAAGAATGCAATTAGGGATGAAAATGAAAGAAATATTGAGAAAAGGGTTGAAATTAGCTAAATAAATAAAAACTGAAAAACTATTGACTAAATGGAATGCAAGGACTATTTTAATGTAATAAGGGATAAAATTGAGAAGAAATAATGAGAAAATAGTTGAAATTTGCTAAATGATTAGAAATTGGAAAGTCACTGGATAAATTGGGAAGGGGCAACCACATGCTAAGTACCATTATAATGCAACCAAGGAAAAAAATTGAGAAAATGTTGAGATTGGATGAAATTAAAAAAAAAAAAAAAAAAGGATTCAAGGTAAAAACTATTTTAGTTTTTTTTTAAAATATTTTCATGGGTTGATATAAAAATAATTTTTAAAAATAAAAATAAAATATTATTTTAATATATTTTTAAATAAAAAACATTTTTAAAAATAACATCTCGTAATCCCAAAAAAGCATTTCATATTCTATTTCAAGTGATTATTTCACTCTCTATCCAAAAAAAAAAAAAAAAAAAAAACACACCAAAATAAACAATAATTTTTTTTCTTTTCATGTCTTTTGGTTTGACTTTGGACACCCTTTTCTCTCTCCCATGCCTCTCAAACATATGAGAAAGGAAGCCACCCAAAAAGACTTTTCAACGCCAACAGACCACCTTCCCTGCCACTCGTAGCGACCGCAAGCCAAATCCTTCTTCCTTCACTTTTCTTCTTTTTCCAGTGCAAATGTTACTGTTAAAATATGAAAGTAATCCACATTACACTATTCATGCATGGTCAATGCTTTTTTTATTTTTGTTGACTTTACATTCATGTTAGCCTCCTCTATTAAAATTTATACAACAAAAAGTTTATTTCTATTAGTTCTGCTAAAGGAGATAGACACCATTAACAAATGGTTGAAATGTTAGGAGGGTATTTGATAAAGAGAAAATATTCGAGTAGAATATATACAAGGGTAAAAAAAAAAAAAAAAAAAACAAATTTGCTCGGAAATTAATAGTATGTTGTGTGGAAATAGGCAAAGCCCGCCCCACCACGCCTCCAGCTTGTCATGTGTATCGGCAGAAATAAATGCCCTAATTTTCCAGCTTTGAAAGATACATTTCCGGAGTGTGCCACGAAATTATACAGCACAGTTCTTCCATTGATGCACACGTAGCTCAAAATTCTTAAAATCTTACACGACAAATTAAAACACCCGTGATATCCCATGACGTAGTGCATTTACTCTCCTTGGGGATAGATTTTGTACCTTAGTGTACCAAAACAACGTATTGTCCTGTTTCTTACGTGTCTAATAATTTATAATATTTATTCAAAAATATATTGAAATAACATTCACTCGGTGGTGTGAAAGCGAGTGTTCTCACCGTTCATTTAGTTATCAAGTTCATTTCCGGTGCCCGTTTCCGACCATTTGTAATAAGATTCTTAAGATAATGACAATGTTGTCCGATTTTTAAACTCAACTCTCCCCTCTCGTAAACTGTATTTTATAATTTCTGACTGTTTTAGATTCTTACAAAGAATATATATTTTGACTAAAACTTAAAATATATTATGCAGCTAATAAATTCTATGTGATTACGTCATATTTTCTTGAATACAGACACCCTCATTTTCCCAAAATGTTTGTTGAACAACTAAAAGAGATCAGATAACATTTTTAATGGCCCAGAGCTTGATCATCTAGTGCCCACAGGATGATACCATCATGTGACCCATCACCTAAATATTCCGAGACTGAAAATTTCTGAACCTCCTGATAATGACAAACACAAGCCCTCGCTCGTCTATATATATAAATGAAAGCTTCATTGGCGAGAAAAACAAGTAACATAGAAGAATGTGCTGAATAGGAAATAGAAAAGAAAGCATCTGCAGAACTACAAAAAGCCAGCCAGCCTCTAATTACATATTTCTAAGAAAAATAAATCTTAAAAAATGAAAAAAATATATATATTATTTACAATTTTCAGCCGTCTGTCAATTAAGACTCCATCTGCTTTCAATGCTTTTTGAAGATTGTACAGTGACGTGGATAAGCTCCTGTTTCTGCAACCTCTGCATGCTTTCAGCTCTCTCACAAAGCTGGCTTGTGCTGCCATGGCTATTTGTTTTTCTGTTAGTTCTCTCCGGAGAGAGGTCTCGGTGGCGGCGGAGTCCTCCTACACACACGCTAGTCGATGGTGGTTCGCGGTGCGGCTTGTTGCCACAAGTGATAGCACAACATTCATTCAATAATAGTCAAAGTGCATGCATAGTGAAGATCTCCTCTACCTTTTATATTTTAGATGATGAAAAATTAGCTAAAACTGATCCTTAAAATAGTCTTCACAACCAAACATTTCTTTATCCTAAGTTGATCCATTTTAAGATTGATGAACATGGCTATACTTTGAAGCCCATACAAGGTTAAAGCACAAAAAAAAAAACTAAAGCATGGTGATATTTTTCTTAATTAACAATGCTTTCACTATATATATTGTTCACTTAACATTTTTTCAATTTTACCTTTTTTAATTTGATGGGTTTACTTACTGTTCATATAGTTTTTTTGTTGTTGTGATTTTTAGCAACTATCTAAAATCATTTTACTATGGATTTTTTATTTATTGAATTTTTTTTGTTTACTCTTTCTTCCTTTTATTCTTATCTCAAAATAGACTAGAATTTTTTTTATCTCTACCTTTTTTTTCCTATTTTACTAGCAATTGGATTCGTTTCTCTCTTCTTTTTTTTTCATTTATTATGTTCGTATTTATGTTTTGTTAAGTCAACCACTTCGTATTTTCCTCTCCTTTTTATTTCATCTATATTGTTATTCCTCTAATTTCTCCATCTCTTTCTAGCATTGATGAAAAAATAATTTGCTCATAAATATTTGTGTTTCTCTATAGCTTAGGATGTTTTAATAAATGGGTGTCCCGTTGTTTCTTAGGATTTTCCATCAATTTCGTTCTTCCTCCTTTTTTCCACCTTTTTTAGCATTGACGGGAGAAAATAACCCATTATACTCATGATTTTTGTGTTTTATTCTAGCTTGTGATGTGTTAATAGGTGGGCATCCTTTGTTTTTCTTAGGTGGCAAAATGATTGTTCTCAACAAACAAATCAAGTGATTTTTTTATTCAATTCAAATTCCTTATAAAATTAAAATAATTTTGTTCATAAATTATCCAAGGTCAATATATTTTTGTGTTCCTTTTCCCTCATAATCATGGATTTTGTCCCATTCCTTCAATTTAGCTTGTCTTGAAGGATAGGTCCACAATAAATTCATATGACGGGGTTGTTTGGTTATCCTTTGTTTTAAACATAGATTTATTTTATTGTGTCAATCTGTTTCCATAAAACTTCATTTTCTTAAGCTGTCATGGTCGTTGATTTGACCAAGTGACTATTCATTTCTTTTCAAAAGAAATAATACTTAAAAATAAATTATTTACTCTAGCAAACTTACTTTGATGACAATGGATTAGGAAATAAATGGGAGTAGAATTTCAACTAAGAAAAGAAAAAAGAGTTTATCAAACAAGAGAGAAGATAAATATCAATTAGATTCTTTGTTGCGCTAAGTTGTGGGCTGGATAAAAAAAAATTAACATATAAAAGAAACAATTAGGTGATGCTAATGTTTTTCTAATAGAAAAAAAATATTTAAATCACGCCAAAGTTGACTCGACCTAATTGACTTCATAGATCTAAAGATAATTTAGATAACACGAGCTGATTTGTCCATTTCGCTGGGTTTTTTTATCTATGTAGAAAATTAATTGATTTTATAAATGTTATATTTTGTAATTTTAATATTTAATTAGTATCATTGTAATTGATAAAATTGTTAAAAATGGTTTATTTGAACTAAAATGTGATTGAATATTGCTATTGCTCAAAAACTTTTGATAAAATTTGTTAAAAAATTTGCTTAGAAGGTGAAATTTTTCATTAGGAATTTGTTGTCACGGATACTCTGGTTTAAAAAAAACCACAAAAAAAGAAAACCGGTTAAAAAAGAACAACTGACTTGGACAGTACAAAATAAAAAATACATGTGAAAAAAAAGTAACAGTTTTAAAAAAAAATTTATAAGATTTATTCATCATATTATTATATTAAATATATTTAAGAATACCGATATTAATTTTTTTTTGCAAGAAATCGCAGGTAATTTTTTTTCTCTGTTTATATATTTTTAGGCGATAATATTAAATAAATATTCAACACATATACTTAGTCTCACATAATATATAGTGAGTTTTTTAATTGTAGATAACCTAGATAAATTTGTAAAAAAAAAAATATGAGTTGCCTGTTTTCCCCAGTAATATTAGATATGACACATTATAAATACAAATATTGCAAATTTTTTGAAAAACAGAAATAGAAATTTTTTGCATGCTATAATTATTTATTTGTCGTCTAAAAAGAATAGTGTAGTCGAAACAGGCAAAATATTTGACACTTATGTGAAATTTAATTTTTATTTATGCGAAATTTAATATAATAAAATAGCTCAACACCCCCTAGTATAACAATAGCAAAATAAAAGTTTAAAAATCTAAAATTATCATTGCTCTTACTATTAAAATAATAAAAAATTTCAAATAATCCTAAAAAAAAACACTCAAAAACATTAACAAAAGAGTAAGTAAGAGAAACAATTAAATTATTATTATTATTATTATTATTATGAAAGACTAAAAAAATGCTAGAAACTTTAACAAAAGATAAAACAAAGACATAATATAAAAAGAAAAAGAAAAATTATCATTGCTATTACTGCCAAAAAAATAAAAATTATCAAATTATCTGAAGGAAAAAAAAATTATCAAAGAAGCAAGTAAGAAAAAGAATTATTATTATTATTATTATTATTATTATTATTATTATTATTATTATTATTATTGTGTTAAACACACTTATATATACATGGACAAAAGTAGGGGTTATATTAGAAATTTTAAAAAATAAAAGTATAAGGGCTGAAATCAAAATAAAATATAAAGGGATGAAAATAAAAAATTAAAAGTTTAAGGGCTGAAATGAAAGTAAGATTTATTAACATTTTCAATTAAAGGACAAATTTGCAAAAATTGAAACTTCTGTACCGAATATATTCAGTCTTTTCAACCCAATCCGGAAATTAAAAGATGGAGGACCGAAGTGAAACATTAACATTTCATTAATTGCAATCGAAGGACCCAATCGAACAAAATCAAAACTTATATAACTAAAATCAGGGCTATATACACAATTAAAAGTCAAGGGACCGAAATGAAAGTATACAAAACTCGGGGGGCTCTTCTGCACTTTTACGTGCAGGAGAGAGAGAAACGGTGCAACCGGTTTTAATCGGCCACCGCCGCGTCCACGGCCACCGCCGCGTCCACGGCCACCGTGTGAAGAAACGCGCCGTACTGGGAGAAAGATCAAGAGGAGGCGCACCGGATTAGACGCCCGTAGCACATTTCCGCCCACCGTAATATACCGCACGCGCCACTTGAAAGGGGCGTCAGGGGGGACATCGTCGAATACGTGAACCGCACGCGCCTGACAGATTTTGAAAAATATATAAATAATAATGGTCAGTTACCGTTATGTCCCTGACCTTAATAAATAGATTTTGTCTTATTAGGGGCTAGAACCGTCTTTAGCCATTTAAAAAATATTTTAAAAAAAAGGTTGCGGTGGACCGGACCGGTCCGCACACGCGCAATTACGCTCGTACCCCTCAGCCGAAACGTGTTTTTGTCTTATTACCGGGGATAAAATCGTCACTACACTGTTCATAGGCGGGAAAAAAAAAAGGTGCACAAACTCACGCGACGCACGGCGGACAAATGTCCACTCCACAGTGCATCCGAGTCAGGCGCTACAGTACCTATACCGAGCTCTTTTAGCTCTTTTGTTAATGTAAGAACATAATTGGACTCATAAAAATTAAAAATATATTTTATGTCATCCATATATTCTATCTTGATCAAACCTTCATAGCCAGAGTAATTTTTTCGACGACACCCTTGATCAACACCAGTTTTACAAGTAGTTGAAAAGGGAATGCTACAAAATAAGAATAAAAATAATATTACTAGTTTATAAATAAATTCGTAATGTTCTATGGATTTATTCTCTAGAAATTTGTATTTTTAATGCCAGTTTATTAATTTATTATCGATAATTTGAGGAAGGCGTTAAAAGAGGGCTAAAACAAAACGTTTAGAAATCTGAGGGCCAAAAAGAAGTTGTCATCAAACCAACCCACAGTTTCGTTTCCGTTCCGTTCCGAGGGTTATATAGATCTGTGGATCTCTCCCTGTTTTCTTAATTCTATCTGGAATCTTCTAATAATAGTCCAATTGGAACATCGAGGAGCTGATCTCTCGCAGTCATGGATGACGATTTCGAGTTCTCTAACTCTCCTCCTTCCTTCCAAAACATGGTAAGATGCTTGCTTCCATAGACTTCATTTCTCTCTCTCTCTCTCTCGAAAATTCAAACCCGAGATCTGTAATCATAGAATTGAATTCTGATTCAGAGATCTTGTTTGTTGTTGTCTTCACATGTTGTTTGTGATCAATTTTATGCTAGAATTGTTTTGTTTGGAATATGTTTTAAAACTGTGGAGCTCAATGGACGTGGGTTAGTGAAAATACATCATTTACCCTTCTTGCCCTTATCTCTAAAAAACTTATTCCAAGCATAATTAATTTTTAATGGGTCAATTCTGAAGCAAATAAGTGATTTTCAAATTCGTAATTGGTTGTAGAATTCAATAATGTTGCTTAAAGCTTTTCGAAAACTAGAATTGGGTAAATGTTGTTGAAATGATTTCATTTTTAACTCAAATCTTAAGTTTCCAAACAACCTCTTAATAATTGATTTTTTATATAATCTCTTGTTACAGTTTCTCTGTCCTAGCAGTTCAGTTTATTGTTATTAATTTTAAGATTTTCTCTTGTTGCATGTTATTTTTGCCGATTTGATCTATCAATCATAAGGCTTATTTTTATTTTTTTTTTTGGTTTCTTAAAAGGAAAAGTGAAGTTTTGTTTGAGATTATGTGAAAATCATACTTTTCTTTTGTAATAGTTATGTCGTGTTTAAAATTCTCTGTGGTTAGTTGAATTTTTGTTCTAATCCATGGGATTTGTTTCGATTATAATAAACAACTTTTAGGGGTGTAGTTTTTCTCTCTCTAGATTTATGGACTTTTGGTCTCCAAGTGTTGTTGATCTTAGGCTGTTTGATTCGAAACTGTCAGCAGACATAGCCTAAATGCAAGTATGATTTAATTGTAAATGGATTTGTTTAGGCCTCCACTAGAAGGCAACCAGAAATTTTATTATGTAAGTCAATTTATGCCACTCATCAGTCTAATTCGCTGACTTGCATCAGACATTGCTTGATTCCTAACCAGAACTACCTATTGTCATTCACTTCTATCACACTTTTTTGATTTATTTGCTTTGTAAGATAACGATTTCCTTTTCCATCTATGCTGTGTTATTGTTGCCACTTGTATTGAACATTGCATGGATGCTTGTTGATGGTGGAATTGTAAGGAGAGATGGTTGTGAAGATGTGTGGAGATACCAGACTAACTTTGTATTAAATTCGTGTCTTTTATACACCAATGATCATTTATTTTGGAATTAAACACTGACTAAATGGATATATGGATATATGAGCATTCTTATGCCCTCTGCAAGATGGGTTACACCTGAACTGGTTTAACATAGGCACTTTTATCTGAAATGGCATTAGAGCTCTATTGAATTTTGTCACTGTTTAGATAATCGGCCATTTTATGACAAGTCTTCTCAAGGATAATTTTAAATGTAAATTTACTGGGATACGGTTTCTGTTTCGTGTATAGATTGGCCTATACAATTCAACTTGTTTCCACATGTTGACTGTTTGCAGGTGGGCTGTGTTTTTCCTTGCTTCCTGGTTTCTTCTTGTTTAGTTGTCTGATATACAATTAAATTTTACAATGAACAGGGGGATTTGATCAAGGATGCTGAGCCAAAAGGGTTAAACCCAGGATTGATAGTGCTGCTGGTTATTGGCGGGTTAGTTTTGACATTCCTAGTTGGAAATTATGTACTTTACACATACGCTCAGAAGACCCTACCTCCAAAAAAGAAGAAGCCCGTCTCGAAGAAGAAGATGAAGAAGGAGAGACTGAAGCAAGGTGTCTCAGCACCAGGAGAGTGAAAATATAAGACTTACATTCTGTTGGTCTTCTCTGTGGTGAACTGTTGTGTTCGAAATTTCCCTATTTTGATGTCAAGAGAGTACTGTCAGTTATGTTTTCCGCTTAGTCAAGACACATACTTGGAAGTTAATATCCTATATTTTGGTAGAAACAGGGGTTATAATGCTGCTGTTTAAAATTTAGCTTCTCATCCTTCCTTTGCATCAACAAGTTTTAGATTTCTGTAGGCCAGTTTAGGAGACCAATGCCTAGATGCCTAGTCCAATTGAATCATAGTGTTTTTCGTGTTTGGGGCTTTGAACTGGTTTTTGCGAAGAGCGGTTTGCCAAGTGAGGTGGCATGAAGTTGTAGTACTTTTACAGCAACCTAAGTTGTAGTTCTGACATCAAGCCATTGGATTGGCAAATGAAGCCATTTGTATGACCATTCCAATAGCATCTCCAACGCAACGCATTAGCCATCAGAAAAAAGTAAAGTTAAAAACTGTACTTTTGGGTTTTGTTTTTAACAGTTATTCAGCTCACGAAAATGTGGTAAAATGGAAGATGTGCGAGAAAGCAATGCAAATTCTTTTGGCATCAAAGATGAAGCAAACCGTGATTCAGAAACAACGGGAGAATAAAAGGGCTTACTCTTTTATGATGAAATTGAAGAGTTAATTTTTGGTCTGATCCAGGAATTAGGAGTTACATTTTGCACTCTATTTAAGCATATTCTCAAAATAATTGCACTATATATATTCAAAAGCTCTTCTAAATGGTTTTTATTATTGAATACACATAAACAAAAAAACCATATTTATAATATTTAAAAAACTATTTTATCAATTAAGTTTTTTACAATAGCATTTTCCATCAAGTTACTCTAAGACCGACCAGCTAGTGTGCTGACACTACCGGGCACTTTCACTTTTCAAGCTTTAAAGGTGTAGTCAAATTCGTTTTCAATTTGCATCTTCCATCGAACCTCCCACGAAGCAACGTTTGGATGATGATAGCATATAGGCACTTGCTTTTATAGAAGGAGATAGCATTCGACACTTTCATCATGAATTTTAAACACAAAACATAGGACACGTTTTCGTAATCAATCAGTATTTACTTGTTTACGCTACGGGTTGATCTATCAAAGCAACATGTTCTTCAGAAACTTTAACGTGACTCTATAATATCAGACCACATGTAAGTATAATAAGTTTCTGGTGCTGGCAGAGGACGCATTTCAGGCTCCACGACCCATGGATTGCTCCCCTGGTGGGATCATAACCAAGATCGGTTGAGCATTGAACCCAGGATGGGGCACCCTACGGCGGATCTCACGACCTTCCTGGCAAAGGGCACATGGGTGGCAGAAAACATGAGTTGCAAAATCACATGCTGATTCGCATTGCTCACGTTGCAGATCATCTTCCACAAAGCTCCCACAGCAACCACATGACCTATCAAGTGCCTCACAGCTACCCTGTTTCACATTAACAACCACAGAAATTAATGCTCGGAAGGCAATCTATCTAACCTTTCCCTGCTCTATGAAAAAGTAAGGGGGAGATTTCAGAAGAATGGGACATATTCATGATCATGAGGCATACAATGATTAGATTGCAAGAGAAATTACCACCACATTACTAATGATTATAACAGGGGTGACAATAAAGCTAAACTAAGTATTAGAACTCAAAAATATGTTTAAAATGCACATATATAGGAGCAAGACTTGGAAAGTCGCTTGCCTCTAGGTTAAACTTCCGACGGATAGCTGTGCGGCTAGGATATGAAAACCACGGTGCGATGCAATTCCCACCGAAAAATGAATTGCCGATCAGGTACAGACCACAGTATGGCAAGCAGTGGGTTGCAAATGTTCCAGGAGTAGATCCAAGTCTCTCCGCGTTGCTTCCATACAGCATGCAAGGGACAGTGCTTCCAAGAAGACCTTACAAAATTCAAAATTAGGAATATGAGGTGATTAAGAGATATGCCCAGAGTGATCTGAAATCACTGCATGCTAAAGGCTTCCAAATATGATAATGATCATTCCTCCTATGAATAGCCCATACCACATTATTTATAAATTTGATCCACCCACAACAATACCATCAACCTGCTTATGCAAAATTAATGGCCAAGGGATATGAAATGACACAAATTTCACTTGAAAAACTAAGGAAGCATTTCCTATTGCTTTGGGTTTTATGCGAACATAATGGGTTCATATGAAAAGATGAAGTACACCCAGTAGAGCTATTGAACTAGTCCAAACTTACAGTTGTGTCAAAAAAACAAAAATAGCTTACAGTAATTGGATTGAAGCTGCCCAAGTGAAATATCGAGCACTCTAAACTAGACAAGATTAAATAAAGAATAACCATGAACAAGCATACGATCATCACACAGAGAAGCAACAATGTGCAAAAAATAGACAATAAAGAAATGATATGCACTTTTGTTTCGTGTGCATATAAAGGGCACACAATACCAGCAGTTTACCAATGGAAAAAACAGAAATAAACTTGCAAATCTCCAATGGATTATGAAATAACTAATTACTGATCCTAATTAACATTGTCATGATACAATTTGCAGTTTAGATTATCACTGGACAAAAACAATTGATTCATTACTTCGCTACAGCTTAATCAAGCAATAACCCAATTATAACAAAATCATTGGCAATTTCAAGAGTTCGTAAATTAGAAAAATAATCAATCACCTATTCTTGATAACATTCTCGTGATAAAAATTGCAAAATAAATGATCGGTTAATCCATCAATCATTAAAATCTTGAGCAATTGCATAGCTACAGTTGAATCAATCGATAACCCAATTGAAAGAATGCATAATTGATTAAAAAAATGAGCATCACAAATAAAATTAAAAACTTACAGACTTCAAGATCGCTGCTACAGAATTCATCGTTGCGACCAAGGCAAGCAAAAAGGCTGGAGTCCCACTGGGTCCGACCCATAGGCTCACCCACCACGCTCCCATGACTCAATGGCAGCCCATTAACGGTCCACCCATATTCAGGCAAAGCAGATCCCGGGGAGGCGGTGGCCGTCTTTGCATCAGGAGAAACCTTGGTGGGTTTCTTGTTGTTTTGTTCTTCAAGGTTCTTGTTCAAAAGAGGGCTCGCTTCCTCGCCATCATTATTGTTGCTGTCGAAGCTCGGATGGTTGTTGTCAGTCATATTGGAGAGAGCTGAATCGATAAAAAAAAGCAAATCCTGCAATTGAATTTTATAGAGAGAGATGAAAATTGGAGAGAAAAGAAAAGGAAATGGCAGAGGGAAATGGATCTGGAAAAGTTAGCAAAGAAAGAGAGAATAATAAGTGGTCAGGAGTCAATTACATAATTTGCGGTTGATGTAGGTGTTTTTTACTTTTTTATTAATATTTTCTTTGTTGACGACGTTAAAACCGCGTCCACCGTTGTCGGTGATAGATACTTGCCAGATTTCTTATGGATTAAATTATTTTCTAGTCCTTTCAGATTTAAATTAATTAAAAAGTAGTCCTTTATGTTTGAAATATTATATAGTATTTTGACTAGTGGACCATCGACAAAAAAAAAAAAATTCTTTTATTATTCAAATGGCACAAAAATATCAGCCTGACCTCTCCACTTTTTATTTCTAACTTTTCTCTCTTTCTTTACAAGTATAGCATTTATTTAATATTATAACATTTTATTTATTTAAGAAATAAGAGAGAAAGTCATAAAAAAAGAGACTAAAAGTGCTAAGTTGATCATATTCTAAGTACCATAAGATCCTATCTTGATTATTTTTTTTGTCACTATTTGAACATTGTATTTTAAAATTATTTAAAAAATATATTTTTTAATATTAATACATTAAAACATGCATGCATACACACACATACATACATATATATTATTTTGAAGCAAACAAAAATTTCAAAGATTTTGACCGCATAAACAACACATACCCCATATCATAGAAGAGTAGGATTCTTTTTTATATTTGTAAGAGCAAGTCCAATGGTAGGAGGCATTTTTAAGAGACAAATGATAAAAATGGCTCTTTGAATAATGTATAAATGGCTCTTGAGGTAATGTGGTCTCCAATGGTAAGAGCCATTTTTAAGAGTCATTTTTTTAAACTTATTTTAAATAAAATTCAATTATTTTGTATATAGTGTAATTATACAATTCATTATACAATTAATATGAGTAAGTTATATAATTAAATAATTATTTTTGAGAAACCTGCTAACAATAAAATTATTTTTTAAAAAAAATAATAAAAAATGAAATTAATTATAATTAAAAGATCCATAATATTTGAAATTTGAAATTTTAAAATGTTGGAAAAACCCGCCAAAATTTCATGATTTTTTTGTTTCTTGTTTGACTTCTGATGAAGACTTGCACGTTCAAATTGCCATTTGGGTTCTTTTTTAAGGTAACCCAACAATGTTCCAGTTGAAATCGTTTGCCAACGACTGAAGCATACATTTGTCGAGCATCATTAATTTGGAAAAACAAATTCAATAAATGAAACTACGTTACATAATAAATATGTTAAACAACTTATTTTATATGTAAATGTTAAAAACAAAACATTACCCTTGATTCTTCAGTCGTAATATGAACATTAGGATAACTTTGTTGAGAAACAATATGTTCAGACTCACTTATAAGAGAGTTAGTGAATGAATTTTGCACATTTGAGTCAATCTGCATAAAAAATACATTGTGTTATTGCTCTTGTCTATGTAACTCAAATTCCATTACAGTATGAATAAAACTGATATAAATATTCTATTACAAATTATGAATAAATTCACAGCAGCTTTAAACACAAAATTTAAACAGTTTATAAATCTAACAGTAAATTTATAGTATGTAATTAAGTTAACGGACAAAAAAAATCCTAATTAACAAATTTCGCATAATTATTTTTCTGTGTTAACTATTTTTTTATGCTAACTATTTTAACCAAAAAAAATCCTAATTAACGAATTTCGCATAATTATTTTTCTGTGTTAACTATTTTTTAATGCTAACTATTTTAACCGATAAAAAAATCTTAATTAACGAATTTCGCTTATTTTTTTTTGTGCTAACTATTATTTTTTACTAACTATTATAATTAATAATAATAATATATAAAACCCCTATACTATATATACCCCCGGTTCCCCTTCCCTTCTCTTGCCCTAATTTCCATTTCCATTTCCATCTCAGCGCCGCCCCCCTCCCTTCTCTCCGTCCAGCCCCTCTCCCCTCTCAGCCTCCAGCCCCCCTCCCTTCTCTCCGTCCAGCCCATCTCCCCTCTCAGCCTCAAGCCACCCCTCTTCCATCTCAACCGTAAGCCACCCCCTGCCACCTCCAGCCCCCCTCTCTCCTAAAATCTCCTAAATCCCCCCATCTCCCTCGGCTCCATCCCCCCCCCCCCCTCACTCTGCTCCCTAAGGATTTTACTTTACCTACAATCCTCCTTTCTTGCTTCTGCTGAAACTTCGTTTTCAACCGAGACTAGTGCCTAGTGTCTACGCCTCTGTCCCAATTTTCTTCCTGTAAAAGAAAGGAAATCCCCATGGGGGAGACTCGGCTTGTTTTCTCTTTCTGCACCTACTCTATTTCTTGTTTGAGTTTGCTGTAAAATATGTGTTTTTGCAATTTATCAATTAATTGGTTTGCTGTGTTGATGTTGGTTTGCTGTGTTCATGCAACGGTCAAAAAAAATACCAACGGTCACATTTTGGGTTTTGGCTCCCTGGCCAAAACCTGTGGGGATGCCTCCCGAAAATGGAAGAGGCATTTTGCCTCTTCATTTGGCTCTCCCTGTTGGAGTGACAAATTTAACAAAAAAAAACCATTTTTTTAAAAAAAATGGCTTTGCCTCCCCTAATGGCTAGTCCCGTTGGACTTGCCCTAAGAGCTTACTATTATTTAGCCATTGTAATTACAAAAATTAATTCAATAAAATCTCAAATTAGTTATCAACCCAATTCAACTTATTGGGTTGTTATAGTCATTTACATGAAATAATGTTAAAAAGAGTTTTCAATGGTAACTAAAGAGTAAGTCACAAAGTTATTAGATGTATGCATACTAAAATACTTGATGTTGTATTTCAAGGAGTTTTTCACACTAGTGTGGCATTGTGATAATTATTCTCCTAGATCAAGATTTTAGATGGTGTGGAAAGAATAAGAATTTCTTATCATTTTTTGGTTTAAAATAAATAAAGTTGCCACCAAATTTTTCAATCACTAGAAACTCAAACTGGTCTTCAAAGTCTAAATAAGAGGACTGATGATGTATAAAAATAACGATATCACTATTAATATACCTTATCTAATGTAAATTGCACTTCTCAATTGTATGATTATTACTAAGGATTTCTTGTGTTTTTTCTAGCTATTGGTCTATCTGTCAGTTAAAATAGATTTACCGCAATAGAGTGAATCGTGGCTTTATGGTAAAACCTCATTATTCTAAAGCGAAAATATTTTTTTCATTTCAAAGTGTTGGCCATTTAGCTCCCTCAACTCCTCCTATCAAATTTCTAGATGAAATTATATCACCATAAGTTGTTTTTTTTTTTAAATAGAGGTTTGATAGCAACGATAACAATAAAAGGGGAGTGCATCAGAGAGAAGAAAATAAAAGAGTTTTAATTTGTTTAGTGCTCTAATATCAAGTTAAGAATAATACGAAACTTAACCAATTAGTCAGAAAACCTTTTCTATTTATACATGTAGGGTAGAGTACAATAATTAATTCAATTGATGATGAATATGATTATAGTTATGATTATTGATTTTTAAGTTTCAATTATGATTATTGTGAAACTTCAACCATGATTAATAGTTAAAACGAGCTGTATGCCCGCGCGATGCGCCGGGTTTTTTTTATCTATGTAGAAAATTGATTGTTTTTATATGTATTGTATTTAATTATTTTAATATTTAATTAGTATAATTATAATTGATAAAATTTGTATAATTGAAATGAAAAGTGGTTTGTATATTTTGTAATTGAAGATAACGTATGTAATTTTTTTTTTCTGATTTTTTTTTCAGTAATATTAGATTTGACACATTATAAAAAAAAAATTCCACAAATAAACTTATATTTTATGTGTGGTATAATTAGTTATTTTAATGTTCAATTACTAAAATTGCAATAGATCAAATATGTTAGAAATGACTTTTTTGCGTGGTATAGTTAGTATGTTTGCCCGTGCATTGCGTCAGGGTTTTTTCCACGTTCTACGTAGAAAAATAATTGATTTTTTACATGCTGTAATTAGTTGTTTAAATATTTAATTAGCAACATTATAATAGATAAAATATGCAACAAATTAATTTTTTACCCGCCTAAAAGGAATAGTGTAATCGAAATGGGAAGTGGTTTGTATATTTTTTAATTGTAGATAACCTAGGTAAATTTGTCAAAAAAAAAATTAGTTGTTTTTTTTCCTCAGTAATATTACATCTGACACATTAAAAATAAAAACATTGTAAATTTTTGAAGAAATAAACTAAATTTCTTTGCGTGCTATAATGATTTATTTGCTGTATAAAAGGAATAGTGTAATCGAAACGGGAAGTGATTCGCATAATTTTTGACAGGAATAGTGTAATTGAAATGGGAAATGGTCCGTATATTTTTTAATTGTAGATAACCTAAGTAAACTTGTTAAAAAAAATTGAGTTGTTTATTTATCCCAGTAATATTAGATTTAAACTATTAAAAATGAAAATATTGGAAATTTTTTTTTAAGAAATAAACTTAAACAAAAGAGTATCAAATTTAAATTGTAAGCCACAATTTTTTTTATATAAGGTTTATTAATCATATGATTATATTAAATATATTTAAGAATATTGATATTAATTTTTTAAAAAAAAACAAATGCTAGGTCATTTTATTCTCTCTCTATATATTTTTAGACGATAATATTATATAAATATTAAAACATATAATTAGTCTCACATACTTTATAGAGTAATCGAAATGAGAAGTGGTTCGTATATTTTTTAATTGTAGATAACCTAGGTAAATTTGTCAATATTTATTTTCATGAGTTGCTTTTATTCCTCAGTAATATTTGATCAGACATATTGAAAATAAAAATATTGTAATTTGTTTTTAAATATGAACTTAATTTTTTTGCGTGCTATAATTATTTATTTGCCGTCTAAAAAGACAATCTAATGGAAACGGGAAGTGACTCGTATATATTTTAATTGTAGATGATGTAGGTAAATTTGTCAACTTTTTTTTTTGAGATGTATTTTTTTTCCAGTAATATCAGATCTACAATATTAAAAATCAAAAAACTGAAAATTTTTGTAAAGAAATAAACTTAAATAAAAGAGCACAAAATTAAATTTTGAAGCCAAATTTTTTTTATATAAGATTTATTCATCATATTATTATATTAAATGTATTTAAGAATACTGATATGAATTTTTGCCCTTCAAAAAATCCCAATTCATTTTTTCTCTCTCTTTATATATTTTTAGGCGATAATATTCAATAAATATTCAAACATATAATTAGTTTCACATACTTTAATTTGACATAAATATACAAATATATAATTAATTTGACATACTTTCAATAATATATTTAATTTAAACGACAATCTTAGGCCATTTTTTTTCTCTATATATAAATTATGAGGCGATAATATTAAATAAATATTAAAACATATAATTGGTTTCACATATTTTAATTTGACATAAATATATAAATATATAATTAATTTGAAATATTTTAAATAATATATTTAATTTAAAGGATAAAATTGCAGTAAATAAAAAAATGAAAATTAAATAATTTAAAATAAAACCTGGAATTAAAAGCTTTGGGACCGGAATTAAACTGAAATCTATAATTAACTTGCATAGAAGGATGAAATTGAAAGAAATCAAACTTTGGTACCGAAAATATTAAGGATTTATAATAAATTTGCATGGAAGGATGAAATTGAAACCAATCAAAAAATAAAAGTAGAAGCACGGTTATAAAAAAAAGTGCAAGGGGAAATCACCTTTTTAAACAATAATGAGAAAAAAATTGTGGTGCGCATAAGTTCACCTGGACACCCTAGTAACGGGAAAAAAAATAAGCGGAAAGAAAAAAATGGAAAAAAATGTATAAGTTGAACCAAAAAAGGGAAAAAAAAGAAGAAGCACGGTTATTAAAAAAAAGTGCAAGGGGAATTCACCTTGTTAAAAAATTATGGTGCGCATAAGTTAACCTGGACACCCCAGTCACGGGAAAAAAAATAAGCGGAAACAAAAAAATAGAAAAAAAAATATAAGTTGAACCAAAAAAGGAAAAGAAAAATAGATTCGGAGATTAGTCATGGCACGCGTAAATTGCCATTGATATCCTAGTTTACAAAAATAATAATAAGAATAATAAAAAATCAGTAATGAGAAAAAAATTGTGGTGTGCATAAGTTAACCTAGACACCCCGGTCACGGGAAAAAAAATAAGCGGAAACAAAAAAATGGAAAAAAATATATAAGTTGAACCAAAAAAGGGAAAAAAAATGGATCCGGAGATTAGTCATGGTACGCGTAAACTGTCATTGATATCCTAGTTTAAAAGAATAATAATAAGAATAATAAAAAAATAAAATAAAAGGGAAAGCAAATTTTCCAGACAATCATTTTCAAAATCAGGACTGTAGAAGAAAAAAACAAAAACACAATAGTTTAAAAATAATAAGAAGAAGAATAATAATAAAAAAAAAAAAGGGAAAGCAATTGCTTTTTTTAAAAAAAAACGGATTACAGAAAAAAAAAAAAAAAAGGAAAGCAAATAAAATTGATTTTTGAAAAACAGAAGCAACTTTCCAGTTGCTTTTCCTTTAAACTGGAAAACGAAGGCTGAGAGGCTCGAACCCCTGCGCGCTGAATAGAACCCAAGGAATGCATGGACCGGACACAGCCAACAACAGAAGATTGTTTCCAGTTGAGTCTTGATCAGCAGGGGAGATGGTGTTTGCATGGTGACAGATTTCACTCTGCATCTCTCAACCAGGTTTGGTTGAAAACCAATTCCAGTTTCCCTCAAGAAAACCCGTGCGTTGCCGCCTTCAAGTTTTGTCCATACAAATTAATTAGCATGCGTCGGACACCCTGCTAGCCTCAAAAGAAGATTTGTGTGAGCAGGCTTTAACAACTGTCAATGATAATTAGGTGACACGTTGGCATTTGCGTGTGCAAAAAAAAGTAAATGAAGGCGTGAGCTGCCAGCTGCTCATGCTAATTAATTAGCATGAGCAGCTGCCAATGAGATTTAATGAGGTGGAATGAAATGAATTGAAATTTTTGAGAAGCAGGCAGCGAGGCAGCGAAGCAGAGAACCATATATCCAGTCAGAGTGTGTGAACAGTTGGGGAACAGTAAAATCCCGAGCTGTTTTAGCTCTTTTACTAATAGTATTTTTCAACTAGTAGACTATCACTTTAAGTTATATTTTCTTTTTTTATGATAATCAAATAGTTTTATAAAGATGCTAGTTCACTTGAAATCATGGCAAAACTAGCAAATAATAAAAATAGGTTTTATAAGTACAAAACTCCAGATAAGATCTATGCTACCATAAACTGAACTAACTGATAAAACTAGTTTGTCCAGCATAAAATTCCTGCCGGATCACGGAATAAGTCTACTCCTATGTAAGAGAAGTCGACCGCTGTAGATCTCAGCCACAGTGCTAGGTGATGTAGAATTAATTCCAAAGTCGTATTTCCTATCCAGAAATCAGTCCAAAACCTGACACCATTTTCATTTCCCACTGCTGAGCAACAATCAGCGAGCAGGTTTTTCTTAATGAACACCATCTTGCCATCCTCCACTATTCTCTTCTCCCAATCTCCACAACCATTTAAACAACTTGGCTATATTTTTGCAGAGAATAGAGCTAGCCATACCAGAAGTGCATTCATCATCTAGATTTACTCCGATCGATGAGCTCTTATGAAAATTAACCTAAAGTCCATGTGTTCCCTTCAAAGATGCGCTTCACATGAGCTAGCATGGTGTAATCATTTGGAATGAAAGCAAGAGCGTCATCTGCATGTTGAAGATGACTGATTTCACCCCCTTCACACTAACTATCACCACTTCAAGATTATGTTTACACAAATACACCCGTAATTTTTTTATTTTTTTATAACTAGGGTGTACAGGCCAGCTTGCGTGTACCATAATTAATCCTCAGATCCACTGAACACCTTGCAAGCTCAATTGACAGATAAGAAACCACAGAGGTGACAGACATGCACAAAAAGGCCCGAACTCGGGTGCAGAGTACCTTCCCCCACTACGCCAAGAGCTCATGTGCAAAACACATGCAAATTGATTATATAGGATCAAGAATTTGATGTATAAAGAAGTCGTCATAGTTGTATGTGAGCGCAAAAGAAAAGAAAAGAAAAGAAGCCATTCAATATATAGTCTTACTCTCCTTCGTACAAGAAGGAGAAATAGTGTTGCTCAAAATACTAGGACTAGTTTCTTCTTGCCAGTTGCCACCTAAAAAAATGAAAAAAATAAAAATAAAAACAATGAACAAATCAAAACACGTGTCAACATTATGACAAGAAATTATCGATTATTATTAATAACTAAAACGACAGTGGATAGTCTCTGATTGTTACAAGTTGAGAAAACTATTACCGGAAGAAGCAAGTTCAGGTTTTAGAAAGGGCAAGTTGGGCTCGAGGTTTTGGAGAGGAGGATTCCACTGTGGTCTGTGGAACGACTGCCATCGATCGTACCTTAATTCTCAATGAACCGAATGAAAAAGAAACAATCCAGACTAGAAATCTCTGCGTGGCTAACAAAAATCTGATGGATAACAAGGAGGAACTTCAAAATCCTCACAAGAAACAATCCTTCATAAGATTCGACGATGGGAAACAGTAATTACAGCAGCACAAACTCAGAAGCTTAGATCACACAAACAACATTTACAGCAGAAAACTAAAAAACGAAAGGAATATTACCATCATTTCTCAATTTGCATATTTTCTATCCATGCCTAAGAGATCAAAGCTGTAATGATTTGAAACAAAACTAATACTTCCTGTAGAACTCACTCATCCATGGATTTGATTAGCCTGCACGACATAATTAAGCAAAGACAAGACAAAACGGTCAGTCAAACTTAACAGAAATGCGCACACACCAGATGGAATCTTAATTAACAAATCGTGAGTTTCCAGAAAGGGACAAGCTCTATATATGAGTTGAATTTTGTCGTTCATGGACAGATTCTGGGGAGCAGAGACATTGTTCAGCCACTTTTTTTTTTTTTTTTTGCAATATTCATCATTACTGATACATGTTTCACAACAGTATGCTACCCCTTTAACATCTTCATAATTATTTTCTATTGAGATAGGCATGTTTTTTTCATCTTTCACTTTTCATGAAATCCAACAATTTAGAGATCATGAAATAGATTTACTAGGCACTTAACAACTTAAATGATTAATCTGTACTTTCGTAATATATATATATATATACACACACACACACTCACACACACACACACACACACACACACACATGGTCTTACTTGTTCTCCTCTGTCATCGCCTCTAGAACCTTGGGGTTTATGAGATGTCTTGACAGAATCTTGATGAATCCAAGGCTTGTCACGAGAGCGACCAGCTGGAGGAGGCACGACTGAAGAGTGAGTCTCTGGTCCTCTATAATCAATTCCATAAACTTGTGAATCTGCCGCATCCGATCCCACTACTAATTAAGAAAAACATAGCCAAATTAGCAAACCATTCATGTCAATAACAGCGGCTCAAGTCTTGCTACACTTTGAAAAATCCTACTTTTACAAAGTAATACGCGCTCACACACACAAACCTCTTGAAATATTGTAAGGTGTGACAAGGAGGAGGCATAGAAGAAAGGTGGTGTCGATGCTATACTTAAGCTCCATGGAATCTCAAAATATACCAGTTTGAGAGACAAAATGGTCTTGTATATGGGAGGGGTAACGGAATTAGAAGCACCAGGTAGAGGCAGTTGAGGTTATATTTTCTTTCTTTCAGCTTTTTAGCGAGCTGAAACCGTCACAATCGACAAGGCAATAACCTGCAAGGAAACGATGTAGATGTGTTTGGTTGGAACATTTATGTTTTGTGTACTCATACCATATACTTAGCTTTAGGTTATTGTTGCTGTTTTTTTTTGAGTGTGTAGACAGCTCCTTATGTGTATTATTGTAATGTCCTACCGAAAGGCCTGTTTGTGAGGGCGGTTGCGGTAGTTTTTGAAAGTGTTTTTCATTTAGAAATACATCAAAATAATATTTTTTTTATTTTTTTAAAATTATTTTTGACATCAGCACATCAAAATGATTTAAAAACTCAAAAAAAATTAATTTAAAATAAAATAAAAAAGAAAAAAAAAAGAGAAAACGGCGTTTCAATCGCTCTCCCAAACAGCTTCTTCATGCACACCTACTCCTGTTATTTTTGTTCCTTTATGTTCATCAAGCACTAAGGTTAGTGATTTCCATAAAATCACAGCACAGTACTCCACTAGTTTTAACGTGGAAGATCATTAAGCTCTTGAGAACCAATTTCGGATTTGAGATTGAGAAATGGATGTTAATAGAATAATATAAATGGGGCATCACTTAATAGCTTAAGTTTTTAGATGATATTTTCTTAACATGGTATCAGAATCTTGTTCACCCAGCGGTCACGAGTTCAGTGTGAAATTGTGCAAGTTTCAAGCCCAGATAATTTTTACTTGAAGGTGCGTGTTAGAGAATAATATAAATAATATTCTACGGCATCACCTAATAGGTTAAATTTTCAGATAAAATAGTTACTTAACAATAGAAACAAGGTACAGAAAACATAAACGGAGGTGAAGTGAACTCATTTGGAGCACTGTATGTATCCAATCATAAAAATTAACCGGCGGCTCACCTTGCTCTCAAATCAACATCATTTACTTTGGAAGGAACTTGTTTGCTAGCTGTTCTTGATCAAGAGACATCTCTCTTTCATAATGCATCAATAAATCTATATATACATGCCTCGTTAGAGAATATATATATATATAGTATGTATGGAAGTTGACTCGGGTTATGGACGAATTCCTCTGATCTACCATTCTGCTTCTTCTAGTGCAGTGATGAACAAGTGATCAAGATTTAGAGGCTACATCACGTATCCAGTAGCAGGATCCAAGAGCTTGTAAGAAAGAAACATTTCACTACCACTTATTGTTTGCGGGATATTATCAAGCTTACCAAACATGACACCCATTTTTTCCTTTCATGATGTCTCGAGGGACCTGGCTCCCAATTACCTATCACGATGAAACATTTCATCTCCACAACTTCTTCAATCAAGTTTTAACAAACTCTCATCTTGACGATTTAAGTGGTAAATAGTTCTTATTTATACTCATTAAACATAAGAAATCGGTACGTCGGGTTAAAAGAATTTTAAACATAAGAAATATATGTAGGTGATGTTAAAATGTTTTTTATCATGGATTAAAAAAAAACTCTTTGGAGGGTTTTTAAACCTAGCCAGACATCTCAATTTGGAGATTTCCCAAACCGGCTCCTTGCATGGTTTGAATTTCAAATCAAAATACAACCCAGTTGATTTGGATGGTTTAAAGACTGACCAAATCAAAATATGATTTGACTAAAATCACTTTCAAGACTCTATCATTTTTTTTTTAATATTGAGATGATGATATTTTAATTTCACAAGGGTTAACCTAGGTTAACTTGTAAAAGACGCAACCTAGATTATGAGATCAAATGAATTCAACAACTTTTTTTTATATATTGATTTATTATTTAATTATATAATAATAAAATCCAATCTTCTCTACCATAACCTTGATGTAATAACATTGAAAAGAATGTTTTTGAGAATATTTTCAATATAATTACGAATATAAAAGGGAACAAAAAGGACAACATCAAAGTTAAAATGGATATAACTTTGTTTTATCATCGTAAAAATATGGAGTTGGTTTATGATGTTTCATAGGCCACGAAGACTAGAGCTAGTTTTTCCCTGGACATAAATTCATAACTATTAGCTTACAAATGACTTAAAAATCTGTATTTTTCTTATGGACCTGCCTCAAACATATCAAGGTTGATGAATTTGGAGGATTGTGTTAATTGTATGGAATGAAGAGTCATTATTGTCTTACAAACAATCGTTCCATTAGTATACTAGGATTTATTGCCAAAGAGAATATAGGATGCACTTATAGAGAACAATCATGTCTTTTTAAATATATATGCAGCAACAAGTTACAAACACAACACTTCGAGAGGCTTAAAACTAATATTGTCTAGATAATCTGCAAACTTGAGATGAAATTCCCTTCATCATTTTTCAACTCAATGAAGCATCTACGCATACATTTATAGTATGAGGCAAACATTATTCGCCTAGTTCAATATAGATGGATGTATTTATTTAAGAGGTTAAGGATCACACATGTATAATAATTAAAATTATATAGTTTTTTAATGCATAAATAAATAAAAAATCCATTTAATTATATACAAATACTTGTTCAATCTTAAGAGAAAAGTTAAAAACAAGGCGATGTTGAGGCTTCGATATGCAAGGCATAAATTTTGAAGAGGTCACAACATTAATCTCATTCTATTTCGAGCCTCAATGGACAATAAGAATTAACCGTAGTCCAAGACACGATGAGGCGGGAAAGTGTTCTCAAGTGAAAACTTGTTAATATTCTCTCATTTTGGTCGACTCATTCCAAAAATTATTGTTGGGAGAAGATATTTGTCAGTATTAGAATTCAAACAACCATATAATTATATATTTTTTAAGTGTGATGAACTTAGACCTTTTATTCAATAAGTATACTATTGAACATGTTATTTTTAAACAATTTATCTCTTATAAATATCATAATTTGGTATAGTGTTGAATTTACTCATAGACAACATCATCATATTTTACTGTCCTTACTGTCCTAAAACTCACAGTTGATTGAATTCCAAATCTTTTTATTACTAAATGAATGATTTTCTAAATGATTCAGAACACATATAAGTAATTTATAATTATTTTATCTCTTAGAATGCTTGATCTCACTGCACATTCCTCATTAATTCTTTATATGTGTACTTCATGAACCAAGTTCTTAAATTGGGAAGGAATACTAGTGTTACCTTGTATTTACTAAGTTTAGGTTCTGAATGAAAGGTTAAGTGCTACAATGAGTATTTTGCCCAAAAAAAAAACAAGTATTTCATACTGAAAAATATGGACAGGGCAGAAAGACATATATCAATAGAGTTTATATTAAGGGATTTACTTCTATCGAGTTTGGAGTTGACTACTATAGGAAGTTAAAAGAGATCATTGAATTATCATAGGGAGTAGAATATAATATTTTTATTCAAATGTTATTGGTATGACACCACTAACACATGAGTCAAAGTAGATCCCCATCATTGTCTGGTCAAAATTAATTCAAAGGTTACACTTTGCAATGTTGATGACGTTTTTGTTTTTGCCAAACAATGTAAGCAAGTTTATTACACATGTATCCCTTTATTTTAAAAGGATTGTTCAAGATTTAATTGGTTATCCATAGTGAAAACCAAACCAAAAGTCATGTTCGAAGTTGTTCAAGACATCAACGAAGATATCACAAAGGAAGATAATGTGTTTTAACTTGGCAAGTTTGTTGATCTATATCAAGTTGCTCCATTTACCGCCCTTGAAGAAAATTCAAATTTTTGCATCGGTAAGAATATTTCTGCTAATGTTTGTGCTAAGAAGTTAAATGATGTCTTGAGGTCTAACAAACATATACAAGTCCTTGAAAATGATGAAATCAACATCAAAGATTATGATGGAGATGGAGATGAAGACGAACAAATTGATGAAAAAGAATACAATTTTGATTAATTAATTTCAATGTATGATAATGATGTAAAATTATTATTCAATAACAAAGAAATATGTTATGCAACATTATTATTGTTGTTATTGCGTTGTGTATGAAGTTGTGTTAAGTATTTGCATGATGTATATATAAAGAATACAAATAAATCTTTCATTCAAAATTGTTTAACATCCATGAATAAACACCATGCACTGTATTATTGATGAATTTTTTATGTTGGTATTTTTCAATAGCCACGAGGATTGCTTCCCATCCTCCTAACACTATTAATTGTGGACATTACCATGGCATTGCCAATAGATTAATTTCATTGGTATTTTTCTAGTTGCCATGAGGATTGTTCCCTTATTCATTCATTATAAACATAACACACGATATTGCTGATAGATTAATTATTTCGGTATTTTCTAGTAAGCCAAGGAACCAAAAATTATTGTGTTCATTTACTTTTGATTTTGTTAATGACAATATTACCATCAAAATGAAAAAATTTAGAGGGGTTTCTGAAAAAGTTTGGAGGGGGTTCGAATTTGAATTCACCGATGGAATAATTTAAAATATTATTTTATTATTATATATTTGTGATTTTATCAGTGAATGTAGTTTAAAAGATCAATATTTGCACACTGGAGCTTTTCAACTTCTTCAACCTTCTTCTTTTTCTCTCTATTTATGTCTCTCTCTCTTTGTTCAATCTTTCTCTTATCTATTCTTCTCCTCCACATATTTTTTTCTCATTGTTTTCTTCTCATTTATTTATTTATTTTTGTTAATTAACATCTATCTTTTAATATTTCGTGTGTTATTTGCTCTTTTTCTCCTCTTAGTTTCAATTATAAGGAATTTAAGGTAAGATTTTTTTGTTGTATTTTTTGGATTATTTTGTTTTTGTTCTTTATGGTATTGGTGTGAGTTATTAATTTGTATTAATTTGTATTGGTGTGAATTATTAATTTTAATTAATAATGTTTTGATGTGAGATTATTGTATTAGTTTTTCCTGTCTTAATGAATTGTATGTTTTTTGCATTATTTTTTTGAATTAATTTTTTTTGTTCGTAATGTTATTGGTGTTGAATTATTATATTATTTATAAATAAAAATTTTGGTGTGAAATTTTTGAATTTTTTATAGTGTTAATGGATTGTGTGTGTTTTGCATTATACTTTTAATTAATGTTTCTCATAAAGGAATTGATGTGGGATTATTATATTATTTTTAATTAATGTTTTTGTTTTGTAATGGTTTAGATGTGAGATTATTGTACTATGTTATTTTTGTGTTAATGAATTATTAATTGATAATTTTTCTAATATCAATTAAGTTTTTTTTATTGTTAATGAATTATCAACTGATAGTTGTTTTCTAGTTAAATTATTAATTTCTATAAATGTAAATCATATTTTTCAAAGTTTAGGATTAGTTTAAAAAATATCATAACATAGAAATAAAAATATTGTATGCAATTAAATTATGCAAACTTATTATAAGAAAATAAATAAAGTCAACTTGTTTGTAGCAAATATGATGTGTTTTAACAATGATTTAAAAAAAATTAGCAAAAAATTAGTTGATTAGTTAATTTGGTCCAATGAACTACAAATCGTTTTCATGACAATGATAAAAGTGGGCATGATGTGTTGTGACATTTGTTGGATGGATATGGTTGAATGATATCCATCACTATCATGTATTTCAAAAGATTAAAAAAAAAAAAAAAAGGCTAAATGTAAGAGTCATATGGTGAGCTTGATTTTTTTTTTTTTTTTTTGTGGACACGTGGATTCCACTAAACCTGTGCTTAATTTCAGTTGTCTTATCATCATCATCTACAATAATAGATCCTATCGTGGAAATCATATGCAAGTGACAAAAGAAAAGGGCCATTTTGACATTAATTTCTTAGCCCTTAAATGGATTTTTTTGTATGGCTGATTGATTTAATTAAGAAACTGTGCATGAGCTTCCGAAGAGCATTTTGTTTTAGGAAATTGAACCTCTTGTTAAAGATTTAGATTTCAAAGTTGCTTCATTGTTTATGAGTAGAATGATGAGAAACTAAATTTGATTTATTAATCTTGCTTAATAAATTCTTATAGTACTTACTTTTATAATTGATTTACGCTATGCTATGAGTGACTCTAAATAAATTGGATTAACCCTAATGGGCTTCACTCAATTTTATAATTTTAATTAACTTGTCAAATATACAATTTAGATCATGGACTCAACTAAATTTAATAATTTTTGTTTTTCAAAACTATTTGTTATTTAATCATGCGAGAGAGAAAACACTCACGGAGAAAAATTCAATGCTAGGACATTCTGTAAATTGCAAGCATTGTTTTATAAACAAAAATCCATTATAGTCTTAAAAGAAATTTTAAAATAAAGTCTTAGTATTTTGTATATGATTGAACACAAAAGAAAAGGATAATTGTGATAAAAATATATAAAAAATAGCTTTTAGTCCATTGATAAAAATATATAATTGGAAGTAAAGATGGATATATATATATATATATATATATATATATATATATATATATATATATATATCAAAATGTTTCAATGCAATATTGCAAGATGCTGACAACAATACGCATACAAGTCACAAGTCACAAGTCGCTATGACTGGAAGAATTTAATTACAAAAAATAAAATCTTTTTTTTGTCCATAATGCATGATTTCAAGAAAACAAGAAAAAAATCATGTAGTTGGTTACCCAGTTGTAATCGTTTGGAATTAAAAGATTCGTTCTTTTTATGGTTTTAGATTCGAGTCATATGATTGTTAATATAATGATCATTGAAGTCTTATATGATTATTAACTTTAAAACTCATAAAATTAGTCAAGATACACACAAACAGACCTAAAAACCATCTTTATAAAATAAAATAAAATAAAAAAACAAGAAACAAGAGAATCACTGAAGATCTGAGACGCAAGAAAATCATGTACTACGATTGTTATGGAAACTTTGAAATGAAGTTAATAATTTGGAGGGACAATCCTGGAAGCATCTTATCAGCTTCTTGAACCTCCGACTCCTTGACCCCTGTTTATTTGACAGGAATATTGGCCATCGATGCAAGAACAAAAAAAAAATATTTTGTTTTTTAATTTATTGTAATTAATAACCAATAATTAATTGTAAGTAGAAATGACATTATTATCATTAATTTAATAAATATGTTCACATATTTAAACACTTAAACATACATATTCAACATAATTATTCATTTATTTTGGCATAAGAGACTCATCTCATTTTATAGTTCTCATACGTGGCATAATATGATTGACTAATAATTGGTTCCTTGTATACGTGAACATGTGTATGTTAAAATCAAAACTTTTGCTATAGCATTCTTGGTGAATTGGTGTCGTTTTACTATTATAAATAGAGAGAGATATAGATATAGATATAGATTTTATAATATTTCATACTCTTTTTTCTTGAATAAAAAAAAGCAAAATATTTTTACAAAAACGCAAGCAAGAAGACAATAAAAAAACAATTACTAAAATTATTATTATTGCACAAACAATGGAACCATAAAATTATCTTAAAGAATAAAAAAATATTTTAACAAAAACAGCAGCACAAAAAGCAAAATTAAATAAATATTAGGAGCATAAAAAAATCATATCATCCAAAAAACAAGTAAAAATAACAAAAAATACAAAAAAAAAAAAAACAAAGGGATAACAAAATAAAAAAAATAATTTCAAAATGATCACTAATATAAATTAAAATTCTAGGAATTAAACGAATAAAAATAAAATCCCAAGAAAAATAAAATGACAAAAATTAAAAACCAAAACTAAAAACATAGATGCATAATTCAGACAAAATAAACATTGTATAGGAAGGACTGAAAAAACCAAAGAAATTAATATTAAACAAAACATTAAAAGAATAGAGGTTGAAATGAAAATTAAAATATATAATTAATTCCTATTGAAGGACAAAACTGCAACAAATCAAAACTTTTGGAACATGGTTGGAAATATTTTGCAAATGACATTAGTATGAGCTTCAAACTTTTTTATGATGTTGGTTTAGGTTAACAAGATATTATCCAATACTCTTTTACAAACTAAAGAGAGGTAGTTGCTTTCATTTTTTTTATAGTTTGTATAACCAAAGACTTACCTCAAATTACTTTTATGGTTGTGATTTATTTGTTGACTTTTAGAGATCACATATTCATTGACCTATTTGAGATAATTTCCTGTGGTGATGAGAATGGCCTCTAAGATAAGTTAGCTCTATTGTATGTATTTATAAGGAATTTATGATAAGAGATTTTAGGATTACATGTGACCTCCTCTTCCCTCTCTTATGTTTAGGGAGTATTTGATACTATATTTAAAAAAAAATATATTTATTTATGTATTTTTTACTTGAAATTAAATTTTTTTATGTGTTTTTATATCATTTTCATATGTTAATATCAAAAATAATTATTAAAAAGCAAAAAGAAAAATTATTTTGATGTATTTTTAAGTATTATACTACCCACTTGATTAATTTATACATGTGTAGCTTTCACATTAACGAGCACAATTATGGCTGCTCTCTGCACAGTCCTCACTGTACATTTTTATATTTTATCAACTGACACGTCTTGATAACTTGAATTATAAAAAATGGTTTCATTCAATTTCGATCCTGTGGAAAAAGCAGAGGCCAAAGCAGTCCAGCATGTCACACCACCAGTGTCTAATTGTTCTGCTACTTCGCAAATTGTAGATGCATCATCGATTATGACTTGGGAGGACGACAAGCTTACAGCTAGAAAGAAAGAAAGGGAAAAGTAATGTTCTATTACTCCAAAACAAACCACAGGTGTTGAAAATAAAGTGAGCAATCTCAGGAAGATGCAATGAACTTTCCACCAAATTGAAAAGCTGGTCAGAGAATCCAAGAGCTCTTTAACTAATCAACGAAATTCTATATTAGATGATTGGTTTAAATCTTTACTTTATTCGATACAAGCATCAAAGCCTGATTAGGCTCCCCTAATCAGAAGATCATCAGCTGGAGAAACTAAATGAAGCAAATCCCCATAAAATCAAAAGCATAAAAAACCAAAGAAAACAGTTCCAAGAATATATATTCTATATCTATATTTGAAGGAATCACAAAGGGTAGCAGCTAGTTTTTTGCTTTATCACAACCTTTAAAAGGAAATTAAAGAAATCTGACCATAATCAATGGCAGAGAATACATAGTATGAAGCAAGCAACTACATAGTTTACTTCCTTGTCGACCCATTCAGCTTTTTATATTACCAAAGAGCTAATAGAGATTCTCTCGTACAGCTCCAGATGTTTGAATTATAATAAAAGGCACCCGGAAAAAAATATATCATAATTTCACTTTGCAAGTTTCAGAAAACTATACTGCTAGTCTACTACTATTCAGTCCAGTGACCATTAAAAAAAAAAACAAAAGTAGTGATTAAAATAGTTAATTAAGTGCTAGTAATTGACAATTAATTATGTGAAACCCAACCTTCTCTTCTTCCAGAGAATCATCACTGGATCAAGCTTCTCACTGGTCCTTGCTGGTTCGGATTTACACCTTGTAAGTACCAAAGGCAGTGCTGTGGAGACTTTCTCTGTTTTTGACTCTTCAATATTTGCAGTTCTCTCCCTAATTGAAGCAATTGAGCCTTCAAATTCTCTGAAATGACTAATCTTTACTTCAGTTTCTGGATCCGAACTTGATTGTTGATCGGGTTCTTCAGAAACAGACTCTCTTTTCGATATGGGACTTCCATTTTCTCTGTTTTCTTGCGGTGTACTGCGCTGTTTCTGCTCTGTTTCTTCGCTCTCCGGAGGCGACCCCCAAAATCTACCAGCTAAAGAAGAAGATCTGTATGGAGCAGATCTGCATCTAGTCAACAGAAAAGCATTCCTTGGTGGTGTATTATCTGTTGAGACGTAAACTTTGGGTTCCATTTCTTCTCCCTCCCTTTCTTGCTCAAAATCGTCACTTCTGACAACAATTTTCGGTTCAACCTTTGAAGAACTACACTCCTCGCCAATTTTGTTTTTCCTCTCAATACCAACACGAAAGAAATGTGCCCATTTGGACCAAGAAGGTCTAAAAGACTTGAGTTTGAGTTTTCTCCTATTGAAATGGTGGTGACAAAGTAGGGTTTTATGGATCCATTTGCACCGGCGTCTTTTGGGTTTTCCGGGTCGAGTAGTGGCTTGTTTGGACCTCCTGACCCGGACTTGACCCATGCAGGTGACTTTTGGAGAGGAAGGTTCTTGAGTTTCAATAGCTGTATTCTTCTTTCTAACAAACATCGGGCTTGAACGTGACCTTCCCCTACTTCTGCTACCAACATTGCTTCTCAAGAACCTCATCAGTGGTGGAGGGTAGTACTTGTCTGTCCGGCCCGGACTCGATATGGGTTTGGCAGACAGCTTCATGGTTTCAGACAAAACTCACTCTTTCTGGGTGTGCGTGTGTTGTGTTTAATTTTGTCTAGTTTGAGAGCCCTTAGGGTTTGTCTGGTTTTTTTTTCTACGGTGGGGAAGAAGATATGTTGAGAGAGTTATTGTGCTGGATTGGTGGTTGAAACTGAGAAATGAGGAGAGGGGAGGGGAGGAGAAGAGGAGGTGTGGTGGTAGTCAGTGCTCACCTTCTTGGAGTTTCTCTTTGGGTTTTTATTATTATTATTATTATTATTTATTTTGTTTTTGTGCTGTGGGTTTTCGCTTATTAATTTTATTTTATCTCTGCACGGATGGGTTGGGTGGTGATATCTGACTGTAAGATTTTTCTATCTCGAGGAGCTGTTTGGTTTTGGCCTTCGAGGTCAGCCAGTCATTTGTCCTTGCTGTTTTATTAAAGCATTTATTTATTTATTTATTTAATTTATTAGCAAGCACTCCAATTAAAAAGACTGGCAGGCACGTGCATCTTAGGAGTTAAGAGTTGGTGCAGTGTTGATAACCGTTGGATGTGGAAATTAGTAAGGTTAAAGATGCTGTTTGATTCACATTTTAATTATATTTTTGAAAAACTTTATGTACAGATTATTTTTATAATTTTAATTTATTGATATTAAAAATAAAAATCATTTTTTAAATATATTTTTAATTGAATATATTCAACATCATTTAGATACCAATGTAATATTTTTAAATAAAAATAATAAATTTTTAATATTATACATCAACATATTTTAAAAAAAAAATAAGTTGTGATGAAAATTTTTATAGGGAGTCTTAAAGGTTAAAGGTGCAGCGAGGGAGACAGGGAGGAAAGGGCAGGGAAGTCCACTCGGTCACTCAAACTCAAAGCATCTCCATGATTGGATTGTGATTGATGTATCTTGGAGACGTTAGATTAATTACTTCATTTATTTATTTTCTTTTATCAATTAAATCAAGCAGTAGCATTATAAATTATTACACCCATCCTGTCTATTCGCACAAACATTCTTTTTTATTCGATAAACTATATCTTCCACAAAATATACTTGATGTTTACTTAATTGAGTGAAATTCTAATTTTTTTAGGTTTTTATAAAAGATGTATGTATTAATTTAAATTTGAGATTTATTATATAAATTGCAAATTTTTTATCATTACATCATATTTTTAGAGTGGTCAAGCTTAAAACTTGATCAAATAAATCTCTTATAGCTCCATATTTCTTACAGAAAAAAATAATTATATGTGTTATGCTTTAAATATATATTTATCGATGGAATAAATGCATGCATGGCCAGGTTATGGTGATTTTTATTGACATAGTTACAAAATGTGTCCCGAAACTTAGGTTAGGAGTCAGATAATTTGAACTGAGGATCGCCTCATCAACCTTTGACTTTATGAAGTCCATGTAAAACATGTTGTTTCATGTCTTTTTACAAAATAAAAAATAAAATAAAATCTCATTTGTTCACTTATATAACTCATAGTGCCAGGTCATCAGGTTGATGCATGGTGAGTTCATGGTATCTAGGCTACATCGCTACTAGATTGTCGAGCATCTTTTCAGACCGTACGCCGCGCCGATGTTTGATAACGGGCTGTTCCAGCAGATAAAATAAAACATCCCCTCTTACTAAATTCTCAAGAAGCATAGGTAGGTTGCTGCTGCATTTTATTTACCGAGGAAGGATTGGCACCGTTTTTTGCTCAATATATCCATCGTCGTTCGTTCTTTTTTGGTGATTTTAATATCATTGTTAAGAAACGACAGGTCAGTACTGTTCTTGTCAATGATTTTAGAAAAGTTTGTTTTCATGTTTCATCTGAAGAAAGTGGGCACAGTGAAAAGTGAATTGCTTTTTATCGAGTAGGGAAAATGAAAATTCACAGGTCCCAAATGTGCGGTCCGAAAACATGTAAAATGGGGTCATCTCCCCAATCTTCATAGGATCAGCGAAGGGAAATCCTGTCCACACACACCCCACCATGGCTCCACCAATCTATAAATGTCTCTGCACAAGCCGCCACCATCGTCCTGTGAATTTATCTAGCCTTGTGCTTTTCCAATTTTATCCTCAGAGAACCCAAATAAGAGCAGGAGCTTCAGGTGCAATGAAGTAATTCAGCAGAGTAAAACGAATGACCAATGATCTTTCCCGAGAAGAGAACAAAAAGTCAACTGAAGTTCAGGTTTCCTTTCTGGAGATGAAAAAAAAAAGGAGCTTTGCCCGACAAGCTGGCAAGCTACCAAAAGTCAAAATAGGGAATCACTCATGTTACTAGTGAAAGGGGTTGATTTCCAGGCAGTGGATATAAAATTAAATATATCATGATAAAAGAAGCGTAAATATACGAACATGCAGAATTCAAGTTAAAAAAAAAAAAAAAAACCCTACCGTGTTCTGCCGTTCGATGCTACACCAATACAAACATAGATAGGAGGGCTGGTCATGTTTAGATACAGTGGTGGAGAATGTTCATGCATAATGTGGGCCACCCATAGCTACATCAGACGGCATCCTATGACTGCTACTAATTTTAAGTTCTTACCCACATACAGATGAAGTATCGTATTGAATACTAACCACACTACGCAGAGTCAATGGGTCTTTTCATCCCCACCACTGATTTTCTTGACTCTGATCCCGTCTGGCTATTTTTATCCCATTCAGTGTTGCATTCTAGCTCAGGGTGGACCTCATCTTCATCATCTGAGAAACAATGCTAAACTTCAGAGGGAGCAGCTTTGAATTTCACATAACAGGGGTAAATAATCAAACTAGGTAGTTTTGGAGAAATGATAAATGCGGTGAAAAAACTTGCCTGATATATTTGACAGGGAGAACTCAGTCAGGCGTCTGACACAGTCCTTCAGTGCTTCAAGTTCAGCTTCCTTCTCATGGAGTTGGGATTGTGCCAAATTTAGTTCGGATTCAAGCCCCGTGATTTGGTTTTCTTGTTGTTCAATAAGCAAATGGCAAAGTTTGTTATCCAATTCAGATGGCATTACCCCGGAGCATTGGTAAGAAACATCATTCGCCCCCTCCAGTTCACAAAATCCTTCAGATGAAACCTCAGCCTGCATAACAGCTTTTCCATTACAAAAAGGCAATTCTTCTTACCTTAAGGCCCAATCAAAGCACATTTTCTGACTAATAAGACTGAAAGTACCATGGCTGTTACATGATGGAGAACCAGCCAAGGACGTGAAGTCTTTAGTTAATTGTATGATATCCTCGGCAGGGATTTAATCTGAAATAAGATCTGTTCTTGAAATTATTTCTGCTTTGAGTGCAGATGAATGAATATTGATTACTGAGTTCTAGTTCACTTGTCCTCTCCAATTCTTCAGGTTTCTCTCCATTCCCTTCCTCTATTTCCATCCTCTTCTCCCCTTCTCTCGAACCTAATTCTTCTCTCCCGTTCCTAAAACAGATACCTGTAACTTTTGCATGTACTGAAGTTGTATTGCCTTGCATGAATCGGTTTGCAAACTGTTTACCCAACTATTATTGTTGCTTAAGACTAGGGGCTACTAGCATGAAACACTCGTCCAGAATCTTCTAGCATATGGATAAATCTTCCACCGTAGAAATTTAATAACTAGACATTTCTAATGATAGCACAACCCAGTGCCCAGCAAGAATGATTTAAAGAACAAGACATGATAGAGAACAGAAGGTAGACAAAAGAGCGAAGAACACTGGACTTCTGCTGCAACTTTAATTAGTAATGTACAAGCTCCAAGTAAAGGATATCATCGCAAATGAAACAAATTCTAGCATTTCATAGCAACAAGTCAATTTCAGTTTTAGCCAGCATCAATAGAAGCATACCTAATAATTGATTCTCATTTTCATTCTATAATCTTATTTGTCAACCAGGATTAAAATGAAATATGGTAGACCACGCATTGAAAGGAATTATATTATGCCAATGGCCTATAAAAGTTTAGGTGAAATACATAAATTAAAGAACCGGCAAAAGGCTGTGTGAATTTTTTTTTTTTTTTAAATCCATCCGGAGTCTCTAAAGTAGGTTCAGAGAACTACCAAAACACACATTCAAGTATTAAGAAAGGTTACAGAAAGGATCGCAGAGATACTTGAATGACTCACCTTGCCAAAATTTAGCCTTGTTACTTCATGGCCAGAAGTTTCAGTGCTGGACCAGGGAAGTTTTTGCAGTTCAGACTCAAGCTCTGCTTCCAGTTGATCCATTTCAAGCACCGCTGGCTCTGGCTCTTCAGTAAGAACACTACTCGGGCATTCAACATCATCAGCCACCACAGTAAGCCCACACAATTCCATATCATTGGGGTCTCTATCCACCATGCATATTCTATTAACCACTAGCTGCATTTGCTCAGTACTAATATGTTTTGAGCTTGTAGCAAGCTGGGTAGATTTTCTATTATAGAGTTCAGCTCTTAATTCATGAATGATTTTTGACGTCTCATCCATGGCAGTGCTTAGCTTACTGATCTCAGCTTTCCCAGCAGACATCATGTACATGATTCCAACATCAAGTCCCCGGCCAAACAAAGAGCTTTCTGCATATGGAACAATGTAAATAATCATGTCACCATAACTGTTCCACAACTATTCTGAACAAATTCAAACGAAGAACTGTAAAAATAAAATTACTTTCATATAATGCGAACCAACACAATTAGCACAGATGCAAGTCCACTAAAAAACAGGGACAGTTTCTTGGAGAATATAGAATGATTTACAACCATTTGTGTTGTCTATTTATGAAAACTATATTCCATTAAAACCAACTATAAACCATCTACTACTAGCTAGAAGTTATTATATCACAATACAGATGCTATTGGTATGCCAGGTTCCATAGAGAGCAGACAATACAACCGTGAACAATGATTGGTGGATTTGTGGTTCATCTTCATATAAAATGCTCTTCAAGTACCCGAGCAAATTTGGAGTCCTAATTCTGATTAAGCGAGCACCAAGGCAAACCAGATACATTTCATTATTATAATCCTTACAGTATACTTATACTCTTGCGGTAGGCAAGATATATTCGATTGAGAATAAATTTTCCTCATTATGTCCAAAATCAGTGGCCCATCATTGCTGCAATTTTCTTTTCATCAACATATCAATCATTTCTTTTGCATTTCAACAAGGAACTTTAACAAGATTTAACTAGTGATTTGAACTTTTTGTTAAATAATTAGAAGGGATGACGCATTTCTTTATACTATTAAATTAGCACACCCCATCACTGTCTTTACAAGACAACGGACCCCATCTTCAATCACATTTCCTTTTTTTAAAAAAAGATGCATTCCTAGTAACCTTTGTACTCTTTATGCTTGAATTATTAGATAAACTACCTCCAAATCACTTCCTTGCAATTTCTATTTAAAAAAAAAAAAAAAAGTTGTTCAAAAACCCAGCTCGATCCATTTCTTTCTTTGATTCAATTAATTAAATTTGTAGTAAAAAACCTATCTTTGGTCTTAAGTAAAAAACCTAAATTCAACAGCATGGGACAACTGCTCCTTTTTAAAAACAAACACCAGGCTTTCATTTCTTCTGTTCATTTTTCATCTTTCTATCACCTAAACAAACAAAACAGCATTAAAAAAAATCCACAATTGACTGACAGTCATGAAGTTACCGGTTCTTTTCTTCTTCGAGCAAGCACACAACTTCCTTCCACTAATCCCTTTCAAACCACCAGATCTGTTCACATTCTCAGTCGCAAACTTCAATCTACGACACAAAACCCCTGGTTTCTCCTTCAAAGACGATTTTTTTTTATTCTTTCTTCTGGAACCAGCAGCAGAGCTCGAAAACCTAAAAATCCCTTCTTGATCACAATTACTCTCGTATCCGTGACACTCTTTTGTCCCCGGCGGAGATTCAAAAGCAGGGTGTTCTTGGAGGTTTTTCTCTTGCTCGCATTTTTCAGGTGGTGAGTGATAATTAGTAAAGACGTGTTTGGCTATAAAACCAGTGGATCCTGCAATGGCTGCGGTTAATAGAAGATTCCACATCACTGAAAGCAGAGATCAAAAATAGAGAAAGAGATAGAGAGGTAATTAACTGAATAATAGTAATTAGTGAGGGCGGGCAATTATGAGAATAAGAGAGGAGAGGCGGTGTTAGGTGGCGGAGAGTGGTTGCTGCCAAGTTTGGTCATACCTCACTCCACATGCTTCCCGCTTGTTTCAGTAAATTCGATTTCTAATTTGAAAATAAATAATTGGGCTATCATTCTCTGCGGGCTCTACCCATCGCAAGAATTAAATCCATGGGGTGCCTGCCTGATATTTATGCTACTATCATAGAGCTTCATTTCTCTATATGCCCATTTCAAGTCCCCACTCCCTTCCTTCTTATAAATGATGATTGTATACAATATTGTCGTTGCTATTGGAAAGACTAAATTTAAATTGTTATTTTTCTTTATTTTCAAATAAGGTGGTATTTCCTTATTCAAAATTGAAATTATTTGGCATTTTAAGCGAATGGAGGGATTCTAAGCTTTTAATCACAACATTAATAAGTACATTATTATTATTATTATTATTATTAACATGGTTATCTGGGTCAGCTTATGCATACCAAGACTAATTCCACGGGCCCTGAAGTTAACGATCATGTAAGTTTTCAGTGACCATCATATTAGCAACCACAGGGCTCGAACCTAAGATTACAGAGAAAACAAATATTTTAGTCTCAAACTAAAATATAAAAAACAGAAAATGATACATTGTATTTTTAGATTTTTTTGGACTTTAATCAAGTCTTTCTCCTTTTCTATTTTATCAAAATAAAATCAGACCAAAAATTTAAATCAAAATCGGTTCGGTTATGATTTTATATTTTTAAAATATAAAGTTTTTTATAATATTTTTTTAATTTAAACCGATTCAGTTCGATTATAGTTTATTGATTTTAACCTTAAAAAACCTAAACCAAACAGGAACAAAAAAATTTGAAAGTATTCCGATCAGTTTAATCAGTTTTTTTTTAATAATACAGTTTTCTTTTTCAGTTTTCTTGATTTTTTGGTTTTTTATATCACCCCTGTAGCATCTTTCTTTCGGGAAATCACATGTAAAATAGCGTGCTTTAATCAATCTAATTTTGGACCCCGGCGGATGGAAGCGGATGCAAGGTCGACATCACACGAAATCATGAAATAAAATTGAAATGATGAGGGGATGCATTAACAAAATCAAAATAGTAGAGGGACTAACCAGGCCAAAGTATGTGCAGTGGATGACAGGTGGAAAATAATTAGTGAAAACAAGAAAACATTATTCATCACAGCATCAACAAAATATTTATTCTAACCACATGGACATGCAAAGAAACCATCCAAATGTTTCGCAAGTATCCCAAAACATCATGTTAAAGGGGTAGAAACTATTATCCTGTATTAAAACTCCATCAAGAACATCACAGAGCAGCAAGAATCTGAAAATCAAGTATGAAGATGAACTTTTTTCTATGGTACTTCCTTCCAGTATAGCTACTTTATTGCCATCCTAGCTGATGCAAACCAATATAAACTTAGTACGAGTCCTTCTAGTTGGCTTCCCTTGTGGGCTCCCAAATAGAGCGGCTTCAAAGAAAAACTGCATTTGCTTACTCATGCCATCCACACAAGCAAAAACACAATCCTGAATGCATCTTTGGAGCTATCAACCTGCAAAATGGAGTGATTAAGGCATTTTCAGTGATGGGAATTGAAATCAGAAATTGCAACCAGAGTTGAATAAGTCTATGTCAGATCTTTTTTGTGCAGTTTACAAGCAAGACAAACACACACAACACCTTGGAAGCTCGGTTCTCGCATTGATTTCGCATTTATGATAACTTGGTGCAGTTGTGCATTTCACAGCATCGCGTGCGTTTGATTAGAAGCCAAAGGTTTAGAAACATATAATCATAGTAGTACACCATGCATTCACAGGTTTTTAGTGTTCCTGTCCTTCATCACACGTTCAGGCTCTTTCAACTACCTGAAGAGCATGCTGTTTCTTAATGATTCATCCATGTGAAATATCATTTTATTTCTTACTGTCTTGTTATCCAACGTTCAGCTAAACATCCTTCGTTTCCATACCCTATAAGCAAGCTAGTTAATGATTCAAACACTAAAACTCATTTTAATAATTCCCATCTTGTTATCTCAATTTTGGCCTGACAGCCTGTTCAACAGGCTACAACTTAATTGTTTGACATCACGCAGATGGAAACACAAACAAGAAGAAAAAAGCAAGTTCAAAATATATAATTGAAGCCAGAATATTTGTAACATAGAACTCTAATTCATAATTTTACTACTGAATATTATTATTCAAGTAGTTTGCATCTCTAAGAAGTTTACAACTCCTAAAATAAAACCCAAAACTAACCTCAACAAGCTAGGAAACCTGAAAATAAAGGGAAAACAATGCAAGTCCTAAATAAACAAGGAAAAATAAGATTATTGAGCATAATATTTAATTTTCTAAACCAAATAAGAGAGAAAATATACAAAAAACAAATATTTTTTTCCTAAAATCATCCTACATCAATTTCCCAAGTTGAAAAGAACTTGTGCTCGAGTTCAAATTGCTCTTAACTTGATCTCATGAATGTTTAATCAAGAGTTTTCAACTCTTTACAAGCTCAGTTTTTCTATTATATATGTCATGCCCTGCCACCTTAACAACGTAGCTAATCTTAGTGTTGGGAGAAGATTTGAAAATATCTTCACAACTTTTATCTGAAATACAAGAATATCAACTTTGATCCCATCAATTTCAAAATTCTTCTCAGGCACAAGTCAGGCACATCCTTCATAACATGTTTTATAATTTGGTTCCCCTCTTATAGACATCACAAACCAAAACTTTTCATTCAAATCTTGTCATTCAACATCATTTCACCATCCAAATCTATTTTTGGTGGTTGATTTCAATTTAAAAAGGAATTAGAATCATCAAAACTTTCAATTTCAACATCATTAATCATCATTTTGTTTCTTCTACTTATTCCTCTGAAACAAGTCCTCAAAATTAGTCATTGGTCCATGATCACTCTTCTCACGATCCCCCGGGCTCCTCGCCTCCATCAATTGATGAGTTAAGTTTGTAATTTGTTTTTGCATGTCTTTCATCATTAGTTCCTCAACACCTCTTTTTAATTTTGCAATCTTCAATTTTGCAATTTGTCTATACATATCTTATATCACCTGTTATTGAATGTTTCTTTCTCAAGGGGAATCTCCCCATCCTCTCCCACACGAAAACATCATGTTCGTTACCTTTTTCAATCATGGTTATTACAGCACATAACTACCGGAATTATTGAGTTCTGATACCAACTAGCACAGACGAAAACAAAGGATAACAGGGTTTATTATAAGTCAAAACCCTTAAAAACTAACAACACCATAACTATAAGAAAAGATACCCAAAATATTTGATTTTTATTCATCCAAGTCCCACTTGCCAAAAAGCTATTACAACAATTTATATAGAAAAACTAGAATCCAATAGAAAAACTTGAAAAGACTATTATATTGAATAGGAAAAATTTTAACATTTAGTTTCCCATAAAAAAATTCCTACATCATTATTTTGCAGCATATTCAATTCCATAAACATGGTTGACCTTACATAGTAAAGGGGAAAATGTATTTTAAATATTGAGTTGAAATTCTATCAAATGAGGCTGGCCACATAAGTCTTTTTTAGAATAAATTATGATCTCTCAATTTGAGATAGTGGAATGAGTTCCGAAATATTACCATATAGATTATAGTTATACATACTGTCATGGTCACATTTAAGCCTTGATCGATTTAATAGTGAGCATCATTTCTTCGGAACAGCTTCCAACTAATGAGAGATTAAAAACAGGTGCTAACATTCTGCTAAAACAACACTATGTTTGCTCGACTAAACAATCTCCTGTCACCTAAAATATACTATGATGGTTTCATGCCCTGCTTATAGTCTACAACTACCTCCTCTTCTAAAGGGCTATTCATCATTAAAAATACTTGCAAAAGTAGCAATTTGACACAGGAGAAACTCAACTTCCTCTAAGGCCACAACAAAAGCTTACAGCTGAAGCAGGGGGCACGAAATAAGCGAAGGAAGAAAAGAAAAATTCATTCAGTAAGAACTATAGAAAAGCTAAAAATCATTTAAATTGTTTATAGCATTTTATTCTTCTAAGAGAAGAGAATAGATTTTTCTATTGCATAGCTTACAAGCCCAAGCTTCTCATTGAGTGATCAGACATATGAGAGGGGACTATCCTAGGAGAACTTATACCTTTCAACAAAAAGAAGAAGAGACTTGAGGGATAAATAAATATAAATGGATTAAAATGGATAGCTTCTACAAAGAGATTAACTAAAGGATCTATAAAGCTAATGAGTAGAAGTAGTGCCATTGTTATCACAGTGAAAAGAGGTAATCGGGTGGGTGACAAGGAAGGTGAACCTGATAAAAAAGCTAGAATGCAGGATGGAAAAACATGGACCATATCAGTTTTTAAGACAGATAATCAAGGATGAGAAGGATTACAACTTCCAGCATTAAGATCCAGCATCACAAAAATGGTCAATAAGAAAGGGTGAGAAATTTTTACACGTGAGAAATCACACGATACTGCCAACAAGTTTTTGTAAAGAAGCACAGCAGAATATAAAACAGTACCCTAACCTTTTAATTGTTTTTCAAGAATAAAAGTACAACTGTCGTGAACTAGATTAACGTGACATCATGAACATTCCTTTCAAGTTATAAAATTTTAAAACAGACAGATGAGCCAGAGCTAAAGCCCTTTTATATTCATTTTTTCGCATTTTACAGTCTACAATTTCCCTTGCCTTTTATGTTGTTCCTGTAAACAAACCTTCAACGAGTGTTACTTTCTCCAATGCCAAGTTCATAGATCTTCCCATGGTACAATTGTCCAAAGTAAGACAGTCTAATCTCAATTGGACCACACCATCAGCAAAGACATAAAGTGATGTTTTTGATCTAATAACAATCAAATTCACGAATCGGTGTTCTTAATTAAACATAAACAATAAGCACGAGTGACATGTAACGAAAAATTAAACAATCGACAAAGAATTAAGGAAAAGAAGAAGAAAAAGAGAGTGGGGCAAATCAAGATCAAATGACACTTACACAGAAAAGTGAGATTACCTGATCAATTAGCCTTGTCAGCCATACTCTTTCTAGCAGCTCTTGCATTATCATACTCAAACTTCAAAACATTCTTAATATGCGAAGTATCTTTCACAAAAAGCATCCTTCCAAACATACTCTCCTCAATCACCGGAAAATATTCATAAATTACATTATTCACAACCCAGAACCAGCACGCCCCAAGAAAAACCCCTAAAGCAGCCCCAGCAAAAACCTGGGCAACCGTATGATACCCCAGATAAACTCTCGAAAACATGGTCAAAACAGCTAATGACCATGGAAAAAAATTAACAGCCCATTTATTCTTAATCTGCGACAACCCAATTCCTTCAACTGTCAATAAAGTTATATAAACAGAGAAAAAAAACATGAACTGAGAATGACTAGAAGGCCAGCCATGTGAATCACACATCTCAAGAAGTGCACAGGTTTCAGGTCGGGCTTGTTGAACAGACGTTTTGATGACCTCGTTGATGAATTGGGAAATAATAAGGCCTAAAGCGAAGAACATGCAATGGAGTTCCCTACGAAATATGAAGTGAGTGAAGAAACCGCCTAGGCTTATGAAGACAGGAACCAGTGAAACCCAGGCTAAGAAATGGCCTAATTGATCTCCATTTTGGTAGCGTACGTGGGTGAGAGTCACAGCTTTAAGTGGCGGATTGGGCATTTTTTGGAGAATTGAGAGAGATTTGTTGTTTGTCTCGGCCGTTTTGTTTCAGGGAAAGTCTGGAGCACGTTGAGAGCTTAAGAGCCAGGAAATATTGAGTGGCGGAGTATCAGGAAAGTGGAGACACGTGCGAATAGTTTAATTACACTTGTTAAACATCTAACCATGTTTTCAAGAAAAATTAAATTGATGTTTTTATATGATGATATTAAAATTTAAAAACAATATTATTTTAATATATTTATAAAAAAAAAGTTTTTTTTGTTAAACAGCCCGACTGCAAATATAAAATAAATAAATAAAAATATTTATTAAACCATGATCATTATAAACTTGAAATGGTAATTTTCTCTCCTCTTGCATAAGTTTTTTTTTTCAAATTTATGAAATTTTTATAATGTCTTTGAATTTCAAACCATTTAATATATACACTTATTGAATCGTAAAGATTTATTTGTTTTTCTATAACTTAATTAATTACTTTCTAGTCCTCCACGTAACTCATTCTTGATTATATTTTAAAAAATAATAAAATTTAAAGTAAAAAAAAAATAGCAGGCAATATAAACGTTACTTTAAAAAAATTATCTAGTTTTTTAAAGGGATTTATACCGGTTTCAATATTTGAGAAAAGAATTAATTACTCTTAAGAAAATATAAAATTCACACATTATTGTATTTTTTTTCCAAGAAAGAAATAGGATTTTTTTTTCTAAATTCATTTATTAATTGTCTAAATTATTTGCTGGACTGATTCATAAAATATTATTATTATTAATGAATATTTGTTAAGTTAACATCATATCCAAATAAGAGTATAATTTTTTTTACTTTTAAATTTATTTATTTATTTACATTTCTTACTTGTTTATAATAATTATTTTCTATTAAAAAAAAGAGTAAAAAAAAATATTACGTTTGACCCAGATGCGATCTCTTCTTCGAAAAGATTCGTTGACTTTTTATTGATCCCGTTTTCGATAATAACAAGCAGGGGAAATAAATGATTGTGAACGAAACCCGTAATTATTTTATTATTATTATTTTTACATCGTAGAATCTCTGGTTAACGTAGCATTGGTTGAACGAGCATTAAACCCGTGCTATGCTGTTGGGATTAAAAAAAAACATTTGTCTAGTTTTAATATATATAATTTTTTGTTTTGTATTTTAGTTTTTAATTTTTAATTTTTTATTTAGTTTTAATCTCTTAATTTTTTCAGTCCTTCTGCGATAGCTTTTTATTTTTTATTTGTATCTACACACCTTTACTCTTAGTTTAGATTTTTTACTTGTATTAAATGCAGCTTGTATTAAAAAACATAGTAAGTTTAGCTTTGGTGGTGTAAAATGAGAGTGAAACTCTCTCTTATAGATGTATATAGTTAATCGTAAAATATTTGAAACACCTCGCAGATAACTCTTTCATTTTGTCTTATTTGAGCTTACAAAAGTTATTTTATTATGCACTAAAAATATAAAATTACTGGGACACATTCAATGAAAATTCTTATTTTTTATTTTATTTGAGGGTATTATGGTTATTGTACTATGCACAAAAATAAAATAAAAATTGAAAATACCCTTAATGCTATGACATTATTTTAAACGCATTTTACATAATAAAATGAATATAATAAAAAATAATTATTATTATTATTATTATTTCTACTACTAAAATAATAAAAATTATCAAATTATCCCGAGTAATAAAAAACAACTCAAAAACTCTAACAAAAGAGAAAACAAGTAAAATAAAACTAAAACTATTATCATTTATGTGTAAATAATGGAAAAAACAAAATCACATTAAAGAATAAAAAAATTATTAAAATTTTAATAAAAGAGCAAACAAAAAAACTAAATTAAATTATTAAACAAATATAAGAATTATTAGTTGAAAACATTATTTTACTCGAAGATAAAAAAAAACATAAGAATTATTAATAGCATAAGCACTATAACTATCACAATATCATTACGATGAATAATGTAACTTTATTATCATTATTATACCACATTAAATTATTATTATTATTACTATTGATAAAATAATAAAAATTATTAAATTACCCCGAGGAATAAAAAAAAAAACCAAAACTTTAAAAAATATGAAGCAAGAAAAAAAAATCTAAAATTATTACTATTATTGCGTAGATAATGGGAAAAAAAACAAAATTACATCAAAGAATAAAAAAACCCTCAAAATTTAACAAAAGAACAAAAAATAAGAAATATTAATTTTCCATTGATAAAAAACACAAAATAACAAGAACAATTTTAAAAAAAAAAATATTACCTCAATAAAAGAGAAAGTAATAAAAATAAAAACCAAAGCTAAAAATAGAGACTATTCCATAAATTTTAAAAATAATAAAGGACTTAAATAAAAAATTCAAAGAATAAGGACCAAAATAAATAATAAAATATATAATTAATTCCAATCAAATGATAAAATTGAAACAAATAAAAACATTGAGATCGAAACAAATAAATTTAAAAAAAATGCAATGTAATTTTGTTAAAAACATTAAAAGAATAGGGATTGAAATGAAAAGTAGCATACATGACTAATTTCAATTGGAGAACACAATCAAAACAAATTAAAACAAACTATATCATTAATTCCAATTGAAGAACAAAATTGAAATAAATAAAAGTTTGGGACTGAAATAAATAAAGACATTTAAAAAAAATGTTGTGTAATGTTCTTACAAAATTAAAAGAATAAGGACCGAAATGAAAGATAGAATGAATGACAAATTTCAATTGGAGGACCCAATTAGAAGCAATTAAAACCTGCATACTGAAATAATTAAAATAACCAAAAGCAAACCGAAAATCAAAAGAATAAGAACTAAATTGAAACCCAACATATATAATCAATTTCAATTGAAGGGCACAATTGCAAAAAATTAAAAACCGAAGCACGTGGACCAAAATTAAATTTTCATAAACCCTGAGGACCGAATCGTATTTTCGGGCGGCAGGAGAGAGAAAAGGGAGAAAATACTTAAACTCGTCAACTGGAGCTTCCCAAGCCACCGTAATTAGACACACGCCGCACCGGGATGAAGAAAACATGTCGACGCACCTTGTGACACGGCGAAAGTCGGTTTATGACTACAGGAATCAGGCGCACGCGTCAACCAAACGGCGTGTGTGCGTGAAACACTGCTGACGCGTCCGTACGACGCCCTTGAAGTGTCTTTGAGAAATAATAATAAAATAATAGACAATTACCTGTACACCCCTAGACCTTTTGATAACTATGAAAAAACCACCACGGAAAATACAATAATACCCCTGGATCTGACGTCTATTTTTTGTCGTTTTAGGGGGCTAATTGCGTAGTTTTACTGTGCAAAGAAATCAAAAATACCATCCATGTCCCTTGAAAAATTCTAAACTACCCCCCTTTGGTTTGGCTTCATTTTTGGAGGCTATTTTCGTAGTTTTACTATGCAACAAATCCATAAATATTATCCATGTCCCTTGGAAATTTTGAAAATACCCCCAATCCCGGGGGTTAAAATTTTTCGATCCTGGAGGCAAAATAGCAATTTAACTATTCCACTCTACTAGTTAACTGTGTCTATAGCTACCGTAGAAACACTACAAAGTTTAGGTTTTTCTTTAATAAATATACAGCTAGCCGGCTAGGCCTGTCAGCTCGGAGTGAACTTAGCTATAATGAATATCCTAGTTGTTATGGTATATTTATTATTTACACGTGGAATAGATAGAAATCAAATTTTAAACATATATTTGTGAGAAAAGAAATTGAAATGGAAAAATATCAAGTCTTTAGGTTTGTCTCTCCTGTGTCTTGTTCCCTCGTAGATTAGTTTTACCGTTTTCTTTAACCAGCTCCACGACTCTATTTGGTTGCCGAGAATTGTTTTTGAAGAAATTCATAGAACCACTTCAACTAAACTGAATGTTAATTTGATTCAGCACAAGGATATATATATATATATATATATATATATATATATATATATATAACTTGGGTGTCATGCCACACTAACCTCAACAAATCTAATGAGTCATGAAGGTAATAATTATATAAGTTTTCATTGAACATTATATTAACATTCATATTATTTAAACCTGAAACTAGTAAGTACTTAATCTCAAGCTCTTAACCTTGGAGAGTAAGAAATTGAGTATTTATAGCTTTGTATTTACACATTGTTCAATTGTTTTGTTTGTTTTTGTCATCACTTATTTTCTCTTTTAAAAATTTATGGAAAATATTTTTTATATAATTTTTAATTTCACTTCTTATTATTTTTTTCTTAAAATTATCTTAACCATCTTTATCTCTTGGTTAAATCAAAATATTTTAACAGGGCTTACAAGGTATCTTGATTTCATAACCTGGATAATGAATTCGGCTAGTGAACTTCAAGATTTTTGTACTTTATAGTTGAATTATTTTCAATTTTAACATTTAATATCTGGTAGTTTGTGAATTATATGTTATAATTTATTCTGATTTGATACATTGACTCAAGTGACTTTTTGTATCTTTTTTAATTGATTTTTATTTTATATTATTTTTTAACATTAGATTGAATGAGAACTAAAGTTTATAATTTGTTTTGATTTTTTTTATGAGACTACTGGTATCTCATGATTCAAATTTAACATGTTAATCTTGGTTGACCCAGTTTATTTTTTTAGTTGATATTTTTATTTTATTTTATCATCCAACATTAGATTGATTAAGAATTAAGTTTACTAGGTTTTTTTATACTTTTTGTAGGGATATCAAGTTCTTATGAGTGTATAACAAATTTTGAAGGTTAATATGAATTAATCTAATATGTTAACATTTCAATATTTTTTCAAAATATATCCTTTAATTTTTACTCAAATTATATTTTTATAGGTTATTCTGTTGTTTTTTAATCTGTCAAGTTAAGTTGACCAAGTTATTTCATATGAATTAATATATAATTTAAAATTCATATTCAGTTAAAAAATATATTAGCAATACTGATATATATATATATATATATATATATATATATATATATATATATATATATATGAAAAAAGGACTGAATACGATCCGCGCTATACGCTGCCACCAATAATAAAAAAACCGGATGTAAAGAAATATTTTTTGCACGAGTCCACTGGGCGGCCTTCCTATAGCCGTAGGTCTGGAGTTGCATATCTCTGCTCCCATATGCAAAGAAATATTCCCACGAAGTGTTGTTTTGAATCAAGTAAAAGAGTTACTGCGTGCGTATAATAGCATTGAATCGTGAGCGGTATTGGCTGTTGAAAGACATTTTAGGGTGAAGAGAATTAAATTGCTGTAAAAATTATGTATATTCATGAAGTATTGTTTACATATTTATACAGAGATTGTGATTATGCAATCCTGGTCTGTAGCCTACAGCTTCGGCTAATTGAATGTAAAACAGGAAAGAAAGTAAAGTGTATTATATTACAATTCTAATCCCTTATTTAGTGCAATCTCCTTTAACACTCCCCCTCAAGTTGGAGTGTATGTTTATGACACCCAACTTGTTGAGTAGCACTTCAAACTGAGTCGAGCTTAGAGGCTTAGTGAACAAATCAGCCGGTTGATCTGTGGTTCGTACATAAGCTGTTTTTATCATTCCTTCTTGGACCTTTTCTCGCACCAAGTGACAATCGATCTCTATATGCTTTGTTCGCTCATGGAACACCGGATTTGAAGCAATGTGCATTGCGGCCTGATTGTCGCAAAAGAGTATGACTGGTTGTGTGTGGTTTATCTTCAGATCTTTCAAGACATTTTTCAACCATGTAACTTCACAACAAGTGGTGGCCATAGAACGGTACTCCGCTTCTGCACTTGATCGCGACACAGTGTTTTGTTTCTTTGTCTTCCAAGAAATTGGTGCTTGGCCAAGTAGAATGCAGTAACCAGTAATCGACCTCCTTGTATCAATACATCGAGCCCAATCAGCATCACAGTATGCTCTCAATTGTAACGACCCCGTGGAAGGTAACAAGATTCCCTGTCCAGGGGTGTGTTTGATATATCTGAGCACTTTGTGTGCTGCCTCAAGGTGTGGCTGCCGTGGTTTATCCATGAATTGACTTAATACATGCACCGCATATGCCAAATCGGGTCTTGTGATGGTCAAGTAGATTAGTCTACCCACAAGTCGCCTGTATGAGGATGGTTCATCTAACAACTCTCCATTGTTCTGTGTGAGGGACAGGTTGTGTTCTACTGGGAACCGTGAGGGTTTTGCACCCAAGAAACCAGTGTCCTCTAATATCTCCAGTGCATACTTCCGTTGGCATAGTGTAATACCGTGCCTTGATCTTGCAACCTCTATCCCCAGAAAATATTTGAGCTGTCCCAAGTCTTTAAGTTTGAATCTTTTGGCAAGAAATTGTTTAGTTTCTTCAATTTCCTGCAAATTATTTCCTGCCAATATCACATCATCAACGTAAACAAGTAATGCAGTGAAATTACCCTGGTGGTTTCGGACGAACAATGAGTAATCTGACAGTGATTGGCTAAATCCAGCAGCTTTGAGACATGTTGATAATTTCAGAAACCATTGTCTGGATGCCTGTTTGAGACCATACAGGGATTTATTCAATTTGCATACACGATTCTCCCCCTTTCGGCCGAAACCAGGAGGCAAGCTCATATACACCTCTTCAGTCAAGTCACCATGCAAAAATGCATTGTTTACGTCTAGCTGGTGAAGGAACCATCCCTGTAATGCTGCAACACTGAGAAGTAAACGGACGGTGACCAACTTGGCCACGGGAGCAAAAGTTTCCCTGTAGTCTATCCCTTCAATTTGGCTGTAACCTTTCGCCACTAGGCGTGCTTTGTATCTCTCAACTGTTCCCTCTGGTGTGAGTTTGATTTTGAAGACCCACTTACAGCCGATTGGTCTTTTGTGAGGAGGCAGGGGCATGAGTGTCCATGTGTTATTGGCTTGCAGTGCTGCAATTTCATGGCTCATGGCTTCACGCCATCTCGGGTCTGTAATGGCTTGGGAGAAGTTTGTGGGTTCTTTGATGAGGGAAAGATTGGTGGTAAAAATTTTATAAGAGGAAGAGAGATTAGCATATGACAAAGAATTGGAGAGGGGATGAATAATACCTGAGGACTGGACGTTGCTCGTGGAAGATGAAGACACAGGTCTGACGGGGAGGGCAGCTTCAACATGAAATTCCTGCAAAAAAGAGGGTGTTTTGGTGGGTCTGGTGCTGCGCCTTGGCTGTGGCGTGAGGACAGTGATGACTGGAGGTGGTGAAGAAATGATCGTGGGCTGATTTGAGTTAAGCTCACTGTTTGGTCTTTGTGGACTGGCGGGTTGGGCTGTATGAGTTGGGCTTTGTGGGTTGTCTTGTGGGCTTGGTGGATCGGTGGGCTGTTGTGCTTGGTCATCAAAGAAGTGGGCTGTGGTGATTGGTTCAGACACGGGCATGATGGGTTCTGGCGCGAGATGGGTGGAATGTTGTGGGAAAAGGTTACTGGGTGGATGTGCAGCGGAATGATGAATATTTTGAAAAGGAAATTTGTCTTCATAAAAAATAACATCTCTTGAGACAAAAACCTTTTGAAAAATGGGATCAAAAACCCGGTAACCTTTTTGACCGTGAGGGTACCCAATAAAGATGCAACGCGTTGCGCGAGGGTCAAACTTTGAGGGTTTTTGTGCATGTGTAGAGACAAAGCATAAACAACCAAAAACCCTTAAATGAGAAAATTGAGGAATTTGATGAAATAATTTTTCATATGGTGTTTTGCCATGAAGAATAAAACTTGGTGTTCTATTTATAAGGTATGCTGAAGTAAGAATTGCGTCCCCCCAAAATTGTTTAGGCAATCCGGCTTGGATGAGTAAAGCCCGTGCCATATTGAGCAAATGTCTATGTTTGCGTTCAACAACACCATTTTGTTGTGGTGTGTTGACACAACTAGACTGATGGACAATTCCTTTGAGAGTATAGAAAGCATCAAGTTTGAATTCATGACCATTGTCGCTACGCACAATTTTGACTTTTGAATTGAACTGTGTTTCAGCCATGCAAATAAATTTAACAAAGAGTTCCCTTGTGTCAGATTTTTGTTTCATCAAATAGACCCATGTGCAACGCGTAAAATCATCTACAATAGTGAGAAAGTATTTTGCACCAGTAAGAGAAGCAATTTTATAACCACCCCAAATGTCAACATGTATCAAATCAAAACATGCTTTGCTAGAAATGGAACTTAAGGAAAATGATGACCTTGTTTGTTTTGCTAATGGACAAATCAAACACTTGTCTGTATCACAAGATTTATGCTTGGAAAAAGGGAGTAATTGAAAAACTTTGTTTGAAGGGTGTCCAAGGCGTTGATGCCAAAGACTGGAGTTCAAAATTTGGACGGAATTACATGTTGCTTTCTTGATTTGCTCTAGGTAGTAGAGCCCCCCTCGTTCAGATCCCATCCCAATCATCTTCCCCGAGCGTAGGTCCTGTATAACACAAAATTGTCTTAGAAAAATTGTTATACAATATGAATCCCAAGCTAATTTACTGATGGAAATTAGATTGAGCCGAAAAAGTGGTACACATAGGACATTGTCGAGGGTAAAATTGGGAGAGAAAACAATTTGGCCGATGTGGGTGACAGAAGCTAATGACCCATCCGGCAATTCAACTGTATAATTTTCAACCCTTTTTGACTGTGTGAGCAGGTTGGGATTGCAGACCATGTGGTCTGTAGCACCGCTGTCCAAAATCCATGTATTGGTTTTGCCATTAAAAATAAATGAAAATGCTTCACCTGCCAATTCCTCATGGTTTGAGGGATTACCAACTTGGTTAGCCATAGAAGTCTTATTTCTACTCAACATCTGCAAAATTTGCTTGCATTCGTCCTGCGAAAACGGGAAGCTAGGCGCTGTCATCCCCCTGTCGGTTGCAAGTGTTGATACTTGATTTCCTCTTGAAGGGTTGCCTTGCTCACCTTGCTGCGATGCTCTCTTGCGGCAATAATCGAAGGTATGCCCTTTCCATCCACAGAATGTGCACTTAAGATGTGCACGGCAATTCTTAGTATTGTGGTTTGTTTTGTTGCATTTTCCACACCGCATGCCTCTTCCCTCTGTCTCAAATCGCATGCCTTTCCCTTCTCCTTCAAACCCATGACTCTGGTTCTTTACAGCAAAGGCAGCCGCCTCTGGCAAATTGGGCATTTTTCCATTCGTCATCTCTGCTTGTCTCTCTTGCCGGAGAACAAGGGAACAAGCCTTGTTTACTGTGGGTAATGGTTCCATTAGGAGTGTATTACTGCGCACAGTTGTGTATGAGTCATTCAGACCCATTAGGAACTTCATGGTCTTCTGGGTTTCTATGTAGGAGACAGTGTTCTTCATTGTTCCACAATCACACACCGGGATCGAGTAAAGTGCATCCCTTTCGTCCCAAAGACTTTTCAATTTGGTGAAATAGGAGCTTACAGTCATGTTGCCTTGTGTGCAGTCATGGATTTCGTTCTCGATATGGAAGAGGTGAACGATGTTTACATGGGAAAATCGTTCTTGAAGATCAAGCCACATCTGGCTTGCATCTCTGCAATGAATGACGCTGCTGGCGATTTCTTTTGTCATTGACCCAAGAAGCCACGTTTTAACCAGGTCATTGCAGCGTTTCCATTGTTGCAGTTCTTCAATTTGATCTTTACTGGGTTCTTTGATTGACTCATCAACCAAGCCAATCTTGTTCTTGACCGTTAAGGCCATTCTCATCGACTGAACCCATGTGCTATAATTGTCTTCTGCCAACAATTGTGATACAAGAATGATTCCGGGTTGATCTGCATGATGGAGATACAGAGGATGATTGGGATGTTCCCACTTTGGTTTTGAAGACATGCCTGTGTCGGTTGCCTTCTCAAGATTATCCCCCATGGCTGTGTTGCTAGGGTGAGTTTGTGTTTAATTGGGTTTTGTGTTTAATTGACGCTCTGATACCATGAAGAGAATCAAATTGCTGTAAAAATTATGTATATTCATGAAGTATTGTTTACATATTTATACAGAGATTGTGATTATGCAATCCTGGTCTGTAGCCTACAGCTTCGGCTAATTGAATGTAAAACAGGAAAGAAAGTAAAGTGTATTATATTACAATTCTAATCCCTTATTTAGTGCAATCTCCTTTAACATAGGGCAACTCCAACGGAGTGCCAAGAACTAAAGATAAAAAAATATTTTTTTAATGTTTACTTAATTTTCTTACACTCTATTTTGGCCCTACATGAGCTGCTATTTGTAGCAGCTCATGTAGAAAAGCCATAATGCTTTTTTTATTTTAATTTTTGATGTTCACGTGATGACTAGGTTTTATTAATGGATAAAGAGAGGTGCTAATGGGTCTTTAATGTTTTTTTCCTTTTCTGTATATCTTTACACTAATTTTGTTTTTTTTAATAATAAAAAAGCAAATATTTATGGACCTGAAGAAAAGTAATAAAAAAAATATTTATCAAGGAAAAGAAAATGATAAGAGAAATAATTGATTTAAAAACATCATAACTATGACAACTACGAATAGAACGACTGTCATGAAAACATTATAAAACTTAATTTCAATAAAAAATTAATATTAAATTTAAAATAAAAAAAGAAAAACTTGAGTTAATCAAGTTAACATGATAAACTCTTGATCTGAACCATAAAATTAAATTATTTAAAAAAAATAATTATATTGTTGAAGAGTTTTTTAAAAGAAAATATTTAATTATATAACTTAATCATATTAATTATATAATTAATTGCATAATTAAATTATATACAAAATAATTGCACTATATTTGAAATGATATATAAAAAAGTGACTTTTTTAAACAGTTTTTATCATTAAAGTAAATATAAATAAAAAAAACTATATTTATACTATTTTAAAAAATTATTTTAAAAATTTAACTCTTTAAAATAGTTTTTAGTGGTCTTGGCCCTGGGAGGGTCTAGCTGACAACCTAACAACCAGACTTGTTAATTCCGTTTCGTTCCGGGCGAAATGTTCCGTGCTATTAAAAAAAACGAGATAAAACGGCGTCGTTTTTATCTCAGTTTTAATTCCGGCCCGTTCCGGAAATTCCGGTTAAATTCCGGCCGAAACGCCTCGGTACCGTTCCGGCTCAAAATCATAATATTTCTTTTATTTTAGAACATTTTACTATCATAATATTTTGAAATTTTAGAGATGTTTCTAATTTTGAGATTATGTTTGTTTGACTTTGTATTTGTATTGTATAATTTAAAATTAATTTATCTTGAATTTAAATTATACTTGTTAAATTAATATTTTAATTTTTTTCATATATATATAATTAATTATATATAAATAGTACAACCCCGAAACGACATGCTAAAACACTCTAAAACCGAAATGTTCCATTCCAATAGAAAAATCAGAACGATAACATAACGGTATTGACAACTTACTAACAACAGCAACAAGCCAACCCTGCGTCGTTCAGACCATAGGCCATGAATTTTGATCAGGACCACAAAATCGGGACACATGGCTAAAATTTCTGCTAGGTGGACCCAGAATTGCATTAACTAGGGGTCAGTTACCGTGCTTACTATTAATGGAGGGCCAAATCTGGGATTTCTGAAAGATCGACGTGAGTGTAACTGTAGGAGGGTAAAAACGGGATTCCACGTATGGTAAGGGCATCAAAAAATAATGAAATCTGACATGACCTCGCGTGGGGGTGTTTGATTTGAAAACCACTTCACTTCTTTTGAAAACAATTGAATTTATTTTGTTTTAAATTATTTTTAATAAATTTAGATTATTTTAATATAATAAGCAGGGTTATTGATCCCGCCCCGGGTGCCGTTCCGGTTTTGTGTTTGGAACGGAACGTTCCGGTTTCGGTACCGTTCCGGGTACCGTTCCGGTTTTGTACTGTTCATTTTTATTTAATTATATATATGAAAAAAATAAAATATTAATTTAACAAGTATAATTTAAATTCAAGATAAATGAAATTTAAATTATACAATACAAACATAATCTCAAAATTAGAAACATCTTTAAAATTCCAAAATATTATGAAAGTAAAATGTTCTAAAATAAAAGAAAAATACATCAAACATCTTCTACATATTATTATTATAATTAATAACTATTATTATATAATAATAATAATTATAATATAATAATACTTACTATAAAAAGTAAAAACCCACCCACCCCGTTTTTGTCCCCTTCAGGCCTTCACTTTCATTTCAAGCAAACCCTATCTTTTTCTCTTCAAGCCGCCGCCCTCCCTCACTAGAAATATGGACCTTGACTTGATCCTTTCCTGCTGTGAAAGGTTTTACTCCATACTTTTCTTCTTCTTTTCTTGCAAACTTTTCCGATCAAGCTATACCCACGAGTGGCTGCGTTTATAATAGTCAACGCTCAAATTGTGTAAAGAAAGACCGTTCAAGCAATCACCGTTTGGGCCCATGCAAGCAACCTTCTCACTGGCAGCCGGAAAATCTCATCTCAATAATTTGGACAACGAAGCAAACGCACACAAAAAAGTAACCTCTGGTCATGGGCAAGGGAGAGCTAAAGCACAGGAGGTGCAGTGTTTGGGGGTCAAAACACCCTTCAAAAACCATCTTCATCTCCTCTTCCTCTTCTCTGTGCTTCTACTAATCCTTACAAATCATCCATCGGAAGAGGAAGCCGAAACCGAAGTTGCTGCCGTTTTACAAATTGAGGAAAACGACGTCGTTTTGGGTTTTGGCTGAACCGGAACGGAACGCCCGGTACGGAACCGGGGCGTTCCGGCCGGAATTCGGCCGGATTTACCGGTACTGACCGGAATTCTACCCGGGACAAAAACGTCGCCGTTTTGTCCCGGAATTCCGACTGGGACGGGCCGTTCCGGCCGTTCCGGAACGGCCGGAACGGGACGGGATTAATAACCCTGATAATAAGAGTAAAAATAAGTTTTTAAAATTAAAAATAATATTATTTTAATATATATCTGAATAAAAATTATTTGAAAAACAACTTTCTCGGCAATTTGGGACGTGACAAACAGCACAAGCATGTTCTAATACTGGCTGCTACGTGGTTATCTTGGACCATTAGTTAAAAAACAATCCAACGGCAGATGGAGAAACCCTAATCTGAGTCCAAATGGCTGAGTGAGTGTCCCTATTTAAACAAGCATAAGCATCCTTTCTCAGTCTCTTTCGTTTGCTCTCTGTAACTGCGAGAGAGCTACTCCTTCCTTTTTAGATTCCCTGAACCTCCTTTCTTCAAGGTCAGATCTCGTAGTAATCTGTTTTGTGTACTTGTTTGATCTGATATGATGTGATTCTCTATTCTTTTTAGCTTTAGCTCTTGTAATTTTGATGTCATCTGTTATAATTTTTTTCTTCTTATTTGTTTATCTGCTTTGCTTCATATGATGCTTAGATCATGTTTCGTTTCAGATCTAAATATTCGTTTTTTGTTGATTTTGATTGAAATTACGTAAGAAAAAATAATTCAGACTGTGAATCAGTTTTTTCATTTCTTAGATTGTTTACTGCTCTGCTATAAATATAATTGTTTTGACTTTACCTGAAAATCAGTTGTTTTTATTAAAAGATCTTAATTTGAAACTATTTTTATTAATTAATTCTTCTTTTTTCCCATCGGAAACAAGGAAGAAACAAACTGAACCATGATAACTCTTGGTTATGTTTGTTTAATGAAAGTGCCTGAATCTGATGGGAAATTGCTGTTTTTGACTCTGTAGTGACTGTACTTTAATGGTAAATTCCATGCCTTTGTTGCGTGGAGACCTGGGCTCGAATCCCAGCAGTCACACTTCTGAAATTATTTTCTATTAACTAATAAGAGGATATAGGTTTACTGTTTTATCAAAGGTTGCTGGTTTATTCAGTCCCATGTATAAGCAGTGATTGTCTTTACGAGTAGTTTTGATTTGTTGTGTTGGCTGTATACGTGAGATTTTTTTGGTTTCTGTCTTTGGTTCATGAAATGCTAATTATAAGAATGCCATATGTATGTCTTTACAGTTGTTGAAATTTTGGTTGTTTGAAATTTAAGTATAACTGTTTAATTAGTATTATTGGAAATGTTACTTTTTTAAGCGTTTTCTTTCCTTTCAATATGTCTACTTATTTATGAAGTCTTTTTTTTAATCAATTCCAGCTTCTCTCCCAAATTTTATCATGGGCAAAGAGAAGACACACATAAACATTGTGGTCATTGGTCATGTTGACTCTGGCAAGTCAACCACCACTGGTCATTTGATCTACAAGCTTGGAGGTATTGACAAGCGTGTGATTGAGAGGTTTGAGAAGGAAGCTGCTGAGATGAACAAAAGGTCATTCAAGTATGCCTGGGTTTTGGACAAGCTTAAGGCTGAGCGTGAGCGTGGTATCACCATTGATATTGCTCTGTGGAAGTTTGAGACCACTAGGTACTACTGTACTGTCATTGATGCCCCTGGTCATCGTGACTTTATCAAGAATATGATCACCGGTACCTCACAGGCTGACTGTGCTGTCCTAATTATTGATTCCACCACTGGTGGTTTTGAAGCTGGTATCTCCAAGGATGGTCAGACTCGTGAGCATGCCCTGCTTGCCTTTACCCTTGGTGTGAAGCAGATGATTTGCTGTTGCAACAAGGTTAAAATTACTTTGTATTAAATTTTGCAGTTGCATTTCTGCATTTCATGAGTGCTTATCTTTATACTGTTCAAAAATTTTAAACACCTGACTAAGAGCTGCAATTTCTTTATTGGCTGTCGATCGCAGATGGATGCCACCACCCCCAAGTACTCCAAGGCCAGGTTCGATGAAATTGTGAAGGAAGTTGCTTCCTACCTGAAGAAGGTTGGATACAACCCTGAGAAGATCCCATTCGTCCCTATATCTGGTTTTGAGGGGGATAACATGATCGAGAGGTCCACTAACCTTGACTGGTACAAGGGCCCCACCCTCCTTGATGCTCTTGACCAGATCACTGAGCCCAAGAGACCCACAGACAAGCCTCTTCGTCTTCCACTTCAGGATGTATACAAGATTGGTGGTATTGGAACTGTACCTGTGGGACGTGTTGAGACTGGTATCCTGAAGCCTGGTATGGTTGTGACCTTTGGCCCGACTGGACTGTCAACTGAAGTTAAATCTGTTGAGATGCACCATGAAGCTCTTCAGGAGGCCCTTCCAGGTGACAATGTTGGTTTCAATGTTAAGAATGTTGCTGTCAAGGATCTCAAACGTGGTTTTGTCGCCTCTAACTCCAAGGATGATCCTGCCAAGGAGGCTGCCAACTTCACCTCCCAGGTCATCATCATGAACCACCCTGGTCAAATTGGAAATGGATATGCCCCCGTCCTTGACTGCCACACCTGCCACATTGCTGTCAAGTTTTCTGAGATTTTGACCAAGATTGACAGGCGATCTGGCAAGGAGCTCGAGAAGGAGCCCAAGTTCTTGAAGAATGGTGATGCTGGGTTTGTTAAGATGATTCCCACCAAGCCTATGGTTGTCGAGACCTTCTCTGCCTATCCTCCTCTTGGTCGTTTTGCAGTGAGGGACATGCGTCAGACCGTGGCTGTTGGTGTTATTAAGAGTGTCGAGAAGAAGGATCCATCTGGTGCCAAGGTCACCAAGTCTGCAGTAAAGAAAGCAGGAAAGTGAGGTGCTTGCTTAGTTACAGTTTAGGCTAGTATATGGCTTCTTTTCTGCTTGTTTGATTTTCTCTTTTAAGTTTTGCAAAATCAGATAACAATCTATCTTTACAGTTTATGCGTGTTTTTTGAATTGTACAAGCCTGGGCTTGCTGCGTGTTTTGGTTGTCTGAGACTTTTGAGTAAAATTCAAGTATCCTGGTTTCCAGTTATCTTCACCCCTCTCATCATTTCACTCTTTTAATGCTTCTCGAATTGCCGGTCTTGCCCTGTCTGAAATGGCTTGGTCTGCTCTTGTTATTGATTTAGCTGAGAAAATAATGCTCCTGATGCATGTCCAAAATTCAGAAAGAATCGTTAACGTGCGCCACTCAAACTGTTGAAAACTTAACGTGAAGATGAAGAAGCTATAGTAGTACTAGTAAGCAGTCTTTTGGAAAAGGTAACAAATTGCCTGCAAATTCCGTGTGTGCAAGAAAACTTCATAACCAAATCAAGGACTATATGAACACGTGCTTGTATGGAAATAACCAAAACATTCAAGCCTTTTGAAACCATTTTTACCCGCATCACTGGGAAATGCTGGTCAACTTCAGCTCATAAATAGTTAAATTCTAAAAAGAGGTGGGTATACGTAATAAACTTTTCTTGGAACATACCTGGGACAGACCACATCTCGTACCCTCTGCAATCAGCTTACATTATTAATCTTAACAACAGGTGAATATAAAATTAGCTGCTTTTTTAAGTCTTAATTGGTTGATGGGTTGCGTCCCACCAGCTATTTGGTGCAGACAGCAACTCAAGCCCTTCCCTCTGCCCTCCTCTACACACATTTTTCAATGTTTTCTTTCACCTCAAGTGATGACTAAACGAAGCAATGCCTTCTCAACTATGCTCCATAATATATATATATATATATAGTTTGCCAGTACATTCCTATCATTGATCAGTTAGCTTCAACCTTGACAAAATAAAAATATAAACTTCAATATAAAGCGAATCCTTGTAAATTAATTTTAGTCTTCTACACTTATCACTCTCTCTCTAAGAACCCCTTTCTTCTTCTTCTTTTTCGCCAAAATTCGGTGATCAGTATCTACCTAGCTCAGCCCAAAAACTTGGATTTTGATCAGGGTTTGAAGGGTTTGGCTAGATGGGGTCCTTGGAAAGATCAAAGAAGAAAGTTCAATTATGGAAGAAAGCTACAGTTCATTTTGTTTTATGTTTTGTTATGGGGTTTTTTACAGGTTTCGCTCCAGCGGGCAAGGCTTCAGTTTTTTCTAGTCATGTTGTTGCATCAAATAAATCGCAATCCATGCCGCAACCGGTTGAAATGTTGCACCAGCAGATAGCGAGTACAGCACATGCTGGTAATGTTAACAGAAGTTTGATGGCTGAAAGTCCTTTGCCAACTCCATCAAGCTCGAAGGAATCTAAACCTGCAAAACTCCTGGAAAAAGAAGAAGAAACAGAACCCAAGTTACTACCAAGAAGACTGGCAATTATCGTCACCCCAATCAGTACCGAAGATCCGTACCAGGGGGTGTTTCTGAGGAGGTTAGCTAATACAATAAGGTTGGTCCCTCCACCATTATTGTGGATTGTTGTGGAGGGGCAATCCGATTCCGATGTAGTATCGGAGGTGCTTAGAAAGACAGGCATTATGTACAGGCATTTGGTCTTCAAGGAGAATTTCACAGATCCCGAAGCAGAGTTGGACCATGAAAGGAACGTTGCTTTAAGGCACATTGAGCAGCACAGGCTGAGTGGAATCGTTCATTTTGCCGCGCTTTCCAATGTCTACGATCTTGGCTTCTTCGACGAGCTTAGACAAATTGAGTATGTGAATTCTACCCACGTTTTACTTCTCTGGTTATTTCACAAACTGAGTTTAAATTGCCACTGCTATACTTTAGGTAGGGGGAAATTTAAGGAAGACGATGAAAATAGGTAAGGGAAAGGGATGAGAACCAAAGAAAAAGAAGCGTGGCTGGTTCGTGGAATTCTTCAGAATTTGTTAAACAAAATTCAATGGGACTGCTTAGGTGCACCAAATGTATAGGTTTTTTTAAGTTTAAAAACAGCTTTTTATAGGAGAAAACAATGTCCATCTTACGAGTCCTGCATTTTCATTTGATTTTCAATGTCGGGTGGTTAGGCTATGTGATTTGTCGATCAAGCTTTGTGGGTGAACCAACTTAGACTTCATGCTTGCAGTTATGATGTAGGATGTTTGGGAATGTGGTTGGAAAATGTTTTTAAAAAAAATTAAAAAAATTATTTTTATTTTTATTTTTTATTTTAAATTAAAAAAATGGTGTTTTTAGATTATTTTGATGTGCTTATGTCAAAAATAATTTTTAAAAAATAAAAAAATATCATTTTAATGCATTTCTGAATAAAAACAGTTTAAAAAACAAGTTCAACCACACTCCTAAACAATCACTAATCATTTGCTGAAAAGGAAGGTGGAGGAGTGTATGCATGTTAACTAATCGCTTTGAAAAAACTTCATCATGAATGGAAAAATTTTATTTTTAATTTTTTCATGTTGTTTTGCTGTGCTAAATTAAAAATATTTTTTAAAAATATATTATTTTAAAAAAAATATTGTGAAAATTAATCGCTATCACGCTTCTAAACACTCTCCTGATTCCATTATTTAGTTGCAATTGTTCTCTCCTTTCTTTTCACTCTCTTGAAAGACATATCTACTGGGATTTAGAATACATTTAAGAGTACGATAAAGATTTATTTTGCTTGAAAATACATCAAATAATATGTATATTTTTATTTTTAATATCAACATATCAAAATAAATAAATAAAAATGATTGATTACTCACAGAACCTCTTCCTTCTGGTGGATGATGTGCAGGGTGTTTGGGACTTGGCCAATGGCTCTGCTCTCGGCAAACAGAAACAAGGTGACAATCGAAGGACCTGTTTGTGATTCTTCGCAGGTTATTGGATGGCATCTGAAGAAAATGAACAGCCAAACAGATTCAAGGCCTCCGATTCATATTTCAAGTTTTGGATTCAACAGTTCAATTCTCTGGGATCCTGAGAGATGGGGTCGCCCTTCTTCAACCCAGCAAACCTCCCAGGTAATTACACCCTCATCTACCTCGATCCAAGCTTTGAAATCATAATCATATACGTTTCATTTAAAAATTTAAACTGTTATATGAGTTTCTAGAATATAATTTATATTATTTTTTAATATACATCTTCAAGTAAAAATCATTTGGTCTTAAAATTTGTACAGACTCACATTACCTCGTGCTTAATTTTTATCATATAGAATAAGAATAATAAGATTCAAACTCGTAATTACTAATCAACAAAACTTTAATACTATATTAAATAAAAATTTAAATTGTTACAATGAATCCTTGCTACACCGGCCGGTAGATATGCTTTGAATAAATTACTTTGGTTTAGTAGACATTTGGCCGACCCCCGATCATAAATAAATTAAATTAAGTTGGCCTCGAAAATAATAAATACTAATATGAACAAAGAGCATGATTGTGATTTCTATTCCTATTATTTGTTTGGTATCTCTACCCAATAACTCAAATTTCTTGGAGGAAAATCAGGAGTTTATTATGAGCAAGTGATCTGGCTGGTTTTCAAATCTTAGAATCATTTATTATTAAATCATTTTCTATGAAAATCATGAGATTGTCGGTGAAGTGAGGCATTACAATAGCAATATTTCTTAATACTTTAATATATAATTATCATATATGATCTAGAAATGAAATTTAAAATAACCAGGTCAACCCACAAGTTACCTGTCAATCTTAAGTAGATTAATGACATGCTTCATTAAAATGACCTAGCAAGCTGACTTTAAATATATCTCTGTTTTAATATAATTTTTAATTAAATAAATAAACATATAATAGGTTCTCTCCTCTCTTTATATCTATTATCTTTTTATTTAAAGTGGATTAAATTGCATACTGCAAAATCACTCAACTTTATAGCTATGATTTAACCTTCATAGAAAAATAACTCTCCAATAAATTTGTTAATTTATTTAGAATTTATGAATTCCTTGAAAAAAGAAGATGTTTATTAATAAAGGCTGTGCTTATCTCTTCTCATTTATTTATTTATTTATTAATAATTCTCCAAAGTATTTTGTTAACAAAGCTGAAAAATTGATTCCCCCCTTACAGAATTCAATCAAATTTGTCAAACAAGTAGCTCTTGAGGATGAAACAAAGTTAAAGGGAATCCCACCAGAAGACTGCTCAAAAATCATGCTTTGGCGTCTTAATCTTCCCGTTTCAAAATCATCTTCCGGCCACCGGATCCACGGTCGCTACTAGGAGAAAAAACAGAAGAGGAAAATCATGAAGATAAAAAAAAAAAATGTGTATAGAGATTCGAAGAAATTGATCCTGTGATGAGCATTTTACAATTCCTTTTTCTTCTCTCAGTAACTTTCATACATTTATAAATCCTCAATTTTCGTTGTTATTTAGGGTGTGTTGGGTGGTCGAACATGTTTTTTATCAATTATTTTTTTAATTGTTTTAATGCGAGGATGTCAAAAAAGTTTTTTTGACATGGTTAAATAGAAAAATCTCCATTATTGATAGAGAAAAATTAAGTGAAGAGCTATTTTATTATAAACTAAGAAAAAAAATAATTTCTTGAAGAAGTGATTCTCAAAATGAGTGTCCATGTTTAAATTCCCTCACTTACAAAAAAATAAATAAAAGGGTGATTTAGCAATGAATTACCTATAATTAGACTTTCTACTTCATAGCACCCGTTTGGCAATGTGGTGCGTTCCACGTTTGCCAAACGGGACGCAATTTGCTGTTTGGCATAGCACCAGAACGCTGGTTATGGTGTGGGACCCACACCATTTTTGCACCCAAAACGCCGTCCCAAAAACAGCATGAATTAGGTGCTTTTCAAAGTGCGATACAATCGTCTGCGCCGATTATGAAACTGCCGATTGTTAATATTACCGTTGAAAACATAAATAACCCATAAATAACCCTACCTTATCCCTGCGCCTCTCATCCCTCTCATCCCTCCCCGGACTGATCTTGCGCCTCCCGTCTCTTCTCTTCTCTCCAACTACCCACATCTCTCTTCTCTTCTCTCAACTACCCACATCTCAGTTTCATCATGGCTGCTGCGTCGTCATTTTGCTGAGAATTGGCTAGACATAGTAGGAGGGAAAGAAAGAGTGAGAAATTGGTGAAAAGCCAACACCCATATGGCGTTTCAGAGAGATTTTTTTCAGGAGAGAGTGGGTTGCTCTGCTATGATCTACGGAAGCGGATGAAAGAAAGATATTTTATTTATTTGTGTTTTATTTGCAGGGAGAGGGAATTTTGGCAGAGAAAACGACGGAGATGGAGGAGAGTGGCAAGAAAAGTATGAGTTTAAAAAAGTTGAAACTTTTTTTCTGTCTGTTACTGCGAAGTAAAGGAAGATGGAGAAGATAAGAATGGAATGGGGAATGGTTTTTTAGCTTTAAGGGCTTGTTTGGTATTGCAGTTGCTGTTGTGGTTGAGGTTGAAAAAAAGCAGTTTCAAAAAAAGCACTTTTGCTGCGGTTCAAAATAAGTTATGAAGTGTTTGGTTAAAACTGTGGTTGAGTTTGAGGTTGAAAAAAAAGTAGTTTTGTGTATTTAGTTATCATGCTTTTATATTGTTTTTAATTAATTTTTAGATTATTTTAATATTAAAAATATATTCTTTATATTAATAAACATATATTATATAAACATTATTTATATTTTAATTAATTTTTAGATTATTTTAATATTAAAAATATATTTAATATTAATATATTAATATATAATTATTCTCTCCCAGCCCCCAGCCTAATATAATTTGCCGTCCTTTATATTTAATATTAATATATTTAATATTAACATCCAAAAGCCTGCCCCAAATTCATATTTCTCTCTCTCGGGCCCCCCCAAACCCGCTCCCTCTCTCCTCACCGCACGGGAAGCAGAAATTTTCTGCTTTCCGTGAACCTGCGGTTTGTAAATATTTTGGGGTGGGTCCCATGCCACAAAACCTGTGTTTTTTATTTAACCAAACAACATATGCACTGTTTTTTTTAAACCTACGTCCGGACCACAATACCAAACGAGCTGTAAATGGGGAACGGATGGGGGGTGGGTTTTTATTATAATAATAATTAATTGTTATTGTTAATTATAATAATTAATTATTATTATTATTATTATTAATTATTGTATTATAATAATTATTATATAATTATTATTATTATAATAATAGTTAGCATAAAAAATAGAGGTTTTAATTTGTAATTAATTTGATTGAATTATTTGTAATGAAATGTATTTTAATTAATTATGTTTAAACTTATTAGTTACTTGAAATATATTATTTAGTGTGTTAATTTTAGTAATTGATAATTATATTTTTAGTTTGATGGGAGAATAAAAAATAATATTTGTTTTTTCATGAATTATTAAGTATATTATATTATTATAATTATTAAATTTACAATATTTAAAAAAATTATATATATATATATATATATATATATATATACCTTTTAAAGTAATTTCACAAGTTAAAAGCAATATGAAAAGTTTGGTAACCAAACACCCAAAACTGCTTTTTTTTCAACCTCCAACTCAACCACAGTTTTAACCAAACACTTAACTGCTTATTTTGAACCACAGTAAAAAGCGTTTTTTTTTAAATTGTTTTTTTTCAACCTTAACCACAACTGCAACCGCAATACCAAACAGGGTCATAGTCAAGTTCATAAGTTAAGAAGGAGATGAGAAACAGGGGAAGAAAGAAAATAACCTTGATTGAACTCTTTTTTTTTAATTATATTTAAAATTAAAATTACACACACAAAAACAATAGAACCTCATTCTAAAACTAAAACATATTATTAAAATTAAAAAAAAGATATTAATTGAAATGGAATTGCCAAACTTGATTGAGTGGGTGAGATCTGAAGTCTGAACAGGTAGTTACCACTGTCCTTTTGTGTATTCTACTGACAGTGTATTTTGTTCCCTGAAAAACTGGTAAGATTACTAAGAAAGGAATCAAAATATCGTTTGCACAGAAAGAAACAGAGCGATACATCAATGAAAGTGGGTCCCGTTTTACCCATTCTAAGAAGAGAGTAGTGGGGTCACCCTTAGCTGCTATCCCATTTCGATTACCAGCTGTGTCTTCTTCACTCCTATTATTCCTCTCCTTTCACTCCTCTTTCATTCAAGAAAACATCTCTTTAGTCAAAAAGCTCTTCAATTTCCTCTTCTTAATCCTTTTGATTTGGAGTGCTCTAGTGAAAGAAAAAGAGAAGATTGATGGAGACCCATCTGTGATTTCAACAAACAAGTCTCTTTGGGATCTGCCCACTTCGCTTACTGGTATTTTTCCTTATCTCTAAACTGATTCATGGACCCCAATTACATGCAGCATTAGTCTTTTCTTCTTCTTCTTTTTGTTGTAATCATTTTTTTCTTTTTCGGGTATTCAACTCTAGTTTCAAAATGGTTTCTTTAGGGCTGCATTGCTTGCAACTGAAATTTTTGTAGATGGGCTTGTAGACTTTGGACTTTTTCCCATGCTATTTCTCTGTCCGATCGCTGTTAAAAGAAACATGTTTTTCTCAGTTTTATTTCTCCGTTTGGCTGAGAGAAAATAGCAAAATCTGCCATCATCTTACTACCAATTTTAGTTTCATTGTTCGAGACTTCTTAATTGTAAAATACTTGGATAATTGTTGTGCTGGCTGGACAAAAATGTGGGATAGGGAGAAACTATGCAAAGTCAACGATTATGCTACTTCATTTTTGTATGATGAAAATGCATTGTATAGCATGATATTATTATATTTCTTCCCTTTTGATTCTTTGACCATTACGTTCTCTGCATCCCCTTATTCCTGTTTTTCCATGATTATGTAGAGTCTCATTTCTGCTTATGGCACAGGCGTTTATATATATATATATATATATATATATATAATCACTTGAACTTTCTTCATCTCTGTTTAAAATTTGTGGGATTTATGTAATTTATATGATGCACAATTGAAGCTCCAAACTTGATCTTTCGATTTGTTTCTGAGTAAAGTTGAATTGGGGAATGATAAGAAGATGGGGAAGAAAGGAAAATGGTTTTCTAATGTAAAGAAAGCTCTTAGCCCTGATTCCACGGAGAAGAAAGATCAGGTATTTAGAAGGTTATGTTTTTTAATATTGAATTGTAGGTTGTTTTAGTAATCGTGATTGGTTCTTACTCTAATAATTTTGGCTCTACTGGTTTTAGAAATCAAATAAATCAAAGAAGAAATGGTTTGGCAAGCAACAACTGGATCTGGATTCCACTTCTCTAGAAAATGTTACAATGCAATCTCCTCCTCCACAACCAGAAGAGGTGAAATTAATTGAAACCACAAATGAAGAGAACCAGCAGGCTTACTCTGTTCCAGCTGTGACTGCTGCAGTAGCTGAGCACGCTCTGATTACAGCTCAAACCTCCACTGAGGTTTTTCAACAAACCAAGGTTAATAAATATGTTGGCAAATCAAAGGAAGAAGTGGCGGCAATTAAGATTCAGACAGCATTCCGAGGATACATGGTACGTCTTGTGTTGCATTACCTTGTTATTGATGCCGGAGTCTTGAAGAGAGAAAGGATAATTAACAATTCTTCTAAACTGGAAATTGGAATGCTTTCTTGTAATTGGAGAAAGAATATTTTTTACTGTTTGTACTTTCTTTCCTTTATTTACGTTATTTGTGGGGGGATGAAAGCTCAAACCCTTAGTGTCTTGTCGATTTCAAGTAACGAGTGCGTTTTATAAGCTACACTTGCATTTGTTCTGATTTCATTTTAGGCAAGAAGGGCGTTGCGGGCTCTAAGAGGTCTGTTCAGGCTCAAATCTCTGATGGAAGGGCCTACGATAAAAAGACAAGCAACGCATACTCTCCGCTGCATGCAGACTCTAGCTCGGGTGCAGTCACAAATTCACACAAGGAGGATTAGAATGTCAGAAGAGAACCAGGCCCTACAGAGACAACTCCTACATGCAAAAGAGCTTGAAAGCTTGCAGGTCTGCCCCATTTGGGTTTATTCTCAATATTATCTGTTCAAATGTCCCCACTCAATTGGACACCAACTTATTTTCTGTTTAGTCATCATGGATTTTTTCAGCATTTTTGCCATGGATATGAAACTCTTAAAGGCTCTTTGGGACTTCGTGAACCTTTTTACCTTGTTTAATAGGAGCTGATATTCATAAAAGCATGTGATATGAACAGAACTAGTGATGGTGGGTTGAAAATTATTCCTTTAAATGGTATAAGTGGTATTCACACTGAAATTATGTTTCCAAATGACTATGTAGCTGGACTTCTAGCAGGGCATGCAATGTTTTTCATTTAATTGCCTAACTCAGTATACCTGCCACATGTTTCTTATCTGATGAACTAACAGAATTTCTCTGATGGTTCAGTCCCTGTGCTAAGTATGAGCGTCTTGATGTGTAACAGATTGGAGAGGAATGGGACGACAGTCTACAGTCAAAGGAACAGATTGAAGCTAACATGCTAAACAAGTTTGAGGCAGCTGTGAGAAGGGAAAGAGCACTGGCTTATTCTTTCTCTCATCAGGTGATCAATTTCTCTGTTTCTTCTACTCTGCTGAGAGTGTGGAGGGCTCTCACACAGATGAATAATTAAGTATCAGGGGATATAGCTTAGCTATTTTAACATCCAAAAAGTAGGAAATTTGAGCAAACCGGTTAGTTAAATAGCTTAGTAGAGAGCTCATACAGATAAATAATAAAGTAAGCAATAACAGCTAACTGAGCTATCTTGAAAGTTGGAAATTTACACAGACCTGTCTGAATGACTCCAATTATTTGCTTGGTCAAACTGTCAAAGTTAAGTAGATGGTAGTTTGAAAAATGGTGTGGTATTTTTTTTCCCCAGGAACATGATAATACACCACTATATTTGTCTTGACGTAATAGATGGTCTGTGTTTACCCTATGCCAGACTGAAGATGTTCAGCCTTTAATTTACCTTCTTGAAACTTGAATGACCATGTGTTTCAAGAACCAAGTCTAACTCCTGTAAAATCCCTTACAGCAAGCTTGGAAGAATTCGTCACGACCTGTAAACCCCATGTTCATGAGTGGCAATCCATCCTGGGGTTGGAGCTGGCTGGAACGATGGATGGCAGCCCATCCATGGGAGAGCCAGAGCATGACGGAGAAAGAACTCAATAATGACCACTCATCTGTAAAGAGCGCGAGCCCCAGCATCGCGGGAGGAGATATAAGCAAATCTTATGCTCGCTACCAGCTCAATTCTGATAAACTAATTCCTGGAGAAAGTGAAAGGCCAACCAAAACCACGAACCTGCTGCTCCCATCAACTCCTAACAAGCCAGCTGCTTCTACAGTTGCTAGAAAATTGAAGTCAGCCAGCCCAAGGAGTAGCATTGGGGTGTTAGATGATGAATCTAGAAGTGTGGTCAGTGTCCAGTCAGATCGAAGCAGAAGGCATAGCATTGCAGGTTCGTCTGTACGAGATGATGGGAACCTTGGAAGCTCTCCAGCACTTCCAAGTTACATGGTACCTACAAAATCTGCAAGAGCAAAGTCCAGATCACAAAATCCATCGGCGGCGGAGATGAACGGAACGCCAGAAAAGGAAAAGGGATCGTCGGGGTCTGCAAAGAAGCGGCTTTCCTACCCTCCCTCGCCGGCCAAAGCAAGGAGGTATTCAGGTCCCCCGAAGCTGGAAAGCAGCTTAAAAGAAGAAAACAGCATGGCTGCTGGCGATTAAGTGCTGAGGAATTGAATGAAAAGCGATTACGTCTGCTATAACATGTGGAGAAAAAAGAGAGATCGTAAGGATCATATGATCTCTAAACCTTCTGTTTCTATTGCTGTTAATTATTTATTCATTGGTCAGAAATTGTTGCGGTTTGGGGTGGAATTAGCTGTTCATGAGCACTCAGTATTCGGTCGTTTCTTCTAGCTCTGTTTTTCCATCGCTTTTCTCTGTATTTCTTTCTGCTGCAAATAATCTTCAATATTGATTTTAAGACATCCATGGTCTCTCCTGTGACAACATTTGTTCCATCTTGTTAGCTTGCTTTTCTTTATCGGATAGGCTTCTGGGCTGATTTGCATTCATCACGCTCTCTCACAAAATCACCATGATTGAAATACTTAATTTTATACGAGTTGTATCGTTATGTGGCCCTGTAAACTAGAGGTTTTTTTTTTCTTTCTAGTTATGGTACTATTAATGTTAGAATTATATATATATATATATATATATATATATATATATATATATATATATATATATATAGAGAGAGAGAGAGAGAGAGAGAGAGAGAGAGAGATTAATAATTATGACATGGTTTTGATGATTGAAAATAACTCCCCTCGGTCAATCTAAAACTCTTCTATTTTGCAAGTGGGTCTTGAATTAGCGGTTAAAAGGACTTGTTTCCTTTCTCTGCATCAGAGTTCAAGTCCCACCATGAATGCTTGTCACTCCCGCGGTGCCTTATATGCTCATTGGGTTTGCAGGATGTTCAATGAGTCCGGGGATTAGTTGTGGTGCCCGTAAGCTGGTCCGGACACCCCGGTTATCAAAAAAAAAATTCTTCTATTTTTTTATTAGAATAATCTATTTCTTCTCACAAAGAGAGTAACATGTAACTTTTTTTCCTTGCTATTTATTTTTTATGCTATTGAAAAAAAATTAAAAAAGTCTGAGAAACAATATTGCAATCACACTATTAGCACTGGAGAATGTTCTAAGGGGAGATGATTGATCCTTGCCTTGGTCTATATCATCAGGTCTATATTCTATCTATAAGTCTATATTCTATCTATAAGTTTTGTAAGTTGATTTTCTTTAAATTTTAATTTATATTCTTTTTATGTTTTTTTTTATAAAAATCAAATAATAATAATAATAATAATAATTGGGTTACAAGTTAGGTAAATTGATCTGGATTAATTTAAGAAATAACTTTTAATACCCTGGATTAGCAGCTCCAGGGTTCATTAGAATAATAGGGGATAAATAAAAAAGCAACTTTCTTATTCTTTCCTAATTGCCTAACCCTAGCCTCCCCTCTGCTACCTCCCCTCTGTTTACAAAAGTAAAAATCTCTATCCATTAAACCAAGAAACACAATCTCTATCAGTAATCCCCTCCCTCTACGATTCACCACGCCTCTCTTATTTCTAATCGTCAGTCGTCACAGAGACAAGCTCTGTGATTTTGCACTCCATTTCCTGTTACAACCATTGATTTGAGACAGCCGATTGAGCCAAGAGTTATTGTAGAAAGCCAGAGATTATCACGTTGCTGTTTACAAAAGGTATGTTACATCATATCTTCTGCAACTTCAAATATGTTTACTTCTCCATTATCCAGACCAGAAATTATTTACTTCTCCACTAATACGTAATGTTACTGGAAACCAGATCTTGCGAAGAAGGGTTTGACTCCATCTTAGATTGGTGTCATTCTGCGTGACTCTCACGGTATTGCATAGGTCAGGAGTGTTACTGGGATCCATGGTATGTATCTCTTTGTTGTAGTTGGGATTTTGTAGCTGATATGTGCGTAGAGAATTTTTTGATGGGAAATATAAGCAAATGGGATTAGTGGAATTGAGTGTTCTGCATGCTCAAAGACTGGAGTTATTATTGCAATTATTTTGTTGTGCATAGCTTTATAAGAGGAAGCTGAGAATGTTTTTTCTTTGATTCTGCGACTTAAAGTACAGAGCATGTGATTTTTCAGTCATTCACGATTTCTTTAATGTATTTCAACGAGCAGAGAATTAATTATGTGGATATGGGAACATGTTGATGTTGTCGAATCCACTGCCAAGCAGAGACTCACCATTTCTGAAATCAAAACCTTGCTCCCGCCAATGTTCCTTCCCTTTTCTTCCAGCTCTCAATCATTTCAGAAATGGCGAGTCTCTCTCTTCTTCTTTGTTTTTCTTCAAGAATTACAAATATTTGTTTCCTTATTCTAATGTCAAATACTGATGCTTCCAAATTTCACTTTTTAGGGTTATGATTAAACCTTTATTCATCGAATTAGGGTTTTCTTTTCTTTTTGCTTTTTTGATAAATTTAGATTACCACCTGTTTGGTTCCCGATAAATGTATGCAGAAAAGCAGTGACATTTGTCATGATTCTTAGTTTTGCTCAGTACTTCAGAAATTGATTGAGCTTTGCCTTTCTTTTGTTTTCTCAGCAATCAAACGGATAAAAGAATCCCCCTTTCATTTAAAGTTTCCTTTCCTTTTTTTTTCAAAACTTCAATTTCTATTTTGTCAGCCAGTGTTGTCAAAGGCTCTCGCCAAGCTTAGCCCTAATGAACCAACGCAATATGTTACCAATTAATATATGTATCTTCTCAATTAAGATAAGATCATCAGAAAATATAAAATACCATAAAAATAGTCGTATAAAGTTATATAACGTGACTATTTGGTATAATTTCTGGAGTTAAAGGGTGAACTGTCATTTATTAGTTTATTATTGTAGCTGTGTTGATAATGAGATTGAAATGAAAATTTTGCTTCAGACTACACCATTGATAATGGGAATGGCAGTAGCAGCTACGGCTTATGCTGGAAGATATGGCATTCAGGCTTGGCAGGCATTCAAAGCAAGGCCTCCAACTGCTAGAATGCGTAAATTTTACGAAGGAGGTTTTCAAGCTGTCATGACAAGGAGAGAAGCAGCTCTAATACTTGGAGTAAGGTACCGTGTTAAGCTTTCAACTGTTAGAGTTCCGATGTGTATGTGATGATAGTGCATTAAATAATGTGCATATGATGAAGCACCAGTGATGTAAGTTGCAATGACATAATTGTGTATGATAATTTTACAATAAAATCAACATTTTGCCGTTAAAAATTGAAGTCCTGGCAATTATGATCCCCTAAAAGCCCAACAGCAACAATATTCCATAGCCTTGTGTGTGTGTTCTCACACACATGCTGGGTACAGGGATCATCAGAAACTACCTAAATGCAGCTGCTTTATTCCCGTCATTGCAAAATGAGTGGAATTTGTAGTTTTTTGGCGCCTCAGAATTCTTTAAGCCATAACCTGTTCCAAGTAGCTTATTACAACCTAATCTCAAAGATATTGATTAACTAAATGATTCCAAAGTGATGTAGATGTCAGCTTAGTTAGCACATGATCTTTAACATTGAGATATGCATCATTGTTTTCCATTTGCCAGAAAATGTTCTACAATTACTATGTTTGCTCTTGCCCCTGGTCTTTTGGTGTAGTCCTTTCTTTATTTTTGTTCTTGGTGTATTTGTTAGTGTTTTCTAAAATCAGGAAAATGAACCATTTTTTACTGGTGATCACATCATGGTGGCTTTGACTTGTCATTCTTAACTGGAATGAGCTGAACTCATCCAATATGTCGATATTTGAGCTAGTTTAGTCACATCTTACTGTTTTTTAAGGTTTTTGAAACTCAAAATGGAGCTTAGAAAAGCTTCTTGAGCTTGGCTTTTTATTGTGTGGCCATGCTCAAATTTGTTATGAGTAACCTGAAACATGAATGGAGCTTACAAAAGCTTCACAGAGCTTGACTAATCTTTGTTTGGCCATGCTCAAGCTTGTCTTGTTTTCTCTTCCGTTCTCATAACTAAAATACTGGTAGAGTTACTTCCTACTCTTACTGTCAGATCTGCAATCTCTTGAACTGGTATACTTATCTTATGAACTTGGCCTGTCTGATAGCGATGATGAGTACAGTAAAGGGAATCCATTGCTTCATCCTTGCAAAAGAATGAGTATCATTAATTGTGGGTGTGGGAAGGCCAAGTCATCGCTGTTATTGTTACCAGATTGGTTTCTAGTGACTAATTTATATGCCTACATGCCTACTTTTGTTGATGAACCCTTTTGGTAGTTCAATCACAGGCATGAGCTCAGTTGACTTGGGTGCAAGCACTTTCAGGACCTACAAATCTGTTTGAACAGAATAGTAGATTGATTCAGGTGCATGGTTTTGATCATGAAGAGCAAATTCAATTTAATTTGCTTGATGTATATTGGCAATTACTATCTTGACCTGCATGCCTTGTAGAGCAGAAGTGTTCATTCTATGTTAGATTGACTTAGATGTATGGTTTTGCTCTTAAGGTGCAAAATCAATTCAATTTGATTACATATATGCCAGTCCACCTTTACTTTATAATATCTACAAATTTCATGTACACTGCATAACAATTTCCCAGTTCTACCATTCAGCATTTTGTTAAGTGGCTGCTCTCAGAACTTCAACCTGCCTTCTTGCTATTGCAATCACAAGCCATTTACAATTTTACACCAATCACCAACTTCTGCCCTAGCTTACACAATGTTGTGAGCATATGTTGTGTACTTCTTCATTTCTCATATGCACACCATGGCAAGCGTGCATCTGTGGAGATATAGCTAAATTTTCTCTGAGAGAAACTCACTGATAATTTTGTCACTCGTCATCTTTTATAGGGAAAGCACTGCTGCAGATAAGGTCAAGGAAGCGCATCGGAGGGTGATGGTTGCAAACCATCCAGATGCAGGCGGAAGCCATTACCTTGCTTCTAAGATAAATGAAGCGAAAGATATCTTACTTGGAAAAACAAAGAGTGGTGGATCAGCATTTTAGTGCCTACTAACTCTGTTTCAAAACAAAATTGCCGAGTCAAATTTGAGGATAGAAGTACTGCAGCAAGAAAATTCTGGGTCTGTGTTTAATCGGTTTTTTTGGGACCCAAAAGATGAACACCACCTGATAACCATTCTGTGTATGCCTTCTTCATGAATTTTGTATAATGCGAGGGAAACAATCTGTCATTCGGATTGGATGTTCCATAGCAGATGCTATTGATCAAAATAATGGTTTCGCATACTGTTTTTTATTTTTATTTTCTTGTTCCCCATGTGATATCCATAAATTGCCCCATTTACCCAAGGATGAGTCCATATTCTTTCCCGACACTTGCAGCTCTAGATTTTTATATTCTAATTTCGTTGAACAGATACCTGGCCGTCCTGAGTTGTTTTTCAAATTGAATAATAGAAGCTGTGTTTGCGAGTAAACTATTACAGAAGGTTAACACTTCACAGAGGAAACTTTTGGGGCAACTGTTCCTTGTGTCTATGTTGTGTTTCTTGTCCTTCATGTTCCGCTAACGAAATCAATCATAGCATAGGAAGGTTTCTGATCCGTACAATCCAGCCGTCAATCCTCTCCTTAAGAAATCAAATATCATCCAAAGATAATTGTCAAACTGTCTTGGCCGTGTGGTGAGTGCATCCATCATTAAATTACAGGTACCATCAACAAAACTGGAAACAAATCTATACACACAGCTCATCTAGAAAATATTATTAGCAGGCTAATGAGAAATTCTTTTCATGCATTCAGTGCTGGAATAAACCACTCACTCTCATCTTTTCTTCTAGCAGAAAACTACTGCCTTGCTTTTCACATTCCCGCTTCTCGGGAAGCGACTGCTAGTTAATTTGGACGTGGCTACTAGAAATTGAAGAGACAGTATTCAAGAATATGAAGATTATTGAGAATCCACTATATAAGTAAAAACCTTCATTCGAATTTGCAGCCTCCTTAGCTTTTCTACTCTCCTTCATACTGCCCATCATTCAAAAATTTGGAAGCAGGTAGCACCTAGAATTAAACCTCTTCGTGCTCCACTGACCCGCGGTATTTACATTGCTTTCCTTCGTGGTAGTAGGAGTATAACTGTACTGACATATCATTTCCCAGCAGAATTTGTAGTGGATGGTACTTCTTCCACCTCTGCTTCAACTGAAGTTAAAACCGTCTCGTCAAGAGGACCTAGAGCATCTCCGAAAAGAGTAGAGAATATCCGTCTATGGCATTCATCACAGAAAAAGTAATAGGAAAAATGGCCTTCATTTGGGAGCGTATGCAAGTTGGCCCCTGGTAGAACCCGGCTTATGTAATCAATCATGGATGGCGGCACTACTTGATCATCCATACCCTGTTCAACATCAATCAACAAATAAAACAAAAACAGCTTTGGTTGCGCTCAGCAGTATGATAGTTGTATAATTGAGTCACTATAGAGTATTGTGTTTTATTATTTGAAAAATCAAGAAATTCACTATACTGCATCCAATGACGATTCCATTTACAAAATAGAGACGACAATCTCAGAAAACAACCCAGGCAGAGATTTGGGGCCTTTTGGAATGCTATCTTGGTACCTTTTTGGTTAGGAAAGAGAGTGGGAGTTTTCAATTTATATAACAGAATACTAATGCAAGGTTTAATGTACCAACAAATTCTATCTTCAAAACAAGACGAAGTAAACTATCTGCTTAGAAATGTTATACTGTGAAGTACGAATCAGGGCAGTGAAGCAGCAACTATCATGATGGAAGATTTCACATTTCACAAACCTGCCAAATGTGTATTGGACCAAGAAATCCCACCAATTCACATTCTACATGACTGATCATGGACCGGAGCCAAAGAAGAAAGCCATTCCCCTGGCACTTCCTCTGCACCTGAAGATCTGCTATGCTGAAACCCCAGTTTGACACCTGTAGCACAGCTTCCTCAATGAATGATTTTGTACTCCCCTGGCGTATTGACTCCTCAACATCCCTATGCCAAAACTCCTCAAACATTGGCTCCTTGATCAGAATTTCATCCTGAACATGTCAAACTAATGTCACAAATAATATAAAAAAAATAACATCCTTCACAACTAGTTGTAGTTTATGAAGGTTGTCCAGACAAGTAAATTGTCAAATGTATCAGGAACCGGGTTTTTTCTTTCATGTATTCGGTAATAAATGAATGATGTCATGCATCTCCACTCATAATACTGGGGTTATGTGATACTAGTTGGAATCCTCATAGGTAACCCATCTTATGATAATAAAAGGAGGTTGAAGATTACAACAGGTAATGTGCAAATGGAGAAGTCAGGAGAGGCTTAAATCCTCTGAGAAGTAACTCAAGATAACAAAAATTAACCTTCATTCCAAGTGATTGAGACATCCACTTATCAATTTGACCATGATTTCCAGACAGGAAGCTTCGGTGATAAAAATAAGCAAGGAACTTTGGAAATTTCCGAGCTAAGAAGTACAATAGCTTCTTTCTTGAGGACCACTGATTCCATGTTCTTCTCATCTCTTCCTTTGTCATGCTTGGCTCATATGGATTAATCATTGGAGCAAACATGCCAGCGCCTGCAAATTCAGTAAGATCATGATAAATTACATGTGACATTTATCCCACAGTATATGGACTCTTGGTTGAATGACTAAGAAATACTATGTAGGAAAGCAGGAAATGTATGTTTCATCACATTTTTATATTTACTGATATACAGACATGATCTGAGAATTTGAAAGATCAGATCGTGAGAAGAGGGGTACAAAAATACTCGCCAGAGTGTAGAAGTTCAAAGTTCATTATAAATCCATAACATAGCATATTGTACAACAACTGCAACAACTATGTCCTATCCAAGGAACTTTCTAGAGCACATGCATAGTCCCTTTCCTGCTGATCCCAGAGCAAAATCATTACATTCATCCCAGTTTTAAATTTCTATAACAAGAAACTAATCTATGAGATGGACTCGTCTTGTGGATGGCATTTTCTTAAGCTCCAAATTCATCGAATTATTGTTGTGTTTATTTAGTCATGCTTATCTATGAAACCTTTAGCTAGCTATGATGTCACCAGAAACTTGCAGTCGCCACTAGGCAGTTTTACATTCTCATTCTCAAAATTCAACACCATTCTATCATATGATGCCAAATTCAACCTTCCCAGCTTGAATCTCGTTAATCAGATCCCAGCCAACTATAATTCAATAAATACCTTTGTTGACATTATCAGGCTGGGAAAAGAGAGAACCATGAGAAGTTTTTGCCATTATTATCAGAATTTAAGGGTATTAGTTTCAAACTACAAAAAAAAATGGAAAAAGAAGGTCAAGATTTCCATAGTAAATCACTTTAATAAAAATAAAAAGGTTGACATACCAGCAATTCTGTCTGGAATGTATCTAAGTGCAGCCCAAGAATGCATGCTTCCGCTTGAGTAACTCAGCACCCAAAACTTTCCATTAACACCAACAGCATCAGCAAGGTAGAGCATATCCATTGCCGAGGAGTTAAGATTTCTGATGATATGAGGATCGCTCTCTCCAAAACCAGGAAGGTCATATGTGACCAAGCGAACACCAAACTCGTGAAGCAGTGATGTTTTGACTCCAGGTATACCTTTTAATGGACAATCACTAAAACATTAAAAAAAGAAGCATCAAAATTGATAAGCCAACTGGCAGAGCCCCATAAATCCCAGCTCCTCGTACATACCTGCGAGTCGAGAGGAAAGAAAAGAATGCGGAGCAATCACAGAAAATCTAGCTCTGTCGGCCGGAACACCTTGCTCGAGATAAGCCAAGTGTCGACCATCAGGAAGCAGTATGCGATCAGCACTAGGCGGATGTACACGCGTTTTCTTAACCAACGGAACCAAGCTATCATCTGTGCTATTTATACTTATTGCTGAGAAAACACAACGAAGGATACGGTCAGTCGAATCACAAAAGCCAAACAACATAGAACTGAATTAAAAAAAATCACCCACATTTCGAAATTCACATTAATATCAATCAGATTATGTAATTTCTCAATAAAAATACATACAGATCTTGAGTACAAATTTGACAGAAATATATTATCGTTACCTGCAAGAGCGAGAACAAATACGGAGAAAATGACAGACCAAGCTAGAACAGGGTCCCGATCCTCAGGCAAAAACTCGTTCAAAAACTTTAATCTGGCCGACGCTTTAGCCATTGGCTTTCCAAATTTTTGCACAATAAACGAATCTTCGGTCACCAAATTACTTTGCGTCACTATATCTTTACATCCTTTCCCTAAATCCACCGCCATCTCTCCCCACGACTTCAAAAACCCCGTCACTTGCTCCTTCAAACTCTCCCTTTCCCTCTTCATTTCCGTCTCCGATTCCACTAATCCTGTTGCAGCGAATATCGGCGGCGGTGGCGGCGCTGCCGTCATATCAATTGAGTCTCCGTTATATCGGATTCCACTGTCCTCCACTAAACTCGCTAGCTCTTCTATCCACGTGTTCACCCCTTCATCTCCTCTCATCTCCTCCATTTTCACTGTAAGAAAAAAACTGTTGTAAAACTCTCTCTCTAAAACGACAGAGAGTTTGCTTTCTAAGCGTGAGTTTCAAGCCTTCATTATTATTATTTTTATTATTTGGAAATCCAAGCAAACTAACCGACCATTATTGATAAAGAATAAAATCTTCTTCTAAGAATTGAAAAGAAGGGTGAAAAAAAGTAAAAAAAGAAAGCAGAGACAGTCAGTGAGTCTCTCTCTCTGGTATTGCAATCAACTCTCTTTCGACACGTAGCATATGACACACAGTCTGCTGGCTCTTCTGATTTTCATCTCATCTCATTGCTTTATTTAATTTAATTAAATTTAATTTAATTATCAACGCTTCTTTTTTTCACTATTTTTCTATGAATTGACTCCTTAACCTATCATCTTGCTCTCTTCCACGATTCCCTCTTTTTTCTCTCCCCCTCTCGAGATGTTTCTTCTGCTATGGACCTTTAGCGTTTGGAGAGAGACCTGATGGTGCTTTTGGACCGTTGGATATGGTAGAAGGTGACAATCTTGCCACGTGACCAACTGCCAATACACGCACGCCGTGCTTTTAACGCCTTGGTAAAACCGGTTGTGCCGGTGCATGTGCACTGGAATGTTTTTATGTCATTGTTTTTTCTTAAGGAGGTTTTGATGCAGTCATGTTCGTCAGTCCGTCTTCCTTAAATCGTGACCGTTGGTTGTGATTGTAGAGTTGGCATTTTTTTAACATCGTAGGGTGGTGAGTAGGTGAGAGGGTAGTTGAAGAAAAGACGCCACCTTGGTAAGAAAAAAAAACTGTGTGCAGAGAGAACATGGAAAGTGGAGGTCATGATGTGATGTGGAGCGTCAAGGAGGGGGTAGGGCTGGTGGCGGCTAAAAGAATTCAGTTAAGTCACTTTTTAACAGATTATATTGTAAAATGTTTTTTATTTTAAAATAATATTTTTATTATTATTATTTAAGATTTATTTTTATATTTTTTATATCATTATATTAAAATTATTTTACAAAATCAAATAAAAAAAACAAAATAGTAGTTTAATCTCGATGTAAAACAGGCCATGAAATAGATCGCGTGGCTTAATTCTCTCACGGTCCAGGATCAGGACCAGCCACAAATTTCTCTATGCCTTGATGGAGGTGGCTTGGTTGATGTGTGTTATTTTCTTTTTTTAAATATAAATTAATTTAAAATTAAAAATATATATATTTTAAACTAATTTATATATGTAGATTATTTTAATGTGCTGAAATTAAAAATATTTTTAAAAAGATAAAAATATGTATTATTTTAATATATTTCTAAATAAAAAAAATTAAAAATAACTTCTCGATGATTAAAAGAAAGTTTCATCACTATGAGCAAAATTAGCAATAGTAACTCCCTAGCCAATAAACCACGCTGTGCGATGGATGGGATTCCAGATTATTTTTTAAGGTAAGAGAACAATGATGTGGCATTATAAACACAATTCCCTTCATAAAAAATAATAATTGAAAGTTAGAAAGTTGATGAATGATTTTAATAAATACACGATTTGATCCTGGAAGCGAGGAGTTTTTAATTTATTTTTATTTAATTATATGAAAATAAAAATATATGTTCATCACAAATATAATAATTTAATTTTTGTAGAAAAATATAATTGTCGATTTAATTATTTTATTTTTCTAATGTGTGTATCTATGTTGTTTATTGTGTAGAAAACTATAAACAATTAAAATTAATATCGGAAAAGTTTCTAATGATTTATAATAAGTTTTAAAAAGGTATCTCCTTAATCAACTCTTATCTCCCTGGGCTATTACACAAATGTCTTAAAAAGACAAAAATAATTTAGTGTTTTCTTTAACAGCTGTACTAAGGGTTTTATTACAATTTAGTCCTGAATGTTATGTAAACCCTCTGGGCATAGGTCTGATTTTATACCTATCAGTTGTATCATCAGATTGTCTTCACTTTAAAAACCCACTTACTGCTGACAAGATTTATATCTGGTTTCTCATGCACGAGATTCTATGTGTTGTTGGCATGCACGGCATCCATTTTAGCCTATACTTTAATTTCCCATACTTTATTACGAGCAGATCAAATATTTTTTATAATTATTAGAATTAAAATAATTAATAGATTTTGCTAATTCAAAATAAAATATAAAATCTATATATACAAGATTTGATATAATAAAACACATCAACACATTTTATTATAACAACAACAACAACATCGAAGGCATAACAACTAAAAATATTATTACTATTATTGATAAAAATAATAAAAATTATTAAATTATTTCGAGGAGAAAAAAAATATTAATAAAAGAGGAAGAAAAAAAAAACTAAAATTATTATTATTATTGCGTGAATAATGGGAAAATAAATTCAATAAAAGAATAAAAAACCCAAAAACTTTAACAAAAGAGCAAACAAAATAAAAATTAATAAAAATTAAAATTATTAGCTAAAAAAATCATTTGACGTGAAAATAAAATAAAACTAATAAAAAAACCAAAAGAAAAAACAAAGGACAACAAATAAGAAATATCAATTTTCAAATGATTATAAACACAAACTAAAATTTAAGAACAATTTTTTTGAAAAAAATATTATCTCAATAAAAGAGAAAATAATAAAAATTAAAAACTAAAACTAAAGGCACATATATAATAAACATAAACAAAAATAGTAATTATAAAAAATTATAGGAATTAAAATAAAAAATCAAAAGTATAAGGGCCGAAAACAAAACCAAATATATTATCAATTTCAATCAAATGAAAAAAATTTAAAAATCAAATAGAGTATAACATCTATACATGCAAGGTTTAATATAATGAAACACATTAACACACCCTATTATAACAACAGGAATATCGAAGCTTTAACATCTAAAAATATTATTACTATTTCTTCTAAAACAATAAAAATTATTAAATTGCACCGACAAAAAAAATCAAAAATATTAAAAAAAGAGGAAGCAAGAAAAAAAACTAAAATTATTATTCTTATTGCGTTAATAATGGGGAAAAATTCAATCAAATAAAAGAAAAGGGTTAATAAAAAACAATCAAAAGAAAGAAAAATGAAAAAAAATACACAAGTGAAAAAAATAAAATTATAAGCAAAAAAGAATAATGCATAGTTAGCGCGCTAGGCAGGAGTCGAACCCCTGCCCTCCTTAGAAACAGGCGTGCCTGATTTCCATTGAGGTACAGGCTTTTCGTTGTATCTGACCATGCAAGAATAGTTAAATATAAAAAAAAATGCGAACCCAACCGAAAACTGAGCAACACTATTGTAATCCACAGTGATTTGTCTCACATGCTACAGTAACCAAACCCTGATCTCTTTTAGTATATACTATAATTTCCTATTTTTAGTGAGGAAGTCAGAGGGTTTGATGATGGGAAGTGGGCTCTGAAGGCTAAGCTTCACGATCAGCAAGACTTTTGGTTTAAAATTGCTTGTTTTAATGTGTGTGATCATTGGATGAGCAGGTTATGGAATAATGGGAAGAGATGGCTCAACTGGTGAAGAATGTATAGCTGGAGGTAGAGTTGATGGTTGACGTGCTGAAAAATAGAGGAGTGAAATAGGTGGACTAGTGGTACGAGCTGGGATTACTCCCCTGTGATTAAGAGGTTTACTTCCCTGTGATCTAAGTTTCGAGCTCTGCTGTTGCTAATATGATGATCATTATAGGTTTACATAATATTCATTTCAGGGCTCATAAGATTAATCGAGGTACACACAAGTTGGTCTGGATATTCACATTAATAAAAAAAATTGATGAGTGTCATTTGGGGTATAGGCACATTCTCTTCGGCAGACACTCAAGGAGATCGAGGGATAGTAAGTGATTGACACAGAGCATTATTCCAATGAAATTTAAAGAGTGTTTGTCGCTGAAAAAGACGAACTACTGGATGAAGTTAAGATTATAGCTAGCATGATTGAAAGGAAAATATAGCTCATTAAACTTGACATGTTTGCTAACATAGAGATGACCTAATAGTGGTTCAAGGCAGCAATACCCTTTGTGTTTGATATTTCTATTCCAATTTTTATTGCAATATCCACAGAATTCTGCTTCCATGAAATATATGGAATATGGCAGCTACGTTCAATAGCAACATATATCTTCATTAAATGTATATACTTTTATTTCCTATTTAAGTATATGTTTCTTATTCGAGGGTTTATAATTTTGTAAAAAAGATTATATTCTTATATATATATATATATATATATATATATATATATATATATTAAGAAATAAGCTAAATTAGATTGTTAATAAACTGTAGTGAAAATGCAATAGCCATAGATATAAATTATTGTGGATTGTAATAATATAATTACTATTTTTACCCCTTAGTGCAACTCAAATTTTAGTCTTGAACCCAGGGGTATTTTTGATTTTCTACATTTCTATGCACAATAAAATAGTCATAATACCCCAAATAAGATAAAAACCAAGAGTTGCATGCACGGGTGTTACTGGAATTTCATATTGTTTAAAAATTATATAAATACATATATGTCCTCATAAAGATAAAATCCAAGAGTTGGCTTACGGGTGTTTAGGTAAATCTTTTTTTTCCCTGCAGACACTGTTGTCGCGTCGGATTGATACGTCAATGATTTTCGGTCTCACGCTCCTTTTAGGCGGCACATGTGGCGTCGTGCGATGGTAAAAAATATCATCACTGGATGCGCCACCATGTAAAATTAAAATTAAGGAAACAACAACAAAAACACCTAAAAATATACATTCACGTAACAATATACCTAAAAGTGTTATTATTTTATGTTTTTTCTGTTTTTCCTCCTCATCTAGAGTTAAGTTCAAGTCTTTACAGAGAAACATTTGAGTCAAATTATTTTGGTTTGTTAACCTTATTTATAAATGCATCTAAACAAAATGATGTTGTTGGAATATTAGGAGGCTTATTTGCATGCATCGTATTTATACTATGTGAGCAAAAAAGTCTAACAAAGTTTAATAATGTTTTTTAAGTGCTTCAAGCCTTTAACAGGTGATTTACTTTGTTAGAACTTATATTTTTAATATATTGCATGTTTAGTGTCAGGATTGTGTTTTGATCTCTTATGCAAGTTTGGATATATGTTTAGTATTCATACTAATATCTTTATATAATATCTTGTTTGCAAGTTTGTCTTGATATATATTATTTTCTTTAGATGATTTAATTATTATAAACTAAACTATTTATGCTCACTAATCTAATTTTGCATAATAGCACAATCTTTCTCTTATCCTCAATTGGAAGTTCTTTTATTTATCCTTGTTTTTATCTCTATTTGATCTCCATCATTTAAAGTTAGAGGAAGGTGAAGGAAATTTTTAGAGGGTGAAAGGACTTTGTTCATCTTATCATCCACAATTTATATACTTTAATTTATAAATTTTAGGGCTTAAAATTCTTTTGATCTCTAAGATGATCCAATTAAACACATATTTTTACAAATACAAAACACACACACACACACACATATTTGTATGTATGTATTAAGGTATCTAACATGTGAAATGTTTAATGAGGTAGGATACCTTTTATTGTGTGTATTCTCACTTTTAAAGGTTAAAATATAATAAGATTATAGTAAGGAAGGATTTAATGGAAGGACTTAAGTTTCTCAAATCTTTCTACATATTCATTCATACCTTTAAGTGTCTGTTGAGAGTATGGTTGCGGTTGAAAGTGTTTTTTCAATCAGAAATTCATGAAAATAATATTATTTTATTTTTTAAAAATTATTTTTGATATCAGCACATCAAAATGATATAAAAATATCATTTTTTTTTAATTTAAAATATATTTTTTTCAAAAACACTTTTGAAACATAGTGCCAAACACCCTCCTAACTTGCACAAATTTGTTGAGTTTCTCTACAATATTTTTTCTATTGTCAAATCTTATGCAAATAAACCTTATAAATCCTTCTCAACTAGCCACATATTCTACCACATATCATTGCCTTGCTCTCCAAGTAAAATAATGTTATCTCAACCCATTATTTTACTACAATAAAGTTTGTTTTAAATAATTTATTGTAATTTCTTATCTAATCCCTCATTTTTTTCCCTAATTGTTTTTAGCAAATCCACCTTAGACAATGCTATATTATACCTAACCATTTGAATTTCATGATTTCTCATAGCCTCTCCTCACTAATTCATTAGGTTATTGGAAGTTGATACACCAAATATCAAGTTGGTCCTCCCTTTTCTATATATTTCTATACCTCTTGTTAATGTGTCAAGTGTAACCATAATATTGTAATATGAATTATTCATTCGTCATGGATAAATATTATATTTTCCACCTTTCTTTCTTTCATGTTCCTCCAAAGCCTTAATCTTGCTATTCTCTATCATTGCTATTGTTTATTGATTTAGAACTTCAATCGACCATGAATCATAGACTCAAATATCATTTTTTAAGGCTTTTCCTGAATAAACAATTAATGTTGAAGATATTTAAGAAAGAATAGAAAGAAATTGAGAATAAAATATATTGATTTGCAAAACTTGTATTCTTTTATTGCTTGATGAACAAGGTTTATTTTCTTACAAAGGTTTCTATACAATGATTCCCGATTCACTTACCTATTTCTTTCTAACAAAGGAAAAATTATCTTTATATATATTTCTTAAGAAAAAAAAATGTTTTGATGATTATTTGTTTAAGTATCAATACGCGTATTATTTATGATGACAAGAAGTTTGAGATCTATCTTATAAGTCTCTGATTCGAGTTAGACGTGCTCATCTTGTAAGAATCTTAGATAAATAGAATTTTACTTGTTTAACTCAAACCCGTAAAGAATTGAAGTTTTCTAGAAATTCCAAAAAAAAATATTTGTTTGAGATCACGTGAAAGGATTATATTTCTCATGGCCAACCTCAAATTCTATAATTTTATGGGTTCCTCTGATCTTGTCTGGTCTCATAATAACTCCAAGATAGTTTTCTTTCTTTTATCTTTTATCGCAGCGGATGGCATCCCAATGCCATGCTCTATGGATATGATTTCGTTTGCTCAGCTGCAAGCAAAACAAGTCTTCGAAAATCGGCGCGTGATAGTGATGGAGAGCTTAAAAAATAATAACGTCTCTTTTTTTTTTTTTAATTTAAAATTAATTAAATCAGCATATATTTGTACAGTAAGCTTTTGCTTTATTACTCGCTCTTCCCTTCCCACTGACAAAATATAACAAAGACGGGCAAATAGAACACTCAGAGAGCGAGTCTCGAGAACTGAGCGCATAAGCAGCTACCTGCTCCCTCTCTCTCTGTCCACCAATTCAAAACTCGAATCTTGTTTGGTTTAGCTAAACTAGGGTTTTGTTCTCTCTTCTTTATATTAAAAAAAGGCTCCTTCGAAGCAGAAGACATTTTCTGGTAAGCCCCAAATGCGAACCTGTTATGTTTTTGTTTTGTTACACATTCTTCTGTTTTGGTTTTTCGCTTTTCTGATGTTGGTTTTCTAAGCTTTTTATGTTGAGATTTTTCTTTGGTGGGTTTGAAAGAAATTTTTTGTTTTTAGTTGTTTTTTTTTGTGTGTGTTTCTACTCTCTTTTTTTAGTTTCGTTTTTCTTTCAGGGAAGCTTGTTTTAAATCAATGCTGTGTAGATCTAAGCGTTTAAAACTCTAAAGAGGGAGAGATTTTCAAGGTGCAGAGTGTTTCATATGTTGGGTGCTAATTTGTTTTCAGTTTCGTTACTAATATGTTGTTGTTATTAGAGTCTACAAGGTAGTCTCTCACTTTTCAAAATTATAATCTCTTCAAGGGTCTTCTGAAAATCTTACAGAATATAGAAGTCTAGGAATGTTTCCCTTTCAAATTTCCCTCTGGCTGCCTAATTTCTGGGTAATGCCAAGTTTATTTTCCATTATTGTTACACTTGATTTGCAAGTTTTGATGTTTCTACCGTGTTCTTCTTTTCCTCTTGTGCTTGTAGCTGTCATGGAGTGTGGTTTTTTTTCACACCACTTACAGAAGTAGACAGGCAAAACTATTTCAATTAAGAATGGAAATAATTTTTATATTATAAACAAAGTGACGCAACATTTTCCAAATGAACAGAGCATTTTTGTTATGCTGATCATCATTTATCTGGTTCTGGCCCATTGTTCTTTTTACAACCGTGTTTGGAGCACAATATAAGTACTTGAGTAAAAAGAACGAGAAAAGAAAGGAAAGAGAAAAGAAAGTTGCAAAGTTGCATTATGTAATGATATGTGATGAGGTCTTCTGATTACACCCTTTTCTTTAATTTCGTCTGGTGGTTTTGGTTGGTGGTAGTGGGGGTAGTTTCTGAGGAGTTTGTTTGAAGGCATTGCATTTTTTGCTTGCTTGTTAGGTTTGTGCATACTGATTTGCGGTGGCTGTCATCATTTTCAGCACCACACTATTCTTTCTTTTACATACATACATACATATATATATACATACATACATACATATATATATATATATATATATATATATATATATACATATTAGAATTTCGTTTTGAATTTCTTTCTCAGCCCAAGATTTCCTCCGAAGAACTGCAGGTGGTGTGGGCCAGGTGGGGTTTCAAGAAGAGGACTTCTAGTGAAGAAGATAGAAGGCATAATGCAGACACCGAAAGGAAAGTAAGATAGTCATTTCCTTTGTAGTATTACAATGTTCTTACCCCCACTTGGTGTTTGTATTTTTTTCATGTGATCTGTTTTCTTATTATGTCATTAACTGAATGGGACCTCAATATTATGTTCTTGACTCACCCGTTCCTGCTCTGTTTTTCTGATCTACATTCAGAAAAATGCTTTCATTTAAGTCCGTTTAATTCCAACTCTAAGTGTAAGTGAACTTGTATCAATGATTTAGAGAATCATTTGGTAACTAAACGTGGATCCCACAGATAATTTAATTGAATGGACTTATTACTGGAAGGTTTTTTGTACAAGGAACAGGACGAGTTTGAGTATCACACCAGGACAGGAAAATAAAGTTGTAACACGTTACCAATTGAATCCAAGTTTTGAAAAGAAAAAAACTATTTTCCTATCCCAGCAGTCAGTAAAGCATATCAACTAGTATCTCAGAAGTAATTAGTGACAGTAAATCAGATGAGGCATCAAGATCTAAGTGGTGGGTGAATGTTGAAACTCAGTATGGTTAATCCATTCAAAAAGTGGCAGGTATTGAATTGTATCACCGTACAACACACTAGTACACTAGGAATTCTTGCATGGCCAATCTATTCAAGATGTAGTAAATTGATCATCTAGCAACTAACTGATATAGCCTGATTAGTCCTGGCATTTACACTTTTGAAACATCTTTGTTTAAGTTTTACATTGTTGCAATTTAGTTTTTCCTTTTGTTTTATTTCATTCTTATTGTATTTTCTCAAGCTCTGGTTGTCATTCCTCTAACTTTGAGTGCAGAACCATCTCGTTGGAAGTGCCCCGGAAGAAATCTCCAGCAACACCTCGAACTCGCCAACTCAAGACACCTGGAGCAGAAACTGACTGTGTCTCGCCAATTCCTGCAAGTAGGACCCCAAAAGACAGAAGCCCTAAAGTCACTGAAAGGAGATCACCACGAAGTCCAGCAACTGAGGTAATCAGCTACAGCTAGTTAATGGTTATACAGAATTACCTGTGAGACTTCGTTTACAGTTGGCCATGTCACTGCTACAAATGCCTGTCCACATCATTTGAGCGTTCTTAGCCATATAATTTTTTCAACTGTCAAACTTCTCTGCTGATTTTGTTTCTTGAAAAAGAAACCTTTTGTATTAATAATATTTTCACAAATTACTGTTGTTTACTCACTTTGGTATCCTCTCTCTGTCTAGCGAGCACAGAAGAAGCGTCCAAGCAGAATATCTGAATTGGAATCACAGCTTGCACAACTCCAGGAGGATCTGAAGAAGTCAAAAGAGCAACTGAACTCTTCAGAGTCATGGAAGAGGCGGGCCCAGCAGGAAGCTGAAGATACCAAGAAGCAGCTTTTAACCATGTCAGCAAAACTCGAGGAATCACAACAACAACTGATGGAGCTTTCTAGTTCTGAAGATGTCCGTGTTCAAGAGCTCCGTAAAATCTCTCATGGTCGTGATAAAGTTTGGGAATCTGAACTGGAGGCTGTGCAGAAGCAGCACTCTATTGATTCTGCAGCCTTGGCTTCTGCCATGAATGAAACCCAGAGGCTCAAAACTCAGCTGGATATGGTAGTGGAATCTGAAGCTTCCCAAACAAAACATGTGGAGTCAGTGCATGCTGAATTACAGGGGTTGAGGCTGGAACTAACTGAAACTCTCTCCCTTGTTGAAAAAATGAAAATTGAGCTCAGTGATACCAGGGAATCTGAAGCTCAAGCCCTAGAACTTGCTAGTAAAACTCAAAAGCAATTGGAAGAAGCAAATGCAACTGCAGATATGCTGCAGGGTGATGACGTCAAAGCCATGGAGGTTTACAAATCCTTATCATTGGAGCTGGAACAATCAAGAGCTCAAGAAAAATCTTTAGAGGAACTTGTGAGTAAATTGCAAGCAGATCTGGCCAATATCAATGAGAAAATGGTCAAGAATCCTACAGGGGATGTTCAAGTTTCACATGAAAGTGTAGAAAATGAGGAAACAAAACAGCTCAACGCAGAGATGAACCTTTTGAATCTTGAAGTAGGTCAGTTGAGATCCTTACTAGAAGCAACCGAGGCTAGATACCAGGAGGAATATATTCAAAGCACATTGCAGATTAGAAGTGCTTATGAGCAAGTTGAACGTACAAAACTGGAATCAGGCCAAAAAGAGGCTAAATTGGAAACAGAATTGAAGAAAGCCAAAAATAATATTGAAGAGTTGAGGGCCAACCTGATGGATAAGGAAACTGAATTGCAGGGCATTTCTGAGGAGAATGAGGAACTGACCTTGAAGGTTGAGAAAAATAAGCCAAGTGAGAGAGAATCGGAACTTGCGATGGGGCTGAAGAAGTTAGAGCATGATCTGGCAGAGTTGAAGGCAAGTTTGGCGGATAAGGAAGCTCAGGTGCAGAGAGTAGCTAAGGAAAATGAAACACTCAGGACAGAAATAAAGAAAGGGGAAATAGAGCAAAGCAAAGTTAATGATGAAGCTGTTACAATGGCAGAAACTGCAAGGGCTTCAGAACATGAAGCTCTAATGAAACTTGGTTATATGACAGAGGAAGCAGATAAAAGTAGCAGAAGAGCAGCACGGGTGGCTGAGCAACTGGATGCAGCCCAGGCAGCAAACACTGAAATGGAGGCTGAATTGAGGAGATTAAAGGTGCAGGCAGACCAGTGGAGGAAGGCCGCCGAGGCAGCTGCTGCTATTCTTTCAACTGGGAACAATGGTAAATTTGTGGAGAGAACAGGTTCACTTGACAGCAACTATAATCGCTCTGCGGGAAATATGGCTTCACCTTGCTCTGAAGATATGGATGACTCGCCAAGGAAGAAAAACGGGAACGTGTTGAAGAAAATCGGGGTCTTATGGAAGAAGGGTCAGAAGTAGCCAAGCTTTAGTGGCAGGTTACAACGCATTTTATGATTGTTTTATTGGTTTGAATGCTTTATCCCATCTTGTAATGTTCTTGTTCATATAAATTGCAGCAGGTGCCTGGTTGGTAGCTGCCAAGTTTAGCATGATGGATAAATTTGTTTCAAATACTAGGCTCTTTTGAAGACTGCTGTATAGTTTCTTGGAAACTGGTGAGTTTCAGGGGTTTCCATTTTGTTTCATCTGATGGTTGCAGAGGCTTTTGATTTTCTATTAGATATCATCTAGTTCACTGCACGAGGCAACTGGTCTGTGCTAGTACGGCATCAGCATGAATTATGTATTGATTTGGAATCAGAAAAAAAGGGACACTTGTATTGTATTATCGGAGATATTCCAAGTTTACTTTGGCTAATGAATTCATGTTTCTTGTACAAGACCAAGCTAGCTGGTTCCTCATCTTTTTTTTCTTCATTTCTTCCTCTCGCTTGCCTTAATTAATGCATCTGCTCAAATATTCCTTCACCTGTTTCCATCCGAATCGAGAGAGTATCTCCAACACAGGAAAGTTTACAAACGGTTTGACTGATGCAATTATTGGTTGCGAAGTTTTGCCAAAAGAAATCGACAATCATGCACTTGTGAGAAACCCCAGAATATTTTCCCAGACAGTATCATTAGTCATGCAATCATTCTCGTCAACAATGCCGACATTGTTTAGCTATCCCGCATCCCAGCTTTTTCCGTTGTCTAGCGAGCGTTCAACGGGAGGTAATCATGTTCTGGAACAATTCATCACATGGAAGTGGACTGGGAAATCAAGCATGCTAACGGATTAACTAGGCCAAGACACATGATTTTGTTTTACAGGTGTTTGATGCCGTGTTTCAAAAATATTTTTGAAAAAAATCTATTTAAAATAGTTCTATTTAATATTTATTTATTATTAGCTAAATGGAGGTAGACACGCTGCCACCCACTGGAAAACAATGACTGGACTGAACTCCAGATTTTAGACCTAACATTAGATACAGCTACATCGGTGTTAGGAGCTGCATTATATAGTATATATACTGATTTAAATTTCTTTTAATATATTAAAAATGATAGATGAAAGTGTTTTTTAAAATATAAAAAAAACCCATGTAACTTGATTGGATCCAATAAATTATGATAATCTAATAATTTGATTTATAAAATAGGAAATGACAGCAAAGCAATCAAGTGGTAAAAAAATATTTAGCAATAATTAACTATAAAAAATAAATTGTTAAAATCAAACTCAAAATGAAAAAAAAAGGAGTCCGTTAAAAACTAACTGTCACGTGACACCCTCACCACACATAAAAAAAAGTCACATGAACAATTAAAGTAACGACCCGTAATGAAATGGAATACTCCTCTCCCTCTTTTTTTTTTTTTTTTTTTATATATATATATATATTTATTTATTTTCTGGTAAGAACTAATTAACCTTTACAGGCTTCTCTGTAAGCCTATAAAGTGAAAGCCCAAACATAAGTCCAACAAGCTGTTTGCCGAACCAGCCCACTCATACGTATTTATATAAGACAACATCCACTACCTTTGTAGGGTTCGGGTTTTTATTTGGCAGCAGCTGCTTAATCTCAACAGCTTCAAAACCCTTTTCGTTGTCGAACTTATCTCAGTAACCATGGGGTACGCTTCAATTCTTCCTCGAATACTATATTCTAGAATTTGTGACGTTTAGGGTTCCTTCTATTCGTTCTGATTCTTTTTCTAGCATCTTAATGTTTTCTTATCTAAGTTGAAGATGAGAAAACACGAAAAAATCTTTTTAAGTTTTAAACATTAAGCCCTGTTATAGGGCTTATGAAAATCTGACCTTCTTTTTTGTAGATTTATGTTCTATTACCTTAGTCCTAGTCATGGTGGATGCCATTTTTTTTTATGAGAATTAAATTTGGTATCTGTGAGATTGGATTTCAAAATAGGGAGACCGAGCTCTAATAATGTCTATTCATTGATTAATCAGATATTTTGATTATTAGGCTCTTCAAGGTCTTGTCATTTGAAACCGGTTTAGTTAATTTTCAAACTTTTTTCTACCGACCGGAAAATGTTTTGTTTTGGTGGGTTTGCAGTGGTCTTTTCTGGTAGATGTCCCCTTCCACAAGGGCAATACATTTTTTTTAAATTTATTTTCTGAAATGGGATGGGATATTATTTATCTTGCTATATGAAATTTAATGGCTAGAAGCTCTAGAAGTAGTAATGTTTGTAATGTGCATTGTTCATGACTTGATAGTTATTTAGGACACTGTATTGGGTTTTCTCAATTTAAATTTGGAAAGGTTATTTTTCTGAATTATTTGAGTGATGTCAATGCAGTAAGACACGAGGTATGGGAGCTGGTCGCAAGCTCAAGTCCCACCGCAGAAGGCAGAGGTGGGCTGACAAGTCTTACAAGAAGTCCAACCTTGGCAATGAATGGAAGAAACCATTTGCTGGTTCATCTCATGCCAAAGGCATTGTTCTTGAGAAAATGTAAGGCTGCCTTGTGGTTTTTTAAAATTGCCTTGTTAAACTTTAAAGCTTTAAATGCTTATTTGTACTATTTGGCCGTGCTATTTTTACAGAGGTATTGAGGCAAAGCAGCCTAACTCTGCTATCAGAAAGTGTGCTAGGGTTCAACTGATCAAAAATGGAAAGAAGATTGCTGCTTTTGTTCCCAATGACGGTTGCTTAAACTATATTGAAGAAAATGTGAGTAATCTTTGTGTGAAAGTGATTCGTTTGAGTACTCTAATTGATTTGGACTGTGTTTGCTGATAACCTGGAGTGTTATTTGGTGTTGCAGGATGAGGTGCTAATTGCTGGATTTGGACGTAAAGGTCATGCCGTCGGAGATATTCCTGGTGTCAGATTCAAGGTTGTGAAGGTCTCTGGTGTGTCCCTTCTGGCACTTTTCAAGGAGAAGAAGGAGAAGCCAAGGTCTTAAACTGTAATGGAGATTTTGCCATTTTCTATAGTTCATCGTTAGTTTTATTTACAGAATGGGGAATTGTCCTTACTGTTTCCGCTGTGAACAATTTTTAATCTGCCTTTCAGTTACTGTTGAATTTCTGGTTTCAATTTTCAGTCGAAGAATATTTTACTGCCACTGAGAATGGTCTCTGCAGATGCTCTTTATTTATCAGAACCCCATGGCAGCTCTTTGGCGCTCTTTGTTTTTCTTCATGATTTTTAAAATTTTTCTTGCTTGAAAATAATTTATTTTTAATGTTTTTAGTTTGTTTTAATGTATTAATATCAAAAATAATTTTTTAAATAAAAAATATTGTTTTTATATATTTCTAAATAAAACCAATTACCACTGCATTTCAATCCAATAGTGCTACCATTGCCGATTGTGCTCGATTGGATTGGGCGATAGTAATTATCATTATCAGCTATTATATTACCATAGTTATGATTAAGAACAATAAAAACACCTTCACAAAGTCTGGTCTCTTGTTTTTTTAATTATTATCAATTTTAATTGTAATTGATACCCTTTTATTATTTATTTTTTTAAATAGTAATTAATCGTGTTGTTTCTATAAATTTATAATATGTCAAAGAGATTATTGTGTACTGAACTAACTAGCCTAAAAACACAATAAAAGAAGTGTTTAAAAGTATAGTGGCTAATATTTTTCATCGGGAATATATTAAAATAATAGTTTTTTATTTGAATAAAAAAACAATTTTATTAAAAAGAAAAAGGTTGAATATTACCCGTGGATGCTCCAGAAGGCAATTTCTGTTTTCACTTTCCAGGCAATTTCTTCCGGTGTTGAAGAACCATAAAAAATGGCTGTAAATAGATCGGATATTCATAGATGCAATTGACCATTACGTGAACTCATAGAAAACATCATCCTGCATTAATTTTCACTTTTCTCGTCCTGGAGCCATGCGTTTAATATACAAGAGTCACTAGAAGAAATATAGCTACATGCATTGACCATTAACATGTACGGCCAAAGGTTGCTGCAAAGATTTTAAACAATAACTTGGGAAAAAAAAGAAAAAACAAATGAATAATCGATCACATGGGCATATGGGGCATAAAATGCACAATCGAACATCAAGTTCTTCGTCCTCCCGTTATCAATTGTTTGAACCTGTAAGTCTGAATTGCACTCACCTGTACAATTTACATCCAGCAGTAAATTCTAGCAAGATGGTAGGTTAAGAATTGTCTCCAAGTAAACACCCACCTGCGATTAATTACGAGACAAGATCAATCTGGCATGATCTAAGATTTAATACTTTCATCAAGTTGCAAGAGTATGACACAGTACAGTGGTGACATATTTGATGCACGTTTCATGTAATACCTTCGAGAAATTTACTGCTAGGATGTTTCACCATCTTTAGATTTTCCATGAGTGGTTGCTGGACTTAGCAAGGTGGCTGCTTCTGCCATAGCTGGAGTGGGAGAGCATGCGGGCTTCAACAAGTCTTTGAATTCTTCTTGAATACAAGAATTATCTCTGCTGACATCATCTTTAGAAAGGGAAAGAGAATCACCCGCAACTTCTTTGTGCACCTTAAGATGAATATCCAAGGCTCCAATTTTTTTGATCAAACCATCAATCGGGTCTTCAACAGAAGCCTCGTCAATTCCTGCCTCTGCCTTCTCTGCTTCCACCATTGTTGATGATATAGCAGGAGTGGGAGAGCATGTAGGCTTTGACAACTCTTTGAACTGCTCCCGAACATGAGAATCAACTCTGCTGACATCATCTTGAGAAAGTGTAAGAAAATCACCATGTTTGGTCGAACCATCAACTTCGTCTTCAGCAGAAGCTTTATGAATTCCTGCCTCTGCTTTATCCGCTTCCACCATTGATGATGCCATAGCAGGAACTGGAGAGCAAGTAGGCTTTGGCAATTCTTTGAATTCATCCCGAATACCAGAATCAACACTGCTGACATCATCTTGAGAAAGGGAAAGAGAATCACCAACAGCTTCTTTGTGCATCTCAAGATGAAAATATACAGCTCCAATTTGTTTGGTCAAACCATCAGCTTGGTCTTCAAAAGAAGCTTTCTCAATTCCTGCCTCTGCCTTCTCTGCTTCCATGACTGTTGATGCCATAGCAGGATTTGGGGAGCAAGTAGGCTTTGACAACTGTTTGAATTCCTCCTGAATACCAGAAGCATCTCTACCTACATCGTCATGAGAAAGGGAAAGAGAATCACCTCTGGCTTCTTTGCGCATCTCCATATAAAAATCTACAGCTCCAATTTGTTCGGTCAAACCATCAACTTGATCTTCAGTAGAAGCTTTTTTCTTCTCATTAGTGCCGTGAAGAGAAGGCAAACTATTCTTGATATAATTTTGGCTACATACCGCATCTTCACCTACTTTCTCTAATGAGGTCATACTTTCATCCTTGGGAATAGAACTCAAGCCGGTAGTCTTATCAGGCAATCCGTTGCGGTGAGTGATCTTAGTATCTTCTCCAGGAGCATCACTCCTCTCTGTCTCGTTTTTAACCTTCAAAGAACAGGCACTCTCATTGCCTCCAGTAAAACCACTCTCTGAATCCTTCAGTGATGTGCCACATTCTTCTGATCCGATTTTCTCTGCCTTCAAATTACTTTTTCTTTCACCTTGAAAAGAAACTCTGTTGTGAACTTTCAGAAATTTGCTAGCACCGTGTTTCTCATTTTTCAAAGCACTGGAGGCCCTTGGTGCTGCATTTGAGGATTCCTGCAGAGGTGAGGGAGATTTAGACTTCATGCCCAAGGCAGCTGCCTGATCACTAATTTTGGTACCCCGAAACGCTGTTCTAGCTGGCTGAAGCTTTCCAAGCTTTGCATTGTTTGACCCTCCACTTGGATTCACACTTCCTGCCCTAAATCCAGGCAAGCCACTGGGCAGAGCTGTATGAGATTGCTTGCTTTTATTTGGAGTGCGTGCAGCTGGTTTCCCCTGCAAAATTGACAAATCACATGTGAGTATAACAATTCCCTGAAAAAAATGCAAATTGGAAGAGCAAGGGAGGCATTTTGCTAGCTTAAATTTCAAGAAATTACATTTTGTAATGATGGTTTTCCTAGGCTTTATAAGTGGACTTTTTTTTGTCTCCTTTCCCTAGGAAAAAATCACTACCCAACTAGTCTAAAATGCTTATGAAAGGAAACTCAGAACTGACCCCATCAAAGAAACCAATTTTGGGTGATGGCAACCGAAGGCCCGAGGGTTTAGCCGAATCTGGATGGAGAACTGAACTTCTTCCTGTAGGAACTTTCTTTACACACTCACCCGGCAACCCCACTTGGGTACCATGCCCAACAGAGTTTTCATCATTGAAATGGTATTGAGAATCCAAAACTTGGGAGGCATCACTGTCCCCAAAAGCATCTTTACAAGAGCTAATGTCAAAGCTAGATCTTGAACTGTTAGACTTTTTATTATGGGTAGAAGTCGGTGATAACGATGCCGAAGACCATTCACTGATAGAGCTAGCAGGTGATATGCTGGAAGAGAGCTTGGTCATAGATTTCAAATAGGGTGAGAGATGAGAACTCGTTGACTGGTTTTTACTTCTTGACGGGAATTTCAATGTGGTTTTGACATTTGAACCAGAGGAAGAATGATTGGCAGTTCTGGAGTCACTTTCTCTTATCACAGAATTCATTGAATATTTACTGCTACAGTCTGAAGACAAGCTTCCAGAACTATCGATAGAGGAAGAAGCTGTTGACGCAGATTTCATTGCTGATGAAGATCGCAGTGAAGATTTAACAGGCAATGTCGGCCTAGGCATAGCATTTCTGGGACCACTCAAAGAAGGTACTTTTGCCCCTCTTCCTGCACAATTATGTTTACATCAGCAGTCCAGGTTTTCCGCATCAAAAGGAATAAATCATAAGGAATCAGGGATGGATTTACCAGTTATTTTTTTTGCATTTTCTGGATTATCCTTGTCCCTTTCCACTTTGACACGGTTGGCACCTAAGGAAGCTCTCTTAGTGGCTTGTGCTAAAATGGGAACGACTCTGCCAACTATCTTGGGCGGCCTACAAAGAGATTTTGACTCTCCATTTATAGGAACAGACTGTATTGACGGAATAACATTAATACCGGTTTGTCATTGTGTTTCAAGTTTTGAAAAAAAAAATATTTTTTTTTACTTTTATTTTAAATTAAATTTTTCTTAATGTTTTAAATCATTTTCATGTGCTAATGTCAAAAATATTTTTTTAAAAATAAAAAAAATATATTATTTGGATACATTTTTTAATGAAAAACATTTTCATAAAGAACATTACACTCAGAAACAGTTACTATAAACAAAATCAGGTACATTTCGTTGATATTTAAATGTTTTTTCCCCTCTTACATCAACAAATAGCATGCCAAATGTCTCTTCGGACATACAAAAAATAAAAAAGAATAGCATGCCAAATAACACATCGAAAACAATAGATCATTGACCGGGGCTAAGGTAAATTCTTAATTGATAAAAAAATAATAAAAAACACAAAATATAATACATATTAGATGATTTTTTTTAAATATGAATAAAATAACATTTTGAATGATATTTTTTAAAACAAATATTGAGATATAGATATATTAGATTGATCCCGTTAATTTGTTATATTTACCATCTAGATTATAAAACTATGACAGCTCTAAAGAAAACAAATCAAAATAAGTTATAAAAGATAATTTATAATCAAACCAATATCACATGATAAAATTAAAAAAATATTAGATTCAAAAAGTAAAAAAAAACATGAATTAACTTGTCAAACCCACAACCTGAGTCATGAAATCAAAATAACCTCATAGAAAATAAATTAAAAAAATATAAAGATCAATTTTCAATCAACCTAATGTTGAAAAATAAAATCAATTAAAAACAATCTAAATTAGCCTGATCTAACTTATTAAATTTACGACTTATATCATAAGATCATGATAACTCAATAATTTTTTTTAGAAAACTCTATTTCTAAATGATCTAATGTTAAAGATTGAAATTAAAAAAAGAAGAAAAGATCCTGGTAACTCCACAATAAACAAATTGAGAACAAAATATGAAATTCAATTCTTAAACAACCTAATATTAAAACAATAAAAATAGACAAAAAAATAAATCGAGTCAACCTGTCAAACTCACAATAAATATCATGATATCAAAATAACACTATAAAAAGCAAATAAAAAAAAATTACAAAGCTCAATTTCTAAAAAAATAATAAGTTAATAATTGTTAATTAATTAATATCTAGATCAAATAACCAATGTTTACTTCCAGTTAAATGCCAGTATAACTGACATTGATTCCTTTTGCACACAGAAGCATAATTAAGAAAACATATGCCAAATATCAAGTAAATGCATGCCATGAAGTTTGTGGACAAACATACCAGCTTTGCAGTCTTCTCTGTTCCTTGCATGACTGCATTTGGTTTGTTGGGAGCAGCTTTTGGCTTTACCTGAAATTTACAATAACCTCAAAATGTACAAAGTTCTTTACAATAAAGACAATTAAATGAATTACAGTTCTTGCTGTTGAAGTTAACCTTATTTCGAGAAGCAACATCCACTTTCTCCAAAGCTGGTACCTTATTTCGAGAAGCAACATCTACTTTTTCCGAAGCTGAAAGGAACAGTTATATTAGTTTCAAAATGAGCTAGCAAAAACATGCAATCATAAAGAGTTGATTGAAATCTTTGAGCCATAATTTACAAAGGTTACTGGGGAACATACTAGCCTAATCAGTCTGAACTTGGACATTGATTTGTCACAGCATATAAACAAAGGAAAATATTCTGCAACATCCAAACATGTGCACACATGCAAGAGGGAAGAGGATGGCATCTTAACATCCTACAAGGTATATCCACCACAACCGCACCTCTTTTCTGTAAGGGAAAGAGTCCAGCAACTATAACTAGAAGCATGAAATGCATGTTTACTTTTCACCTGGTCCCCTTGGCAAACCCGAGCGTTGTGCCCATCTTAGATAGAGATCAAGGTTACCTGGGGATTTTAAATTTTGTGACATTGAAAGAGGTTATTTTAGACTGTCAGAGTGAACCAGCTGAATGGTAGTAGCACACTGGATACGAGATAGAATTTGTCAGGACAGTTTAATAGTGTTGGAGGTAATAAATTGACAAGGGAACACAGTTAGCTATGTGGTTGTATTACTGATGGACTAAGTAATAGCTTACTAGAGTTAGACAAAACAATCAATTCTAATGGTGATAGAGGAGTCGCGGTTGCATGAGTTAGATATGAATTAGATGCGGTATTCTGATTGTCCTAGGCCAAGTGCAGTAATAAATGCAGGCTTACATCGGACAGTTTTGCTCTCTGTTTTTGGAGAACCCACTTTGCTACTTGAATTTTCTATATCAGGCCCTTTAGTGGATCGCTGAATTGAAGCTCTAATATCTTCAAACAAGTCAGCCTCCTCGAGATTCATCAATGTCAAATTATCACTCGCTAATGTAGATATAGAATCACTAGATGTATGAATATCCTCCTCAATTTCGGGTAACATATGTTTCTCACATCCAATCATGCTAGACAACTCCTCCGGTTCCAGAACACCTGCTTACACCAAAAAATTAGTTCCTTACAGAATGAATGAAAGAAAAATTTCAAATTTCATGAAATGAAACTAAACCTGCACTAGTGAAGAAAGCACTGTTCCAAGCTAAGCTTTTGCGCAAGTTATACTTTGTATTCTTTTTCACCCTTTCTGGTTCCATTGATTTGATAGGATCAGGTCCGAGTTCTCCCCCGTCAAAGACTGATTGTGTATTGTTGGCTTCCGCAAAACCCAACTTATTTTTGGCCTCTGCCTTGGTTTCTGCACATTTAGTGCTAACAGATTATTTGCGCCGTGGATGATCAAACATAAATTGAACTCTCCAACTAGTTTTTTGCTCTTAATCTGCAATTCTATCGGATGTTAATGGATTTAGACACAAATCTATCATCATTAATCACCCACAAATGCTCAATTTTCACTCTTTTTTGTTAGGGTTAAAGAAATTATAGAGTTTAAGCACGCAAAAAAAAAATGGTAATAATAATAATAATAATGATGATGATAAAACTAAAATTCGCAATATAAAAAAAAAAAAAACAAGATCAATTACCTCCACATCGCGACTAACATATTTAAATTGAAGCTCGTTTGCAGGACTAAAATCAGCTTGATCAAGGTAAAAAGAAAGAAATGAAATAATTAGATGATTGTTAAGAAGATGACCTGAAAATCGGACATGGTAGTCGTGGGAAGGAGAGTTATATAGGCAATCGTCTTCAAAAGAGACATCAATGAGGCTTAGCGTTTTTTCTTCGAAACTGAAATTTTGCTCTGATTCATTCATTGCGACGAGGTTCGAAGTAGGAAGAAAACGAAGAGGTTATTGAGAGATTTGAGAGGTAGAAAAGGAGGCCGTTGGAGAGAGGGGGGCGATTGATTTTTGAATTTTTGGAGCAGCAGCCGGTTATAAAAAATAAAATAATCAGGGCGTAGTATCATTAAGGGCCAAAAAAAAAAAAAATTGGGATTCAGCTTAGTATAATAAAAAAAAAATTGTTATTTAGGTTATCAATAAAGCCAATTTAATAAAAAACCATCTGTTTTTTTTAGTTTTTTTTATAAAAATATGTTTATTCATTGAAAATTAAGAGCAATTTTCTCATTAAAACTTAAAAACACATTAAGATTCAATTGTTTTTCCTATGAAATCAAAACCATAATTTATAATAATTATATTAATATTTTATATTTGAGGTAAGTAGAATATTAAAATTATTTCATTCAAATTAATATTATCCTAAAAAGATTATTAAAATATTTTTTATTATTGTAAGAAATTGCTTAGTTGTCCAGAGATAAATACTCTAGATTTCTGTTTTCTTATATACAATGTTGTAAAATCCGTTCCGGGTACCGTTCCGGTTTTTTGTTTGGAACGGAACGTTCCGGTTTCGGTACCGTTCCGGGTACCGGTTACTGTTCATATTTATTTAATTATATATATGAAAAAAATATAATATTAATTTAATAAGTATAATTTAAATTCAAGATAAATGAAATTTAAATTATACAATACAAATATAATCTCAAAATTAGAAACATCTTTGAAATTCCAAAATATTATGAAAGTAAAATGTTCTAAAATAAAAGAAAAATACATCAAACATCTTCTACATATTATTATTATAATTAATAACTATTATTATATAATAATAATTATTATAATATAATAATACTTACTATAAAAAGTAAAAACCCACCCACCCCGTTTTTGTCCCCTTCACTTTCATTTCAAACTAAAAAACCCTATCTTTTTCTCTTCAAGCCGCCGCCCCCCCTCGCTAAAAACCCAATCTTCCTCATCCTCTCCTTCTCTCCTGCTAACACCTCTCTGCATTATACCTCTCCTTCCATTCCTGATGAGAATGTTTGCTCTACGTTTTTGCTCCCCTTGCTCCAGGTCTCTTTGATTTGACGCCCATCTCTCTTCTATCTCTTTCTCATGTCTGTTGAAGTCCACTTGGTTTGAAGTCTTTGTCTTCAGTCTCTTTTTGTAAAGATCATGGATTTGCTGGACTCGGAACGGAACGCCCGGTACGGAACCGGGGCGTTCCGGCCGGAATTCGGCCGGATTTACCGGTACTGACCGGAATTTTTACCGGAACAAAAACGTCGCCGTTTTGTTCCGGATTTGCTTCTGGAACGGAGCTTTCCGGCCGTTCCGGCCGGAACGGAACGGAACTTACAACACTGCTTATATATATATATATATATATATTAACAACATTCTTTCATAATCCACTACGCTATTTACATTAATTTATCGTTGTAAATTAATATTAGATTGTAAAAATTACATCCCATAGCATTTTGTTTCTAACCCACAGTCTTAAAACTAAATTCGATGTCCCCTCGCTTACTTGTTTGGAGTCAATGATGTCACTTTTTCTATAAAAAAAAAACTGTTGCTGCATGCGACCGACCCATATTGAACTCGACCTCTTTTACTCTTTTACACTAATGTTTACATCAACTTTCAGGCTTCTCTCTTGCCTTTATGCCCTGTTTTGCAAAACATTTCAAAAATATTTTTGAAAAAAAAAAAAATTTTAATTTTATTTTTTATTTAAAATTAATTTTTTGGTGTTTTAAATTATTTTGTTATATTGATATCAAAAATAATTTTTTTAAAGCATCATTTTAATGTATTTATGAATAAAAAATATTTTCAAAAATAACTACAAACAAGCATTTATTGTGTTGGGTATTGCTTTTGTTTTTGTGGTTAAGGTTTTAAAAAGCAGTTTTATGAAAAACACTTTAGTTACGGTTCAAAATAATTTTTAAAGTGTTTGGTTAAAACTGTGGTTGAGTTTGAGGTTAATGAAAAGCAGTTTCAACTTCAAGTGTTTGGTTACCAAACTTTTTATATTGCTTTCAACTTGTGAAATTACTTTAATATATATATATATATATATATATATATATGTATTTTAAATATTTAATAATTATAATAATAAAATATAATTAATAATTCAAGTAAATTAGATACTTGTTTTTACTCTCTCATCAAACTACTTGTAATTTCATAACGAACTATAAATCCATACAAAATTAGGATAGTAAGACAAATTATATAATGATCTTCTTCTAATATATTTATTTATATTTTAATTAATTTTTAGATTATGTTAATATTAAAAATATATTTTTTTTTATAAAAATATAATAAATAAAACAACAACAAACAACAAACTATAATATAAATTATCTCATCTCCTTTTATTTTTTATTCATTCTCTCCCCAGCCCCTAACCCCAAGCCCCTCTCTCTGCAAAGCAAACTCACAGAAAGCAACAATTTATTGTTTTCCGTGGATCGTAGTTTTAAGCAAATTTTACAAGTGAGCCCCACATGTTTTTTTCAAATCTCACCTTTAACCAAACACCTAAGGATGTGTTTGGTATTGCTTTTGTTTTTGTGGTTGAGATTTTACAAAAACAGTTCATGAAAACACTTTAGTTGCGATTCAAAATAATTTTTAAAGTATTTAGTTAAAACTATGATTGAGTTTGAATTTAATGAAAAATAATTTCAAATGTTTGATTACCAAGCTTTTCATATTGCATATATATTATTTTTTAAATATTTAATAATTATAATAATAAAATGTTATTAACAAATCAAGTAAATTAGATAGCTTGGAAGCGCGAGAGCGATCAATATTCCGAGGAAATACACTGTCGCAATGCAATCCGTGGTAGTGAACCGAAAACATAACAATTTTACATCGGCAAGGAAATTGGAGAAAGGCAGAAAGAAGTACTAAACGATGGATACTCTTTCTCTCTCTCTTGTATATGCAAGATGGACCTAATTTCTACTTCATCATAACTTCTTTAAATAGCGCCCCATCACCGGTCAGCCTAATTTTGCATTCAAACTTTATTTACTCAGGCTAGTGGTGTAGCCTATCAGATCCACTAAGAGATCGTCGGAAAAGGGGGGAAAAGGGGGGCGGGGGAGAAAGCACTAAGAACTACATTCATGCGCTCGTGGTATGAATATCCAAAATTACTTTGGATCTGCTTCACGGGAGTGGGAGTTTGAAGCATCAAATGCTATTCCCTCAGTATCGCTGCGCTTTGTTGCATTAGGAGAAGATTTACCATTTGTGGAAGTAATATACTTGAGACGGTAGCTGACAAGTGAAGGTCCAAAGACACTGTATTTCCCGGCACTGCTGAAGGCTGTTTCTGCATCAGCGCTTCTGCGGAAAACCACCTTGGCACGCTTGCTCTTCTTCAGCACCCGAGTCTCCATTTCCTTTAAGGGTCCAAAATGGCTGAATATCCTGTTCAAGTTTGTCTCGGAAGGAACTGCATCCAAGTCTGTGAAGTTTAGAATCAAAGCTGTTGGACATGGGGAGGAATCATCATCCAAGTCTATGAGATTGCCTGCTCCAAAATCAAGAATTCCACCAGCAATGTGTAGTTCACACTCCAAAATGGGTTCCGACGGAACAGATGATTGTTTTCTGAAGGTGGGAATGCTGTCTTTGGTTGGAGTTTCTGCTGGGATTTCTCTTGCTTCATTCTTATTCTCATTGGATGATTGACCTTTAGGATTGCTTAGAGTCGTCTTGTCAGTCCATTGAGAATCTTTCATATGCTCTGAATCAGTAGTTTGAGTTTCTACAATGGTTGATAATTCTCCAACATCACCACCAGAAATATGTTCCAGGGAGGACTGTATATGCTGCTGCTGTGAATTGAGTTGATTATTGCAAACTGAATTCCTGAATTTCACAAAGAAACTAACTACAGATTTCAGGATGTTGCATCCCTTCACAGGATCTCTGGCAACCAAGCAAAGCTGTGACACCAACTCATCAGGCGAAGCTAATGTAGACAAAGATAGGAGCAGAGAAATCAGGGATGAGAGGGGCGGAAAGAGCCAGAGGAGTAGACGAAGCAAGGGAGAAGAAAGATAGCCGATACTCAATTATCAATAATTTAGGAAAGATTATAAAATTCTACAACAGAATAAGACCCAAAGTACTGCTAAATTTATAATAGCCTAAAAGGACTAGATTTTCCCATAAAGAAATACAATACAAGATACTATTATATAATCTCTAAATTTCCCTTGAAAAATATCTTAAAAATCATTCTCCATCAGAATCATTCATTTTTGAAAACATTTTACCTTTACTCTTTCTAGAGGCAGACTTCTCGTGGCTCTTAGTCTTCTCAGCATTTTTACGAGAAGTTTCATTAACAGATTTGAGTATAGGAGTCGATCCATTCAGTTGGCTTGCAACCCTGAGGATGCTTTCTCCAACGCTATAGGTTTTCTTAGGCTGCGAGGAACCATTATCAATCCTTGATGAGGAAGGACTTTTGCTTTGTTTCATCATTGAATACTCAGAAATAGAGTTAACAGCCTTCCTTTTCTTACCGGAAGATGATGTGGTAATCTTGCCAGTAGCTTCACCATCCAAACTACCTTTACCTTTAGCAGCTGATGAGCGCCTTTCAGCGATAAGTTCAGCCAAACTTTTTTCTTTCTTGTTTGGATGTTCCTTGTCTCCAGAAATGTGCTTTCGCTTGCGTGAAGAGTGATCTTCATTTTTTGGCTTCTCCTTTCCAGAGGATACAGGCTCATCCTTAACCTTGGTTGCAGTATTTTCAACCATTTCACTGCAATGTTTACCTTCTGCTGATTGTGGAATCTCTGCATCACTCTCTAGCAGCTCACCAAGGATTTGGAGTTCAGGCAGGTGAGAATAACCCTTCCAACGATTGAACACTGACAATTGGGATCGTGCTGTTACAAACTCCAGCATGTCAATTCCACCTAACAGCGATTGGCCTAATTCTTTCACATACTCGATAAGTTTTGGGGGTTCAAAACAAGCAGCGTTTGAGAAACTATCCCCACCATCTCTTCTACAAGATTCTTCCCGGATTCCAGGATTGACAATTATTTGAGTTTTTATCTTGCTATGCTCAGGCATGCAAGGACAAGCCAGCCCAAACTCTACCCGTCTAGAAACCTCATCCAAAGCACAATGAACAGCATCATGGAAATCTTCTGAATTGCTCTGTTTCTCCAATAGTGTGAAGTTGCATCGGAAGGGCTTTATCTTGGACACCTCATTCCAAGCAAAAGTTTGATCCCCAAAGTATGCTATTAAATAGCCATCCTTTTTAAAATACTTCTTAGCCTTCTTTGACGCATCACTACGACCAAATACTTGCCCAGGCCACCAGGGATGGCTCCTCACTTTACCCCATACCAGATCACCAACACTCAATCCTGCTTCTTTGGAAGCCATTTTTGTATTCACATCACCTGTAGCATTCCCATCTGCGCCCACATCCACAACAAGATTTGACTCGTTGGACTCATGGTTCTCATTTTCCTGCAAAACCCCTTCATCAAAAGCAGCGGCATCCTCATTTTCAGCGTCAGAGTCTTCATCATCGATTTCCATGACCTGACTCTCAACACCTTCAGAACTAATCTTTGATGAAACGTTTCCAGGTTCTTTGTGAGGCAATAAGTCATTCGCATTGTCTACTTTCCCTTCCACATCAGCATTTTTCAATTGGATATCATCCTCACCGACTGAACTAGAGCTTGCTACGCCACAATCCCCCTCGTTCACTTCCTCCTCGATTTTAAATGAGCCTTCTTCCTCTACTTTACTTGTGTGTGTTACAGATGTTTCCGCTGCTTCTACTTCTTGTGCAGAGCCATCATCAATACCACTTCCAGACCCATTTCCCCCTTTCAAATCAACACTTTTATCAGCAGAATCCATCTTTCCCTCCCTGCCTAACCCGCCAGCAGCAACCTCCTTCAAGTCACAATCCCCTTTAAAGTCCTTAGCTTCATCTACTACAGCCTCCTGGTTCTGACCCTGATCATTCTTACCATTGTCCATTAGGGTTTCAGCATCAGAAGATAATCCCACCTTAGTACTTACTTCAGAGACATTATTAACCCCGTTAACATCGTTTACTGGTTCACCGGAAAGTACGTCGGAGTTTAAGTCGATGTTGTCAAGATTTGCAGACATTTAACAATAAACCCTAGCAATAACATAACCGAACCATATCATTATTTATAGAAAACCTAATGAAAAGAAAAGAACAAGAACTCAGCTTTTAACATATAAATGAGCACAAAAGAATAGGTTGAAAAAAATAGATTAAAAAAATACCTTTTTCTCACTCTCTTTCAGCTGTGTTGAGCTTGTGTAGTAAGTTACATAGAGAGAGGGGTGGAGAAAGGAAGAAGAAATATGAGGGGCCTGATTTTGGGTAATATGACGGGCTGCTTTATCTTGGGCACGGTTAATTGTTTTGATTTGACACGTGGAGGACATCGAACGGTCTGTTTTTTAAACCTGTTTCGTTTCTGGTGGCCAGTCAGAGACCAGGAGTGATGGTGCTGGCTTATCGGCCCTCCACGTGTAAGCCATCTGCCAAAAATAGCGAAGGCCCAGTAAATAACCCATGATCAAAAGCCCATTTTGTTTCGTTTCCCCTCTCTGTATCCCGCCAAAACGAGAGGAGAATTTTCGCACACATTTTATCGGCGGAGTACAACGGCTCTCTTATCGATCGGCGATGTACGGAACTCATGGTGAGAGCGCGAGCAAAAAGAAACACCACAATCACTATGCAAGCGATGACGTCGTCAACATATTGGCCACATACTGCCCTTCAAACGAGTTGGCTGTCGACGAAGAAAAGCTGATGCTCACTTCTCATCTCATTCACTTCTTCAGCAATACTCCTCCTGGTGAGGATCTCGCTTCTCAGGTCCTTATCTATCTCTTTCCTTTGACTTAAACTGTATAATTAGCATTATATTATGTGAAATTGGTCTTGAACTAGCTTTGCTTCCTGGAAATTGGAAACCTAAAAGCTGTTTAATTATTAATTTGTTTGCAGAATCGTAGAAGGCGTTCATTAATTGTAAGGACTTAGGCACATATTATAGAATGATGGTGATTAGTTAAGTGAAAAGGGGAGGTTTATTGCAATTAATGTAATGTTTAAATGATTTAAATAAAAGAAAATGAGGAAGAAAATCAGGTTTTTACTTTCTTAGGCTGCTGCTTTTGTTTTTATTATGATATTCTTAGCTAGTTCTAAATGTTTTTTTTTTTGTCTATTGTATGAGTTTGAACCTCTCGTTCGGTTTTTGAGTTGCAGTGGTCCGATTTGTTTATGGATTATTAGCAAATTTAGGAATTTGATATTTGAATTATGTGAACAGGTAAAGGATAAAAATGGAGCGTACTATTTATCTATCGATTTTCAACAATTTCAAAATATACGTGAACTTGAGGAATTCTATGCAACTTTAGAAGAGAAACCTAAAGTAGCTCTCTCGTGCATGGGTGCCGCAGCTCACAAGGTACACGGTGACAGTAGTGGATAATGCTTGAAGGTTTCTTTCAAAAAAATTTGTTGGTTCAATGAAATTTATTAATTAATTGGAATAGGTGTTTTTGAGCAAATGCGAGGACAACTTCTTAGATGATGGCATGAAGATAAACATCCGTCTTCACAACTACCCTGAATCTACGATTGCTTTGAAGAACCTAAAAGCAGCATATATTGGTAAGTTTAATTTTGTTTATGCATTTTCCCCCTGACTTTGATGAGGAAATATGTGAACGGAATGTCATTGGTGACATGACAGACAAGTTTGTATCTGTGCGGGGGAGTGTGGTTAAAGTTAGCACTGTGAGGCCACTAGTGGTACAAATGAATTTCGACTGTGCAAAGTGCAAATGCAGCATTTTACGTATATTTCCTGATGGAAAATTTACACCACCAACTGTTTGCTCTTTAAATGGATGCAAGAGCAGAAATTTCAACCCAATTAGATCTTCTGCTCGAGCCATAGATTTTCAGAAAATAAGGTAAGCGCAGGGGTGCAAAGCAAACTTCAATTTATTCCTTTTAGTTAGTCCCCTTAAATTGAGGAATATGTAGCTGTCTTTGTTTTTTTCCCACTCAAAACATGTGGTTTTCATCAGGCTACAGGAATTACTAAGATCTGAAGATCATGAAGAAGGACGGGTGCCACGGACAGTGGAATGTGAATTGACTGAAGATCTTGTTGATGCATGCATCCCTGGAGATGTGGTGACTGTCACTGGCATTATAAAATCAATCAATAGCTATGTGGATATAGGAGGAGGTATGATTAAAGGATTTCTTTGACACTCATGCACCACTGTAGTCCATCATTATACATGGAATTGTGCATGATCACTGTCTATACTTTGTGGTAAAAGTCGAGATGGTGATTTAGATCCACGAAGCTATAAGCACCAGTGTGAGCACCAATCTTATTGTGCCTTTTCATCAAAACCATCTTATGTGCATTATATAATAACAAAAAACTTGCCAGGAGGATGTTCAAAAAATAAAGAATACTATTTACCACCAGAAAGAATGCACACCCTCTTGGACATGATATGCATTCGGTGGCATGATTAGCATCTCTATTGTTGGTTCTAACACAACCACTTTAGCTGTTGCTATATATATATACATATTCACTCTATGAAGTTCATGAAGGAATTATAGGCTTCCTTTTCTGACATATGAATGACTACATGTAACAGTAAACAGAGAATCCAAAAAGATGAGAACTATAGAAACTAAATAGTGGCTGTTTCTACTTACATTTTTTTAGCTTCATCAAATATAAAGTTGCTATTTCGTGTGGTACTGCTTAGCCATCACCTTCTGATTAATTTATATATAGAACTGATGTGCCACTGATCAAAAGAGATTCTTGTAAATTTTTTGATATTTAATTGAACACTCAAATTTCTAGACCATGACCCACTTTCCTTCTTTGGAAAAGAAAATTATTTATCCTATTTTCATGACAGAGTTATGGATAGATTACATCATTGAGATGGTATCAGTTCCAAGAAACTGTTTCTATGTGCAGTCCCTAAACAAAGATATAAAATGTGATCAGTAGACCTCTACTAAAGCAATCCTACAACGTGATGTGGAACTCTTTTTTCTATTTTGTTACACTATCATATAGCTGTTTTAATAACGAGACTATATCATTTCTTATTAGCTTAAGCTTAAGAATTTTCTTGAAACTTTTAGGATCTCAACAATCCTCTAAAGATTTGCACCGGTGGAAAGCAAGAAGATCAGTGAATTGAAATTAGAATATTGGTTGATCGTAGTGATTTTATGCTGCAGCATTGCTTTGTTTTGTAGTCTATTCATGTTTGTATGCATAATTCTTTACGATTGATGCATGAGTATTTTACTCTAGTGCATTTAACTGAAACTATTTCCAGTTTCTAATATAGCCTTCTGCAAGCCTTAATACTTTCAGGAAAATCAAATAACAAAAATCAAGGATTTTTTTATTTGTATCTAGAAGTGATCTCTATAAAAAACTCGAAGTTGCAATCTACATCTGACAATTTGCAAGATTCGAAATGTAATGCAAGAGCTACAGAACTGTCTGATCTGTTCTCATTCTCTCCACGGGATCTGGAATTTATTGTGAAGTTCTCAGAAGAACATGGTTCAGATATCTTCCGGCAAATACTTCAGTCAATTTGTCCATCTATCTATGGACATGAGCTTGTTAAAGGTATTTCAAACTTTTGTGTGTTAAAGTGACCCATAATTTTATTCCGATTCATTTTCCCCAGTGTCTCCAGCATCTTTTTACTGTTTTTGGGGAATGTAGAATGTGCTGCGTGAAGGTCTTCACTCCTATTTCCCAATCTCTGTGCTTGTGCTGGAAAAATAAAACAACTTTCTTAATCACTAGTAAATTTGCTAATATTTATGTTTTAAATTTCCGATATTCCACTGTTTCTGTTCACCAATACTATTTTTTTTCAATGGTATCCTTTTCTGTAAAATCTGCTATCTAGTTTTGAATAATGCAATTCCTTGTAGCCTCTAAGTTTGAGCCACCTAGTTTTTTCTGGTAGCAAATTTGATTGGTTCCTAATTATTGTATTTAAATTCAACAACAAAGTTATGTATACATTCCAATTTCTTTTTTCCTTGAACAGCGGGGATAACATTAGCACTGTTTGGAGGTGTTCGGAAGCATTCAATGGATCCGAATAAGGTCCCTGTTAGAGGAGACATCCATGTTATAATTGTTGGTATGTTTCTAATTGTGCCATAGAAAGAGAATTATGTAAATGATTTTTATCAGTTTATATTAATGATATTTATTAGTTTAGAGCTTAGACAATCTAGATTAGAATGCATAACATATTCTTTGCCAATTGGGGGTTGCACAAGAAGAGAAGATGGACTTGACAAACATTAATTCTCATGTTCAGGTGATCCTGGACTAGGAAAGAGTCAATTACTGCAAGCAGCAGCAGCTGTTTGTCCACGTGGCATTTATGTGTGTGGCAACGCTACTACTAATGCTGGCCTCACTGTAGCTGTGGTCAAGGATGCGAAGACAAGTGACTATTCTTTTGAGGCTGGTACTTGATTGCTTCTTAACTGATCAAATTATGATGTATTGATTGCCTAATTTGCAGCTTTATGATTGTGAAAAATCTATGATTTACTTATAACCAGGATCATGATTTACCATTAAAATCTGACCTTGTGCAGTTGCACTTGAGAGGCAGTAACGAACAATAAATTTATAGAAAATGAGTTATAATTATTCCTTCTTTTTTTCAGCATTTATTTATATAAGATGAGAAATAGGATCTACAGGTTAAGTAAATATGTGTCCCGTAACTTTGTATGGTTCAAAATGATAGACCTATGTAGTATTCAGCTGAGATCCTCTTCTTCTCTTTTTGAGGTGGGGGCAGTAAGGTACATTTAGTGTTTTTCTGGTTGAAAAGATGGAATGAGGAAGGATGGATATGGTAAAGTGGGAGGATGGAAAGGAGAAAGGATGGATGTTAAATCAGCCATCTAGTTGTTTGGCTAGCAAGGAGGGAAAAGATGAAAGCCAATTTGCCCAAATTGGACAGATTGTAGATCACAAATCAGGAAGGATTTGTCCTTTCCTTCATTTGGTCTCAGTTCATGGTGCCAAATAAGGAATTTACCTCATCCATTGTCCCTACCATCCCTCCTAACAAACACAGCCTTGGTGATTATGAAGGAAACTGATAGAAGAGTGATTTCTCTTCAAATTGTTGGTATTGCATTGTTGCATGTGGTTAAAAATATGGAGGAACCCTTTAAATACTCAAAATATCCAAGTACTAGGAATTTCCCTATAATGCACTGTAATGAAATGAATGCTATTATTGTGGTTGTAATTGAACCATGAAGCTAAACGTTGGAAGGCAGTAATTCATATAAAGAATTATGAGTTTCATTATATCTCCTTTGGTCATATATTAGGGGTATCCATCGTGCCCAAAGATTTCTTCACTATCTTTGCTGTTAGTTATTATTCGATGACAAATCACTAAACAACTGTAGCTTCAAATAGGGGCAATGGTGCTTGCAGACAGTGGACTCTGTTGTATTGATGAATTTGATAAAATGTCAGCAGAACATCAGGTTTGTGCTGACCACTTACCAATTTTTGGATTTTATCATACTGATCTCAAAGACTAGGTTAGAAAATTATATTGGTTTTGCCATTTTACCACAGGCTCTTCTAGAAGCTATGGAACAGCAATGTGTCTCTGTTGCTAAGGCTGGTCTCCTTGCAAGTTTATCAGCACGAACTTCAGTTTTAGCAGCGGCAAATCCTGTTGGTGGTCATTACAAGTAATACTTTCTAAGTTTTCATCTTTTGTAATTCTTTGTTTGTTTTCCTTTCGACCATGCATCTATAAGCTATAATATTTAAGAAAATGTTCTTTGATATGGCAAAAATGTGACACTTCAAAGATTAGGCGTTTTCTATACTTAATACATCCCTAATTTCTTAACCTTGCTGGATTGTAATCATATAGATGCCTACATACTATAGCTTTCTCACAAGGATATGTTGATTACATCTGAAATCCATATTGCAGCCGTGCAAAGACAGTGAATGAGAACTTGAAAATGAGTGCTGCTCTTCTCTCACGGTTTGATTTGGTTTTCATATTACTTGACAAACCTGATGAAGTGCTGGATAAACGAGTCTCAGATCACATCATATCAGTAAGTTATCCTGTCTGGCATACAGTAGTGCATTCTTTTGCTTTGGAAACATGCCATGGCATTCAAGGTGAGTCTGTTCTGTATCATTAAAAGTTGTGCTAACAGACCATCTGTTGTCTACTACTCTGAGCACAAATGCCATGGGAATGAGATCAATTACGAAGAGTTTTGATATGAGATGTGTTAGAAGTGAATAAGCATGTGCTTTTATTTTCACCACATTGAATGTTTTGTATTTACTCTTTCAGCATTTTAATCGCAGTGTAAGTCGCATACTGTTGGAATGTCATTATATTGTTTTTCAAACAATGGAAAATATTGCTTGTTAAAACAATCATTGTCTCCAAGGCCAGATTGAGAAGATAATCTGAGTTCGTATGCATTTAATGATATGACGGACTCTAAAGCGTCTCTATTGCAGCTTCATGCTGGATATGGAGAATATTCACCAGCGGCCAAAAAGTTACGGACAGGTAGCCTTCCTATTTCCTTTTCTCATTATTTCACTTGATGCTGGTTGGGGTTTGGGGGGGGGGGGGGCTTAGTAAGTTAGTGCTTCTGCCCACCGATGAATCTATTTTACCGAAGTGGAGTTTTCTATTCTAACAAGTTGTGCCTTCTGACCATGCAAAAATGCAGCATCAGTGCATGGAGTCATAGATATGAGTATAAGAAATGGATCTTTGGTTTCACGGTTGAGATTGGACCCAAAGAAGGATGTTGATTTCGCTCCATTACCTGGTCCACTTCTTCGCAAATATATTGCTTATGCTAGAACTTATGTCTTTCCTAGGTGGTTTTTTGTGATCTTTAATCTGAGAGAATTGATATAGTCTCTAGTTTGCAACTTCTAATGCAAACTTATTTAATTTTGTTGACATAGGATGTCAAAACCAGCAGCAGAAATACTACAGAAGTTCTATTTGCAGCTTAGAGACCACAATACATCAGCTGATTGTACACCAATAACAGCAAGGCAACTGGAAAGTTTGGTGAGGCTGGCTCAAGCTCGAGCTCGGCTAGAGTTGAGAGAAGAAGTAACAGCCCAAGATGCAATGGTCAGTTTTGGTTGATATTGCCTGTTCTTTTTCAACGCCATTTCTAGTTGAGTTAAGTTTATCGCAATAGGCCTTTGCAGAGTTCTACATAACCATGCTGCTGTTTGAGGGGGACCTTCACATAAAACTTGAAATAGACAAGAGCAGCAAATCTGAAAAAACAACTTCAAAACATAGCAGAATTTGCTAAAATGGAAGCCAAAAATGTTGTTACACTTTGTCATGAAGCCCTAAAATGCTGACCAAAACCTGTTTATTTGAAAATAATGAGGATAACAGTGTTATCTAAAGGACTTGAAGTTTTGCACTCGACCATTACTTGGGTTTGTTTTTTAAGTTTAAGACAACTGTTGATTTTAGTCAAAACTATTTAATGAATTTTGGATCAAAATTTCATTTTAGCATATGCCTTGCAGGATGTGGTAGAAATAATGAAAGAATCCCTGTATGATAAATATGTAGATGAACACGGCATTGTAGATTTTGGTCGAAGTGGGGGAATGAGTCAACAAAAAGAAGCAAAACGGTTTCTAAGTGCCCTCAACAGGCAGTCAGAGTTGCAGCAAAAAGATACCTTCTCAATCTCTGTATGGACAATCGTTTTTTCTTCCATTTCTAACAATGATTTGTTTCATATAAAAATCATGCAAATATGTGCTGTTTTATTTCAGGAAATATACAGTTTAGCTGACAGAATTGGCCTAAGAGTTCCAGATATTGACACCTTTGTGGATAACTTAAACAGTGCTGGTTATCTACTCAAGAAGGGACCCAAGACATTCCAGGTACTATAACATGACAGTTCTGATGACTCATAACTTGGTAATAATAGTCAGAACCCAGAAGGTTCAACGATTTTGCATTCCTGTTTCCAGTAATCAAAGTAAAAGGGAAGTGAACCCTAACAATCCTGTTAACCATCTTGCTGCTTGAATGACTACTTTCTAAAGCACCAAAACCATGATAGGTTGGCTGCCTTAGGCAGAGGCTAGTGTCCGTAGGAAATCAGCAGCTTCTGATTAGCCATCATATTGGTGCAGGTGCTAACATCTTCCTACTCCCGGAGTCAATCATCAAGGGGCTAAGTTTCTCAAGGAAACTGAGCAAATTTTTTTATTCACCGGAACTGGGAGTTTTCTTTATTACTCGACCACGTAGTGCAGGGACATCGTCATGAACTTCACTTGGTGCCTACTATACAACCGACCATGAGCTCATGCAATCATGTCTTGTGAAAGCGTCTAACTCATGATTGTAGATATGTAAAAGAATGCTTTGTTATTAGACCAGGATGTTTTAAGGTCATTCAATTGCTGTCTGAGTTTAAAAGCAGCAGTAAGTGACTGTTTGATAGTGTAGTTGGATTGTTTTTCAATTATTTTTTTTAGATATGCATAAAAATGATGTTTTTTTAATTTTTTAAACAAAAATAAAAATAAAAAAAATTCAATTTTTTTCAAAACTGTTATGGCTATTATGCGATTATTAATTTGATGAGGGCATGTTCATTAAAGTAATCCAATGATAATAACATCGGAACTCACATTTTATTAAACACAAATATCTATCCTGTGAATGTTTTTGTCTTCATTTTCCCTTTTGTGGGACTTCAATTCAAACTTAATATCTATCCAAATCTTTAAGCAGCTCCTTTGCTTTATCTATCTGTAGTTGCTGGCAATAACCTCTGCGCAGAATAGTACAACTAATCCTATTTTCTGGCACACCAATTCTTGTCATCTCAGCAAGCACTTGACGAGTACCACACATTGAACCCGCCTTTGCCTAATCTAATCTGTAACTACATTTCAAAAATGTTCTTAGAAATTTTTAATTTTTATTTTAAATTAATTTTTTTGATATTTCATTTTCATATACAAATATGAAAAATAATTTTTATAAAATAAAAATTACTTCTAAAATAATCACAAACAAAATCCCAAACATACGCCAACAGAAGAAACAACTGTTGTCTACGTAAGATGATCAGCCTGACCTCTGCTATCATCCTGATGCCCCATTGCTTCCAGCATTCTAACACCTGGCTTCATATAATCCTTCATCAAAGTTGTGTATACTCTCGGGTAAGAGCATGTTGGGTTCTCGAATATCCATGTGGTGAAAATAATAAAATAAAAGTATTTGGGAGTCCTTTGATTTTTCTATGTCTAGAATATAATTTTTGTATTAATTGTACTTTAATCCTTAATTTCTAAAATATATTTTAATCAAAACATATTTAATTAAATTATTCTAGTTTAATTCTTGACTAATAGTTATTAATGTGTGATTTATTAGTTTTCTAATATACTAGCTAAAATATAAGTTATAATTCTAAATAAATTAAATAATTTAATTTATTATCAATTCAAACAATTGATTAATTTATATTTGAAGATCAGATGTACAACGTTTTAAAATCCTCAAATATTAGAATAGTTATTAGTGATTTGACTTAACCTTTTAGTAATTGGTTTCTTAGTGTAATTAATATCCTTTCATCAAAGCATTAAAGCATGGAGTAATTTAACATTAAAACATGGAGTATGTCTTCCATATTAAATTATGTTAGTTCTCTAAATAGTAGTAATTAATTGTGTGAATAAGATTTGAAAATATTTTCAAACTACATTTCACCTTGGCTAAAAGTTTCTCAATTGATAGTATATGAAAACAAACAAAATATTTTTTCTAAGTCACCTAAGGTGATGTATCATCTCTTGATCATTCAAATACATTCATATAGTTCATGTTATACTCAATGCATGTCATTTTGTTATCTCGATTAAGATAACATATAACAAGATCACAACATAATATTTTCTATATAAGATAACTTAATAATACCAAGTTAAATGATCGCGTACTCATCATCATACTAAATTCAGTTATATACTAAATTCACCTACATTTCATAATTCTTATTCCAATTTGTATTTTTAGTTTTATTGTAGTTTATATTGAACCTGTACATACTAAATTCACTTATAGACCATTCATGTAATCTATAGATCCATAAAAACATTATTATTATAAAATAACAACATTTATCCTTAAGTCAATTTAATACATAATAAAATTAAAACAATATCTTCAAATATTGAAATAAGATAATAATTATAAAGTTTCACTATGATTTTATTAGACAACAAAATAACTAATTCCTACGGCTAATGCAACAACCTTTGTTTCATTATTGAGATATAATTCATTTTGCCATCAAGTAATCTTTTGATTTTTTTTAGTTCTTACATGCAATTGCAAATATGAAAACCGCAATTGGTATCTAATACAAAAGAACTATAATACAAAGTACTAAGATAGTTCTCAATTATAAACACATATATGGAGTAGAAGATCCATTAAGCTTTTTTGTCCTTATAGTTGCAAGGTACTCCTTGTACTTCTTCCTCCAATATTTTTCCTTGATATAATAATGGCAAGTGCTCTTATCTTTCTTTATACCCCTATTAGGTTTGTTTGATTTAGAGATATGAGGGTTATTTTTCTTATCCTTCTTCTTAGATATTCTAGAAGACTAAACTAGAACTAAACTCTTTTTTTTCTTCTTTTTAAAGGCCCTTTAATAGTCTTAATAATATTTTAAGGGCAAAACCAAGTCAACACTTAATTAATGATCCATAAAAAAAACCTAATTAGCTTAATTTCTCAATATAATCATTTATTTTTTTATAAAAAAAAACATATGCTCACTGAAAAACTATCATCTTAAAATTGAATAACAATTCCTTAGAGATCAATCTTATTAGTCAACTTACTTGTTCTTGAAAAGGGGGGAAATATTTTCTATTTGCATATAGAGAATTGTCAACTTATTTGTTTTTGAAGGGGAAAAACGAGAAGAGAAAAAAGAAATTGGCAGTCGTTCTAAACTTCAACTAAAACATTCCCTTTTTTTTTATAATAAAGTAACCCTTTTTTTCTTTAAGAAGAAAAAAAGGCAAGCCAAATTAAGTACACAAATGCAAAGCTATCAGTTTTAGGGTTGTCAGTTTCGTTCTGTTTTGACCAAAATGTTTTGTAGCAGTTAAAAAAATAAGACAAAACAATGTTGTTTTTACCTAGGTTTAAATTCCGATCCATTCCAGATTTTTCAATCAAATACCGACTAAAACATTCTGGATTCGTTCTATCTGTGCCATTTCGGTCAAATAATTTTTTTTTAATAATGACTAATTTTACAGTATCAATCATATCTCTTATTCCTTCCTTTAAATTAAAATGAAATTTTACGAAAAATCTCTTAGCATATTTATATATATTATATTAAAATTTCAAAGCAATCATATAAATATAATGACCTCACGAGATTAATGATAGCATTCTCATAATATTATACATGTTCATAATTTTATTTACAAAAATCATTTTATTGTGTTTTTTTTAGATTAAATTACACAATTCTAAATAATTTTATTTTTGAATTTTGAACTAATTATTCTTTTTTTGAATTAATATATATACAACCCTGAAAATACACGTTGAAACACTCCGAAATCAAAACATTTCATTCCAATTGAAAAAATAAAACATCAACTAAAACAAAATTAACAACTTTAATCTGTTTATAACAAGTCCATCCTCGTAACAAAAATATAAAGGACAAACAATCACCAACTCACATGCATTTCCTAGAAATATGTTAAACAATTTGTTGTTAACAGTAAGGTTTGAGGTAATATTTAAAAGGTGGCTCCCTATTCTCCTTCATTGCATGTGCCCGTTCCAAGTTTCCCACTACTAAATTTAGAGAAAAAAAGGTGGTAACTGTAGATCCTAGACTATCAAAATCAATTGCAAAAATCTAAAGCTACAATACAAATGATGCAGGTAAGAGAAGGAAAAATTGAATGAATGAGGCACAAATGCTTTTGCAATCTAGATATTTTAATATAATTAGGCATTCAGTACAGGTTACCTATCTCAAAACACCACCCTTCAATGGCCAAGAGATAACTAATAAAATGTTGAGTGCACCAGGAAGAGTTACCTAAATCTAAGATACAGTGATCTGTGCATGAAATGTTAGCACACCAGGCAGCCCATCTAACGGAAATCCTTTCCTCTTTAACTTTCCTGTACAGCTTCCCCAACCTTCAGCAAATCACCTACCGAGTTTCCATTTATGTACACATCCCCACCACCAAATGTAGCCTGCATAGAGGAGGAGCTTCCTCCTTTTCCACAGCAATCAGTTCCCATTCCTCTATACCCTTTATATCCACCGCCATCTACCACCACTCATTCCTTTACCTGTACAAAAGCACCTAGTCTAATAATTACAAATTCCCAATTTATGTCCAGTGATGCTAGGAAAGGTGGAATGATCCTTGACCCTCTGTTATGGCATACAAAAGCTTCTCTTTCATCTTGTCCTGCAAAAATATACGCATGAAATAATTGTATATGCATAATCCACGGAGAAGAAAGAAAGGCAATAAATGTTACTTTTGATGAGTAAGGTGGCAACTTCAGATAATTGGCACAAGTCATCACACTGGGAAGGTCCACGTCTGCACAGTTGCTACAATGCTGTAGAGGGCACAAAGAGGACATGTGACCAAATCATAACTACAATTTATGAAAGGAAGGGTGTTTCAGAGCCACAGACCTTCCGGACAATGGTCAATTTTGGATTCAGAGATGCCAAGCCTCCTGTAGGTAGCCTAGGTGCCCCAGTTACAAACTGTAGAAATGATCGTAGTTGTTCGTATTCGAATTCCTTTATGATTTCCAGTAACTACAATTCCATAACAAATGAGCAATATTTGAGAGGAACAAGAGGAGCCCCTAATCTTCCGGCTAACTAAAATTATTTAAGAGCAAGGGAGAGAGGGAGAGAGGGAGCACCAACATTAACAACAGGAGGACTGCTAGCAGTGTATCCATGATCAAACTTGATATGGTCCAAAAGCTCATTGAACTGCTCCATAGTAAATGATATATAGACAAGTAAAAATCATATCATCAGTATTCCTCAGCAAAGACTAGATCAATCAAGTGTTAAAAATACATACAGCCCAAAATTCATGTTCTCCACATAGCAAACGCTCAAGTTCCTCCTCAGTGAAAATCATAAGATGTTGAATAGGAAAAACCTGGAAATTTAAAGACAAAAAAAAGTCAGTACCTAATATACAAAATAAATTGAAATTGTAATCATATATTGGATAATCATAGCAACTGAAGGAGGTGAGATTTAAGAGAGTCAGAATAAGATTAACAATCCTAGTACAACACATCTCTGCACAAAGAGGGAATTACTATTATTATTTTTTATTTTATTTTATTTTTATTATTATTATGTGATAAAACTATAATGACTCGAAAGGAAACCAAAAGATTGAGGCTATAAACTAGTGCCACCCAATGACTGCCGAGTTCCCTTCAACATTCCTAGGATAATGGAAAGAAGAGCTAAATACACCATTCTGAATTCTTATTTCAAATCATTCCAGGGACAATACATGCTGTACTCCAAGGGGTAAGAGAATATAATCAAACCCCTTTTCTCTTCAGGGAAACCTCTCACTATTCTCAAGGAGTTGTTAACTTCAACAACAAACATAATGCATGAAATAACAGACCTGGTTAAATCCAGACTTGAATGCTTCAACTTGTCTGGAAATTCCTGTGTGTATAGTGGCATCCACAATGCGAGAAACATAAGCATCCAAGTTAACCATATTCACCTACGTTCATAACATGAATGAAGTTTTATCATTTTACTCCCAGTGCATTGCAATTTAAGATCTGAGTAGAAATGTATAAGATCATATTGAAGAAAGCCTCACAGTTTTGTGATCTTCATCAAAACTAAGAATGTAATCTGGATACCCAGGAAGAGTAAAGTCAAGATAGAGATCCTCAATCCTGGTGTTCCAAAAGCATGCATCTAGAGCAGAAGATGAGTTTTCTCCAGAGGTTGATCCCATTTTTTTTTTCCTGGTGACAAGAGCCGAGAACTCTAGCAATGTCCTACCAAGCTCAGGATCGAAGGACTGGATGTCATACAAATTAAGTTCCTACACCCCCAAAGAGAATCAAATTAGTTAATACTGGATAGTATACAGAGTCAGCAATTAATGAGAAGCTACCGTGGAAGCCATTGATACTCCCAAGTCCATAACCAAGGAATACCTGCTGAAGAATAAGCTTATAGAAGGCTTTAGAGAATGGTAGATCCAGCACCCTCCCATCTTGAAGAGCCTTGGCTACAATTTGTCCCAAAAGGAAAAACTTTTTAATAACTTCAGAAAACTGTGCTCCATCAGATGCATCCACTGAAGATGGCCATGGGCGAGGAAAAAGTCCAAATGAAGACTTCACAATTCCAGAGTATTCAGCCTGCAGGGTCTTGCTGGTGGTAAATAAAATATGATCCTGCCTCCACATGCCAAGGCCAGACTTTTGAAACTCACGACTAACCAGAGTATAAAATTCCAAGGTTGGACCAAGACCAGTGCCAACTTCTTCATTATATATCACTTCAATAGGTGCTTTAACATGAGCATAACTGTCCATCATCTGGGCAGCAGACTCCAGAACTCGGTCACGCAAAACTAGGAATTTCTTACGGGACAAACTGCCAGTTGGTTGCCCATCCCTTGAGACACCTGAATTATTATGTGCTGATGGCTGTAGTTGAACTTGCTGGCGGCCAAATGCCGACAACCGGAAATATTTACATCTAACCTCGAAGCTAAACAAAAAGGAGCATGAATGCATGAGCTGATTGCACCACACAGGCATGCCACCTGTGGACACAGCCAGAGAATCCCGCATCTGTTGCTCCAATTTCTCTGTCAACTTACTGCTCACAAATTCATTTTGTGATACTGGGTGAACTTCTACCTTTAAATTACCCAAATTATCAATCAGCCCTTCAGCAAATGCATGGATTCTTTCACGAGACATCAGATGAAATATAAACCTGTTTAAGCCTTCCAAACTTTTAAGCAGATACAATACATCACTAGTAGGACTATACTTATCCAGGTCAGAAGCGAGTTCACAATTAAACATATTTGAGAAAAATGCAGGATGCTGCATATTAGCCCCAACTTGATCTAACATAGAGGAATTTTGAGCCATACTAGGATGATCTTGAGGACTATCATCTTTAGGGTCCACAGCTATTCCATAAGTCAAGATGTGCACTTGAGTCCACAGCTTTGCGGTGCTGTTAATTTCACGGTCTGCTTTAACTTTTTGCTGGAGAATTGCCTGGTAAAGAGTCAAAGTTTGGTCCAGCCGCTGCCCATCTAGGTACAATACCAGTTTCGGCGGAGCATCTCCATTGCTACAGGACATAGGACAATGACTTTTTGTAGTGACATCAGCACATGAAGGAGTGACATCAGCACATGAGGGAGACAGCACTATTTCCTCCACTGAGACCTGGAATATAAGTATCAAACAATGAGAGGGCCAGCAGACAATCTATGAGCTAATAACAGAACCAGACCTTGAATTTAGTAAAAAGCAGGCCATAAGCAAGTTGAAACAACAATAGTACAATCACAATAAAATTAAGCAGCTGCATTCTTTTGCAATGCCACAAACAGTTGGATATACATCATAAAACATCAAAACATATTATATGTAAGGAAATCACCAGGAAAATCAAGACCAACATATAAAACCACAACCAACTAATCGGTAGAGAAAACCCTGCTTTAACCTGAGTTGTGTGAATTATATATCACCTGATAGCATGTAATTGCGAAGGAAAAATTAACTTACATTATGAGTATTATTTGAAGATGTTTCATCAGGATTTCTCTGCATCAAATTTACATCTGGTTCTGGTGGAGACTGAGATAGGTTAGCTTCATCTTCCTGCAAACGCAAAGGAAATGATGCTCAAAAAATTATCCAAATTCACATAAACAAATAGCAAAACAGGGTAAGAAACTGATCCAGACGACTCATTTATTCAAAAAAAACCATTAATTAACCACTAGATAAGGACCTGCATTACTGGCAAATCAGTAGCAATGCTATCAAGCTCCATAAGTCCTGAACTTTCCCCTTGACTGGAGTTTGCAGTTGATGGTGATTTGAACTGTGCATTTTCTGCTGACAACACACCTTCCATTGCTTGAGCAGCTGATTCTATTTGCTCTGTTCCTTTTATTCTAACTTTAGGCGATAAAAATCCTTCAATTGCATCCACAGAAGAAAGAGGATCTACTGTCACAACATCTTCAGAGTAGTCACAGATGCATGTCTCACCCTTTCCCCTGACGAAACGAACTCTTAGGCACGGATAAGATGTGCATTGTCCAGTAGGAATGATTGCAAATGAGGATCTTTGCTTGGATGCATGGCTCAAAATAACAGGGAAATTTTCCAAAGAAGATAATGCACCTTGCAATTTCTGTATTAAAACTGATAAAGGAAACTCTACAGATAGGTCTGGAGAAGATAAAAGTAGCCTTGCAAACACCTCAAATCTTTTCTCTATAATGTTGCAATCATCCAATGTACCTTGAGGCTCCACCTTTTCTCTCGGATATTTTCCATTGGACAAGTAATTCACTAATATCTTCACAATCCCACTTTCAATGAATTCAAAAGTAGACACAGGTTCTCTTCCATCAAGCTTTTCAATTATTTGACGCAACACACAATAACATTTCTCTTCATCCTGGGTGCAGGAACCAATATTGCCATGCATATTCATCAAATCACTCAATTCAGATGAAAGAGCCCTAAGCTTCTGAAGGATATCTGTCAATCCTTTCTCAGAGTTGCATAATTCTGAAGCAAAGCAACTAGTTCTTATGTGTGTTGCAAGATTTTGAACACTGTCCTTTTCAAGCTTGCATGTTCCTGTTTCTGTAGTTGAAAGAGACTGACCAATATCAAAAGCATAACATAAACATCTCATGACTACTTTTGAAGAAGACTTTAGAACAGAGTCGAATGGAAGCTGGATGCCATTGTACACTGGGAACATCAATTGCGGACATTTTTCAGACAAGAGAAGAGCATCGATGGAAAAAAAGACACCTTCCTTGATGAAAGAGTTCACAAAAACATCTGGAAGCTTTAGGAGAATTGTCTCAGCAATTTGCAGGGCTAACATCAGTACATGGTGATCCTTACGGGTAAGAACTCCAGCTAAGAAACTGTCGAATAATCCATGAAATGTTATTAGCTAGATTAAAAGAGGATTATTTTGCGAATTAGACATGAGAAAACTCGCTTCACCTTGGAATGTTTGTAGTCTTAAGCACCTCAAGAAGCATGTCAGACTTAATGAGAAAAACCAACTTGTTGATAACACATAAGCAGCCATAGCAAACATATAGATTTGCACCAGAATTAACCACCTGTTGTTAAGATTGAAGGAAGCATTATAAAGGTACACAAGGACATTCAAAGAGCCAATAAACTCTATGCATCAGATATCAAACCTGAATCAATGAAGGAATTATATCCAACCCAAATTTCTGCAAGAGCTTGGGGTGATTAGCCAAAAATTTCTCTTTATCCAACACAAGTTGTTGAACATCTTGATCTCTTGCTATAATAGGGAGAAGCACATTTAGCAACTTTAGCACTTCATGTACCTAAGGCAAGAAATAGAATGATGATGATCAGACTATTTCCATTGAGAAAAGACCAAAAGTAATGTAGTGGCAACAACACAAATTACAGGTCAGTGCAAAGTGAGAAAGGAGCCACTGATGACATAAAAATAAACATCTGCTAGCATCTTAAATCTAATGCTCTTGGAAACTCTGGAGAGTAGAAGTATAAAAATATTCCTCGAGTTTGGCTGTTCTAAATTTGTACAAAAAATGAATCAGCTACCAATAGAAATCAAAATCTTTCTTTAATGAAATATTTTAACATAAATTGTTCCCAAAAAGCTTAACATTCACAAGCATCATGGTGAACACTTTTAAAGTTACACGGTTAAGGATGTAAACCTGGTTACCCTGCCCATCAACCACATGAGGAGAAGACATTCCATGTAAGAGGTCATAAGAAGTTAACATGTCCTTCAAAATGCTGCTTATATTGAGCTCATACAGGGTCTTGAAGGCGACGACTGAACCAGAAGAAAGTTTGACAAGAAGCCCAATCAAACCCTGCCAACCAAAATGTGAAGGAAGACACAATTATCTGAAGAAAATAAAATATAAAGATTTATCCTCAATAGATGCGTTTGGATAAACATTCATACATTGTATACTGGCTTGGATAGTGTTGTTCGGCTGTTCAATTGCACTAGATGAGTAGCTTGATCAATTAGTCCATGCTTGCATAGTTCATCCAGCATCTCTGACGACTGACTGACCCGTTCTGCTATTTTGATCAGGCAAATTGCTACATTTTCAACAAGCTGAAAATGAACATGAGAATATATGTCGACAGGTCAACAAAAACTGAAAAACTGAAACCAGAAACACTTGAGATAGAAGAAACTCTGGAAGGTTCATGCCTGTCTATCCTCATATTGTAGAAGATTGCATAATATTGGAACAGCCTCCATGAATGGTGAAAAATTTTCTGATGGCAGTTTCTTGCATATGTTCACCACAGTTGAAAGTGCAACTCTCTGATAAGGACCAAAAAAATAACAAATTAATTTTCATGCTCCCGCACCAAGTAAAAATGCAAATAGAACAAAATAAATGAAAGGAAAAAAAGATGAGAGTAAATGACATTCGATCAAAATTGTGTATTCACTTACTTGTACACTTGTAGAGAAGAAGTCTACAAAACTTAGAACTGCCATTATTGCCCCAGCTTGTAAGCATGGAAGTGGTTGATCACGAGATATTTTCTCCAATGCTTGCAAGCACTATATGAAAACCATGTACATAATCTTAATACACAACATAATGTACTCTCTCCTTTGCATAAAGAGATAAATAAAACCATTAGAAATATTAGAGATGCTATTTACTATACCCAAAAATATACCTGTTCAGCTACATCCAAGTATTCAATGGCCATTAATCTTTGACAAATAGCAGGAATTGCATTATGCCTAACAAGAAAAACGGATGCTCGGGGGAACACATCACACAGATAGGTGAAAGCCCTTATAGCCAATAGCATTATATCTGGGTTACTCTCATGCCTTGAAAGCATAACAAGTACTGGAGACAAAGAGTCTGCCATTGTACTTGAAAGTGAATCCTCTGTACAAAATGAAAGTACTTCACATAACTCTGTAAGAGCAGCTAACTGCCCAGAAGGCTCAGTTCCTTCAGTTAAATTAGATAAACAATCCCTCAATCTGCTATGATCACCAGAGGATCTCTGCCTCTGATACTCACGCAAACTGCTATGTCTTGGACCCTCAGAATCACAAGAGCCATATGCTGAATCCCTCTCAGGTTCTTCCTCGTCTGAATGGCTTGACGCCGAACCAGATGATGAAGTATCCATGTCAGCATCATGAGTTTCAGCATTATGACTCTCAGAATTTATTTGAGCTTGAATAGATGAGTTCGATGAACTTGGTCTAAATTCCAATGAACTACAAGCTCTCTTATCAGAGGGCAATTCATTAAGCATCTCAGTTCGTTTTTGTCCACGATTTCCCATTGATTTTGTCCAGTATCTTGAAGCTTTTGTCAATAAACCTTCCAAATAATACTAAACACCTACAAAAAAAAAAAAAAACTTAAGAAATTACAGGCACAAGAACCACAAAAACAGTCCACCAAAAAAATTTCACGATTTTAGTTCAAAATTACCTCAATGAAAATCACTTTTGCAAAGTCAACAAAACTTTACTATTAGATGAACAAAAGAGTAAAAATTGCCATTTTTATGAAATCACAAACGCTAGAACCAAACAATTATCACAAGAAAAAAAAAAAGAAAAAAAGCATAAATCCATGTCCATCACATCATCTTTACACAGGGTTTGCTTTCAGTGACAACAACAAAATGAAAAATTCACACCGCTCTACAAGAGTGAAACATGTTAAAACAACAAAAGGAGGACAGACATTAAAGAAGACACTGGATTTGTCCTACCTCTCTCTTTATGATAAACCAGCAACCGAATTATCATCATCAAAACAATTTAAAAAGCCACAGATTTCACAGGAAAAAAAATGCAATTTTACGAATAAGGTAAGAAAATCAAACATAAAAAGAAGCAAACCATGACGATCAGATGATAAATTGATTGATACTACTTTAATTTTGATGATACACATGTATATGTACCTAATAAAAATTGTTGTTGTTGTAGTTGTTGATAGGCCTTCGAGAGAATCGAAGACCCAGACGAAATCTAATCTAGGGTTTTATTCTTTTTGTTTTAATTTTAGAAGGAATTTTTTTTTTCGGCCGATGCTTTCTGGTGATGGTGATAATGATGATGATACGAACAGGGGCGTTAGTTATTTTGTATATATTAAGTGTTTGGGTATGCCTTTGAGAAAGGAGACGTATTTAACACTCTCGCAGTCTCGCTTGTATGCCGATGGTAGATTTGTAAATAAGCTTCCACTATTGCAAAAATACTGTTGTGTGCTGCTAAGGTGCATTTAACTTGATGATGTGGCTTTCGTATCAACCATTAATTGATACGATCGATGTGGACGGTTTGACTGATCATCTCTCAGTAATAGTGTAGGATTACATTGTTTTTAAAAAAAACAAAATTTCATAAATATATCAAAAAATATTTTTTTTATTTTTATAAATATATTTTTTTTTTATAAATATTTTTAATATTAATATATTTAAATAATCTAAAAACACAAAAAAAAAAATTTAAAATAAAAAATAAACATAAAAATAAAAAAAATTAATTTTTTTTAAAAACATTTTTAAAATATAGTGCAAAATACTCCCTAACCTGCGACTTTTTTATGGTCATTCTCCATTGTTTTTGGTTTAAAGTTATTTTGGAATGAAATTTAATTCCATGGGAAATTATTATGATATTTATATTTAAGATAAAATATTAAACCACAATTATATTATTTAGAAGGTTTGGAGAGTCATGGTTTATTGAAGCATAAAAGCTAATTGAGGCGTTTGGTTTTGCACATAGTGGAGTTAATTATTATGATAATCTTTCTTTTTTTCATTCTTTTCTATCTTTCCCATGATTTCTACACCCACCCTTTTATTTTATTTTTAAATTAGTCATTTAATTTGTTGTTTCTTCAAATTTAGTCCATTTTTTTATTACTATTTGTTTTATTTGAAATAATTTATAAATTTAAATTGTTTTTTTTTCAATTTCACCCTCCTTTAATTTTTTTATCATTTATATTTGGTCCTTGTGTTTTATTGTTATTTGTTTTATTTTTTTAATCATTTTCTTGTTTTATTTTATTTTTCAATTTCATATATCGTTGTTTTATTTTATTTAATTTTCATAACAAATTTGGTCATCATTTTTTTTTCATGTTTTGTTTTGTTTTGTTTTGTTTTAATTTTAGATGATTGAGAATTTTACTTCTTTTTTTTTTTTTGTCTTCAATGGGGTATTCTAATTTTATAACCCGAGTTACAAGTTTTGAAGATGAGTCTAATTTGACTTCATTCTTTTAAAAATAATAATTCAATTTTATAATTGGACATTAGGTTATTGAGTCTTCAACTTTGTGATTTTTTTTCCTGTGACGTTATCCTGATCTCATATTTTAGATTGCTGGTAATTCAAGTTAACTCAGAGTTTATTTTTCAACTTTTGTCATATTTTTTTATTTCATCTCTTATTATTTAATTTATCTAAGAGTTAAAATCTATTGTTCTATTCAAATTTCTTATATAGGATTGTCTCAACCTTATAACCAAGTTGTGAATCTGACGTGTACACTTGAGTTAAGTTTATTTTTTGTTTTTTTATAAAATTGAATTTTTTTTTCAATTTCATATTTAGGGTTTGATTTACAGGAATTAAGCTTCAGATTTTTCATTTTCATTTTTTTTATAAGATTACTATGCTCTCATTTATTTTTGCTTTGTAATCAAATAAGATTATTGAAACCTTGTAAGAATATTTAAAGAGTGTTTTACATAATATTGACAACCGTTTTTTTATTGATCATTATTTTTTTAATCATATTATTAAATTGAATGAGCTTATTAAACCTCTTCAAATCAATGATCCATGTTCTAAATTTTTCTTGCTCTCTTAAAAATATTATAATCATATGAACATTATTTTTTTATGATAGAAAAAAATTGACATAGCCCACGGCGTGGTATGAACCACTTATCCAGTTTATATTAGTTATAAGACCCAAGTCTTCTTGGAAAAAAAAAAGAATCTCAATCAACAATTATTAAATATAAATAACAATAAATAAACTAAATATAAAATAACAACAACTAAAAAAAATAATTTTCCGACAACATAAAAAAACATAATCATTAAGCCAATCACGGTCCTTGTTGAGTGAGAAGGAGAACCAGTGAAGAATTGAAAAATTGGAGCGATGATGACGTAATATACATTGATTTTGTTAATTCAAGCTCATGCTAGGGAATAGAATAATGCAACGCAGCGTATAATACTTTAGTGAAGTAAAGAGCGATGATGAAATTTCCGATGGAAAGCTGGAGTGGCACGACTCCTTTATTTTATTTTTCATTCTGATAGAAGTAACCAATAATCAACGTTCCTTTTTTTTATTTTAAAACTAGCAGTTATTGCTTGGATGAGTCACTTTGAATATTTACTTTTGAACCGGGTGGAAACACCCAGCCCTGAATGAAACAGCCAAAGTCCGCAGCCAGATTTGGTGCCATGCGTCAGCACGCTAAAGCAATGGTTATCTTCTTCCACTTAGGGCATGTTTGGTAGCTTGAAAGTTAATATATTAAAATCATAGTTGTTAATTCCGTTCTGTTCCGGCCGGAATGGCCAGAACGTTCCGTTCCGTTTAAAAAACCGAGACAAAACGGCGTCGTTTTCGTCTCGGTTTTAATTCCGGTCCGTTCCAGAAATTCCGGCCAAATTCCAGCCAGAACGCCTCGGTTCCGTTCCGGGTTCAAAATCTATTTTTTTTATTTTTAAAAAATTATTTTTGACATCTATACATCAAAATAATTTAAAAACACCAAAATATTTTAAATAAAAAAGAATTCAAATTTTAATTATGCTTGTTAAATTAATATTTTATTTTTTTTCATATATATATATATAAAATTAATTATATATGAACAGTACGACACCGAAACGGCACGCCGGAACGCTCCGAAACCGGAACGTTCCGTTCCAATCAAAAAACCGGAACGGTATTGACAACTATGATTAAAATAAAACTTTTTTATTATTTTTAATATAAAACATAATATAAAAGTATTAAAAACATTTAATTTAAAATAAATATTTTATTTATTATTTCAAAAACATAATCAGCAAACGCATAGTCATCCAGGCTTGCCCGCAGATCAGGACTCCGGCAAGGACTATGTCGGAGCTGCCTCCGGCTATTAATGAGCCAGAATCATTCGAATCCACCAGCAGATGTGGCAAGATGATGCACACTGCAAAGTTTTACCGCCGGTAAGTCAAAACAAAATGCGGTGGAACCAGATGTAGGGCCAGGACTCAAGTCTAGTGGATAACACAACAACTCTAGGCTCTAGCACCATCACAGGATACCGGCAACTCAAAAATTGGATCGAATATCACGTCAACTGGAAAGCACCTAGTAAGTTAGTATTATTAGAAATTCTTTATTATTGTGTTTTAAAAGTGTTTTTTAAAAAATATATCCTTTTTTTTCTTTTTTTTTTTCAATAATTAATGCATCCACGCCATTTTTATTATTTTCAGTGTTTTTTTGAAAATTCTAAAAATTCAAAAATATGTTTTCGACATGTTAAACTATCAACATGTACATTCCAAAATCCTCAACGATTTTTTTCTCATCAAACTGACATTGACATTGTATTTTAAAAAAAAAATAGAAAATTTGGAGTAAAATGAACATAGAAACCAAAAGCACAAAAAACAAAAATGAGGGACTTAAGGAGAAAAATAAAGTATAAAAATAAAATGAAGTTGCTTAGAAACTAAGCAACTAGAGAGAAAAGATAAAAAACCTTAGCCTATATATACAGAGGAATCTTCCATGGAAAAACAAAAAAGAGGGGGAAGACCACCTTTTGAGCTTTAGATAAATTTATTCACAATCCAATAATTTTATCAGTAATAAATAATACATAATTTATTTCTACATATATTCATTTAAAATACAAAAATCTCTCTCACATGGAGGATAGATAAGTCAATTTCACTTAGGAGGTACTAAGACCTCCAAGGAAAAATATTTGAAACATACACAATGGACCACAACAAAATATAATAAGCATTTGCATCCTCATGGTTGCTAACTTTCACTAACTACACAAGCAAAATCAATTTATTTAATCTTTCTCTAAACTTCTCTAACCTGTCTCAATTTTCAAAATTAGTATATTCTCATTAATTGTTGAATTCTCTTTTTATCATTCTACACATTGAAACTATCCTTGTTGTATTGTAATGACTCCTACATTTACAATCTAGCTCAATTTAACTCGGTATGATTAATTGATTTGTCTTATGAATCTATCATATTCAGATTTATTTATGGAGGTCATCATTTCCACTCCTCATCACATTTATTATTGTTTTCATCTTTTATTTATTTTTCTTCATCCTAAGTTTCCATTACTTGTTAGGATCTTACTACCTTTGATCCTACATTTATATAAAGGCTTACATAAATTCTTAGCAAGAGCTCAATATGTACTTTATCATTATAAAATAAGAAACAATGCAAATTATCTTTGTGATGAAGTATAAAATGATTGCCATCTTCTCATTTACATAATCAACCCTCAACCTAAAAACCATAAAACTAATTAAAATTTCTAAAATCCGAAACGCTCCGAAACCGAAATATTCTGTACCAATTGAAAAAACAAAACACCAACCGAAACGGAATTGACAACTTTGCTTCAACAACACTCTCAAATAGGTAATTAGCCATTAAATTTGTCCTGTGACCAACGATATTAAACCATTTAAGATATCATATAGGAGTGAGTTCTGATGAAAAAATATTATTTCGGAAAATTATCTTGGTTCTTATCCAATTAAGCAATTTGAGTAAGCATAAAAATTATCACTGTTTTTAGAACAAAAGCTTTAATCTTTCTCTCTTTGTTTTTAGAATATTAGATATTTATTTTTTTATTAAGTTTTAGCAACACAATTTAGTCCCAGTTGAATCCGATTCTCAAATAAAGCAGGTAGGACCAGCATGTAAAATGATATGATAGATAGGATGTATAATCCCTCCATGCACTTACTAAAACCTGCAAATTATTGCTGCACCCCACATCTGCCTTTGTAAAACAACTTTGACCACTGACCTGAGATACGGAACCGAATGGATCGGATCAGATCCGACGACCCGAGGCTTGAAAGAAGCAATGGGGTTCTGATGTCTTGTAAAGAAGGAACAAGTTGATCACTCGTGGGTGTTGACAATTCGAAGCAAGGCACATGATTTTCGCTTACTTTAGCGTGCAAAGATGGATGGTCCTCCTATTCTTCTATGATCTTAAACTTAGATTAAAATGTTATAGAATAATATAAATCATATTCTGGTGATTTATTTTATAGTTTAAGATGAGATGGTTTTTTAATATGATTATCGGAGTCTTATTGATTCAGCGATCACGAGTTTAAATCTCACAACCTCTATTCTATTTAATAAAAATCAAGCACAAGATAATATAAACATGTACAAGTTTAAAGCTCAAATGAGTTTCGCTCATGGGGGTATGATGAGATTTACACCATACAGACGGGGAAGATCCATGATTTCTTCGCAACAAGAGAATAAATTTACAACAAATGGGAATACAAGCTCAAGTTTTACAAGTTCAAAGCACTTACTCTCCGACCTACCCGAGCTGATTTGATTTTTTATTTCATCAGTGCTAATATTCAACTAAGAGAACCCAAAATTTTCTTTTTACTGCCGGTGCTGGAAATGTAATTATATGCCTGCGCATGAAAGGAGTTATCTGGCGGTTGGCTGTGCAATGGACTCGTCAAGGGCCAGGTAATTCTCAGCTCCACCCAAATCCAAGGAACACAAGTTGAGTGAAGAATGAACAGAATTTCTCGACATTTCATCAGAGATGTCTTCTCTTGCTGCTGTCACCGCCCTTTCAATCAAGATAGCATCTTGGATCTCCTTGAGAACTTCTGAAATGGATGGCCTCATGTGACCATGAGGCTGGACACACATCAAAGCTTTCTCTGCTATCTTCCACATTGACTGGATATCATATTCATCACACAGTGAGGGGTCAATGATTCCTTGGATATCCCCACTCTCGATGTGTAGTTTTGCCTGTCATGCAAACATGCAATTATTTAAGTCTTTCAACAATTATAGCAGTTTCCTGAGATGACAAGAATGAAGTTCTGAAGTAAACTTTTCCAAGTATGTTTAACTTCCATGCACTGTCGCCTTCAAATAAATGAATGATTCTAACCTTTTCCAGGAACAGACAGAAAGTGGGAAAAGAAACCAAAGTAAAAGACCTATTAAAGCTTTAAATTTCATGAAACCATTAGCATTTCCATACTACGCACTTTGTAGATATTTAGAGCTTATTGGACGACCTCGATCGAGTTGTTTTCAACCCTTTTGACCTAAAGAAAAATTATAACTTGGCATTATTTGATTGAAACTATCTTTCGACTTGTTTACAAGCTATAGATTTAAGTAAGGTTTAGCTTAAGCAAAAGTACTTCGAAAAATTGTTCTTGATTCTGAACAAAGTTCATTGAAGACATAGAAAGATATGAAGCATGCTTATAATAATAACAAAATATATTTATTCAGCTTAAAGCACTCGGCCAAAATTACCTAATCATAGAGATTTTTGGATTATTACTGAAAGTCTTGCATAAGTCATGCTTAACATGATTTTAATTTTGAACTGGCTTTTCAGATATTGATCATCAATGATAAAGTTCCCAAAGACAAGTGGTTAAAAAATTCCTAGCCTCTAGTCCTTGAACAATCAACCAGCTTACCCATTGTACTATATTGCGACAATTTACACCAAAGCTCTCATTAGATATGGCTTCTTGACCAGACATCAACTCCAGGAGAATGACACCAAAACTATAAACATCACTCTTGTCTGTTAACTGTTGAGAGATGTAATACCTGTGTATCATAGAACAGAAATTATGAAAGCAACGTGATAGCAGTCAAAGCACCCATGTCAGCAGAAAGTGTTTGTGTAACTCAAACTCATTCTAGATTCGAGGCTTTCCATGTAATCATTAAAATAACTTTATATTATAAACAAGAATGTGGCAAGTTAACAACCATAAACAAACACATCTACAGCTAAGAGATTGTGTAACAGTGTTCTAGATACAGATGTCAAATCTCAAACTTAAATATATCCTAACATTTTGTCCATCGGTTGTAAGCACGTAATTAAAAAGAAGGCCACTGTACTTCACAGCAACTCAGCATTTCAATGTTCAAAACCATCTAACAATTCAGAAGCAGCAACATAATCAATTCTCTCAGATCATACTGCTTAAATTGATCTATTGTAAAACTAAATAAAAGAACCTTACTCGGGATCCAAATACCCTACAGTGCCTCGAACTATGCTGGATACGTGTGAAGCTCCATCTACTGCAAGTTTTGAAAGGCCAAAATCTGAAACCTTAGCTCTCATGTTTTTGTCAACAAGAATATTGCTGCTTTTTAAATCTCTATGGATAATGGCTGGAACACATCCTGTATGAAGATATTCAATCCCTGAACAGGCATGAAAACATGATCAGTTCAGAACTTAAACTGCAACTCTAATTTAAGTGAGAGGCTTCACCATAGCAAAGGATAATATATTTGGGAAAGGGAAAAAAAGAGGTTTATCATAAACCTTTTGCAGCATCTTCAGCAATCTCAAGGCGCTTGATCCAATTAATACTTTTTCCTCGTTTTAACGGACCTGCCAAAGTGTAAAAAATGGTGAATATCAAAATTTAAATTAGCCCACTTCAAAAACATTTGAAATTACCGTATAGATGTTCCTTAAGTGTTCCATTGTGCATGAACTCATAAACAAGCATACTCTTCCCATCTTCTTGACAAAATCCAAGAAACTGTACCAGGTTTCTGTGATGTATCCTTGAAAGAAGAGTCACCTGTACAAAATGGCAGCACAACAGTTTCAGCTCCAACTGACAAATATACTACCCAATACAGTATGATTCACAAACAAAATAAGTTCCTAGAGAACAATATTCCTTTTAGGATATGTGCATGTAGCTTAAAAAGCACATGTGTTTCCATGTCAGCTTTAACTCTTATATAGTTTACAAATTCAGGTCAACAATATAGAGGATTTTATCCATTTATTAGCTAGGCACTTCAAATACTAGGAATATTGGGACTTGTTAATTTGCCTTTGTCTAAAACCCGATAGAAACATTTATTAAGGAACTAAGGAGCTCAACTGTGCAAGTTCTACATGTTTACGAATACTCTTGTGGCAATCTGTAGGAACCTTGGTTCCAAACAAAACATCGACATTTTAATCACAAATTCTACAACTTACAGATTCAATGGTGTTGGGGACTGTAAAAATGATTAAAGCAAAAATGTTTCTAAGCCAAAACTGAAAATTTAATCTTATTTTAAAATTAAAAAATGTTTTTTCAAATAGAGTTCATGATTGATGACATCTAGTTAGAAACAAAAATCAACTGGGTGTCCAACGGTTAAACAATTTTAATCAGTATATATCTAAAAAAGAGTAAAATCATATGAACCTCAAAGCAGCTTCATAAATGTGTTATAACAAACACAATTCAGTGTTCAAACAGTATGGATTTAAGCACCTCACTTGCAATATTGAATGAAGTTCACTAAAGTGAAAATTTACCTCATTTGAAAACTCTCGCTTTCCCTGGTAGGAATTGCTGGTTAGAACTTTCACTGCAATTTCCCTTCCATCTCTCATTTTTCCATAGTACACAACACCAAAACCTCCAGAGCCTATTTTCTTCTCGAATTTTTTTGTAGCATCTTCAATCTCAAAGGATGTGAAACAGTGAGCAGCTTCACCAGGAGCATTACTCAAGGAAGAAACTAGCCTTTGCACAGGCAAGGAATCCCCAAGTTGTTCTAGAAAAGAGAAGATACATATGTTTTATCATCTGATAAGTCCGGCATGCTAGACAGAAACTTAAAAATTGTTTTATAGCCATACCTTGGTCGGGGTGTCGTTTCTTTCTATTGCGCATGAACAAGCAAGACATAATTGTAGTTATCAGAAGAATAGCAGCTCCAACTGACAAACCAATAATAATATCCATGTGCCTCCCACTCCTGGCTCCTTCGTGAAGATTAATGTTTCCAGAGTAGCTGTGGTTAAACAAGAAAACAGAGTTAAATATATTTAATTAGATCACCCAAAAAAGTGCACTCTAAAAATGTAATTGGAAGTGCAATAGCAAAGAAGTTGACATGAGACATGTATCCTCCATTGGTGTGAAGTAGCTAGGCTGCATAGGCAATAAGGAGAAGTCTCAAAGAAACTTCGGACCGAGCCTCTTGGGGTTAACTGTTATTGCGGCTAGCATGTCCTCGGATCATGATAAATGTATAAAAGCCAAATTGGAGGTCCTATGTTGGATTGCAGCACTGCAACCCCAGTCAAGCGAATCATACTGGAAAGAGAATTGAGTGGGAAGATTTTGATATGATGCATGGTTAAAGAAATCCTGATTGTATGAGGTTGTCCTTCACAGACCTTACATGAAGCCTGTACAGAATTCTTACTTCTGACTAGTCCTTTTGGGATTATGCATGGAAGTGAGTAACAGATCTTTAGATCAATCATGGCGATGCGAGCAAAAACTATAGAGGAGAAATGATAAAAGAATATGGGACACTAAAGTATTGAAAGACTTACTTGCACAAAATGAATATATTAGAAGACCTCAATCAAAAAGACCAACACATTAAACAGCATGCAGTTGTTAATATTTACTTCAACTGATTATGGCTATGTACTTATTATGTGTAGAGATAGTTGAAGAGCTTCTCATTATGGTTGAGAAAGATGTACTGCATCTTGTACATGCTGCTATTCTGCTACAAAATAACATTAAGAATTGTAGTCTAAATAATGAATTCTTTGGCCATGATCAATAATATGCAAAATTTAGCATATTAACAAACCATCTCATAGTGGGGTGTGTGAGAGAGGGAAAAGGGAAGAGAGAGACTCACTTCAAAGCCACCTTTCTACTGAGACCCGATGGTATTGTTCCAGATAGCATATTATCTTGCACATATCTGCAATTATCCCATGTGTCAAGCAAATAAATTCTTTTTACAAAAGAGTAAAATAGAAAGAAGGAAAAAACACACAATGTGGTGAATTATTTACTTAAACTTATTATTTTGTGTTTCTTTTAAATTTTACCAATGTGTTCATATAAAGAAGTCGCGCCATCACTTCCAATCATCATTCCCCAGTCAAGGTAGAAATATATATATTAATTATTAAATTCCCATGAGAGATTATGCATAGTTCTTAACTGACATCCAAGTTCTGATAAACTTACAGTTCCCTCAAATTTGGTAGGTTCAGTAAGGAGGATGGCAGCTCACCAGTCAACTGATTGTTCTCGAGATGACTGTAAGACATGGAGTATCATATTAGGTCAACATTTTAATAAAATTAAGATTTAAACACAACAATTATGAGAACCATCTAGCTTTACATGATCTCCAAGTCTGTACATCCAGTAAAATCAGGAATTGGACCAGTCAGTGAATTTCCATCGAGCCATCTGACCATGAGACAAGTGGATAATGATGATGTGGGCGGGGGGCGGTTAAACTATTGCAGTAGCAAGATAGAATCTAAATCCAGCATCTAGCTAAAGGACAAGTAGCTTGAAACTTACAATTCAACTAAACCTGTCAACATCGTCAAATCTGAAGGAACATTCCCAGACAAATTCTTGCTAGACAAAGAGCTGCCAAACACAGTACAGGGGTTAATTTAACCAAACGAACATATAATTCTCTTCAAACATGGTGCGGGAATAAACTACGACAAATGATGGAATCAATCTGTGAATGCATAAAATAAAATCACAAAAGAGATGAATCATTACAGCTTAACAATCCTTGGCCTGGCATCAGAGTTACACTGCACCCATGACCATGGAACTGGAAGGCATGGGTCACCTCCTTCTTGTGCCCAATCTTCTGTCGAGTGGGATGAAACAACACGAGAAATAACATATCCTGCACCTCATGCAAATTCAGCATCAAATAAGCTTTAGTTAGGTTTCAAAGTTTGCATTTATATGGGATATGGGATATGCTTTAGTTAGTTAGCAGAACTTTTGCTTCAAAAACATTTTAAAACACTAAGATTTCAGTCTCCGGAGTCAAAATGATACAGATGCATGCGAGTCATATTGTTCTACTAACCATCTAGGGAACCATCATTTTTCTCAAGATACTTGTGTATCTCCATAGCATTCACAAGTGGTCCCCTAGAAGAATCAGAAGTCTTTCCAAATCTAAAAGATAATACGAAGGGCAGGGATAGGTTGGTATATCCAGGTTCATAAAGACGATATTTTCCTTGAGCATTTTCTTCGATATTGACAATAGCTTTGCTCATATCAGGGTAACCTGGGAGTACCAGCCTGAATTTTCTGGATTCCCCAGGATCCAGATCTTCAATTTCAGCGAAGTATGTGACAGCCCACCCAAAACCAGGAAAACCATCCAGGTTCAACCGATATGTTAGTGATCCATTTGTGCCAACTACAGCTGTTTGCATCACTCTTTCAGGCGGCCTTTCATCATTGTTGACGTCAATAGGCATGTCAGTTGATACTTTCTTGGTACCAGCTGCTACATCAACAAGATAATTAGCTTTCTTCACCGAGTCAGACTCCCATATTCTATCGTATGGATCATCAGGATACCTGAAAACAGAACAGCGTTATGTTATTCTATAACACACACACACACACACTTATATTGGTAGTAAGATTTGAGTCTGAAAGGAAAAATTAACATAATTAATGCCAAAGCGGGTCACAAATTTCTGAGCAAATGTATATCAACTATAAGGAATGGAGGTATTTCTGTGTATGATTTAAGTTAAAATAATTTAATGTATTTTTTTCACACTCTGTCTCTCTCTTAAAGATTAAGCAGTTTTTGCTTGAACAAGCATTTAGATAAATGTACATCGGTAAAAATTACAATATGTTATGCCTTGAACCAAATATTTTGAGCATACCTAATTGGAGCCTCGCTATCAGCACCAAAATTGATTCTGGCTGACATACTGAGATAAAACTGGTTTTCAAATTCTGTATAATAAACTGAACCATTGAACTGTCGGAGCTCAAGGGTGGATATGAATGGCTGCCCAGTTGTAGCATTCGAAAGGCATACACTCATAGAGGAACTTGAAGCCAGAAATATTAGTTCTGTAGACTCTATGGTATTAGCATCAGAAATGACAATCGTAGACCAATGAGTTGGCCCAACAGAAATGTCAAATTTTGGATAAACGTTGTTGCTGTCGAAGTTACCATACAAGAAGGTTGCCCTTAAAAGGTATCTTGTTCTACTAGTGACATCCAGTCTATAACAGTACTTCCTGGAATCTGCAGGGAAATGTCTCACTGTAGTATACTGCTTCCGTGTCTCATTTGCAACTGATATGCTTGCTACTGCTCCATAACTAAAATTAAAATCTGAGGTCCACGACAGTCCAAGATCATCAGTGAAATTTACAGGGCCCCCACAGTCCAAACTCAGAAAACCTGTTTTAGTTCAAGCATACGTTAAAAAACATAAACATTTTCACATTGTTGTTCACATACAGAAACAGGGTTTTCATGTCAGAATGACATTGTATCAAAATTTATTGACAGCATGTTCCAGGAAAAGGAAGAGCGAACGGTCACTATTTCATTTCCCAGGCCAAGGTGTGTGCATGCCTGCGTGCTACAGCATGTTATTCGAGTAAACAACCTCCTAAACTGATGAACCAAGCAGTTTTCAAGTATTGATTACATTTTCATTACCTTCAAGGATCAATAAAAACAAGCTAAAATTGTAGTTAGAAAGCAACCCACAAGCTGGTACAGTTCTCGTTAACAATTCATACGATTAGAGACATAGAATCATCCCCAAATATGGTAAAAAAAAAAAATTACTCAAATTACAGGAGCAAATCAAAATTTGACCTTTCATATGCCAACTACGTTGCTGGTCGTAAGATCTCCGGAAAGATGTTACCAATAAAAAGCTGCATTATATATGCACAGCACACTCAAAGAACTCAGCATTGTGCCTACCAAATGGGCGGCTCACCCGATTATATAATAAACCCTTAATGTTTTCAAGAAATTAATGTCTCTCACGTGGACCAAGCCCCCCAAATTTTGCTACTTTAAGTAGCGTCTTGAATTCATGGTTTGGCGTAATTTCCATCTATACCAACTCCAGGTGCAGTTAATGAGAGATACCTTTACCAATATAGTAAGACGGCAATGACAATTAAAAGATTCTAGTCTTCCAGATACGACATAGAAACAGCAAAAATTAAAGTCTCCCAACTATTAATAATTGCTGGCTTGATCAAACAAACATTTGAATGCACTGGAAGATGAATATAATGTCAAAACTAAAACCCACGTCAATTTCTTTGCTTGCTACTCACTAGCCAAAACATTTATAAGAGAAAAAATCAACAAGCATAAATAAAAAATAAAAACAATGGACAATCCAAGCCAAAAGAAAGCTCTTTTCTTTTTTTTCCTCCTCTTTTCGTTTCACCTTATAGCTATATAAAAATGAAGTCTTTGAATATCATCTTCAAGAGAATCAAGAACGATAAATCAACAATCACCAACCAAGACAAATGAGAATGTTTCGTCAAGCATGTAGGTGCTATGCTGCTAATATAAGACTACACAGAGAGGGAGAGGTGGCACCGTACCAGGCTGAGCTGAGGAGGCGTGAGCGAAGAGAAGAAGAGAGAAAAGAAGCAGAAGCCTAGACCCCATCTTCTCTAGAGCTACTGATTTAGATTAGAACCATAAAAATCAAAAATGGTGGCAAAGGCAAAGAGAGAAACAGCGGAACAGAACAATAAAAGAGAGTAGAGCCAGTGACAGCCCCCTTGACAGGGATAAAAGAGAAAAGAAGGAAAAAGCAGAGGTTTCTTTCAATTATTATGCCAGTGCCTATTAGCACTACTCTGTTTTGAATCTAGTGAGTGTGAGTGTGAATGTGAATGTGAATGAGAGAGTTTTAGAGAGAGGAAGTGGTTGAGAGAGAGGAGGGCTTTAGGCTTTGGGCATGGAATCACACACCATTATCGTAAGCTCACTAGTCTCTCTGCTTTGTGTTTCATTTTTTTTTTTTTTACTTGGTCGATGGTGGCAGGCGAGATGGCCATGTGGGACCCATCAAGTGGCTTTATTTAATTAATTTAGAGTCTTGTTGGGACTCGATCAAGAAGGTGGAAAGTTTTGGAGGGTTATAGTGAAAGGACTAGGTTTTCTAACCAGTTGAATTGGGAGGACTTTGAGGGTCCCATGATTATTCTCTTGCCACGTCAAGTCACATCACTGTATATCTTCTTCCTCCCATAATCACTCCCGGAATTTGAATGGTTGTTATGGTTTAAACGGATTTTGTGCTTGATTATTTTTCCTGTTGGTTAATGATTATATTTGAGGTTGTTTTTTAAATTATTTTTATTCAAAAATATATTAAAATAATATTTTTTATTTTTAAAAAATTTATTTTTTACATCAGCACATAAAAATATCTAAAAACACCAAAATTATTTAATATAAAATAAAAAAATTAAAATGTTTCAAAAACCTTTTAAAAACAAAATGTGAAACAGTATCTAGGTTGCGGCTCGGTTTGCCGACTAATGTGGTTTCTTTCATCTTGTCCAAGATTGTCAATATCGTTCCAGTCATCGTTCTGGTTTTTCTATTGGAACGAAACGTTTCGGTTTCGGAGCGTTTCAGCATGTCGTTTTGGGGTTGTACTGTTCATATATAATTAACTATATATATATATATATGAAAAAAATTAAAATATTAATTTAACAAGTATAATTTAAATTCAAGATAAGTTAACTTTAAATTATACAATACAAACACAAAGTCAAATAAACATAATCTTAAAATTAGAAACATCTCTAAAATTCCAAAATATTATGATAGTAAAATGTTCTAAAATAAAAGAAATATTATGATTTTGAGCCGGAACAGTACCGAGATGTTCCGACTGGAATTTAGCCGGAATTTCCGGAACGGGCCAGAATTAAAACCGAGACGAAAACGACACCGTTTTGTCTTGGTTTTTTAATAGCATGAAATGTTCCGGCCATTCCGACCGGAACGGAATGGAATTAACAAGCCTGATCTTGTCTACTTGATTTTTATTTTTTGAAATGACCCCTTGAGCTTAATCTGTTTTTTCGGATAATAATTATTTGGTGGACGATAATTGTGGGTGTCTAGCGACATAATTGACATTTTCAAAAATACTTCCCATTCCCACACATGTTGTTTTGGTTTGATAGTTGCATTATATACAGATTTAAATCCTTGCTGGTTTTTTGAAATTACTTAATAGAAAAGGTAATTTTGATATGAATAGAAATTTTCTATCAAAACAAAAATAATTAATTGAGCAAAATCTTGAGTGTGTATGTGTGTGTCTATATGTGTATGTGTGTGTGTGTGTATAAATGTGCTCACAATGGGCGCAATCACACTATTTATTGATTCATGATGCCTGAATTTAGCTCATGTGCTTGTTGGCCAAGGTGATATTTAAGATATTTGGTTAATTTATTGGTTCTATTAATCTAATTTATTTTTTCTTGGAAAAATAGTCGGTGGATTATGTTTTGTACCTGTAAGGAATCCCCTCTTCTTCATTTAGAAACTATTTAATGATTAAATAAGTATTATTTGAGAGAGAGAAACAATCATAATTTATAAAAAAAAAATGTTAAAAGCTAAAAATAGATATGTCATTCTTGGTGAAAAAAATTAAATCTCCTTTTGAAGGATACTTTCCATCTTTTATAGTCTCTCTTCATTCTTTATCGAAGAGAAACAGTTAAAATAACAGCAAAATATATATGATTTGTCATGATAAAAATTATTTTGATTTATTAGGATAAAATATTTTTGGTTCGGTAGGATAAAATAACTCTAACTTCTAGTCTAAACAGGGAGTCTAAGATTCTTTGGAGTAAAAAAAAGTGTAGGCTTTGCGCTTAACTAAGCTCAAAGATGATGAATCTCGCTGCTTGCACCATTTATAAATTGAACTTTGTGTTTGGCTAAACTCAAATATAATGGGTTTGGAAGCTCATTAGACTTTTCACATGCATAGACTTAACGTTTAGTTAAGTCCAGATATAATGAGTTATTACCTTCTAAGATTTCGAAGAGTTTCTGTCAACAAAAAAAAGATACCATTTCTATCTTCTTCATAAGATTTCATGTGCCCCATATAGGACTATTATGATATTTAAGTCCATGTGACATGTCCTCATTAGAAAAAAGGTGTAATTTGGGAAATAAAATGATGGGTAGCTTTCAATCTAGTGATCGAGTGCATTTTTAAGATTTGTGATTACATGAAAGGTATTCATCTAATGGTGAGAACAAAAAGATTTTTTTTATAACTTTAGTTGTTCTTACTTGTAACTTTTCTTTTACTTTCATGTTTTGTGATTTTTGAAAATATGCTCTCATAACAAGACCCTAAAATCATCTTTTCTCTAATTTAAGAATAGACCAACTTCAAACATTTCCCCTTCTAAAACCTATCTTTCTTTCAAACATAACAAATAGACATTGAGAACATCAAATCCTTCTATATATATATATATATATATATATATATATATATATATATATATATATATATATATAAACATTGTTATCCCTAACGAGGAGTTCAAGTTCTAACCAGAGCTTAAAGTAAGTAGCAGGGGATAAAGATTCATCATATTAGGCTCTAGGATAAGAGATGGAGCTACATTGACATCCTTCTTGGTTCTAGCAATAAGATTTATCATTACTCAGTGAGATGGCAGACAGATCATGTTTGATACCTTTAAAAAATCTTTTTTTTTTTGTATTTAAAGATTTTTTAATGATTAAATAAGTATTATTTGAAAGAAAAGGTTGTCATAATTTAGAAGAAAACCTTAAAAATAGATATCTCATTTCTAGTAGAGAGATATTAAACCTCCATTTAAACGACATCTCTTTTTTATATAGTTTATCTTCACTTTTTTTTTAAAAAAAATAAAGTATTAACAAAATATTTTTGGCTTATCAAGATAAAATATCTTTAACTTATAGTTAAAACAAAGAGCCTAAGATTATTTGGAGTTAAGAAGAACAACTTTGTGCTTAGTTTAGCCTAGAGATAACAGGTTTAGTAGCTTACGAGCCTGACACATGTTTGGGCTTAACACTTGACTGAGCTTATAGATGATGGGTTATTACCCTTTTTTATCATTTTTTTGAAAAAAAGATCCAAACAAAAATAATAAATGTTGATTCATCATTGATCATTAATGCTAGTAAAAATCATTGACTCTATAAAGAAGTGGAAACAAAATGCCATTTTTTTTAAATATATGATGGTGTTAATTGGTTCTATTTTGGTAGCTTCGTGTTGTTCAGGAATGAGATTAGATACTATTAATTTGTATGTAGCCCTTCTTAATTATTATGCATCTTCCTTGCAAACTAGGCTGATTGTTTTTTTGATAGGTTGAAATTTCTAAATACATCAACATTCAACTACCTTTTTTTTTCTTTTATTGGCATTGCTAAAAAAAACACTTTCAACAAAGTTTAGTTATTCTTTTTAGTGAGCATGGATATAATTCAGCAACTAATGTTTCAACTATAACTATATTTTTATTCAAAGTCATAGTGATTGATAAGATGACTAAAATACTATTCAATAAAAAACACAATGATGTTAACAATGACAAATTTTGTTAGATTGTGTAATTATAGTCAAATAATTAAGAGGTGTGTGTAACTAAATGATTATGAAAATAAAATACAATTTTTAATCATTCCAAAAAATTATTTTATTTTATTTTATTATTTTATTTTTGATTTTCTCTATAATTAGTGATTGTATGATTGAATCTCAATCTAAAATATATTACCATGATTTTTTTCTCAGCAAAAAGATTTGTTAAGGAATAAAGAGGCATGTAATATGTCAAAAAGAAAATAAAAAGGTGAAATGGAAAAAATATTAAAAAAGAAAGAATGGATCAATAACATGTATATAATGTTGTAGAATTTGTAAGAATCTCATATCTAAGTCGGTTATGGATAAATTTATAATATTAGTCGATCATTTAGGTATATCATCTAAAATTATATAAAAAAAAAAGACAAAGGGAGTGTTATTTAGAATAAACCAATATAGACATGACATCCAAATGGCTAGTTAAAGTAGTAATAGTCTCTACCTTAAGAAATGTAAGAGCACAAACTCAATCTCTTATAAGTGTAGTTGTTGAGAGGATTTTACCTTCATGCTTCCGACCTAAAATAAGGATAGTCTAAAGCCTAATAGGCTTGAGAATACTTTTAATTAAATATAAAAAACAACAACATAGTCATGGCAAAAACATGAATATGGAAATGACTCCCAATTTCTATTCATGTTATTACAAAAAGAGATTATAGAGAGAAATCTCTTCTGAAAGATAAAGATGAATTTTACGAAAAAATTATGAAATTTACTTTTATTATATATATGAGGGAAAACATGTTTTTTTATTTAATTTGATTTTTCCTATTAATCATAGAGGCAAACTGTAATTCCTCAAACCTTATATAAAAAACAAAAAATAGATCAAGGTATAAAAGTTTTTTATATATAAAATTATCCCTTAAAAAAATATGGAATGCAAATTTCAAAGTGATAAATGTCCTAGGAATATCTCACATTCAAAATTGGTCAATTCAAATAATTAAAGTTATAAATAGTAGATATGATGGTAAACTTTTAAATAATTAAATAATTTTTTATATTTATTTTTAGCAAGTGTTAGCAAGTGAATAAAGTCAATAAAAATAATCATATTTTCTTATAATTTAGATGAAAAAAAAAAACATAATTTTTTTCTTTTTTGTAATCCTTGGACACACAACTCCTTGCATACTAGTTAAGCAAAAGGAATGTGTCTGGATTTTTTTTATATATATAAAAAAAAAAATTATTCTTCATAACATGATATGTATTTTTATATGTTTGATAATATTTAAACAAGTTCATTTTAATTAAATAAAATCATTAATATGTTCATGTTAATTAAAACAACCCTACAGTCCAAAAGGAAAAGCTCCAGTTGTTGACTGTTGACTAAGATAAAAGACTGAACACTGGCACCAACTACTCTTACCTTTGATAAATTTGATCGTTTAGCATTCAGAATTAGCTTTATAGTTACTTGCATTGAAAATGATTTGATTTTTATCCTCTTTAGTTTGGAAGGATTGACTCCCACCATTTTCTTTAAGAATAGCCTTAAAAACTAAATCAAAATATAGAAGGTAGAAAAAAAAAAGCATTATTAGCAGCCACGAGAAACATAAAAAAAACTTTTCCACCCTTTTCTTTTATTTTTATCTTCACACCATCTTCTTCTCTGAATTTATCATTGCTATCTTGTTTTGCCTTCAAAATCTCTATAATCTGTCCCTCGGAATGCAAGTTGTTTTGACTTTTGAGCAAAAAGAGAGTTCATGATCTATCAGTCACGGTGGTCTAAAAAGAAAAAACTATATTTTTTTTATGTGATGAAATTTTATTCCCGGAAAACATATTTTGTATAATCTAGATGAGCGAGTAAAATCTTTTATATCTCGAGCTCTTACAAGAAATGCACGTCCTACCTTGAACTCGAGACTTGTTATATAAATCGCAAATCTTCTATCATCACGCCGGAATGAAAACCTATATAATTGTTTATTTACTTTAACTTTCAACAAGATTGGCCTACCTTTGATCAAAGTATAGCTTTGTCCAAACTTTACAAAAAGAAGCACACACATCTCTCTTCATTTTTTTAATGCCCATGAGTGCCTTTTTCTTTACCATTTAGGCTTTGGGATCATGGAATCAAACGGTACAGGTAGGTATTCACAAGCTTGTTCGGAGCACGTACTCTTCTTTTTCTACGGCAATAATCTACGCGATCGACTTTTCTTAATGTGCAAGTTTTTGAAAAGCTGACAGACAACTAGGGTTCTGAGAGAGAAACAACGTGTAGTAGGTGCCAGCTCATATGTATTGTATTCCCAAGTATTGGGCTACCACGTCCCCTGGTCCACCACATATTTTTATTTTTATTAAAGGCAGGTAATTTCCTTGTTAATCTCAGGGAATTTACTGGTAATGTTGTTTATAATTAATCATTGACATGGATTTGTTTACAGACATTTAATATTTTCTTGTAACTAAAATTAATAACTGAGAAATGTTTTGCACTGAATTTTAAGAGTGTTTTTGAAAAAAAATAATTTTATTTATTTTAAATTAAATTTTTTTAGTGTTTTTAGATTATTTTTATGTGTTAATATAAAAAATAATAATAAAAACATTATTTTAATATATTTTTAAATAAAAAATACTCTTAAAAACAAACTCAATCACACTTGTAAACAGACAATACAGAATCCAAGGAAATACCAAGTGACTTGAGACATACGGAATCCAAGGGAATACCGAGTGACTTGAGACATATTAATGCTCTGTCAAAATTTAGAGTGACTTATTAAAATCTCATTTACTGTGTATTTCTATATAGATTTTACTGTGAAATAGAGGGTTTTTTTTTTAAAAAAAAAGAGATTAAGGACCAAAATTAATATGCAAGAAGAAATGAAGCCCTTTTCCATAAAAGATGTTCAAAAGATCCATTTAATTCCTCAAGTTTTTATGGAAATATTCAATGCAAATAAAATATAGATTTTATTATTTTTATTGTAATTTAAAAAAAAAACTTTATTTTTTCATGAATTTATAAATTATATTGTTTTTAACACATTAGCGTCATTCAACTCAAGATTTGTTCTTTTATTAAAGCTTGCTTCTAACGTTATGATAATTTTTTATTTAAAAGATATTTATCATAAAAGATATTTTTTTGTCACAAACAAAGAAAAAAGAAAAGGAGCGTATAAATAAGATTGTAGGGTTTTGTTATTAAAGTGATATTTTTTTTTCTCTTTATTTCAATTTATTAGAATATTTTATGATATTTTATTTTAATTGCCATTATTTTTTATGCAAAAACCCACATATATATATATTTGTTTTTTACTTGATATAAGCTAAAACAATTAGATTTTTCAATGTAATTTAAATCAATTTTTTGTGAGATAAAATAATTGCATATGCATCTATCTTTTGCTCCTTTCAATGAAGATCAATTTTCTACTTTAATATTTAATTAGCATTAACAAATCTCTTAAATTTATTTATTTTTAATTTTATTTTATTAAATATAATCATTAACTTTTAATTTCTCAATCAAATTTTTGTTAAGCCAAAAAAACATGTTCACAACATCTGCACACTCTTCTTTTATGTTATAAATAAACTTAAAATCTTATTCTTAATGTAGACTTAACTATTAAGGAAACTAAAATTAAATTTCATTTCACTATTTCTTTTATTGTGGATATAGAGATAATTGTGTTGTAAACCACTGAAACACAACTAATTTTCCCTTTTCAGTTCTTTAAAATAATAAGTTTATATTCATTTTTTTTTTCAAATTTATCCTCTCATGTTGTGTTAGCATGATCTTAAGTTTTATAATTTATTTTGATTTGCATGCTCTAACGTATTTAAGTAGGCGTTAAACATCCCAACATTAGATTAAAAGTCAATATTACAAAAATAGAATTTTAATTTATAGTCTTAAGAAATAAAATAATAAGAACCAAAGTTAACATAAAAAAAAGCCTTTTTTTTATTATTCATGAGCTATGGAAAACTTTAGTGCAGTCCCTAAAGTCTATTTTTTTTAGCTTTCATCCTTGTTGATTTAGGATTATTCATTTTAGCCATGAACTTTAATTTTTATGTTTTAAGCCCTATGTGTGAAGAAATATGCAAAGAGAAGAGAGAGAAAAGGGTTTGGACAATCACATTTTGACAAAAAAAAAAAAAAGGAAGGTTGATCTAGGTATCAATGAGCTCATCTTGGAGAAAGGAGTTTAATGATATACTTTTTTAACATGTTAGGGAAACTAGATCAATATAGTAAAGTTTTTTTTATTGAATTTTGAGTTTTTAGAGTAATAATAGGGTTTTTTGTTATGTTTCTCAAAAGACATGTAGTAGAAACAGTAGAAGTCTTAAGAATTGTGTTAGATAAATTTAGGATCATTTAGGTTTTATATAAAAATTACTTGAAGATCAAATGTTCTTTTTGACTTTGAATATTTGCTCGAGGGCTGGGTTATCACAAACCACAAGTCATTCAACTGTCCAACCTCTAATAGTATTTCATATGAACTATCAGTGAGAAGTCTTACAAACAATTTTAGGAGAGAGGAATTGTTATATCTTAGAGTGCTAGTTTTTTTTTTTTTTGTATTTGAAGTGTTTACGTATCGTACTTTACTCATCCTTATCCTCATATGAAACAAAAGCATAACATTATATTTATATATAAAAAATGACAAATTATCAATTTGCTTTTTAAATAATATCACACTTATTATTTTAGACTAATTTTATAATTTTATTCAATCAAGTCCTTACTTGATTGTTTCTAGGTCAAGAATAGCAATCCATTGTATTAATTACATTTTAGTCCTTAAACTCTAAAATTTATTTACAATCAAGTCATACTTGATTAATTATTGAATTTTAATTTTTAATCAATGATTATTGTATGTGTGGATTAGGTTCTTTGTTAAGTTGACTTATATACAAATAATAATCCTAAATAAACAAGATTAAACATTAGCCTTTTCATATACACAAATGATCTTTCCATATAAAATTCTCATGAGAGTTAATTTAGTGTACATGTTATCTAACAAACACATATATATTAGTTCAGGTATCCCTCATTCCTTAGCTTATAAGAACAACTACTTCTTTTCATAATATATATTGATCTTAACAACTCTAATTAATGTCTTGAAAATCCCAATTAAACTTTTTTGTAGTGTTAAAGGAATATAGTGATTTTTGATTGATATTAAATGGATATAAGAAAATATTGGTGGAAATCTTAGTTAAAAATCAATACTAGTATTGGGAAATGGTAATAAGCCATAAATGGATCAAAAGGTGAAAAAAGTAAAATAAATATATTTATAATATGAGAATGGTCTAAGAATTTAGTGGATTATTTAATACGATATAAAGAATGATGAAACAAGAAATCCAGAGTTTAGTGTAAAATCATATTCTAACCAATTTTACACTATCAAATATGATTTTTAATTCCATTGTTGGATTGAGCTAAAATTTACGAGGAGTCTTATAACATATTGATTTATGGTAGGGTATAATTCCAGGACAATCATAGTTTAGAAAGGTTGCACGAAAATATTGAGAACCATACAAAAATTTAAAAGGGCTTATTAAGGGTAAAATAATCATTTTAACTTAAAAACCTAGAAAAGTCAACCTTTTCTTCTTCATTAAATAATCGAAATAAATGGAAATAAAGAAGATAAAAGGAGAAAAGAATTGTGAGAGCTAAACACTAAAAACTTTTGAGAGAAATTTAGTAAGAATTATGAGTTAGAAGTGTGAAACACCAACCAATCCATCAAACAAAGATTTAAGAGGAAACTAAGTGATGGGACTAGAAAATAAAGGTTGTAACTCATGGAAAATAGGAGAAAAATTGAAGGAGTGGAAAAAACTTTGATTTGTATGCTTTTAGAATCCATTTTATTGTGGGGGGTAAGAATTTGTAAGTTTATCTAAACGATTTTGAATGAAAAGAAATTGATTTGCAACATAATTCTTAGATTTTTAAATTAGGAATCTTAGAAGAATATTTGGGGAAATGTGAATTTAATGTTATTGTGAAGAAATTAGGTTGTAAATGATGGATAATTGAAGAAAAAAATTGGGTGTTTTAGAGAGAACCAAAATCGATAATTTTAGACAAAAATAAAAAACATGGGGATTTAATAAATGTTTGTGTGTAATTAATTTGCGTTGATGTATGTATGGTGGATTGTCATAGGTTTAATAAATTTATTTAGTTATGATTAAATATTTATTAATGAACTTGGAATTATAAAGGCGAAGAATTTGGTGAGAGATATGACTAAGATTATGAGTTGGTTTATAGAATTGTTAAATAAGTGTTGATGAGGAGCTTTGAGATGAAAAGTGGATTCATTAATAAAAAGAATAAAGTCTTGGGATTCGACCATATAGAGTATATTTATTATAAATCATAGTTTTGATTGTTGTGTGACAAGTATAGAATTGTGAGTGTGAAGAATATGAAAATTAAAGGTATGATTTGATGAATAAAAATTAAGTTACAAGTATGCATGGTACTTAAAATCAATTAGAAAGAAATAGATATTTTATTAATTTGAAAGATGTTGATAGTTATGTAGGACTTTAGTATTGTGATTAAATCAGTAAAGACGTAGAAATGAGGAATTGGAGAAACTAGTTTCTAGTACAATTGGGCAATTAGAGAGATTTGTAATGTAGAAATGAAACAAATGAGACTTTGGCAAAAGAAGATATTGTGTTCTTAAATTATGGGAATTGTATTAATTGAGAATAATTACATATAAAAGTAATAATAGTAAATATTATTTGTGTATAAACTAATTATGTTTAGTATTATATAAATCTTAGGTACTTTACAACTTTACAATAATAAGCTCTTCTTCGATCTGAACGTCTCTTCTTCGATCTGAATTGCAAGTGGGGTCTTAGCCTAGCGGTTGAAGGGATTTGTTTCCTTCCTCTGCACCAGGGTTCAAGTCCCACCATGCATGCCTGTCACCCCCGCGGTGCCTTACATGCTCACTGGGTTTGCAGGATGTTCAGTGAGTCCGGAGATTAGTTGTGGTGCGCGTAAGCTGGCCCGGACACCCCGGTTATCAAAAAAAAAAAAAAACAATGAAGGAAAAGTGCTGAACTAATTCCAGGTATCAGGAACAACTACAGTCAATGACTTTTAAATAAATGGTGTCTAATTGTTCCATATTTCACTCCAACTCCGAGCAAACATCTTTAATCCATCGCAGCACAAGTAATCGATATCATTATTGTTCAACCCCTTCTCTCCAACCATTTGGCCTGTCACCACCTAGCATAATGAACTATGTTCAAGCTAACTAATTCATAAAAGGAGTTGGAGGAAACTCAACTGGGACGAGCTTGCACAATTTAGTACGAGCTAAACTCAACCTAATCTTTAGTGGGAGCAAACAAGCACAACTAGCAATCTCTACCATGTAAGTACTCTACCATGCACATCATCTATTTTCTAGTCCACAATCAGCACAGCACGATGTTTCGCAAATAAAAATCATTTCACAGTACTCACTTTCCCTCCCAAACAATTTGGCTTTTGGTAAACTCAGAATCAATCAATTTACCTTGATAGCAAGGACTGATATCAGTAAGCCACTATATTATATATGCCCATTGAATTCAAACTTGGAAATCATCCAGAAACAACAACGCATACATCGCATGTTAATCCTATAATGCAGCAGTGCATTTCCTTCTCCATGGAATTTCCTTTGTGGTGTAGCATACAAAGAACAGACTTCATTAGCTGCATCCTGAATGACCTACAAAGTAACAAACTCTACCGAACTTATTGCATTACCATGAGTTCAAACATGTTAAATTGAAAACTATCAGGCCACCTAAAGATCCTAGTGCACATATCTAGAGCTTGATCCTATATACTTTGGAAATAGTTTTTTTTCCTAGATAAAAAGAACATGAATATCAGGCACAAAACAAGGTGGAAAAGCACGAATGCCAAAGAACAGATGAAGAATAAATTATTACACGTGATCTAATCACTTAACTGGTCTCCTAGGGTGAAAAAGGAATCTCAGGCCCTCCCGTAACTTCAACAGCAACAACACCAGCTAACTGCAAGGACAATCAACCACACACATACAAAAACCTCAGCCATAAATACAATCAAGAAAAAGAAAACATAATTATGAATATATAAATCAAATAAAGGCACATAAGACAAGATGGGAAATTGTTCTTTGATTGGTTCCAAAAGCCTGACAGCAATATCAAGACCATTGTTAGCTCCATGAGCAAGTTCATCTGGGTGTCTGATCGTCCCGAACAGTCCTCCCGTCTTTGTATGGACATCAAACGTACCAGCAGAATGCCATCTACATCAACAATACCACGCTCCAACGAGCATTCAGATCCAGCTCCCGTTCCCATGGCAGAAAACTCCCAAACAACTTCAGTCTCAGATCATGCTGTTAAGATAGTAGGTAACTGACTATCTATCATTGAACTTGCCATATGATCTCTCGGAATCAAGTTTTCTTCGATGTTTATTGCTATGCTATCCATGGAAAAAGAAAATATTGTGTTACTCGAATCAGCTATACATATCAGACAGCAGGAATTCTAATTTAAATAGACCAGACCGCATGTTAATGGAATCTGAAATAATGTGAGTCTTACTTTTGTTTTTATTTGCAAGGATACTTTGATTACTCAAATAATTCACCCATTCCAGGACATAGCAAGAAAGAGAGCATGCAGTATTAGCCATGGTTAAGCAGCATCTAGAATAGGAAAAGGGAAAGGGAAAATATGACCCCTAAATCAAAAAAAGATGATTGTCCTTGGGGAAATTCTTAGCTTGAATTTATATCTCATATACACTCATATGATCTCAGATTTATTTTTAGACAGTTATATTTGATTAAATTTCAAAAGTTCAGAAATTGGAAAAAATCTTTAACTTTAAATAACATGAAGGGGGGCGATGATAATTGATCTAAATTTCAAGAGAGATTTTCATAAATAGACAAGAAATTATATAAATGTGATAAATAGACAAGAAATTATATACATGTAACCACATCTGGTTTGCATCCTCTGTTTCGCATCTCATCTAAGAACTTCCATGATCCGACTCTGCCGATCAAGAACTTCCATTGCAGCTTCAACTTCCCACTGTCACACAAGAATCCTCTATTATTTCCATGATCCGAGTCGCCTTCCTGGTTTTTTCAATCTTACAAACATCGATGAAAACTCGATTCCGAGATATCACATGGCAAGTTCAATGATAGATAGTCAGTTACATGGTTAGGTTAAATGTTGTGAAGATAGTTTGGTCGTAGTTATGCTTTGGCTGGCTATCTTTGAACGGCTCAGATCATGTTGGAATAAATGACAAGCACATGATGTTGATCTGAAACTAACTTACCAATCATATATCGTCACGTGTGGAACTTAATTACGCAAATGCTCGTCTTTTTCTTTAAAGATTTTTTGTGGTTCGACTTTCGATTGAAAAATATTCCCGGGTCATCTCAGTGACTTCGGGAATCGTGCCTTGTTTAAAATTTTGTTTTAAGACTTTATTAATTTTTTATTTTAAATAATAAAATTTCAGGTTAGGATAAGTATAAGATTTTATTTGTAAATAAAATGTATGAGTTCTTCCCCAAGAAAATAGTAATATGTTTATTGAAATTAATAAGTTTACAATTAGAAATCTTTATAAAATATGGATGCGAAATATATGTCAAATATGGGTATATGATCCTTAAAAAACTAAAACTCCTTTGTAATTCTTTTTCAAAAATATTTTATATATATGGGTATTGGATCTACATAACTTATTTTTTTAATCATAGACATTAGACCCAAATAAATTATTTTTTTTAAATACAGGTAGTTAGACTTATATTATTTACTTAAGAAATGTATTCTAGTTTTTTTTTCTAAACATAGCGCGTTGAATTCATACTGGTTATTTAAGATTTTGTTTTTCTAAACATGGTTGTTAAAACCATGATGGTTTCTTGAAAAGAGAAAACAAGAAAATTCAAAAGACTTGAAAAATATAATAAACTAAAAATTATATACATGTAAACCTTATGGCCAAATCTATGGCTTTAAAGCCAAAATATACTACTAAGGTAAAACATATAAGACAACTTCATTTAAATGCTAGGTTATTAATCTAGACAAACCTCATCCTTGACTAAAATAGTTTGGATGACAAATATATTAATAAAATCAAGAATTTGGCCATTATAGAGGGACTTATTAAAGTCCACTAATATTCTTGTTGAAAGGTTGAAGAAATACAAATTAGGCATGGATAAAATTACAATTCCCCAAATTCTATATAAAACTCCTCAATAAAGTTGTTTTTATATCTTTACCTTTAATAAAGAATTGTGATCCTTCTTTTTAGTTCTCATTAACTCCGCTTTTAAGGCTTCCTTAGAATTCTTGAGCTCAACCATTTCCTTCTGTAGAAAATTGGCTCAACTATATACCTTTGTTAGTTTCTCCTTAGGGAACCCTAAGATGTAAGTCCATGTTTTTAACTCTTATTGCAGATAGGTGTAAGCAACCTTGAGATTCTTCATCTCAACATCCTATTTATCTTTCTTAAGTCTATACACCTTTAACCTGTTGATTCAATATTACTTATTGGCTTCCTTTATAACCCTTGTTTTTTTATCCCAATGTCTTTTTGGATGGGATTTAATCATGAAGGTCTAAAACAACAAAAAACATAAGATAAGTTTGTATCCTTAAGACTACTAAATAAGATAAAAATAGAAAAAAATTAGTTTTTTTCTCACACTTGAAAGTCTATATGCTCAGTAATGGCCATATGACCCTGATAGCTTGGGTAAGTTAGCACTCACACATTAGAAGAAAATGTGAGGAATATGTTCATCTTTACCATTTTCAGTCCCTTAGGCCCAAGTATAAACCCTTCATATATTATGGTCTTTATCACCCCTTTCTCTTCCTTGCTATAAGGAAGTAGTTTGGGCACGATCTAGGTTGAGCCTAAAAGAGATATTCTCCACCCTAATGGAATAAAATATTTGGTTAGAAGACTTGTAAAGTAGATGGATATGGATAAGGCTCATTGAAGTATGAGTGTTATATGGAAGAGGAATCACCTTCATGTCATTATTTGAAGCAACAAAAAACCTTAATTGTTTCCATCGTGAGCTAGCTTCTAAGATAAATAAAATTGGAGGAACACTCAAGACCTCCTAATATAAAAAAAAATGAGTTCTCTTAGTTACCTCCTAGCATGTCTATTTAAGAGGAAGGATAATTATAAGGACCTTCTCATCAAGAGGAATTACTACATGAGTCTTTTTAATATTCATAAATGACATTTCTTTGATCTTTGATCTATGTATTCAAAGCTAGATGTTTTTAAATGAGAAAGCACAATCAAATGATAGCTTGGTAACGCGGCTGAGCATGAATGGTCTAGACTCTTAACTTGAGACCTCATGATTCTAAGCAAAAATCTTGTATAAGGAAAAGATCGTTTCTTTTTTTAAAGACAACAAGGTTCGTGGATTATAAATACTTTCGTAAACCACCTAGGTAAAGAGTTCACAATGTTTCTACTTTAAAAACTTATATATTTCCCAGCATAAATCATACCTAAGAACCAAAAACAAACATTTTTCATCTTAAAAATAAAAGCTCTTTCTTTCATTCATTACCTCTTCCATTTAAAATTGACTTTATCATTGGAGAGTTTTTAAGTCCCTCTCACATGGACTATTTTTGTCGGTACTAAGGTTTCCACTGTTAATTTTGTTTTTAAAGGGATAAGATGAAGAAAATTAATGACATTAACATTTGATTAACTATTATTGAAACACCAAATAATTTGTTCTTGAACATATTAAATTTTAGAATATCATTAATAGGTTTGAAAAGATTGTTTGATACAATTTTTTTTATTACCTATCCTCTAGTTTCTATCATGGATAAAAATATGTTTTGCTTCCCTTTTGGTTGATGAGGGAGCTTTTGTGCTTCAACTTTGTTTTCCATTACTTTTTTTTTCAATCATGTTTTTTTTTTTTATAGTGGATTTTGCAAAAAAAAATAATTGTTTATGTTTTCCATTTGCTTATGTTTTCAAAATGGAGTGTGGCTTTATGATTTTTTTAATTGATGACTTAAATTGTTTCCCAATATTAAAATTATACTAGTCACACGCTCACTCTGCATTGCGCATTGCAGGATTGGCCAAAAATCTTTTTTCAATGGAAAAAAAAACACTTGTTGGCAACACACTTACCATTGATAAAAATTTAATTATGAACCAAAAAGGTGATGCATGTATTTAATAAAATAAATAAATAAATAATTATATGCATTAATGTGTTAAAAAAGCTTTTAAATCTAACCAAAGATTTAATCAATAAATTATGATCAAAACACATATTAAGATATTTTATCGCATCAAGCAAGAGCTCTTCAAAGTTTTATTATTTAATTATATAGCAATAAAAACATCTCTTGCAAGAAAAAGTAACACTCCCAAGTCCTTTGAAAAAAATAATTTTCTACCATAATTTCTCATTTTCTTATTAGAATATATTTATTTTTCAATAATATGTTTCTCTAGGCTCTTAACTTGATAAAAATAGAAAGCCATTAGAATCAATAATTGAAAAATCAATATCAAATGAAATAAGGACAAAATAAATTCCTTTAACTTGTCAATGACCTTATTTTATATTACAATCTATTAGGTCATAAATGATAATTTAATAAATAAAAAATTGATATTTTTTTATGTAAAAGTATTAGAGAATAAGATAATGATATATATGATATATTACTTATATGATACAACCATAAACTTTTTAGAATTGAATTTTTAACTAATTATACAATTGCATTTGTGAACCTATAAAACTAGATAAGTGATTTACATTATGCAGTGAGTTAGGTCAATTTTTTTCAAATGTATAAAAAAATGCCCAGGTAATGATATCATTTTTAAAAGAGTAAAAAAATATCGAGACCTTGATCATTAATTCGAACAGGTTCAATAAGCTTGGTTAGTTTAATAACATGATTATAAAAAAAAACCAATGACAATTAAAAAGCAACAATGTCTAATTGAAAAAATTTAAACATTTACTAATATTATAAAAAAATATGTTTTAAATATTATTAAAATATCTCATTGATCTTATTTGATAACAAAATAAAAGTTGAATGATAATAGAAGAACCTAATATAGAGAAAAATGGAAAAAAAAAATGAAGCTCCAATATCAAAAGATAAACTGAAAAAAAATCAATTTTAAATAAAGATGATTAACTTGACACATGTGAGCATGCCAAACTTATTGACAGACATGGTAACCCAATGCAGAAGAAATTAAATAAAACAGGATAGTTTAACTCTTAAGCAAACTAAATGATAAAAGATGAAATCAAATTTGTTGACAAGTTCATTGCACGTGTCAACTACTTTTGATTCTTAAATAATATTTTATATTTATTAAAATATCAAATTACTCCTTAGTTAACTTGATTATAATTAAAAAAAAACCATGATAAATCATAAAAAAGCCCGTGGATGCCAAATAAAATAACTTTTCTTTTAAGGATAATATTTGTCATTTTAGAATTAATATTTTAACTAATTATATAATTGCATTTGTGAACCTCCTTAGATTAAACTGGATAGGTGGCTTACATTATGCAGTGAGCCAGATCATTTTTTTTGCAAATATATTAAAAAAATATATAAAAAAACAATTTCTCCATATTAATCTAGAAACGACTAATGAACTCTAGTGAAATAACTATATTACTTCCCTTCAATTACTAAAACTTGGTCATTAGTTTTTTTTTAGAAGAAAAGAATTGTTATTGTTGTTAAAATCCATAAAATAACATTTAGGAATGCAGTGAGAGAATGAGCCTATTATTTCTTTAATAAATTTCTTGAAAATAAAAATTTCGACCATCCACCACCCCACCTTACATAGGCAGTGTTTTTTAAAACGTAAGATTTGAGACCACTCTTTAAGTAGATCGACTAGAATGCGGCCCAAAAGTCTTAAAGCCCAATCCTGAAAGAAAAAGCCTAGCCCATAAAATAACGAAGAGGAGCAGCAATTACGTTAATGACAGGTAAGCAAAGCCCAAAGCACACAAGCACAAGCGATAGAAGAAGCAATCATCTATCCATCCATCAGCAACAGCACAACAGCAATGCCATCCCATCCCATCCCACTCACAACCAACCATCCCATCCCATCATCCCATCCCATCATCCCATCCGTCCATTCAAAAATCATTCTTGAGAAAAATAAAAATAAAAATAAAAATAAAACGCGGACACTCCCTCTAACAATCACGCACACTTGTTTGTGGCTTTCACTTTTATCCAGAGGTTGGCTTTTCTCTCTCTCTCTCTCTCACACACAAGCTCAAAGCTCGGAGATTCCTCCCCCTGCTCTTCTGCTACTTTTCTCTTCCTCGCTGTAAGTCTCTCTCTTCAGGAAGGAAAATAAATCACTCACTTATTTTCATTATTTATTTCTCTGGCCGACCTTAACTTTTAAGATCGACACTTTTTTTTTTGGAATAATAATAATAACCTAGATCGTTAAACCTAGAAAGAAAGTTACTATCTAAAAACCGAAAAATCCGTCTCTTGTTTAACACATCTTGATTGGAAATTGAATTCTGATTTTTTCGGATCCTGATTTGGGTTTAGATGTACAAATGTATGATTTTTTTTTAGTTGATTAGTTTGGATTTTGTTTTTTCAATTGATTTGTTGATTTTTTTGTGTATTTCTTGTTGTTGACTTTGTTGGTTGGTGAACAGGAACTGTTTATTTTTTTCATCAGTTGCATGATTAGATTTAGTAGAATTTGTGAGTATTTACTTGATAATACTCTGGTTGCTGAAAAATTGAAAAAAAATGACATTTTTTAACCATTTGTTTTGTTATGAAATTGAGGTTTGTTGTTGTTTGAGTGTAGAAGCTATTTTAGCTGTTTTAAGTAGTCTAAACTGAGATAGTTTGGTAAAATTGGGTTGATTTTTTATGGGTGTTAGGAAATCTTGGTGTTGGCTGAATTATATTTAAATTATGTTATATGGAGATATATCTAATGTTGCTTGAATATTCTCCAGGGCAATCATGAGTGACAAGGGAGACAAGACGTGCCCATTGTGTGCTGAAGAGATGGATTTGACTGATCAGCAATTGAAACCATGCAAATGTGGTTACGAGGTTTATGCTATGAGCCATACTTGTTTATTAGTTTCTGTGCAAAAGGACTGTTGGCTTCTCTGCATCTCTATTATATTTTGTTCACATTTGTTTTCTTATCTCTAATTATCACAGATCTGTGTTTGGTGCTGGAACCACATTATGGAAATGGCTGGCAAGGATAACTCTGAGGGTCGCTGCCCAGCATGTCGTACACCATATGACAAAGAAAAGATTGTGGGGATGGCGTCAAGTTGTGAAAGGTTATAATCATGCTCACTGTGCATTTTCCTTTCTATTGTACAAATACTATTCAATGAGTTGTTGATGTCCACAATTGACCATGCACTCTTTGCTATGTAGGCTAGTAGCTGAAATGAATTCAGAGAGAAAACTGAAGTCCCATAAGGTGAAGCCAAAACCATCTGATGGGAGGATGCATCTAAGCAATGTTAGAGTCATTCAAAGGAACCTAGTGTACATAATTGGATTACCTCTTAATCTTGCAGATGAATCTGTGAGTATTTTTGTGTATCTCGTCACAGCTTCTATGTAGATGTAATCCTGCTGTAGAAATTCTTGCATTTGTGTATTTTTCTTCATATATTTCTGGAATTTGAGGTGGATTTTTGTTTCTATCAGCTTCTTCAGAAGAAAGAGTACTTTGGCCAATATGGAAAGGTTCTGAAGGTGTCTATCTCTCGAACCGCAACGGGGGCAATTCAACATGCTGCAAACAACAGTTGTTGTGTGTAAGTTCACTTGCCATTTTTTGTTGTCAAATGTTCTCTCGCCCACAGTGGGCTGAAACTTGAATCATAATTAGGGATTCTGTTACATTGTAGTCATTTTATGTTTTATAGTGTTAACATGGTACCTTATTTCACTTTGATAGGTATATAACATATGCGAAAGAGGATGAAGCAGTTCGTTGTATTCAATCAGTGCACAGTTTTGTTTTAGAAGGTAGATCCTTGAGGTAAGATGATCCTTCCTCTGTGTGTTACTTTTCTGTTGACTATCTGTTGATTAATAAGAGTTCTATACAGGGCATGTTTTGGAACAACAAAATACTGCCATGCATGGCTGAAAAATACGGTATGCACACACAGACTATTCATCCTTTACAAGTCTGCATACCAAGAACTGAGCTTTATCTTCTATCCCTCTACTAATAATTCTTTTGTTCCAGCCTTGCAGCATTCCGGACTGTTTATATTTGCATGATTTTGGCTCTGAGGAAGATAGTTTTACAAAAGATGATTTAGTTTCAGCCTTTACAAGGTATAGTCTTCTGTCTCCACCATTTCCAGTTTTCATCTCTCAAATTAAATTACGTTGCTTAAGAAGACTTGCCTCATATTCCTGGTCTTCTTGCTATTCATTTATACCTGTATTGTACTTAAATTGTCTTATTATTGTTTTAAAGGAGTAGAGTACAGCAAAATGTTGGTGCTACAAATAATTTGCATCGGCGTTCAGGAAATGTTTTGCCACCCTCAGCAGATGAATCCACCGATAGGAACATATCATCCATGGCCAAACTTGATGCCAAGGCTTCTTCAAATGTAAGCCTCAATGTTATATTTTCCTTTTCAGAAAAAAATGGTTATTTCTGGTGATGCATTCGAGGACTGTATTCTTGTAGGACTGGTCATTAAATTATATAATCTGATATAATCATTGTAAGGTAAAAATAGGGAATAATCTCCAGGTCAGTAAAGTTCAAATGAACAAATCTACAAAGTAGTGGTGTTGTATATTACTCATGCAGTGCTCTTACTATTTGAAATACCCTGACTGTTGCTTTCCAGCAAAATATCGTAAACTGGGATAGCGGATCATGGGGGGATAGTGGTGCTGGAAGATCCAATACACTTCACGGGGCATCTTCATGGTATGAGATCTGTTGTTATGTGGCATCCTGAATTTCATCTTATGATATGTGGCATGCTGAATTTTATCTTATGGTATGTGGCAAGCTGAATTTTATCTTATGGTACCTGGCATTCAGAATTTATTATATTCTATATAATGGCTTTTTTAGGGTTACGCGTGTTGCTGGCAGTTTGCCACCGGTTACAAGTTTTTCATCATCAGGTGGATCTCCCAACCAAAAATATGAAACTTCTCATGGGGACCATGGTCTTGTCCCAGAAGTTGTGATCACCAGTAGCTCTGGTGATATAAAAAGAACCATACCTGAAGGAAGCTGTGAAGTGCATCCTGCCAATCTAACTTCGATTGACCATTTTCCTTGTCCTCGAGCATCTCAGGACAGTGCTAGTGATACTGATGAACCCCCAGCTGGAACCAGCCCTTCAAATATCAACAAACCATCCTGTATTACTCGTCTGGATGAAGATGAATTTTTTCATGCAGATGGGGACTTGCAGGGGCTATGCCCTGGGTTATCATCAATTAGTATTGATGATCAACTCAAGGACGAGTACCTTGAACCTGTTACTGCAGATATTTCAATTTCTAATAATAAATTTACCAAAAGTCAAGGCTCACAACCTTTTGTAAGCGAGCCACTTAATAACTCTTCATCCTTGCCAACACTGAGAGAATGTGCAATTGTTGGGGATTTACTATGTTTTGATGATCGGGAAGTCCAGGGATTTGGAAGCATCCATCATCAACCACCCATATCATCTCTACCTTCTCCAAAACAGTATTTGGAGCAGTCAACCTATCATTCCTGGCAGCAAAGCGAGAATCATCAAAGCACTATTGATGTACATCCAAACATTGTTCCCGCTAAGCACGATGAGGTTACTTTTCCATTCAGATCTGGCAACACAGTTCTGTCTAATGGATTGCATGACATGCAAGCTAATGGCCATGTTGAGTGGGACAGGTCTTCTAACTATTCTAGTGTCTTGTCAGAGGTAGGATCGGGGAGGTGCTTCAAAGAACATGGTGGTAATGTGGCTAGTATTGACTATAAACTTGATCTAGGTACAGATGAGAGCAGCATTATCTCAAATATCCTGTCCATTGATTCTGGTGTATGGGAAGATTCGTTGACATCACCCCAGAGTTTTGTTAAGTTTCTGGCTGATAATGATAAACAACAAAGTTGCTGCAAAATGCCATGCATGCGAAAAGCACAGGAGAGTAGTCAATCAAGGTTCTCATTTGCCAGGCAGGATGGTTTCTCTAATCATTTGTCTAATTTTGACCATTCTCGTGAAAATGCAACAAATAAATCTTCTGCCTCAAATTATATTATTGAAAACAAGGATCCTTGGATGGACAATTATCGTGGTATCTCTTCAAATATCAGTCCCGTGGAATCAAATGGTTTCCTCAGCAAGCATCCTCTTACATCTGGTTTTTCTGGTGAGTGCTGTCTATTTTGATACAATGCACGGTGCATCTTCCTATTTTCTTGAAGCTGTTCTTTTCATGTTACTGGGACATATTATGGTTTACCATTGTTGTACCATTTTTTGCCCAATATATTTTTGCCATTGTCTTGTATTACGTGAAATCCATTTGTTTTTCATGCATGATATGATGATGCATGATATATCCCTTATGTATTTGTGAACAATGCTCTGAGTGCAGAAACTGTCTATGATAGAGTAATGCCAGGGATATTCCTAACTAAATCATGTGATGTTTTCATATGGGCAGTTCTTGCTAAAGCAATGGAATAGGTTACTATCATTAAGGGAAAATTATTAATATTAATATCGTGTCATTCACTCCTAGGCTACACTATTCATTAAGAGAGATTCAGTAAAAAAATAGCATTATTCATATCTTAAAAAAAGTGGTTTTGATTAATTTCCTTGAATCATCGGGAATGCCATTTCTTTCTTAGATCTGAATTATACATATATTTATTGGAGATTTTTTCCCCAGGGAGTGGGGGTGTAATTCAATAGTTTGGGGGAGGAGGATTTAAACCTGAACTGTTCTTTTTTGAAAAGGTGCTGCTGCCAGTTAGGCTATAGCTATATCCTTGTGACAGGGACATGTAGAGAACTAGAAGGTTTGGCGGGGCCTTGGTAGCTCCCAAACATATAAGATGGCTTTTGGTTTCAGAATAACTAGCAAATAGAACAAGAAATTCCATTGCTCTTCAGAAAGTCAGAGCTAGAGTTGAGAAAGTCACAGGATTCACGGTACTTAGTCATATCATTGGTGTGGTTATTCTAGTTTTTGCTCACGTGTTGGGTGAAGAGTCGTCTAGAAAGATTCTTGTCCAGTTTTAGTTATATTAGGAATACTAAAATGCTTGAATCCTCTGTCAGTCATGCACAGCCTTTTCAGCACTGTTATAATAAAAAAGAAACTATCTTTCAAAGATTTTGAACTATGATTTTCCTTGAATGTTTATTTTATTCTTTGCCAATCCTAGGAAACTTTGGAACTATTCTCCCAACTTACTATTTTTTGCTGCAATGCCATGAACAGTTTCCAAAACTTCCACTTCTCCCCCTCCAGGATTCTCAGTGCCAAGCAGAGTTGTACCTCCAGGCTTTCCTACTCATGGGGCAGTGCACTATGATTTTGACCATTCTGGTTTGTGATTTATAATTTATGATGGTTCGTTTGCCTTTTTGTTGTCTTTCTCTTCAATGAGATTTAATACAATTTTTTTTATTCTCCAGCAAATCATTTTCTACAAAACTCTGCACCACTATCTCGGAACATTGGCATCTCTGGGGATGTTGAATTCAATGATCCTGCAATAATGGAAGTTGGCAAAGGATTTCTGTCAGCAAGGCTGAACAATCCAGCCTTAGATGCAAAGCCAGCTTTATCTCCTCATTTTAGTCCTTTTGATCATGATTCAGAGCTTCAGATGCTGATGCAGCAATCATTTTCTGCACAGCAGAACAAAAGGTTATCAGATCGCTTCAGGAATAGATTCTCTCCCCCAGATGATGCTTACACCATTTCACCTGTGCTTCTGGGTCACTCCCCGCCCAACAAACCTTCATCATTTACACAATTGACGGCTCAACAGCTTAGAAATGTGCACATCTCAAATGGCAGTTTGGGTGGTTGGAATGAGGTAAAAACTGTGAGTGATCCGTGTATGCCAGAATTCCTAGGAAATGGAGGGATGGGATTTAGCAAATTTGTTCCTAGTTATGAGGATTTGAAGTATCAGATGTCTGGTTCCAGCAATCTATACAACAGAGGATTTGCAATGTGATTTCTGTTGGGAATTGGAATTACTCCTTATGCTTGGATAGGCTGATGAACATAACATAGTGGTTAATTTGGTGCGTTTTAAGGTGCCCTTGGATGAATATGTTTCAGTTTCATTGTGTTGGTGCATATTGGTTGTTGGCAAGCCCTAGTCAGGTGTATTCTTTTCACCTCTCATGACCAGGAACTTCTATCTTCCAATGGAGCAAGTGGAAAAGCAGTTTATCGTCATGGCAGAACTCAGTGTGGGCTGCAAGAGATTACTATGCCTTGAGTGATTGGGATTTCTTTTGGCTTCATTCTCTGTGGTACATCTGTATTGAATGGTCATTCCATTTAATCCAGATGCATGTTCATCTCATGTATCATTATTGACATTTTTTTTCCACACGAAGAGAAGGTGAATGGCAAAAGTCTTTCGTGCTTGTGAATTCAATTTCCTTTCTTGTCTTATTGTGGATTCAAAAAATCAAAATACATCGAATAATTATATGTTCACGCGTGACTTGTTTTTCTGTTTGCAGGTTAGCTGGGAAAAGAACACTGGTTTTAACAAAGCACATTTTGGCAGTTTTTTAGACTTGGTGTGAATCTATCGTACTCACCTCTTACATGAAGAAAAAGGTATTTGGTAGTTGCTCCACATTCAGATATGTTCATCATCTTAACAAATAGGCCCAAAGCAAGAGTTCAAGTGGAAAACTAAGGCTTCCTATAGACTATAGAAAAATGGTCTTCGTTTTTTTCCTTACTTCCTTTTTTAAATGTTGCCTTGTATGAATGAAAACAGAGTTTAAATTATTGTTGTCTCCCGTTTCTTTCTCGTTACAAAAGCAATATTTCCTAGCTTGTTTCTAGATCTGTAATGCAGCCAATTGATGCGATCGTTTGGTCAATATTGCTTGTTTTCTAGCTTGTTATGCATACATCGGATTATAAATGGAATAAGAAAATGAACCTATTTAGTGTCTTTTCGTTTCTCGGAGACATACAATCTTGGTATCAATGTTTGAGTTGCTTCCAAGGGATCTTGTCCTCATATATACCCCTCCCTGCCATAGAAATAGATAGGTTTTCTTGCAATTATTTTGGTCGACACATGAGAATATCTCAAGAACGATATACGGATACACCTGAATGTAAAGGGCTTAAATATGGTTAAGAGTGTAGCTCAATGAGATCCACAACTGTGTCTACTTTATGTAATATAAATCTGTTACTTGTATTGCAGCTCTTTAACTTGGAAATCCATGCTTTCTCCATCGGCCTCCTAACAAAACCATGTGAAGAGCATTGATTGTTCTATTTCATCTGATCTTTATATCAATTTTATTGTTATTTCTTTTATTTATTGATCCTTTTTATATAAAATTTGGTCCCTTTTTTCTTCTTCAATTTCATCCTTCAATATTTTGGTTCATTTTATTTTTATGTTAGATGTTATCCTTGATCTTTGATATCTATATCTATACACACACACTTTTTTTTTATTGTTTTTGTTTTTTAATTTTATTCTGTTATTATGTTGTTTGAGCTACGTGAATTTTTCAGGGATTTTTTTATGGGGTCTTAGTTTCATTTCTTGGGCCAGTAATCATTTTGATCTTTCTAGAACCTGATATCTTTTGGGTGGTGTTTAGACTAGTTGAGGCTAGTGATGTCTATTTTCAAGCGACTAGGAAAGTATATTAGAGTAGCTAAGACTAGTGGTGTTTGATATTTGTTTGGACGAGCAAAGAATAATGACGTTTATGTTCAGGTGACCAAGATAATATATTAGAGTAGCTAAAGCTAGTTGTGTCCATGTTCAGGTGACTGATATAATAGATTATACTAGTTGAAGCTGGTTTCATATGTCTAATAGATGATTTGGACACTAAGTGCGATTTTAAAGTTTTCAAAGTTAGTTTTGAGAGAAATTAAATAATGAATTCTATTTGAATTTATTCAAGTAATGCAATTGTGTGGTTCTTCACATGCTCGAGAAGAGCAATATATATGTTTAATGTCTTTTTAACATCACTTATTTTACCCGCGTTTTTCACTTCAATTCTGTCTTTCGATTCAAGACCCTCCCCAAAAACCATACAATTGGGTGCTATGTTGGGCTAAAAAAGGCTCCATCCATTGTGCAAAGAAAAAGTTTTGAGGATGAAAATGGAAATTTTGAAAAAAAAATACAATCGTACAATTCACAATAAAATATGAAAGTGAAGGTAAAATAAACTGTAGTAAAAACACTACACTTTATATCTTGTTAATAATTTATTTGTTTTTGTGTTTTAAAAGTGCTATTAAAAAATATAAGTATTTTATGTTTTCCTTATCTTCCAATTAATATTTTTTTTGATGTTTTCAGTTCGTTTTGACTTGTGATATAGAAAAATAATTTTTTAAAAAATAAAAAATATTTTGATATATTTCTGAACAAAATATATTTTAAAAAACAATCATTATCATCCTCAAACACCCTCTATTATCTCATTTGTCTATAAACTTATGATTTTCTTATAAAATTATAATATGACTTAAAATAGGTGGTTCGACGTATAGTCTAGTCCACATAAATCATCTATATGGTATTTTTTTAATTAAAAATATATTTAAATAATTTATTTTATGTATTTTTTACATCAACATATTAAAATAATTTAAAAACATTTAAAAATATTAATTTACTATTTTTAAAATAAAAGATATTTTTAAAAATAAAATATACTATAATTCCAAATAAACACTTATGCTCATAAAAAAAAAAAAAAGGGTTCCGTGAATTATGATGACATGTGACGTCAACCAAAAGAAAAGAATAAAAAAGGGCAGAATATCAACATCAGCTGCTCAGTACAAAGCGCTTTCGCAGGGGTTGTCTATAGATGAGGGCAGGAGCCCTCATTCCTGTGAGTAAGTCTAGTTGATCAATTATGTGAAACCCAACTAATTAGTGCTGTTTTAGTATTACACGAGCGAATTTGCCCGTTCCGCTAGGCTTTTTTATATATATAGAAAATTAATTGATTTTATAAATGTTATATTTTGTTATTTTAATATTTAATTGGTAAAATTGTAATTGATAAAATCTGTAAAAAATGGTTTTTTTCAACTAAAAAATTGATTGAATATTGCTATTGCTAAAAATCATTTGATAAAATTTGTTAGAAAATTTACTAAGAAGGTTAAATGATTTGTTAGAAACTTGTTGTCACGGAAACTCTGGTTAAAAAAAATACAAAAAAAGAAACCGGTTAAAAAAAAAGACTTGAACACGACGGTTATTAAAAAATAAAAAAGAATGTGAAAAAAGGTTATCGTTTATTAAAAGAACCAAAAAAAGAGTATAAAATAGAAATTTAAATTCAAAGCTAAAGCCAAAGTTATATTTATAAGATTTATTAATCATATTATTATATTAAATGTATTCAAGAATACCGATATTAATTTTTTTTTGCAAGAAATCGTAGGTCATTTTTTTCTCTCTCTATATATTTTTAGGCAATAATATTCAATAAATATTGAAACATATAATCAGTCTTACACACTTTATAGTGTAATCGAAATGGGAAGTGGGCCGTAGATTTTTTAATTGTAGATAATTAAGGTAAATTTGTCAAAAACAATTTATGAGTTGTCTTTTATCTCTTGTAATATTAGATCTGACACATTATAAATAAAAATATTATAATTTGTTTTTAGAAATAAGCCTCAAGTTTTTTGCGTGCTATAATTACTTATCTGTCATCTAAAAAAACAGTGTAATCGAAACGGAAAGTGACTCGAATATTTTTTAATTGTAGATAATCTAGGTAAATTTGTCATTTTTTTTAGTTGTATTTTTTGCCCAGTAATATTAGATATGAAATATTAAAAACCAAAATATTATAAATATTTTTTAAGAAATAAACTTTAAAAAACAGAGCACAAAATTAAAATTCGAAGACTTTTTTTTTATTTTTGAAAGATTTATTTTTTGTATTATTATATTAAATTTATTACACTGTTGAAAAAAAAAAAGATAGACGTGTGCCGCGATGCATCGGAGCAAATTGCCAATGAATAGTGACAATGAATCACGGCCTACAGTAGAAAATCGAGTTGTTTTAGCTCTTTAGGTAATGAAAAAAAATAATAATGAGCACAGGGATTATTCGCGGCGCGCTCAGTTGGCTAGGAAAAAAAATAAACTTGGGAAAAAAGAACCGTGGTGCGTGTAAGCTGACCCGGACATCTCGGTTAAGAAAAAAAATGTGTAAGTAGCAAAACAAAATAGGGAAAAAAATATATAAAAAAAATTGATCCAGAGATTAGTCGTGGTGCACGTAAGTTGGTTTGGACACTTTAGTTATTTAAAAAAAAAATCTTGTTTTTTGGAAAAAAAATAAAAACAACAACCAGTTATTAATTTTTTTTTTAAATTTTTTTTTTTACAAAAAAATAAAAACAACAACCAGTTATTAAAAAAAATCATTTTTTAACAAAAAAAACATTTAAAAAAAAACAGTTCTTAAAAAAAAAACAAATCAGATTTGTAAAAAAAAACAACAAAAACCAGTTATTAAAAAATAATTTTTTTTTTTAAAATAAACATTTTTTTTTTAACTTTTTTTTTCAGTTCTTAAAAAAAAAAATCACATTTTGGTGTCCGAGCGGTTTGAACTCGCGTGCGCCTGTGTTGGCAGCGCGCGGACAACCGCTCGGCCAAAACTTCTGATCTGTCATTTCCACCATAAAAAATACAAAAAGAGTCATTGTGTAAAAAAATTATATAAAAAAAGTGGATCCGGAGATTAGTCGTGGTGCACGTAAGTTGCCATGGACACTTTAGTTATTAAAAGAAAATCTTTTTTTTTTGTAAAAAAATAAAAACAACAACCAGAAAAAAACATTGTTAAAAAAAAAAAAACAAATCAGACTTGTAATAAAAAACAACAACAACCAGTTATTAAGAAAAAACACTTTTTTTTAAAAAGAAAATTTTTTTTTAACAAAAAGAACAAATATGTTTTTTTTTTGTAAAAAAAATAAAAACAACAACCAGAAAAAAAGATTGTTAAAAAAAAAACAAATCAGATTTGTAATAAAAAACAACAACAACCAGTTATTAAGAAAAAAGACTTTTTTTTTTAAAAAGAAACCAATTTTTTTTTTAAAAAAAAATCATTTAAAAAAAAAACAGTAATAATAATAAATAAATAAAAAAACGAAATCAGACAGTTATTAAGAAAAAAGACTTTTTTTAAAAAAGAAACAAAAAAAAACAGTAATTAAAAAAAAAAAAAAAAAACGAAATCAGAATTTTCAATTTGGTGGCCGAGCGTCTCGAACTCGCGCGCGCCTGTGTTGGCAGCGCGCGAGACAACCGCTCGGCCAAAGCCTCCCATCTGTCCATTTCCACCATAAAAAATACAAAAAGAGTGCCTGTGTAAAAAAGAAAAAGAAAAAAAGGAGCACAAACTCGTGCGAAGCAGGAAGACAAATATCCAGTCCACAGTGTTTTCAGTCTGCGTGAACAGCAAAAATTACTGTTGAAAAGGCCTACCTCTTTTAGATATATAGTAATTTTGAAAAGTTTTTTGAAATAATTTAAAAGTTTAAATTCTTTATTTTTTGGTGCTTTTAAATTATTTTAATGTGTTAATATGATAAATAATCTTTTAAAAATAAAAAAAATATTATTTTAATATATTTATAAACAAAAATACTTTTAAAAACAATTTCAACTCATGTACTTTTAGTGTTAGCAAAGTAATCACCGTAGCTAACAGGAACCTAAAGCCAAAGGTAAAAATTACATAAATGTTTAATTTACTGTAAATTAGAACAGTAAATTTATTGTTTTGTTTTGTTTTTTTAAAAATATAATTTCTATAAGCGATAATGGTCTTGAAATTTTATTTCTCACAATGCAATTAAATAATTTATTGCTTTTAAATTCAAAATTTTGATAGGTTGCCTTAAACGGCTTATTCTTGATTTCATGTTGGTTTTTAATTAAAAATAATATTTTTTATGTTTTAAATTATATATTTTTATATATTAAATAATATAAATATTTAAAAGTAAAAGCTACTAAATGACAAATAAACACTCATACTCTCACATAAAATTCATAATAAAAACCCAAAAAAAAAGAATTATAAAAAAGAGAGCAGAATATCAACATCAGCTGCTTGTAGTACAAAGCTATTGGGCACGTTAAAATCCCTACCCTAGCGGCAGGCATGGGAGTAGGGTGCTGATAAGGCTAGGCTCTCCTATGGGATGAATATAGATTAGGGTAGTAGCTCTGATTCATGATATGCAGGTCTAGTCAGGGGTATCCAAATATATATCCTTAATCATGTGCTGTAAGAGGCAATCTAGTAATTTAATAAATAAATATAGAAGAAATAGTTATGCACCGACAAGTCATCCAATTAGTTCTGGTGACGCGTGTGACAACTTATGATGGTAAAAACCAGTCTTCCTTTCTAGACGGTAACTTCCCTACTAATTGGCGCCAAGTAACTTCAATTTTTCTTGTTCCTTCGTGATTTTCATGTTTGACCTCTCAAAATTTTAATGATTCTTCAATTTGTTTCTTCGGATTTGGTTATTGTTCTTACAATTGATTTTTTTATTTGAACTAATATATATATATATATAATTTTTATCTCCCTTTAATTTTTTTATTTGTTAGATTTTGTTTCTATTAATTTTATTTAAGATTATTTTTAAAATTGTTTCCCCCCCTCACAATCTCATCCTCTTCATTTTTATTGCTATTTTTCTTTATCTTTGGTAAAAAAAATTAATTGAATTGAATTTCTTTTAAATTTCATTATTCAATCTTAAATTGAGTTCCTTAATTGAGTCTAAGTCTAGAATTTACGAGTTGTGAATTTGAGAAATTAACTCAGAGGGATTCACTCGGGTTTTTCTTTTTTGTTTTTACTCATGTTTTTCCTTTAGCATTTAATTTAGTTGAAGATTGAGTTCCAATGTTTTTCTTTTTTCTTTTTTTTATAGAATTTGTCATTATTTTTAAAAGTAACTTAGGTTATCTCAAGTTTTTTTATTTGTTGTTTTGTTAAATTTAGTTTTTTTTTTAAAAAATGATTTTGAATTAAATTAAATCATTTTCTTAAATATAAGCACAACATGTAAACTTCATGATATTTTTGTTTACTTATATAGCTTTTTTGGGTTCTTTTTTTAGTTGAATTATTTTTACCTTTAATATTTGGTTGATTGAGCTTCTTATATAGTTTCGATTTGGATTTCATGGGGTTAATTCCAAATCATGAGTTAACCATGATTGATCCGGATTGAGCTAATATATTGTGGCCTAGATTATTTTTTAAAACATAATTATCTATATTTCACCATCTCAATATTTTAAAAATGTTTCATCCGATATACATTATTATTTTTCAACATCTTTAACATCTTAATAATTTTTTTCAGTATTATAAAAATATAATCTAGCTCACCTAGTCACTATTATGTGGAGCTTTCAATAATGGAACAAAAATAAAAGGATAATACATTCAACCCAATTGATGTAGCTGAAACGGCTATTTAGAGCTACATTTCAAATGACATTTCCTTAAATTTCATTTTTTTTGTTTAATATTTTTAAAATGAAAAATATATATTATTTTGATATATTTCACGATAAAAAACACTTAAAAAATAATATTATACTCCCATCACCCCAAAAACAAACAAAAAAAAAGAGAAAATAGACGCTACGTTACACAAGAGGAACTTGGACTGCACATGCGTATATAATTTGGCATGCATATTGATTTAAGTTTACACATTCCATTATAGAAGAGTGAAGCATCTGTGAATACAAAATCATATTTCCCATAATTCTGCAGAAAAATAGTTTTTCATTCTCCTGTTTCCATTTTTAGAAGGCAGCATACTGACGGGACTGCACTTGTCAAAGAGGTAATAACAATAAGATTTAAAAGTGGTTTTTATATAAAAGTATTGTTGTTTTGTTTACAAAAACATTAAAATTTATTTATATATCAACACATCAACACGAAAAACACTAAATGTTTTTTAATTTAAAGCAACAAAAATGTGTGTGTTACAATGCAAAAGCAAACAGGTTCTTAATCATACCATCAATGCCAAAAATCTCCAGTTCAGTATGCTTTACAAGACCGATGAATGCAGAATATAATGATCCTTGTATGGAATTGAAGTTAACACATGCATGTGAATTGGCACTTCTAGCTTTTTGTTTGTTTGCCTACCCATTTCTTTCCTCTGTACAAGAAAGGTTCTGGATTATGGCTGTTCTATACCATTCAGCTACTACAGTAGAATTGCGGGATGTTGCCGGGGTTGGAAATCGGAGGGAAACGGTTGACGATTGTGGAACTTGGAAAGTAAAGTTGACCAGCAGATGCTGGAGGTACCATAATTGCAGAAGAAGAGAATCCTGATGATGCTGCAGTAGAGAAGAGAGGCAGTGGATTTGCTCCGCCACCATAAGGGCCTTGGATTTGCCTGGTCCAATTTGGGAAGGAATCTACCATTCTCTTCTCTATTGCTCTTTCCTGCAAACATCATACATAAGACATCGTAAATTATCAAAGCAGTGAGATTTCTCCTTTTAATTTGCTATTGAGTGGAAAAAAGTCCAATTTTTCAATACCAATCATGCAAATTTTTATGGCATCAAATTATTCTGAACTCTGGCGGGACATGCAAAGCTTTTTTAAGGAAAAATAAAGAACTGACATAAATTCTTACTTGCATTTTATAATACTTGATTATTCAGAAGGATGGATGAGCCCTACAGGGTTAAAAGACATGATATTGTATCCTTGTGTCGACTATCTGCAAGGAGCTCAGCATTGTAGTGCGATCTTGGTGTGTGTGGTGTTTGCATGCATTTGTGTGTCCTAACTAAAGAGCTTGGAAAAACGAAAGGTTTTACACTGTTAAAATAGATAACTGAAATTACCTCAGAGATGGTAAAGATTCGATGGTTTACACCATCCCACGTAGGAGGGTGTACAGATGTCATTCCTGGGCCATTAGGTTGTTGATTTTTCATTGTTGCAGAAGTAGAGTTCAGAATCTGCCAAACAGCGATTTCCTTTACAATATAAAATAGTAAACTTTGCCAAAATCAACTCATCGAGTCATAGATAGAAAATCAAGAAAGCTTTCTAGAACTAACACAGAGGACTACTTTGGCCTGAGAAAAACCAACATTGATTTCACTGTTACCTTTGGTGCCCTATCAAAAGAAATGTCATCCCAGCCACTCTGGAAATAAAAGCCACCCATGTTGCTGTCTACCTTTGGGCCATCAGATGTATCAGGAGGAGCAATTCCTAAGTTCAGGTCAAGATTTTGGTCTCCGTCTGAATGAAAAGTAATAGTTGATTGGTTGGTACATTATAGGCCCACTTTGCAAATAAGAGTTTTTCATTACAAAGATAATAATAATAAAAAAAAGGTGAGATTCTTAGCAGCGAAGAGAACCTCCATTGTGAGGCTCGGAAAGAATCTCTCCTTCATACGTGCTTGGCTCAAAGTTGGTAACTGCTTCCCTTCCGTTGCATTTAATGGCAGCTTTGTCATAAGCCCTGGTTACCAGAGAAAATGGAACATCTCAAGTAAATTGAAACAGATTTGGTTGAGAGTCGAAGGCGAACTAAGACATTTAGTTAAGAAAGATCCAATTCATGATCATTAGGACCTTGCAGCTTCTGTCTCGCTATCAAATAACCCCAGATAAATGTACCTGCAGGCAAGCAATGAATACTGCCCAATAAAAAATCAAGTTCCCAACTCTTACCACAAGCCTACACATTTCAAGTTCTTAGTTCATTTCTCACTTCAATGTAAGAACATATGCATTGAGCAAGTATTTTATGCAAATTATAAGTTCAGCGCAGTATGAATAGTAACAGCATCTATCAGAGCTCTGAAACAAATCAGCTAGATATATGTCAAGACACAGGGTTTCTTACTTCTTCCCCAGGAACTGCCCCATACGAGCCTCCCATCGCCCACATTTGTGCAGTGTCACTCCTCTATATTTTGAGGTGCCCCTTGAGAATCCAGTGCTCCGACGACGTAGGATATGCACAAATTCTTCCTTTGTGAAATTACGCATCTACATGACAAATAAAAACTCAATTAAAAACTAATCACTAAAAGAGTCAAAAACTAAAATGTTTAGAACCCAATCAGTTACATCTACAACAATGCTCACCTGCTTAATATCCCCATCATAATCAGTAACATTAAAGTTGATATCAGCGTCAGCTCCGCGGAACTTAATTGCAGCTCGATCATACACCCTGAAATCAGAAACCCAGAATTCAACCCAGAACCCTCAATTATTTACATTATCACAATCTATTTTCGCTATTATCATTATTACCTAGCTGCAGCATGTGCAGTATCAAATCCCCCTACAAGAAACCAAACGCCCAGTTTCACAAAATAAATAGTACCGCACATCACAAACGTATTGACAATAATTCAAAATAAAATAAAATGATCTTATCTCAAAATTACCCAGGTAAACTTGCTTTCCACAATCCCTGCAAAACATCACAAACCCAATTCACATTCAAAATTCCCGAATATATTATTAACCACATAATAAAAATAAAATTAAACCTAATTAAGCAACAAATTATTTCTAACTAGCAATTTTGAATAACCAACCAAATATGAGATTCCCATCTTCCAGTTCGCCTATAAAACGTGACTCCTCTATACTGGGAGCTTCTCGACCTGGGCCCACGCCGACTCTTCTTCACTGGCTTTTGTTGAGCCACAATCCCGGGCTCCGGATGAGAACCTTGATCCCAGCGCTCACCGAGACCCGACCACTGCGTCTGCATAGTCGAAGAAGACCGAGACTCTCCTCCTACATTCTTGATCCCACACGCCACTGGAAAAAGCTGGATCGTTCCATCTCCACTGTCATCATCATCATCGTTATTATCACAATCAGCGGTCTTCTTGAAGCTGATTTCATTTGACAAGACACTGAAATTGAAAGCAAAAACGTCGCCGTTGGAGCAAGAGTCCTCATCCCCATGGCCATCAGCATTGACTATAGAAGAAGAATCGAAGCTTCCAGAACTTTCCACTGGAGAGTTGGAAAGCTCTAGAATCTTCTTCTCCTTCAGCTTATTACTTTTCCTTGTCCTCGACGAGTCACCAGAAGCCGCAATCAAGTTAAGATCCAACATCTTTGACTCCTTTTCAGCTCCAATCCGACACCGTTTTATCAGCTAGCACCAGGGGTGAAAGAAAGAACAGAAATATTTAAAAGAGAACATGGAAGGCGATAGAGTGACCGACAGTGTCTTTAAGTAAAGTGCAGAGGGCGAGGTAGAGGGAAGGTTTTTTTTTTTTTTTTTTTTTTATGTATTTATTCCGGTGATTTTCATATTTGAGAGAGAGAGGTGGTTATTAGGGGTTAGGGAATGGAATAATATGGTTAATTTGTTGTGGTTATAATTGCGTGTTTGGAACCTTGGGTTGGGTTGGTGGTGCGAAAATTAAAAAAAAAAAAAAAAAAGAGAGAGAGAAAACAAAATATGAGGGGGGGCGTACGAGATATAGCGTAGTTAAAAATACATCGTTTGACTAGATAAAAAGATACAAATTCATGAAACTACTACTCCACTCAATGTTGTATAAGGCTAGATTGAGTGTATGTGAGAACAAGCTCCTTAATTAAAAACCATAACATGTGAATTGACTTAAAAATAATTTCATGATATAAGGTGTATAAGGTGAATATAGGGTTCGATAACATTCATGTTGTCTCAAAATGGTTTTGTTATTCTATATAAGAGTGGATAAAATTAATTGAGTTTGAGAGGTTATGTGTAATAATATTGTTATATATGTAATGAAGAAATAATTAGTTGAAACATGAAACATAAAAGTGGATGTTTATGGGCATGAAAGCCTAATATAAAAAACTAAATAGATTAGTTCCCCTAGCTTCAAGAGGGAATTTAAACTTGATAATGATAGAATATGAGGAATTCTTCTTATAAAAAAGTGGATGTGTGGATGTTACCATTCCAACTAGACCAACCATGCTTGATTTGGAGTCATATAACTCTACGTATAGGCAAAAATATAAGGAGAGGATAGTGAAGACCTTTGCTGACAGTTTTGGCAAGTTGCGAAAAAAAAGGTGAAATAAAAGGGGAAACAATAAAAAAGAAAACCCATATTTGTTGTTCTTGTTCTTGTTGTTATTATTATTAATAATAGTTGTAATGAAGAAAATTGATGTTGTGTGTCTGTGAATACAAGAGGGGCCATATAGGTTATACAACAGCAGTAGAGAAGCACAAGTAGAGCTTTAGTTGCAGGTAAGTAAATCATGCTTATGCTTTTATTTCAAATTATAATACAATGTTTTTTTTATTTATATCTTGTTGATAATATGATTTTTTTTAATGATATAGAGGTTACTATTGTGAAGATTATAAAGGACAAGAAACGCAAAAATTTACTAACATTCATTTAGTAAATGTTAGAGGTACCAAGCATTTGGTATCAACATGCAAGGATGCTAATAGGGGTTAACATGATGTCAAGGTGTGCAAACTATCTAACATTCATTTAGTGAATGTTAGAGATACCCGATATTTGTTATTAACATTCAATAATACTAACAGGGGTTATCATAGTGTCAGGTCATGCAAAGTTGACTAACAATTATTTAGTGAATGTTAGAAATACACGATGATTGGTATCAACATATGATGATGTTAGTGGGGGTATTTAGTGTCAGAAGATATGGAGTATGTTTACTTTAATTGAAGGAGTATAAATGATATTGTGTAATTGGTGTCAACACTATTTAAACAGTGAAATTCTTCTTATTTTATTTTCATATTATCTTTATTTTATTTTAATTTTGACATGAAAAATTGATTTGAACTGAAAAGGGGAAGGATTAATGTTAGAGATTGAATGAAAGGAAATCCTAATGTAACCAAATGTAAATTATAAAATATATGGTAGTATGTTTGCTTAGAATTTTAATTGTTAAGCAATAATGTTAATGTATTTTCCTGCGATATCTGGATCCTAATAATATATATGTTGTTTATAGGCTCTCCAAATTCACGTCTGGAGTAGGAATTACATTGTGCTTATCTCTGTTATCAACTTTTGATATTTTCAAGACTTGAATTGTATTAATAACTCTTTGAATGTAATGGATGAACTTAATTGTGTAAATTTATGTGACTATGATCAAATTATAGGTTAATTGATTTGTTTTATCAATTGTTAAAATTTCATTTTATTTATATTGAAGAATTGTGATGATGTTGATTTTAGGGTTTAAGACCCGAGATGATTGGGTCGTGGTGGAATGATGAAATATTGAATATTAGAAGTGTACTAGGTTAATTGTTGATAACTTGTGACTTCCCGGTGTAAAGGAGACTCCATCGAAATTCTGGTTGAAATTTCAATAAATTATTTTATGAAAATATATTTTTTAGAAAGAAAATTAAATAAATTGTCCTATTTTATTATGATGGTGTCGATCTGGTATTTCAATGTTATAATAATATTCCTAAATTATGTCATATTTTGTCAGACAATACAAGAAAACACAATTCTAATTTGTTAATATCTTGGGCTTGATCAAAATGTATCAATTATCAACAAAACCTATATTAATCGATGAACATCCACATTCATCAATTGATTGGCGAACATGCACACTCATCAAATTCTATTACCATAACAATATTATCAATAAAATTCATATATCTTATATCTAGTATTATAATTTTATTTTCAATTTGATATAATTCATAATTTAACTAAATAACACTAACTCTTCCATTACATAATTTTTTAAATCACAATCACTAACAAAAATAAAATTATTTAACAAAATAACATAACTATGAACTATAAATATATCTAATTAACCTAATTTATAACATAAATCAACATTAATTATTCAAGCACATAATGTTGTTACTTCATAATCAATAACAACCTAACATAATTGATTATTTAACAAAATAACATAGTTATATCTTATTAACAACTTAAATAACATCTAACTAACCTAATTCCTAGTTCAAAACCCAAACATTCAATAAAATCAAATTAGCATTAATGAAACATAAATTACATCAAACTAATTGATTAGAAGTGTTCAATATAACTCTAAATATGAAATGTGGATGATAAGAGTGATTAATGATGGTTGTTTTTGCTAGAACATTAGGTCCCGTCAATGGTTGAGAGAAAATAAAAGGATATTGTGGATAGAGCCAAAGAATGAGATAGGTGATGGAGAGAGAGATATAGATGATTTAATGTTGTTGGGGTGTGGGGTCGGGAGACAAAGAGAGATCCAAACGATGATGAAAGGGGAAGAGTGGTGACTATAGGAAGAGAGAGAGAGAGGAGAAAAGGAAATAAATGATCTTTAGGGTTAGAATTCAAATGAAGTCGTATTTGCGATACGATAAAGTGTGCTAGTTTTTTTAATTATTTTATCATGCTAAAAAACAAAAAAGAACTTGAGAAATTGTCTTTGAAACCTCGAACAGACAAATGATCCACTACTTTACTTTATAAATACTAATAAATATTAATTAGTGGATTTCATTTATTATATTAAGTTTTTGTATCATATAAATACAATTCATCTTTTAGGTTATTTTAAAATAAAGGGAAGAAATGGGTTCCTTTTTCTTTGCCTTGAGTAAAATATAAGTGAGTGGGAGTCGGCTGAACATAGGATCCATAATAAGCTTTTCAATTTGCATGTGGTGTCTGAGGTTTGAGTGGTCAATATCCGTACACGTCGTTAACCACCTAGAGTGCCAGTTGTCTTAGGGCCCACTCTTCTGACCTCTCATTGGCTGTCGCTTGTGCTGATTTTTTCTTTTCTTTTCACTCCATGGGAGGTAGAAAAAGGAAAATAAAGACAGCGTATCTATCTCCCGATTTATCTTTATTATATTATTAATATTAAAGTGTAAATATTGAACACGTCACATTATTCAGCTGAAACGTGCGAGGGGCAATTAATTTTTTAAATATAAGGCAAACAACATGATAAAACAAAAAAAATAATTTTAAAAAAAATGTGTACAAGTTTCAATGAAAAATAATAAAACAAATTTTTATTTTCAATTAATAATCTTGAGTGTAATGTTTTATAAATTTTGCATATTGGGTTTATATATAATAATTCACAAGAGATACATTTGTAAACTATGGCAAAATTAGATAATATTGTTAATATATTTGAAATTATTTTATCAAATATTATTTAAAAGCAAATTGAAGGGTAATATAAAAACAAGCAAGTGTTAGGCTTGCGAGGATTGAGTCAAACACCAAACCTTATAAAAAAAAGCCTAGAAACACCTAGGCTTGTAATCTTAGGCTCATGTATCTATCTTCTTCTTTTTTTTAATTAAATAGATAGTTTTTCATTACCTTGTTTAGTTTTATATAATTTATCATTATATTTATTTCTTATTTTGTATCTTTAATACTTATGGGTATATTTTTTAATATAATTTTTTACCCTGAAATGTTAAAGTCCATTGATAAATCCTAACACTCTTAATACTAATTAAAATAATAATTATTGTGGGATTTTGTGTATTTCGGTCAAATCTTACTGGATATTCATAAATTAGTTATGATATTTTTTATTTTATTTTTGAAGAAAAACATGATTTTATCTTTTAAATAATATACATGAAAAACCTTTAGGATTTGGTTGTATGCGTGAAAACAAATTATTTTTTTTTATCAAAATTTAGAAGAAAATCAGGTATTTTTAATACTGGAATTGTATCTTAAATTTAAGTCTACATCCCAATATTAAATGAAATTCTTGAAGAAAAAACATTTTATATGTTATCTGATATATCTAAATATTTTTTTAGTTCCTCTCTTACTTTTTTTTATGCACTAGGATTTATATTTATAATGTAAATGTATCATAGCATTTAAAAAACAAAATCTCAATCAAACTGATTCTCGTTTATTTTCTTACAAGTTGATAGAACAATATTTTGATAAAAATTAATTCTTAATCTTTAATTTCAAATATTTTAAAATCAACAATACATACAGTTAACCCTTTTCAAGCTTGGTGTTGATGAACACGTTCTATCTCATTCTTCGAATATCTTAAATTGGTTGGGCACTCAGATAGTAGTGGGACTGGAAGCATCATTTCAAATATCAAAAGATGAACTAGTGATGATGAAAAATAAAGTCTATTTTTCTGAAAAATAATGCCCTCAAAAATAAGGTTTTAGTAGAAGCACATGAATCTAAGCTCTTGGTCCACTGTGACAGTTCTAGAATATTCTAGAACTTGGGAGGGAGAGTTTTATTGGTGGCTCGGAATGAAGAAGGAAATTACGGATTATGAATCGAAATATGGTGTATATCAACAAGTAAAAGTTGAACACCCAAATATCTACAGGGCCATTACAGTCTTTATAAATACCTCCAAGAAAATGAAAGGATATTTTTATAGATTTTGTGAAAAATGAAAATCAATTTGGTTAGAGCAAATACCAGGCACTGGGAAAAAGATACTTTCACAGGTCTTCTTTTTGATGATTTTCACTGTCGAGATGGTTTATAAGTTCAGACAAGAACCATCTCCCAGAAACACTTACTTGATCCAGAAGTTACACATGGTCTATCCATCCAAGTTCATCCAGCACACTCACCAGAGGATATACCAAAAGAAAAGATGAGATGCAGCTCTCTGCATGTTCACCGACCATGAACACAAAGCATACGATACATTGAAGCAAGCAAAGCGATTAAAACACACAAGGTCATAAATCGTTCCATTCCAATTCTGATTGTGATAGAAATTCTTTGACCTATCAAAATAGAAGAATGGGATTTGGAGGAGGGGAACAAAATACCTAGCATCCAATTCCCACCACCAATCCTCATACATGTACAACACCAAAACAAAATTTGATAGCATAATTAAGTAAATAAACTAAACCCCTCTCTAAAATCAGAGCTAAATCACTGGGAGACACCAAGCCACTTGGTGAAATTATCGAACTCGGTGTAATCGCTATCAGAAATCATGGTCTTGTACCATGCCTTTCCTGCAGCCTTAGCAGCAGCTAGCTCCTCCTATTGGTTCCATAAGAAAAGAAAGATTGTTAATTGTAGTAGATAGGTGCAACAAAACAAAGAACTAATTGCTGTCTGTGGTAAAACCTATACTGTAAGAGATTAGATTTGGTATAGCTTACAGATATGGACTGAGAAAGTAACAAATAACTGAAATAAAACACCACAGAGAGACAGAACACAAAACCAGCTAGAGGGGGACTAAACAATTCAATTGAAGCACACGCATTACTACAGAAACAAAACCAGCAAATGGGTGACTAAACAATTCATTTAAAGCAGAAACATATAATTCGAAAGGGCATCACTGCAGAACAAAGAGCATAACAATGCTGAGCAAGCTTAGCACTCTATAAAACTACCCACCAAATTGTTCTGACAGTCTTAATACACACAAAAAACCATTCACATTAACAGCTTCCATACGCAAAACCAAAGCATACAGAAGTAACCACCTAATCATTTCAATGTCACAATGTATAGAAACTATTAACCAATATATCTTTTCACAATATATCGATATTAAACAGGAAATAAAATAGATAGCCAGTATACCTTTGACACCGGTTTCCTCTTCTTGTCGAGCTTCTCCTTCTTGGATTTCACGCGCTCCGCTTCAGCCAGAAGGGCCATCCTCCTAGCAGTCTTAGCATATGGGTTCAATTTCAGCATCACGTTCAAGTTCTTCAGTGGGTTCTTCTTCAAAGATGCCCTCTTAATCTCCTTCTTGATTGGCTTCACGACACTCTGAACCTCGTCAGAGTTGATGATCCTGGCCAAATCAGCATTGACCATCTTGGACCTGGGCAACACATAACCCTTCTTCTTCTCGGAACACTTCTCGAAAGACCCATATATTGAATCAAGTTTTTCGATTGCTGATTTTGTCCAGATCACAAACCTTCCGAGATGACCACCGGGAGCCAGCTTCAACAAGTTCAGCCTCTCAACGTTAGCCACCTCGACTCCTGGAATATTACGGAAGGCCTTCACCAGCTTGGCACCTTCAGTTCCATACACAATCAGGGGTCCCTTGCGGGAAATGTACCTCCTGTTCCTCATTTTTCCCTTTCCGGGCCGGATCGCTTGAGAGTCCTTGGCCTTCTCAGCATCTGGATAAGCACCGATTTCCTTTAGCACCTTGATAGCAGTGGATGTTTTCTCTATGCTCTCGGCGGAATCAGAGATAACCAAAGGCATCTCAGGGACTGACTCGACCCGGTGACCACGTGCCATTACCAAAGAGGGAATCGAAGAGGCCGCGATAGCTGAAACGACAGCGTATCGCTTTTGGTTGACGTTAACCTTCCTATGCCAGCGGCGCCAGGTCTTGGTAGGAGCAAACATGCGTCCACCACGGCACATGTTTCCGAAAGCTCCCTGACCAGCACGGTGAGTTCCACCACCAGAGACACGGGGGATACGAGAAACGGCACGACCAGTACCCCAGGATTCGGCTGAGGTCTGGTGACCGGCCTTCTTTGAGACGGCGTAAGGTTGACGGCTGTTCTTGGAGATGTTGGAGTGGACAAAATTGACGATGTCTGGTCGGATTGAGGCCTTCATGACATCGGGGAGAGCCACGGTTGTGACATGATCAGTGGCCATGTCATTGAGGGACGCGGGTAGAGGTTGAACGGAGACGAGGGGACGGGCGGCTGCGGCCATTTGGCGGTGATGGGGTGTGTCTGCGATAGATGAGGGTGTGGGTGCTCTAGGGTTTTGAAGTTAGAGATGTGTTGACTGAAATACACACACACACACACACTTATTCTGTGTGTTTGGTTTCTCGGACAAGGGTATTCTAGTGCCCCGGATAAGGCTTATTTGGGCTTAGTTGTATAGGGTTTACGCTTTTTATATATAAAAAAATTATGAATAATGTTGTAAGTTTAAGACAACAGTTAAAACACTTCATGGACATTTAGCAGTCAAATGGTATTGAACTTTTCTAGCGAAAACAAATTTATTATTTTTTTTATTTACGCTATGATATCCTTTTCTATCCTCTCATTTTTGATTTTTTCTACTTTCAACACTAATAAAAATAAATATAAGAAAATATATTTTAGTATTAAATATATAAAAATTTAAAGCTTTAGAGACCAAACTAAAGTTTTCCATGATTTGTCAATACTAGACTATGATATTTTGTTTATTTTAGTCTTTATTCTTTGAATTTTTTTTTAATTATAACTCAAAATTACATTTTTTTTAATAAACATTGTAAAAGTTAATAGAGCAAGCACAATAGAACTTGTAAACAATGAATTGCATTGTTCTTTCCCCAATTGTATTGTTTTAGTTTCTTTAATAATAATAAAAATTAGTACTTTTATATAGATTCTAGACAAAATAAATATTTAAATTTATTTTTTATGACACTTGTATTGTAAAGTTAGGAAAATCATGAGTAATGTTTTCAATTAGGTTCTACAAGTTAAATATGCAAATACAATGCATTAAATATAAAGTCGGGCATCAAGAGATTGTGGTTAGTAAAAAGTATATTTTATAAAATCATTTTTTATTGTGGGTTGGTGTAATAAAACATGGGTTTCGTTAAAACTATGGTTGAAATTATTGCTGTCCAAAAAGCATTTTATATGTATTTGGTTATGTAGTTTTGTAAGTGCTTTTGGTAATAAAATTACCAAGAAAAACATGTGTAGTTTTTGAATTTGTGAATATTATTTATGTGCATTGGTTTTTGCTATACATAACAAAAATTAAGAATGTTACATCGTAGGTGGGTTTGGGAGGATGATGCTAACCGGATTAAGCAAACTTTTGCTACTCGAAATTGTTGGATTTGTATATCAGCAAAAAAGGAAAATAGATCTCCAAGAAAAGTGATGGCTTATGCAAGGTTAGAGGCTATGGTGAAGATTAAAAAAAAAAAGCTCAGGAGAGATGAGTTGCAATGTTGCATGTTCTCTAAGGAGCATAGTTCTTTTCAATATTTGCAATGGTATTAAGGAATCATAACTTCATTGTTCACGAAAAAGAGATCAAAAAATAAAACTCAATTTCAACTCATTACCAAACATTCAAAATTATGTTTGGGAGAAATCATAAAAGCCACCACTCTCCCAAACACACCTACATAAAGGTGTGTTTGGTATTGTGATTGCTTTTTATAGTTGTGTTTTGAAAAAAAAAAATTCAAAAAAATCACTTTTATTGAGTTTTGTTTAATAAAATTAAGTGTTTGGTTAAAACTGTGATTGAATTTGAGGTTGAATAAAAATCAATATTATGCTTTAATTTGCTTTTGATATTAAGGTTTGGTATAAAATTACCTAAAAGGACATAAATACAAAATACACATGTGTGGATGTTACAAATCACTTTCAAAACACCGTAGATCTATAATTATTATTATATACGAATATAATAATCCTTACATATGAAAGATTTGTTTGCTATTGTTCCATCAAACTATTTGCAATCCCATCACATACAAAATCCACATCTGAAGGTCTCTACAATCCTTGACTTTGTGCGTGAGCTACGATATCTGATAAAAAATCATCCAGGATAATATTGGGAATACAATCATATATAACAAAAGCAATATCATCTTGCAATCTCCTTCAAATATAGTTATTTAGTGTCATAGATGCAACTACAGTCTTCACTTGCGTTTTGTATAGATAAGTTGACATGTTTTGTCAAATTCTTCACCTTTGTTTCATACTCCAAAAGAACATTATATCACATTATATGGTGATGAATATGTATGATTAAACACTTTTTCTCAACCACTTGGTTGTTCACAACACCGAAAATCTTATAAATGATACCTCTCATCTTTATTGGGACCTAAATACCGATACTCATTGGGATAGTCAGCATCAACCAAATAATATTTTTCCTGTAAATACAAACAACATGATACCTTTTCATTAAATCAATAACAAAAGAAGAATATTAATTATTATTAATAATAAAAATGATAGTAATACTAGTTATAGTTGTGATGATAATAATTATAAAAATAATATAAATAATAATAATAATTATAACGATGATAATAACAACAACAACAACAATAATAGTAATCACGACGATAATACCAACAATAATTATGAAATTACTTATTGATAATAAGAGTAATGGTGATAGTTGGAATGATAGTGACAATATTAACAATGTTAATAGTGACGATAGAAATAATAATTGTGATAATTCATCATTCAATATTATATTTACTAAGAATTGAGTTTTACAGTTTTTCTATGTATGGTATTTTCAATCTAATAACTCGTATTAATGGGATTCAATATTCTCTTTATTTTTTTCCTTATTTTTATTTTTATTTTATAATTCAATATTAGTTTCTGGAAAGAAAAAAAATCATTCATGTTTTGTTTAAATCTATTAAGCAAATAATTCACATAAAGTTAACTTTTATATATTTTATCAAAAACTAGTGCCATATAAAAAATCAATATAAAAAAATTAAAAACCGATATATAAAAAATCAATATAAAAAAATTAAAAACTTATCGGTTTATCAAGATTTTATAACAGAAGCAAGTGATGATTTGAAAATCATTGTCGAACCTGCTATATTTTTAGTAACTTAGCCCGCCTCTAGAATGAGAAGGAGATCTCCAAACTTTTTTTCATCTATAATACCTTTCACGGATTGTTGAACATTATTTTTGAAGGAGCCCCATGAAGATGCATGGAGAAAACTCCTCGGCATAAATGTTTTTTCAAGATGAAATGGCCACTGAGAATTATATCACAAGGAAAACTACCACTTCATAAGAGAGATGTGTTTCCTTTCAAAAGCAATGCACTTACCAGGTGATAGGAAAATTGATATGTAAGATGTTTAACTCCATAGCATTGACGATATCACATGCTTGCTGTAAGGACTGATCATATTGACAAAATAAAATTAGAAAGATACTGATCATATTGTCAGATCTCGAATACAATAGGCTAACTTTGGAGCAAAATTAGTTCATCAAACTCACAAGTACGACCACCATGAGCCATTTCTTCGATCAATCATATAGAGCATAAAAATCATAATGTTACCATTTTGGGATTAACTTTTGTGGAGGCCAGGTGGACCCTTGGATTTTATTCGCTATACCCAAATGCAACCTAGCATACTAGCTCCAATGTAGAGACACTTCTTAAAAGTTAAACAAGAAAACATGTCATTGAAACCTATTTATAAGTTCACTCAAGCTAAATCTCCCAGAAAAACTTACTTGTTCAAAAGTTACACATGGTCTATCCATCCAAGTTCATCCAGCACATTTCACCAGGATATTCCAAAAGAAAAGATGACATGAAGCTCTCTGCATATTCATCGACCATGAACACAAAGCATACGGTACATTGAAGCAAGCAATGCGATTAAAACACACAAGAAGGATTGATAAATCGTTCCATTCCAATTCTGAAAATAATAGAAATTCTTTGACATATCAAAATAGAAGAATGGGTTTTGGAGGAAAGGCAACAAAATACCTAGCATCCAATTCCCACCACCATCCTCATACATGTACAACACCAAAACAAAATTTGATACCATAATCAAGTAAATAAACTAAACTCCTCTAAAATCAGAACTAAATCACTGGGAGACACCAAGCCACTTGGTGAAATTATCGAACTCGGTGTAATCGCTGTCAGAAATCATAGTCTTGTACCATGCCTTTCCTGCAGCCTTAGCAGCAGCTAGCTCCTCCTATTGGTTCCATAAGAAAAGAAAGATTATTAATTGTAGTAGATAGGCACACCGCACCAACAAAACAAAGAACTATTTGCTGTCTGTGGTAAAACCTATACTGTAAGAGATTCGATTTGGTATAGCATACAGATATGGACTGAGAAAGTAACAGATAACTGAAATAAAACACCACAGACAGACAGAACACAAAATCAGCTAGAGGGGGACTAAACAATTCAATTAAAACACAAGCATATAATTCGAAAGGGCACCACAGCAAAACAATGAACATAACAATGCTGAGGAAGCTTAGCAGTCTACAACACTCCCCACCAAATTGTTCTGACATTCTTAATACACACAAAAAACCATTCACATTAACAGCTTCCATACACAAAACCAAAGCATACAAAAGTAACCACCTAATCATTTCAATGTCACAATGTATAGAAACTATTAACCAATATATCTTTTCACAATATATCGATATTAAACCGGAAATAAAATAGATAGCCAATATACCTTTGACACCGGTTTCCTCTTCTTGTCGAGCTTCTCCTTCTTAGATTTCACGCGCTCCGCTTCAGCCAGAAGAGCCATCCTCCTAGCAGTCTTAGCATATGGGTTCAATTTCAGCATCACGTTCAAGTTCTTCAGTGGGTTCTTCTTCAAAGATGCCCTCTTAATCTCCTTCTTGATTGGCTTCACGACACTCTGAACCTCGTCAGAGTTGATGATCCTGGCCAAATCAGCATTGACCATCTTGGACCTGGGCAACACATAACCCTTCTTCTTCTCGGAACACTTCTCGAAAGACCCATATATTGAATCAAGTTTTTCGATTGCTGATTTTGTCCAGATCACAAACCTTCCGAGATGACCACCGGGAGCCAGCTTCAACAAGTTCAGCCTCTCAACATTAGCCACCTCGACTCCTGGAATATTACGGAAGGCCTTCACCAGCTTGGCACCTTCAGTTCCATACACAATCAGGGGTCCCTTGCGGGAAATGTACCTCCTGTTCCTCATTTTTCCCTTTCCGGGCCGGATCGCTTGAGAGTCCTTGGCCTTCTCAGCATCTGGATAAGCACCGATTTCCTTTAGCACCTTGATAGCAGTGGATGTTTTCTCTATGCTCTCGGCGGAATCAGAGATAACCAAAGGCATCTCAGGGACTGACTCAACCCGGTGACCACGTGCCATTACCAAAGAGGGAATGGAAGAGGCCGCGATAGCTGAAACGACAGCGTATCGCTTTTGGTTGACGTTAACCTTCCTGTGCCAGCGGCGCCAGGTCTTGGTAGGAGCAAACATGCGTCCACCACGGCACATGTTTCCGAAAGCTCCCTGACCAGCACGGTGAGTTCCACCACCAGAGACACGGGGGATACGAGAAACGGCACGACCAGTACCCCAGGATTCGGCTGAGGTCTGGTGACCGGCCTTCTTTGAGACGGCGTAAGGTTGACGGCTGTTCTTGGAGATGTTGGAGTGGACAAAATTGACGATGTCTGGTCTGATTGAGGCCTTCATGACATCGGGGAGAGCCACGGTTGTGACATGATCAGTTGCCATGTCATTGAGGGACCCGGGTAGAGGTTGAACGGAGACAAGGGGACGGGCGGCTGCGGCCATTTTGCAGTGATGGTGTGTGTTTGTGAGAAAGGGGGGAGTGTAGGAGGTGCTCTAGGGTTTTGAAGTGAGAGATGTGTTAACTGAAATATATATATTAACAGCAAAGTTAAATTGTCTACTGTGTTATGAATTACTATTGCTTTTTTTTTTTCAAACTTGTTTTTTCTATTTTCTTAATATTAGATTAATCCATAATTAAAATTTATAATTGGTTTTTTGGTTTTTTAGAATTAAAGTGATTTGTAAATTTGTGAGGGTAATTCAAGCTATACTAGTTTTCGGGGTTTGGTAGAGTGTTTCTTTTAATTAAATTTGACTTAGTTTTTTTTTTTATACAAGTTAAAAATAATAATTTTGATAAAAATTAAATTATTAAACCTTATAAAGCTCATAAACTTGTTTGTAAGTTTGGCTTATTAAAGTGGATTGCGCGTTTGGCTAATTTAATTACTTTTTTCTTGATTTATTTATATATTAGGTTGTGTGAGAATTTAAATTCATAATTAGTTTTGTTTTATTTTTTATAAGGCTATCTCAATTTTAAAAGAATATTTTAGTATTGGGTTAGTGTTTAATTTTGTGATCATCTAATTTTATTATCATATAGTTAAATAAAAAAATATATTTAAAAAAAACAAATTATAGCTCATCTAAAGTCCATAATCTTGTTCACGGATTTGGAGATTACCTAATTCATAGATTTGAAGCGTTTACCCACCGATTGGATATGTTTTTTTAATTAATTTTTTTATTTTTATTGTTATTTTTTATTGTTTTTCTTCAATATTGGATTGGTTAGAAAATAGGCTACATGATTTTTTTTTTGTAGAGATATTATATTCTAAAATAAATATCTACTTTGGAATTAGTCTTCAATTTTATGAGTATTTGTTTTATTATATAATTAAAACTTAATAAAGTCCATGACCTAGGTCATGGGGGACCAATATTGATCCAATATATTATTGTCTAGATATTTTTTTAAACAATTGTCTTCTTGAGGTTTTTTAAAGGTTAAGTCATGTTTTTAATAGTCATCCATGTTACTTTGGGATTCATAAAATCAATTAATTTAAGTGGGGCTAGCTCCTATGGGATTTAATTAGAAACTTTAGTTAGGCAAAGAAATAGGACATGATGTTTATAATTGACTCATTGGTTTAATGACACTATCAAAAACTCTTCATGCTCATTATATTTTTTTATATTTTTAGAAATTTGATATGACTACAAGAAAGCATGGGCTAATAAACAATTAGTAAAAACTAAAAGAGCTAAAAGTTTTCAATTAGTAGTTTTCTTTATTTATTATAGTTCATGCATTTTTTTTTAAAATAATTTGATCCTTGAAGTTTTGTTTTGCACAATTGAGCTCTCATAACCTATATATGAACTTAATCGCATAGTGTTTTAGAAGGAAAGGTTGAATTGAAAGATAAATAGTTGAGCTGCAAAACACAAGTACCATAAGCAACAATTTTAAAAATTGTTTCAAAAGGTTATTTTAGTCATCCCATTATTTTTCTCACATATAATTCTATATATTTTAAAAACATATAATGTGGTACTAAACTTTATTTTTTTGTTTTTTAGTTCTTTTTTGTGGAGGAAAGAAAAGGGGTTTACTCGATTCTAACTTAAAGAGATAAAGTTATCGCTGTCGAAGATTTTGACCACCAACACAATTGATTTTTATGTCAAATGGTTTCATTTTATGAAAGGAGTTGAGATTAAATATTTTTCTACCTTGAAAACACCTAAACACACACACACATACAAGCTTATGAAGATTTTGGTTTTGGGTTGATTTTGGATTTTGAAAACGTATTTTTTTTTATATAGGCTATAGATTGGTTGAACAAAGTTTTTAAATGGATAGAACAACCTTTTAAGGCCTACAATCAAATCAATTATGATACATTTTAAGTGGACATAACAACAACCTTCAAAGCCTATTATCAAATAAAAATGATATATTTCAAGGCCTTAAGCAAAACTTTAAAACATTATACGAGTAAAGAAGAAAATTGAGATAGCATGAAAGAAATACATATGATAAAATAAATGGAAAATGATAAATTATTGGATGTGGAAGAAGCTAAAATAAGTCAGGGTCGATGAGTATGGATGATTGTCAAGCTTATAGCAATATAAGAAAGAAATATCATGAAAAAAGAAAATATAGTGATAACAATTAATTTAATTTAGTGGTCCAATTCATTTTCTAAAGATGTTATATGAGAAATACTAGACAAGGTTCAAATACAATTTTTAGAGTTTTCTATTGATTTTTAAGGACAATAATCCTCTTAAGGTACAAGTATTGTTATGATTCTAGCACAAGGGCATGATGTTGTTTAGAGGAGTGGAGGCTAGCAACTATAATAGAATGAATTCTTTTATTATTAGTAGTTAGAGTATTAGATAGTTATATTTTTTATTAGGTAATTAACAACTTAAAAAGGTTGTTAAAAATAGTTAGAGAGAGATAAAATTAAGTATAGAGGAACAGTCTATATAAATAAATGGTATTCATTTCATAATAATAAACTAATAACAATAATAGTTTCATCTAGTCTTTTTTCTCTCAATTATTCTTCTTCTTTTATTGTACTTTCTATCATTTTTATTTTTTCTTTATTGTTAATGAGAAATTCTTAACAGTAGACAATGGATTTCATGGCTTAAAAATATAGGTTAGACATGTTGTTTGCAACTACAATTTTCAAGGCATTATATTGTGTTGTGTTTTGTCTTGAATGTAAGAGAAATTAAAGTTTGAAAGGTTTAAAGAGGGTTGCTTGGCAAGGTTTCTCTTGTTGTGTGGCTTGAAGTTTAAAAAAAGAATATAAATAGTAACCTTATAAAAAAATATTATTAAATAAACAAAAATGAACAACATGTCATTTAGGGGAGAAAAAAAAGACTTTGGATGACATATCATCTTTGATTAAGGTTTCTGGATGACATATCTTTTATAGTTTGGGGCTAAAATCAAGGTTTCAGATGACATGTCGTCATTTTATCTATCAAGTCAACAACCTATTGTTCACCTATTCTACTAGGGTTTCTATTTTTTTTTAAAACAAAACAATATTGTTTGTTTACTTACAAGTTAACTTTTTCATTCCTATGTGCTTTTTATTTCAATAATTAGTGTCATGAGCATTCAATCTCACCCTCAATTAAGACTTCTTACAAGAAATCATTTCAATTAAACCCCCAAAGTCATCAAAAATCATTATCAGGTTTGGACATTTGATTTTCTATTTTTTGCCAAATTGACCATAATTGTTTGTTTCTTTAAACAATTAGACCACTAACCAAATGAATTAGGATTTCAGACTTTTCCACCTTTTTCATTTACATCACTAGCTTTCTAGTTTGTGTTCTTTTGCCTAAATTTTCCATTTCCTTGTTTAAATAAGTCGTCAATTGATTGAATATGATTCTCAAACTTTACTTTCTTTTTCAATATGGTCATTGATCTCCTAATTTATGCAATTGTTATCGATGCCGACCTTTTTTTCCTTAATTTATTTTCTAAAACAAACAATTTTTATTTTTTCAAATTTTGAAGATTTTTAGGAGTCCAAAATTATAGTATGACACCCTACAAAGTTTATTTCAAAACCTAGCTAGGCAAAGACTTATTTTGAAAGGTTTTAAGGTTAATCAATTAAATTGAGTATAATAATACTTTTAAAAAATTCAAAAGCATTGTATTGTTTTTTTTTACATTCCCATTAAAATTATTAGAATGTTATTTATTTATAATGAAACTTGATATTAGAATAAGGATATAAAGTTATATAAGAAACAAATATTATGGTACAAAATTTTAAAAAAAAATTAATGTTATTATTAAGACAAATGGGTGTTATTGAGATAAATGGGTTTTAGTCAAAGAAATATTTTTTCCCTTATTCTAAATTGTCTAGATTTCTTTTTGGTATATCTTTTGAATATTTTTGGTTTTCTACTAAATAAATGATTTTGAAAAAATATTTGTTTTTTTTTTTTTTACTTAAATTGAAGATATTAATAAAAAAAAAACATTTTGTTTCAAGTAAGTTTAAATCATACTCCATAAAAAATATATTAGTGTTATAAAATTAAATTAAGAAAAAAATAAAGGGCTTTTCATCTGGACCTATTTCTACTTTATGATTTAATTTTTATTTATCGTTCAGATCTCACGTATATAATCTTGTATCTATTGTACTATATATGATCATTAAATTTTGAATTAATGTTAAAAATAATATCATATTATTGTTAATATATTTTTTTTTCTATTAGAATTTTTTTGATATTCGGTGTTGTTCAAACAAAGGTTGTCAATTCGGTTAAGTTTTACTTTGAATGACTGATATATCTCGTTCCAGTTAAAAAAAACCTGGAATAAATTTTATCTTGTTTAGAATCTCGGTCTATTCCAAAAATTCCTTCCAAATTCCACTCGGAACATTCCAGTTTCGTTCTGGCCAAATAGTGATTTTTTAAATAATGTGTAGTTTTACAATATCAATCATATCTCTTAATCCGACCGTTATATTGAGATAAAATTATACAAAAAGTCTCTTGACATATTGATATATATTAGGTTTAAATTTCAGAAAAATCAGAGAATATATCATGATCTTGCGAGAATGATAATGACATTCTCGTAATGTTATCTAGGTTCATAATTTTATTAAGAAAAATTATTTTTGTGTTTTTTTTAGATTATTTTTCTAATTTCATTATTTAACACCGAGTTTATTAGGAATTGAACTTTATAATATTGCTTCGATTTGCTTTATTTAAAGTCATCATGATTTTATAACTCAAGTCATACATTTGAAAGGTTAACCTTAGTTGAACTGAGTTGATCCAATATATCATCGTTTCAATATTTTTTTAAGATGTGAACTTGATTTTTTTAGTTAAACTATATTTTTATCAATTTTTCTTGTTATCTTTGGACTTATCAATTCGATCGAGATATATCAGTCAACTCTTTTTTTTTTACTTATATTTTAAATTTAAATTGCATAATTTCAAATATTTTTTTAAATTTAAATTTTATTTCTTGAATAATATCTTTAATTTATACACACCCATAAAATTACAAACATTAAAACGTTTCAAAACCGAAATATTCTGTAAAAATTAAAAAGAACAAAACACCGGAAATGGAATTGAGATTGACAATCTTTGTTCAGACGGCATCTTCTTCGCGGTCTTGTCTGCGCTCTCGCATTTCGCAAGCCCTAATAAGTTAGAGAGAGTCAGAAAAAAAACCCGTTTCCCGCCTCCCCGGCAAAATGGCAGACAACACCGCCACCAAATCCAGAAAACGCCGCCAACCCGACCCAGACTCCACCACCGAAGTCCTCTTCAAAAACCGCCTAAAACCGGACTCTGTAATCCTCCAAACTCTACAATCCCTCGTAACCTCCACTGCATCCGCCTCCTCTTCAAAACCCCTCACTCTCTCCGACCTGTCACTCTCTTCCAGCTGTCGAGAAGTAACAGATCTCTCCCTTACCTCCGTCCAATCTGAAATCGAAGCCCTAACCATCTCCATCGTCCAATCAATCCTCTCCGGCAAGGGCTTCTCTTTCAATGTCCCCTCACGCGCAGCCACTAACCAACTCTATGTCCCGGAACTCGACCGCATTGTCTTAAAAGACAAAAACACCCTCCGCCCTTTCGCTAACATCTCCTCGGTCCGCAAATGCACAATAACTGCAAGGATCCTTTCCTTAATCCACCAGCTCTGTGAAAAGAGCATTCATGTTACAAAGCGAGATTTGTTTTACACTGATGTGAAGTTGTTTCAGGATCAGACACAATCTGACGCCGTTCTTGATGATGTTTCGTGTATGATTGGGTGTACCAGGTCCTCTCTTAACGTGATTGCGGCGGAGAAGGGGGTTGTTGTTGGGAGATTGATTTTTAGTGATAATGGGGATATGATTGATTGCACTAAAATGGGAATGGGAGGGAAAGCGATTCCACCGAATATTGATAGAGTTGGGGATATGCAGAGTGATGCATTATTTATTTTGTTGGTTGAGAAGGATGCTGCATATATGAGGTTAGCTGAGGATAGGTTTTACAATCGTTTTCCATGCATAATTGTGACTGCGAAAGGGCAGCCGGATGTGGCCACAAGGCTTTTTCTAAGGAAAATGAAGGTCGAATTGAAGCTGCCGGTTTTGGCATTGGTCGACAGTGATCCATACGGGTTGAAGATTTTATCTGTTTATGGTTGTGGTTCGAAGAACATGTCTTATGATAGTGCGAATTTGACCACCCCGGATATCAAATGGTTGGGGATTAGGCCTAGTGATTTGGACAAGTATAAGATACCTGAGCAGTGTCGGTTGCCAATGACTGAGCAGGATATCAAGACCGGGAAGGATTTGCTGGAGGAGGATTTCGTGAAGAAGAATCCTGGGTGGGTTGAGGAGTTGAGTTTGATGGTGAAGACTAAGCAGAAGGCTGAGATTCAGGCCTTGAGTTCGTTTGGGTTTCAGTATTTGTCTGAGGTTTATTTGCCTTTGAAGTTGCAGCAGCAGGATTGGCTTTGAGGGCTGTTTGGGAGCTGGGAAAACACCATTGTACGTTTGTTCTTGTTTGCAGCTGTGATGAGAACTGGGATGATTTTATGTTGTTGCTTAAATGTCGATGTCGGCTTTCACTCCATCAATGATAATAATATTTGGATTTCACTACCTGAGACATTTATGAATCTTTTTAGTAGTTGTATCTGTTTTTTGTTTTGTGGCTTTGGTTTAATGTTCATATGCGCGTCTGACTATAAAATATGAACTCCGTGCCTGCCTGATCCTACTACATCTGTGAGTTTTTTTTCTCTTTTTCTAAGCACTAGCTAATCTTCAGGGGATTCTAAACTGTTCTACGTTCCTCATAACTTATCCATGGCTATGCAACTCTCCAGACGACTTCACGTAAATATTCTTTTGGAAGTGAAATAGGAACGAACAACCGTGCTGTTTGAACGGAAGTAATTGCTGTTTTTGGAAGTAGATAATGAAGTTGCTAGCCAGGTTTGTGTTAAACTGCAGGCTTTCAGCCATTACAAGTGGAAAGCAGAATTAAACACTACAGCTAAGCTTGGAAGAAAATGGAACATGGCAGAAATCATAGAAATCTTGTCATATATTTTTTTAGTGTATTCCATGGTACAACTGGAAAATGACATCATAAGTCAGTGTTCAAATGCATTGACTTGTTCTGCGTTATAGAAGACAGGCGAAAAAAGAAAATAACATGGTTATATACAAATTTTGTACATAAAGAATAATCAAATTCTGATGGCACCTACTCTTCTCTGCAGCCATTCATGCAATGATTCCCGTCTAACCTTCAACCGCTGTGTAACTACCAAGGGCCGCCTTGTGGGGGATGCCATTTTCTTGTTCCCTGCTAACCTCACTACCAAGTCCGGACCTAGATCTAGAGGGTTTTTCGAATCTGTCTTTATGTCATCTAAATTTCCTGGGACTGCAATCAGAACCTCAAGCCCTAATTCATTCCGCAGAAGCTCAATTATTGCATTTTTCACCTCTGAATCTCGTTTGGATGCCGGATCTATTTTATTGACATCCAAGGTGATCCACATGTCATCCTTTATTGAGTAACCTGCAACAAGAAACTAGCATAACATCAAAATGCCGCCTCATGTCCTAATTACTCCCTCTTTGTGTTCGGGTAGATTTCAAATATGTAAATATGCACAGTGATCCACGCAGGGCACTGTTGTTACCATACCTAGAGTATAATTCTCTTTGATCATTCGGAGAACTGCAAGAACTACAATCCTAGCTTCAACCTGTCAATTCATGGTAAAGAAACTGAGAACAGAAATCGAGCGAGAATTCTTATTCTAGAGCTTATTGGCAATGCAAACTGTCTACTATCAGAGCAACCAACTCCAAACCACGATCTGGTCTCAAAGAAAATGAGAGAAAGGGAACAGGATCAGCATTGGAGTCTCATAACCTTGTAAACAGGATTATGCTAACCTGACATCCTGCAACCAATATCTAACAAAAATGAAACAATGTCTCACCATTCACTTGATAATGTTTACTGTACCTTTGTCAGGCCCTGGAGGTCAATTGCTAAGTTTTCAGCAATATTGTTCTGCAAGTGTGCTGCAACTTTCTCAAGAAGTAGACTTTGAGGTCTTCCTAAGTCAGTTCTTTTATAAGAAGCAAACCCATCCTGAATCTGATTCTTATCTTGTATTACTCCTTCACACCATTCTTCAATTAGTTGTTTGAGATAGTAGTCATTTGATTTATACCTGCAATGTCAGCACGCTCTCTTAAGGAAAATACATCCAACTGATTTTACATCAAATTGTCAAGATAAGGGGAAGTGACAGGAATAACCATGTCAACCAATCCTTTTTAAACATGAATTTAGAATGAAATGGAGAAAAAAGGGCATATCTACGTAGCATGCTTGAGATTGAGAAATCAACAAAAAGTAAAGTTTGCAGTTCCTAACAATAGATTCGAGCACAATGTCCTCCAAGGGAAAAGAAAGCAGCACGTTTATAACATGATAGAAACTCTCCAGAAAGACACATTTTACAAACATCATAGGTCTTGCTAGCATACCCTGCTTTCCTCATATCCTGGTATATAGCAAGGCATTGTTGTACTTCTCGCAAGGAACCATATCTAGTGCGAGCTCTTAGAAGTGTATTATATGTCACCTGGGAGAAGAAAAGGAATTTTACATTATTTTTTCAAGATGGTATGTTTTGATAATGCACATTTTTCTGTTCAGAAAATGATCATCAATGGCTTAAATGTGAACATGGAAAAATGCAAAACAAAATTCATGTAATTTCCTTTTACATTCTTGTAACACGTAGAACTGCTTCCACTGAACAAATTAAGATCCCTTTCTAGTTTTAGGTTTCCTCGAAAATAAAGTAAGGATATCATTAAGCATTTGTGTTAACAGTTTTTGTCAGTTCATTAATGTTTGTGACATCCTAAAACAGCTTAGGCTCATTTGCATAGAAGCGAGCACGGAGCTGATTTTCACTGATGTGTGGCCTTGCATCTACAAGTTTTCGCTAAGGCATACTTATTTTATTTAGCAAACACGGAGCATTATAATGAAGAAAAAAAGCATAAAAGCTCTCAGCACTTACCAAATTAGGTTTTATCTGATATCTTTTCATCTCTGCAAATAATGAAAATGCCAGCTTCAAATTTTTAGTTTCCACACAAGCCTATGAACAAAAGAGCATGACAAATCAGCACATAAAGCCAATTCAGTTTTCATAATGCAACAGTGACATATATTCAAGTGCAAATGTTATCGACATTTATCAAAATCAATTTTATCAGAACAGAAAGCCTCAAACCTTGATAGCTGTTGTATAAGCAACAACATCAGGTTCAACTCCAGCCATACGCATGTTCTTCAAAATCTGCATTGAAAAGAGAAGTATTAGAAAGCTTATTTTCCTTCAAGTTCAACAAAGTAGAAAAAAAAGAGAGAAATCAGTGGCCGGGAAAGGCAAAAAACTTAGCGAAATAAACGGTCCAAGAAATTACAAAAAAGCATTGAGAAAGAAAAGAAAATCAAGTCTGCTTCAACTTTTGTTTTCACTTTAAGGAATGTATGTAGACAGTTCCTTTGACTGGAAGCTTAATCAGCGAAGCCAAAATCATAGAATTACTCAATTTATGGAGTATCAGAAGGAAGGAGCAACAGGCAAGATATGACAAAACATTGAGAACTTTTTCTTGGTAGTTTCCTTTCGTTTTGCTGGTACAATGACAATTTGGTTCAACACCCAAATTCAATTAGATGTGACTTCTATTTAAAGAAATATTCACAATAACAGATATAAGAAATTCAACCACAAAGTAAAAACCAAAGTTCATGTAAATTCCAATAGAAATATGTTACCTGTACAGCACCAGATACATTGCCTGAGCCTCCACATATGTCAATCAAGATTGACCAGCTTATATGATTAGGCGAAATTCCTACTGTCTTCATCTCATCCATTAAGGCTTTTGCACGGTGGTAATCACTACCGCATGCTTTCATTAACATGTGATATGTTGTTGGAGTGGGAGTGAAGGGAAATTTCTTGATAAAGTTTAGATGACGTGAATTTGGAACAATGTTCGGCATGTTAGGACAGTGTTTCTGTGCATGCTCAATCTCATCTGCATTGCCACTGTGATCTCCATGAAAAACCTCCTGGGCTTCACTTCCCTTCCAGCACTGGAAAAGACGAAAAGCTCTGTCATATTGGCAAGCCTCAACACATGCATGTAAAAGGATGTTGCAACACTGAGAATTTGGCTCGCATCCAGATAGGAGCATCTCTTCAAATAACTGAATTGCCTTCTCTACAAGACCTGCTTTGGCACATGCACTGATCAACGATGACCATATATGCTTGTTAGGGGTGACTCCGGATGATAGCATATCTTCTTTTATTCTAAGTGCCATCTGCCACATTTTTGCATCTGCAAAGATCTGGAGAATTCATAGAGTAGAAAAGTTCTGAGGAACCATAGCCAGTGCGTGAAAATAAAATAAACTTTCATGGAATAGGTTTAGAGATTGACACTGCATTCTTTTCTATCAGTGAGATCAACATTCATATCCTGCACAGAGATATACCTTTATGATCATGCAGTATGTAAAGACATCCAACTTCAGCACTTCTGCTGATTCCAACTGCTTTACTTCCCTATAAATGTCTTTGGCTAAGTCCACTCTTCCAGCATTACAGCATGCCTTCAACAGGATGTTATAAGATGCCACATCTGCTGTGACACCAAGATTCTGGATTTATAGCACAAGGGTATTAGAATAATTTATAGATGAAATGACTGCACACGTATTTTGGCATTTAAGCAGTCTTTAGGATTCTTAGTAAAAAAATAATAGTTTACGAGAACTAATTTTCACATAATTGCTTTGTGTTTTCATAGAAGTTTCAACAGAGGAGGGGGGTGGGGGGTGATTTTATGTCATTTTGCAAATAATTATATATAAGACAATAAAAGGTGAGGAGAAACTAGTAATGAAGAATATCATCTAAAAGTTTGATTGTTTTGTATCTGTCAACAAATAATGAAAGAGCTTCAAGTCAAAAGCTTAATGATGATAAGAAGGTAAATGGCATTGAGAAATTTGCAAATACAATGAAACTCACCTATAAAAGATGTGTTCATCGAGTGTGAGTTTGTGCTTGACATTTGTGCTTGTTTGGTTTTTGTATATGTGGGTATTCATGCATGAATTGTGTGTGTGTGGACGTGTTTGAGAGAGAGGGGAAGGGTGAGTGGCTGAGAGTTACTTGCATATTTTTGAATACACTGAATGTATAGCCCAAATCATGGGCATTGACATTCATGAGACTGTTGAAAACATAAACATTTGGGATGACCTTCCGATCGAGCAAGTCCTGCAGCGAGATTCATTTGTCAATTTCATATCTAGCCAGCAAAAAACAAAAAATGCTAAAATGTTGCAAAATAAGTGACAAGTGCATGTTCAAAGCCATCAAGAAGTTGAATCGGAGAGTAATAAGTAACTAAAACAATTATGAAATGGATGCAAACAAAGTGGCTAGGTATTGCCACCAATAAAAAATGATCATGGAATAGAATGGACTATTTAATGTCAATAACTAAACCAGAAGTGAGACATTTAAACTAAATGTAGCTCATAAACAAATCCAAAGAACTTTAACGGTTGAAGGCAGTCAAGTCAATTACCTTATAAATATACCTAGATTTCATGTAGTCACCACAAACACCACAGACGTCAATTATAGTACGATGTAAATACATATTAGGAACACTCAATTTATGCTTAGCTTCATCATAGGCAACCAAGGCAGAATCCAGGTGCCCTTTTCTTCCAAATTCACTTATAATGTTGCAAAATAATATGCGTTCTTCACCTGGAAATATAGCTGCATACCTGCATCATGCAACACTTGTACTTGTAACATCTATCATATACGATATCATATATAAAAAATGTAGACACAGATTCAATGCAACAAACATGTTTTACTGACTCTGCCTTGGTGATGTGAATAAAAGTCAAAATATAAAAATCAAACCAATGAAAATTTGCAAAGAGTGATGTGATCATACCGCACAGCCATCTTTGGATTAAGTTTGTCAACACAGACTTTTATGATGTAAGATGGGTCCACTAGTTCCTTGAAGGAGAAGCAAAACCCTGATCAGCCACAAAACATCAGTTACGTATACAATGCAAAGCTTCTCAATTATAACATTGTAACTACCAACAAAAGATGAATTCTGAAATCAATACTAAAATTGAATCTAACCATCATAGAAAATTTAAACTTTCTTGTAGATATCGGTGATTAAAGAAATTTACCAGCAAGAGTCTCCATTATGTCTACAACTTGCTCCACATCACCACAATTCACAATCCTGATACACTCCTTTTTAAGCAAATCAATAGTAACCCCATCAAGAAACTTCAAAGTTGAAACTCCCAGTTTCTCAGTTTCTTTCAAAAAACGAACAACACAGCCCACATTTCCTTGTTGAAGATTCTTTGAAATACCCTTGGCCACGGGACTAACACTTAATGAAGCAACAAAACTTGAAGGATCGACACCTGAAGCAATCACTGACTCTGCAATCATCACAAATTCTTGAAGGCGGCCATCCTCGGCTAGCTTTGAAGCAAGGTTGACATAGTAATCGAGGAGGGAGGAGGAGTTTTGGTTTTGGAGAAATGGGATGGTGGAGAGGAGAAAAGGAGAGCGGGAATGGACGGCAGGGGCTGGTTTGGATGGAGTGTGGAGAGCGTGGAGTGACGGGGTTTTGGGTTTGGGTTTCGGAGAGTGGTTGTGGTGGTAAGGAGGAGTGGAAGAGGAGTTTGTCGGAGGAGTAACAGTTGAGGAGCCGAGGATGAGGAGCTGTTTCATTCTTGGACTACCGTTGAGTGTTTTTTTTTTCTTTTTTGGGTTTCATGGGTTTGGCATTTGGAAGTGGATTGAAATTGAAAGGTAGGTATTTTTGGTTAAGATGCGGAGCCAAAAACACTAACGAAGGCTTGAAAAAAAAAACAGAGACAATAATCTTTATAAGAATAAATATTCTAATTATTGACAATAATTTTTTTTAAAAATAAATAATTTAATTTGCGAATTGAAATCGAGAAATATTATTTGCTAAGTATATGCTTGCTGAAAGGCCTAGGCTTATTTTTTAAATGTAAAAGAACATGCATATATTGCAAATTTAAAATTCTGAACATGAACTCCATATATATATAAATTAAAAAATAATTAAAACATCAAAATTACAACATGATGTGAACCTTGGTGAAATTCTTTATTGAATTTGCCAATCTAATATTCACCAAATTCAGGTTTCAAATTGTAAATTGAGTTTAAAATAATAGACAACTTGCTCTAAGACACCAAAATTATAATAATCATCCTCACACGATGTCCTCATCTAGAAACGAAAATAAGAAATATTAAATCACAATAAATATTAATTAATTATTTGAAAAGTGTAGTTCAATCAAGAATCAAGAAAGAAATATCCATATTTTTTATGCTTCAATATGTGAATTAAATCTAAAAATTAAGTTTTATAAAATAGAGTTTATACTCTTGAAAATAAACCCCTAAATATATTATTGGGTTCAATTGATCTGATTTGAAACTAGACCCAAAATAACCTAAAAACTAACTAATTAATTTGAATATCCATAATTTTTTTTTTATCATATGGTGTCACAACTAGTACCTTAAAAACAAAATATCAAAGAAATAATTATTTGGATTAAGAAATTTCTTGTCTCAATCTTGGCTTGTTGCCATCTTTAGTGTCCGTGGTAAAATAAGAATTTTTTCCAAATAAATCTCCTTGATAAACAAGACTCTTTAATATATTAAACTCTTTGATATATTAGATTTTCTTTTCCCAAATAATTCATGATTTACTTGTTGGCTTAGAAAACATAAAATATTTGACAAAATCAGTTTAATGATATCAGAATTACTCATTTGACTTAAACTTATATCCGTGAAGCCTATCTTGAATATGAATCAAATTTACCAAGGCTTATTCTTTTTAGGTTGTTGCTCTTTTGTAGTTCATCTTGGCTCATCAAAAGTCCATTAAAAGTTATCTTGAACTTATTTGCTCTAACTCTTATTATTGATCCTCTTGGAAATACTAATGGATCCTTTGGCGTGGGTATGATTTCTTGAGCCTCTTGGAAATACTAATGGATCATTTGGCGTGAGTATGATTTCATCACCCTCTCTCTTCTAAAAAGGATTTGACCTAAAAATCATCACCAATATTAAATAAAGGGAGATTAGATGCATTAAAAATAGCACTAACTTTATACTCATTTGGAAGATCCACTTTATAAGCATTATTATTGATCTTCTCAATGATTTTAAATGATCATCTCCTCTTCGCATCAACGTAGATCTCATTCTTTTGTAAGGCTTTTCCCCCTGTATATGCAGTCAAACTCAATATCCTCGTTTAAATCTCATAATTTCCCTTCATTTACTGGCTTTGTATACATATTACTCATTCTTCTTTTCAATGTGTTTTCATACCTTAGTATGCAAATATTTCACACATGTTTTTTTTTATTATCATCAAATTAACTTTTTGATCAATAGGTAAAGAAATATAATCTAATAGTGCCAAATGATTAATTCCATAAACAATATCAAATGATAAAAAATCAGTTATAGAATGCATGCTATACTTATATGTAAATTCAATAAATGATAGATAATCTTCCCAATTCTTCAATTTCTTTTGGATAATAGATCTTAACAATGTTAAAATCCTATCTACTATTTTATTTTATCCATTAGTCTGTGGATGATAAGTAATAGAAAAAAACAACTTACTACTTATTTCCCCCATAATATCCTTCAAAAGTAACTTAAAAATTTAACATCTTGATTTGATACAATGCTTTTAGGAATACCATATACTCAGAACATTTGAAGTCAATTCAGTTATCCTAGTCTATTCAAGACTTTTTAAGGATAACAAATATGATACTAGCATATCTAGGATATTAATTTTGGATTTTTATTCTTTTTATTATTTTCTTATTAGTTTTTGGAGTACAATAATAATCACTAAAAATATCTTAAAAAATGATACAAATCTAATAAAAAACTAGTTTAAAAATACATCAGTTCAGTCCAATTTAGGTCATTTTTTTCTTTGAAAACTAGAAAACCCAATACAAAAATACACAAACATTCTCTCATTGCATTATATGGCAATTAACTAGGCATGAAAATCCTTTAATGGCTAGTCCATAAATGTAAAGGGCTCATGAGTTTGGGAATCAAATCACTTTTTTGGGTGTTTTTTCACGATCTCTTGATTCATTATCTATTATTCTTGGTAGTTAAGAAACATTGATCACCCACTTAGAAGTTATTGATGCAATACTTGGATGAGTTAATTAAAAAATCATGTAATGTATTAAGTCACACTTTTAAAAAATAAATCGATCAATTTAAAACACTTTGGTCCATCAACATTGTGAACTACTTAAGTGCTGTTGTTATTCTCCATAAAGATATAAAATATATGTTTCTTAATTTACCAACACTATTACATTTATTTAATTTTTATATGGAATCATCTTGTATTTCCATTCAGGTCCATCATCTACATGTCAGGAATAGATTATGTTGTTTGTTATCTTACTGTATCTAGCTTTAGGAGGTTCATTCTAGTATTTTGTGTCATTTAAGTGTTGATAAAATTAATATATATGATCACCATTGTTTAAAAAGAACTGGAATGTAGAAATTTAACTTTAAATTTATAGTATCTTATTAAATACGACCATATTTATCTTAATTTGTGTTCTAATTGACAATTGTTTTTAAGTATATGCTTTGTTTATTTTGGTTATGATGAAAATGATGTTTGTAGAGATGTAGACCTAGGATGTTTAGGTCGAGATTGAACTGAGAGCTATTGAATTTTTCTTTAAAGGTTATGTTATATGTTGATAACTTGGGATTTGCCAATATAGGGGAAATTTTGCCAAAATTATGGTAGAAATTTTTGGGAACCTTATAAGTTACTAATTTTTTTTTTGAATTTTTACGAATGTGTATTTAATGTTTTTCTCCTGAAGAAAAGGATGTTACACATTCACTTATTCGGGCTCTAATGGTAATCCACACAAACCAGCAATGATAAATCTTCTAAATTTCTATTTAGGAGAGAGAGAGAGATTGTTATGTCTAGAATATTAGCTTTCTATTATATGACTTACATAGGTTTTCTACTTAACAGACAACCATCTAAAATAAGACGCATATCTTACAATTTATAGAAAAAATTGAAAAACCCTATAAATTGATAAAATATCAATTTTCTTCTAGAATAATATTCATATATTAATTCAAGACAATTTTAAAAATTAACTCAATCAAGTAATCACTTGATTTTTCTAGGTATAAAAATATAATCCCTGTATTAATTATATTCTAGTTCTTAATTTTTAAAATCTATCTCAATGGAGTCACACTTAATTAAAGCATCTCAATTTAATTTCTAACTAATGATTCTTAATGTGTGTGACCCATTAGACTTTTAATATATTGATCCAAATATAAATTATAACTATAATAAATAAATTTAACAATTTGATTTATTATCAATTCAAAAATTGATTAATTTATACTTGAATATCAGAAGCATCATCTGAAAACTTATCATGATTCCTCTAAATATTAGAAACAAATCATTAGTGATATGACTTAACATTTCATTAACCGGTTTTTCAGTGTTATTAATATCCCTTTATTAATAATATTTTGGTTTAATATTAAAAAATAGAGTATGTATGCCATGTTAAATTATGTTTGATCTCTACATAATAGTCATTGATAGTTTGAATAAGATCTGAAACTCTTTTAGTGAATACTATTTGAGAACAAATAATTTTTTTTCTATTTATCTAGAGTGATAAATCCTATCTTGATCAATAAAATATCTTTATATAGTTCATGATACATCCAATGTCTGTCCCTTTGTTACCTCGATTAAAATAACATATAACATATCGAATATTAATATTCTTTATATAAGATAACCTAGTAATATCAAGTTTAAGAATCATTTACACAACCATCATGTGAGCATTTCCATAGATATAAGTGATCTCTTCATATAAAATTCACATGCGGGTCAATTCAGTGTATATATCTTTTAACAAACACCTACAATTTAGTTCTAAGTATCTTTTATGCCACAACTTATGAGAATAATTACTTTCTTTCATAAAAAAAAAGAACATAATTTGAAACATTTTAATGAATTTTATAACAATTATAATGATTTTATAATTTTTTTATGAAACATTTTAATGAATTTTATGTTTAGTCTAGATTCATTAATCTAATATTTTATAAATATTAAATACATTAAACTTTTATTAATAATAAATATATATTTACATAAATATAATAATATCAGATGTAACCAATCGATTAAAAATAAAATATATTAAATTAATAATCTTTCACTTACACTAAAATTAATAAGTTATGTATCTAATATCATATTCTTTAGGTAACATTAATGCTTCTGCTAGGATAATAATTTAGCAAGAGAATCTTCGAAATGTTTTTCAATAGGTACTCATTCTATCTTTTTATTTTTTGTTTTATTGATTTATAAAATAAAATAAAATATTTTAAATACTTATTTTTATAATAAGATCTTGGTTCTTTTGATATGCCAACAACTCCATTGTTATCATAACACAAAGTAACTAGATGGATACACACAAACTTTTGTATATTCTTGTAAAATAACTAACAAATTTTTTTTCTCTCAATGTTGTAACTGTATTTTCTAAATCCAGATGTCCAATTTTAAATTCCTCTTTTACCTTAAAAATAAAAAATAAAATTATAAGTTTCTATCTATTATTTAAAATGTATAGTAAAATTCAAACTTAGTTTAATTGAAAATATTTTTCATCTGATCATCAAAATAAAATTTTCTATGAAAAATAGTAACAAATATATTTTATTTCATATAAATATATTAATTTGGTTTATAAATGAAATAATTAACATTCCAATGAATATTTAATTTTGTAAGTTTAAATTTGTAAATCATTTAAAGAGAAAAACATAACTCAATCATATTATAGTCTCATTATAACTGCATTTGATTAAAAAAAAATAGAACAGTATTCAGTATTTTGTTATTTTTCTCTAAATTTAAGAACATTCACTGCATTTCACTAGAAAAAAAAGAAAGAAAAAGGTAAAGAGAATAATAAAAAAAGAAGAAAATGAAAATACGACTGAATGGAGTCTTACGTGGCACGAACGGAGATTGCACCATTTTCAACCATAATGCGCCACGCATGAGAAAGCCCAAGGACAGATCTGTCAATCCATAACGAAAAGCACACTCTGGAATCCCCTCCTCCAGGCTCCAGCAGGTAGCGTCTCCGTCCAAGACACCATACAAAATCGCCCACATCCCTCCGCCCCCTCTCTCCCTCCTCATCAACAATTATTTGCTGCTCCGCCGGTGCCGTCACTATCTCCGTCGCCCTCATAATCAAAAGCGCTTTTGGTCGCGAGTGAGTGTGTATTGTATTGATTTGGATACAAATAAGAGATGCCGCCGAAGCAGCAATCAAAAACAGATTTAGCAAAGAAGCAGAAGATCGTAGAAGACAAGACCTTCGGGCTCAAAAACAAAAACAAGAGTAAAAATGTTCAAAAATATGTACAATCCCTCAAGCAAAACGTACAACCGCAACTTGACCCCTCTAAACTCGCAGCCAAGGTAATTTACAATTTCAATACCCCGTCCATCCTTCTTTGCTTCGATTAACTGATACTGTGAAAAATCCTTTAATTTTGACAGTTCTGACGTCTTATGTGATTTTGAATTTCAATTATAAAAAAAAACAGAAAAAGAAAGAGGAAGAAAAGGCAAAAGAGAAGGAGCTAAATGAATTGTTTAAAGTTGCTGTTAGCCAGCCCAAAGTCCCAGTTGGTAATTACCCATTTTTCTTCCTCTTCTTTTTAAATTTTTTATTTTATTTGAATTTTAGCTTTTGTTTTATTGAATTTTTTGTTCCTCGGGAGTTATAATACTGATAGCTTACCTGATCAGGTGTTGATCCAAAGTCGATATTGTGCGAGTTCTTCAAAGCGGGGCAGTGTGCAAAAGGTTTCAAATGCAAGTTTTCGCACGATTTGAATGTTCAGCGAAAAGGAGAAAAAATTGATATTTATAGTGATAAGCGCGACGAAGGTTGTTGAGTTAGAAAATTATTATTATTATTTTTGGTTATTTTTCTATTCTTTTGTTGGTTCTTGTCTGTGTTTATGTTAGGTTTGGTTCTTACACATAATTTATGTTTTGATTTTAAGAAACAATGGACGATTGGGACCAAGAGACACTGGAGAAGGTTGTGGAGTCGAAGGGAAAAGAGTATCAGCAGAATAAACCTACTGATATTGTGAGTTTACTCTCTTAATTTGGGCTAATTGAATGAGATATGATTAATCTCTAGTTGAGCTATTAGCCCAATGTTTTGTCTATGTGATTTACAATGAGTGCGGATATATGTATGCATGTATATTTGCAGGTTTGCAAATACTTTCTTGAAGCAGTGGAGAAGAGACAATATGGTTGGTTCTGGGTCTGCCCAAATGGTGGTAAAGATTGCCATTATCGTCATGCTCTTCCTCCGGGGTATGTTTTGAAATCTCAGATGAAGGCTCTATTAGATGAAGAGGCACAAAAGATCTCCATCGAAGAGGAGATTGAAAATCAGGTGATGACAAATTTGCTAAGTTAGCCATGCTTTACATTTGGTGCAGTGTATTTTTCTCAATTGCATTACTCTTATAGTCTTACCATCCATTAGTTTTTAACTAAACACCTGTTTTCGGTTTTAGCGTGCTAAAACAACAACTTCAACCCCTATCACTTCTGAGCTGTTCATGCAATGGAAGAAGAAAAAGATTGAAGAAAGAGATGCTGGTCTGGCTGCTCTGAGGGCAGAGAGGGCTAAGAATGATCGAATGAGGTATCTTTCCTCATACACAGGCTCATTTGCAGATGGATATATATGTCATAGCTTACTGGATGTTTTTTGCTAAATCTTCTATACTTTCCAATCCATTTCAGTGGTCGGGAGCTATTTCTATTAGATGCCAGCGTGTTTGTGGATGATGCTGAGGCATATGAGAAATATCAAAGAGAGGAAGAACCTGATGGTACTGATCAGAAGGTAAACCCTTTTGCCTTTTTTCCCCTGTGATTTCATACCAGGATAAAAAAAAGAGTGATAAATGATGCTTTAGCATGCCCAATAAAATGAGGTTGAACACAAAATTAGATGGGGTTGATGAAGCACAAAATTATATAATATGATCTATATGGAGATTATTGATATCATACAGAAAAGTGATAGTTTCTTCATTGTTGAGTTTTTTTTATCAATTACGTAATGAAATTTCAAAACTTACTGGTCCTTCTGACCTTTTCCAAGGCATGATGATTCTTTCACTTTGCTCAGGTTCAAAGGGTAGCCTAGGTGAAGGATGACATGAGCTATTTTTCTTAGTTCTTTGTGCTTGGCTAATATGAAACCTGTGCTTTGTATTGACAAATATGGATACAAATGTTGGTTTTATTGTCATTTCATATGTCATCCATTAATTCAAATTAATTGAACTCCTGTGAATTGTTTCAATCTCTTGCATCATGAATTTCTGGAATCCATAAACTGAAATTGATGTTTGCTTATTAAAGTTATCTACCCCTACATGAAATGTAATTTCCTTCTGGAATTCAGGTAAATGATAAATCCACTGCTGATGGACCAAGCACCTCAGCAGCAGCAGCTGTTGGTGATGCTGAAGATCTTACTGATGACGACGATGAACTTGACATGGATGAGCTAAATGAGCTGGAGGCAAGTTTATCAAAAACTTCAATCCAAATTGCAGAGCGCAGTGGCAGTCATTAGTTTTGAGAGGCAGAGTCTACGGTCCACATGCCTTTTAAAATGTTGACTACATGATCCTGCTGGGATGCTGCTAAGGGATTTGCATAACCACTTCTCTAGTTGTCAATGATATTTTCTGAGATTAGTTCAGTTATGATCTCCCCAGATCTGGGCAGGTACTTTTATTGTTGATGTTGAATCTTGCTCTTAGATTCGTCCGCAAGGCTGTGCTTTCTGGCCATTTCATTTTTAGCCATGTTTTGATGCTAGATTTACCCCTTGATAATAAAGTTCAGAAAAGTTCCATTGATGTTATTATCATCTTGTGAGATAATGAGCCACCTCACATTATCTGTGTCATGGTGGACTTTAAAAAGTTGGAGATGTTGAGTATTTCAGAGTGATATTAGTGAATGATTAGATTATTTTTTGTGAGTGAGCATTTAGTTAAGAAGATAGGTCTTTTCAATAAGTGATCTAATCTTGTCATAAACATTCCAAACCAATCCATGAGTGTTTCAATCCTACCCATATACTGAGACAATTTTGATGTTAAATCGTTCATGAGTGCTCAAGACTCGTCCACGAGTTGAAGCAATTTTTATATGTAGTTAACTGATATGCAAATGTTATGAGAATTAGTTTTATTGAATTATTAATTTAGTTTAAATTAAAATAAATTAAAAGGTTGTGAATTATAATTGTTCTTAATTGTGAATTGTGTGGAGTGTTGAATTATTGAAATAATTGTTTTTTTATGGCAAGAAATTGAGTGGATGGAGAAATAGTCTAGTCCAAAATTTTCAATTTGGAGCCATAAGAAATGAATGAGTCACTGATAAATGCATTCGACTCACAAGATATAAATATTATTTGTGCCTCGTTAAACTGCCATTTTTAAAAATAAGTTTTGAACTGATTTTTCTTCTTCTTTTATTTAGCTACATTGGAGAGAGAGAAATCAAAATTTTTGCTCCTTTCAAATTTTGGGCTTAGGTCGCTTCAAATGCATCCAATAAAATCAAATTTAGGGTTTAAGATTTAATAATATAATCTAAAAGCTGAAGTTGAAGTTATTAGGTGAGATGATTTTTTAATATGGTATCAGAGCCTTGTTAACCCAGTGGTCACGAGTTCGAATTTCACCACCTTCATTTTATTTGATAAAAATCAAGCATAAGGTTGTGTAGGTCTTTGCAAGTTTCAAACTCAAAGGGCTTTCACTTGAGAGTGTGTGTTAAAGAACAATATAAATCATATTCTGAGACCTTACTTAACATTTTAAATTTTTAGATAAAATGGTTTCTTAACATGAAATATATTTGAGCACAAGGACAACGGGACCTATGACCACCGTTCGCACGAGGGCACTTGCATGATTCAACAATTAACGAATATCAGAATCACGAAATTTAAGAGGAGGAACCCGACACCTATTCAATTTCGTAATTCTGATTAGCAACACGTGCGCTAATGATTGTCAGGAATTCTCTCCTATTTGATTCCTTTTTCCCAAACCTTTCAGATAGATTCTTGGAGTTTTGAGGCTTAGGGTTTTCTTCTTTTCGGGTGTCAACAGTTTTGACTTTTGATCCACATAAATGCGTTTTTCTGACCTTGAGCCGAAATCATCCTCCTTCCCAAAATGATTTATCACATGGTTGTTGGATTACTGATACGGAAAACTCCAAGCTGACAGATGAATTATTCTTGTGAATTCCCGAGCTACAGACAGAGCCTGTCTGAGCCATCCCAGGAATAATCGGACAAGAGCTCCCATCAGCTGAGCATTCAAACCAATGCATTGAACCAGCATGGCTAGCTTCTTTTACGGGAGAAAATGATTTTTTTCTACCCCACTTGTGTTTATCAGTTTTTTCATGAACTATAAAGAAAGCTACAGGCTTTAAGGGGATGCACTTTTTTTTTTCTTTGCTGTTTCTGTACATTATTGGATCATGTTAGAGAACTGGCTTGAATTGCCTTGTCCATGTAGAAGAAGCAGAGAAGTTAATATGTTTCTTCATGTTCAACGCAACAAATCAAGCAATATTTAGAAAATGGCGTGCGGCAAGTTTCTTGTTGAAGCGTTTTTCAGCTAAAAGTAGCTGACATGAGAATGAAAGAACTTACAGCAAACCTGTTTTTTCTCAGGAAATGCATTTTGATTTCCAGCTATATGAACTATGAAGTGACAAATGGTGGGGTGGGGGAGGGGGGAGTACATGGAAAAGAAAATGAAAGACTACCCTGCCAAGTGCTACCCACTGATATCCTGCAGTACAGTAGATGCAATGAACAGGCTCAAGCCAACCAATGCCAGTGAAATGTTGGAAAGATGGCGCTTGTTAAAACAAAATAATAATTATTTTGATATCCGTACATGAAAGAGTTCTCACAGGGTTTTGTTGGCTGCTATGTTCGTGGCAAACTCATTGATGGATGCTGTCTTTATCTGATTCTCCCACAAACTGAAGCCCGCAGACAATCTAATGGACGAGGTGAAATTCATGACATCATCATCCCTACTTCTCCAGTGATATTTTCTTGTCAGTTCTCACATATATGCTCCAATGGCCTCCAACGCACCCAAAAAATAGGATCAAAGATCTACAATGCTACAGATACGCTGCCCCCTTTTCATTTCTAATCTCATCCAGCTGATAACTGGGATTGTCTTAATTTCTAAACTTCTGAAAGTATTGAGATGGTAGCATTTACTACAAGTTATGATTTTCAATCCATCCGTCACACCAATTTCCCCGTCTGCACCATCACTTGTATCATTGTAGATCTACGAGAGTAACAGAATTGAAGTAGAATCACTTGGCCTGTGCGAGAAAGGTGTACACTAAAAGAATTATAATCGCCCCGGCCAGAGTAAACTCTGGACTGGTCCATCACCTGAGGTTTGTCCTCTCTGTTCTCTTGGTGGGATCAACTTGTTCAGACAGGGGGTAGAGTTCGAACGCCTAGGATTCCAGGTCACGTTCTTGTTTGGAGAGAACTGAGAGATGAATGTTTTCCCCCCTTCTTCCTGAAGTTTAGTGCTAATAATGTCTTGTCCCAGTCTGTTGAGAATTTATCACCTGCGGGGAGTTATTAAATACTGTCCGCTTGAGATCCTGTTTCTGGTATCAGTAGAGAAGCATATTTTTTTTTAAAGTTGATGTTTACAAAGATGGAGTACGCAAAATATGTTTAACGAACTAACTAATTCATTTTTTTAAAACGTCAGCTTAATTGATCAGACCCTAAGTTTATTCTCTAGAGATTACTGATTCGGGTCTTACAACCCTCATAATCATTGGAGGCTACTTAACTAATCATTCATTTCAAAATCCGTAGAATTAGTTGAGATGCACGCAAACTCATTTCAACCTTGTTAATAATCAGGTGATGATGGCTGTAAGTTTTCATTCAATCTCTTACAAGCTTCTTCAATGCAGTAAAATACTTTGAAGCTTTATATTGGGCTGGCAGAAGAAAAAGCTCAAAATACACAGATTAGATGTATCCTTTCTGAGAGAATCTTTCTGATTTGGTGGGACATTAGGTTTGCATCACATAAAAAACTGTAGAATATTGAAGGATGATTGGGAGCAGAAGTTTAGCCGCTGTCAAGGCATGCCTGATTTAACTCTCATTCGCTCCATAGTACAAACATGTTCTATTATTTAACATGGTCAAACTCGAGATTGGTCTTTTCACTCTTGAGATGATGGAAAAGCTTTTCTTTTTTCTTTTTTCTTTTGATTTAACAATGTGTTTATGGTAATAATAGATTAATAGCATCGGACAATATTAAAAAAAAAATACTAGATTATTTTCGCAATGGATGTCTCTTGTTTTTTGTTATTTTTTAAAATATTTTTTATTTATAAATATATTATAATAATATATTTTTATTTTTTTAAAATTATTTTTAGCTTCAACATAACACATGAAAATAGTTTAAAAATACTATTTTTTTAATTTAAAATACAAAATAAAAATCAAATCAATTTTTTTTAGTATCAACGTACCACATGAAAATAGTTTAAAAATATAATTTTTTTAAAAAATAGAGCGCCAAAATGAGTGACCATGAATGACTGTGCTTTTCTGAGTGACCGTACGGCTGAGATCAATTCTAACAGGCCCATGTGATGCAGGTGGCAGCACAGAATCTGGAGGGCCGAAACATCATCTGCCTAATTTTCTCGAGTCCCCATCCATGCTTCATCGTGGTCGGCAGGTGAGCGAATAATGCCGCGAATAGAAAAGTCTCTTCTTTCCAAGAGGAGATCGAGCAACCACGTGTCACTTGATCCTTGGATTTGAAAAGGTTTGACGAGGAAAAAAGGGTGTTTTTTTAGCAGTTAGGGCTTGATTGGGGGGTGACGTTGTCCCAGAGGAAAGGGATGATCAGTTGTTAGAGTATAATATAATCATATTCTGGGACCTCACTTATCAGCTTAAGCTTTTAGGTGAGATGGTTCTTTAACATGGTATCAGAACCTTGTTGACCCAGCGGTCACGAGTTCGAATCTCACCACCCCCATTCTATTTGATAAAAAAAATCAAATACAAGATAATGTGGACCTGTGCAAGTTTCAAGCATCAGCTGAAGTCCCAGAATATAATTATATTATACTCTAACATCAGTCCTCAGCCGTTGGATCTTGAATAGGATCATGTGACTCGACGAGACTTTAAATGCCAGCCACCACCCTCCCTCCTTGATGAAGAAGAAACACGACAGGGGTGGGTTTCTAGGATTAGTGGACTACAAAAACTCCCACGTTGCTGTCTCAAATCTCTCAGGGCCCCGCTTCCATTTCGGTTTGCCGATTAATCGCGATACGTTTCTTGAATCGGCGGCGCTGTCGATTTTAATAAAATGACTGCTTCTCCCCGTCTGGAGCTCTACCACATCAAAGTTGCTTTCCGAAGTGACGAAGCGGATTTGAGCGAATCCTCCATTTTTATTTTCTTTTCTTTTTTATGAATTATGCTGGCAAATATTATGGTATTAATTTTATATGAATTGTTTGATTAGTTTTTTTTTATAATTAATTCTATAAATTTAATAAATTTTCAAAAAATAATTAATATTATTCTTGATTAATTCTACTTCTCTAATCTCCTACGAGAGATTTTAGCAGGATGGAGAAATCGGAGAAGAAAAATAAAACTGAGAAAATTTAAGTTATAGGTTTATTATATCAAATTAGCTTTCATATATGGTATTCTCAACTAATTTATTATTAATTTAACAAAACCTAAATTTACCCTAAATTCAACCTAAACAATTATTTTATTTCAATCAATGAAGTGTCTTTACCTTTCTTGTAGACTATAAAAAAAAGCTAAGGATTTGCTTCCAAAACAACAATGAACTTTTAACAAAAAACATTTAAGTATGCTTAAAGACTAGGATGTGTTTGACTTTTTATTATTTTAAAGAGAAAATAAACTAGTGTTTGGTGAATTTTTTAAAATGCTTTATAAAAAAAAATAGTTGTCATCTTTGTATTTTATGATCTAAAAATATATTTAAATTCAAATTCCATGACATTGTACCATATAAATATACATTATTTCACCACATATTTTAAAATTAATATTATTCTATCAAAACTTTTAATTCACATCATTAGATTCGACGACAAAAGATAGATGGGTGAGATAGTTAATAAGAGACGACAATAAAGAATCGGCGTAGGCAAGGAAGTCAAGTAGACGATTAATTGAAAGGTCTAAAATACAAGCTCTGTTACAGCCACACAGGACAGCATCCTCCTCAACACACAGAGAGAGAGAGTTTGCCGTTTTTTGTCCGCTCTGCCTTCACGAAATCAACGCAGTGACGGACACCGGTTCTTTTCTGTCTTTCCAATCTCCACAAAGCTGGAAACGGAGTAGCTGTACATGATTATGAACACCAACTCCTCCTCTCCAGCTTCAGCTTCAGCTTCGGCTTCGGCTTCGGCTTCGGCTTCTGCTTCAACAGCTGGAGCGGGGGCCGCAACTGGTGCGAATTCTGCTGGTCCTTCTCCATCAATGGCTACGCCTACATCATCATCAACACCACCAGCTACAGGAGCAGGCACAGGTACAGGCACAGCAACAGCAGCTAGCAGCGATGGGTCAGGCAAGAAAGTTAGAAAACCTTATACAATTTCCAAGTCTCGTGAGAGTTGGACTGAAGAAGAGCATGACAAGTTCCTTGAAGCCCTTCAATTGTAAGTTTCCTTTTCGCTTTTGTTTCTACAACTACTCTCTCTCTCTCTCTCCTCGTATCTTTAGTTCTCCCTCTTGGAAATTCAAAATAAGAAAGAAAAGGAAAACAAGTACTGTTTGTTAATCATTGTTATTCCTATTAATCTTGTTTTAACCACTGACTTTGATGTGATGCTCTGGCTTCTTAATTTTTTGACAATTTGATGGTGTTAGAAGTACCTTTGAATTGATAGAAATTCTGTTTGTTAAAAGCAAATTATAATCTTACACCGCAGCACGTTCTGAACTTTCAATCTTCAAATTGCTAATCAAATGCTTCTTGATTCTGTACCATGCTTATCTACTACTACCACTACTCCTACTTACCTGTTCTCTTCATCCAGGTTCGATCGTGACTGGAAAAAGATTGAAGATTTTGTGGGTTCAAAGACGGTGATCCAGGTCTGAATCAGACAGTGTTTTCGCTTTGCAGATTAACGTATCTATTATGTTCTCTACTGATTATATACATTTGCAGATTCGGAGTCATGCCCAGAAATACTTTTTGAAGGTCCAAAAGAATGGTACAATTGCGCATGTTCCTCCTCCTCGCCCTAAACGCAAAGCCTCTCATCCTTACCCGCAGAAGGCGTCGAAAAATGGTTTGACCTTTCTCATGGAATATGATGATAAATGCGACTGCACTTTAAAACTGCATTCATGACAGTCTGCCATGCTGTTTATTAATTATTGCAGTTTTAATGCCGCTCCCAGCATCCATGGCTTACCCTTCATCAATGAATACCTATGCACCAGGACACGCTTCATGGGATGAAACTTCAATGTTAATAAACTCCGCTACAAGCAAAATCATGCCCTCACAAGATGAACTTGCTAATCTTCACGGAGCTGAAGGTGTGCATACTTCTTCATTTCTTATCTTCTCGTTATCATATCAGTACTAGAGGGAACTTTCCAGCACTTCTTATGGCTCACAACCTTGCTGATTCAGCTGATATTGGACCAAAGTGTGTATCAAGGGTCAGTAACAATACTGTCAGTGGCCTTGGGACCTCAAGTAGATCATTGCCAAGTTCTGAGATGCCAAAACAAGGGAAGATAGCACCTGTGCTTCATGGTAATCTGTGATACACAAGACTAAAGTTGTTAATTTTCCACTGATACTGACCTCAAACTCAGAAAAAGAAGAAAAGAAAAAAGAGCTCTTACTTCTTACGTATTGTCTGCAGGTATACCAGATTTTGCTGAAGTATATAGCTTCATTGGAAGTGTCTTTGATCCTGACACGAAAGGGCATGTGAAAAAGCTGCAAGAAATGGACCCTATAAATTTTGAAACTGTAAGTTGAATTGAATTTGATATGCCTCTTTTTTCCAATGATACCATGCAAAGATAAGTATTTGTATAATCATAATAGAGAAAATTAGATATGCGGTGAGAAGTGGTTCATTATTGTAGTGGAAGTCTATACAGAGAGAGATGCCTTTAGTATTCTGCACAATCATGTCTATCACTAAAGTTTCCATCTGCTATGATGTTGTGTAGCATTAGTGTGTTAGTGGAGTTCTCAAAATAGTACAAGATTGCATCTTTTTTCCCAACATGGTGTCAGTTAAACATAACTTTGGCTTGTATACTTTCTGATTTTCCTGATTTTACCAATGTGCTCTGTATATAATTCCTTTTGTTGTCTTGTAGGTTTTGTTACTGATGAGGAACCTTACTGTTAACTTGTCTAGCCCTGATTTCGAGCCATATGTAAGTGTTAATGTTTTGTAAGTATGTTCATAGCAGCTCTTACCAGCATGCATGCATTTTGCTACTTATTTTGGCTCATTGAAAGAATTCGTACATGTGATGATATATTGCAACCATAATCTGAGCATTATGGCAATAGCTGAAGTTTCATTCAATGCTGAAGTGTTAACATGGTAGATTTTTTTTTCCCATGATGTTGAGAACTTGCCCTAACATTCTCTACGGAGAAAACATTGCTTTGTTGTAACATGGAGGTTTCATCCGTGTAAAACTTCTGGTGGTCATTTCTCTCTGAAAAAGATCTGTGTAGAAGCTTTGTCTAGGTGAATTTATGGGACTGCTTCAAAAGGAATGCTAAATGATCTGATGGAAAATTGTCTAGAGGGGGATAATAAATGACGATAGAAAATGTTGAAAGTATAGCAGTGTGGATTGCCATTAAAAGTTTATGAGGCCTCTTGGCTTTTTTTTATTTGCCTCCCTTTCTCTTCAAGTCCTGATAAAGTTGCAGGCTCTGCAATTATTTTCGATTATCACCTGCTTCTGCAGATATTCCTCACTTATTTTGACCAGGTAAGATGAAAATCTGCAGATGTTGCTCACGTATAAATCATAAGACACCACATATATAACTTGCAGGTATAATGTGGTGTCAAAAGAATTATTCTGAGCGATGCAGACAAAAGAAACATTGTGGATAAAATGTGTCAAGAATAATGCATGTGGAAACAATAGAAGCATTCGCGTTTGCATCTATCTCTTTGTATTTTTTCATTCCTGAATGTGTACATAGTTTGGTGTACAACTAAAAGATTCTGAATAGAACAAAAGGCCCAGGAAAAAAAATTCCTATGAAATATCTTTGAACAAGTTTAATTTATTTTGTAGTTTACACATTTTATTTTCATAGATTCTTCAATGATAGTTCTGTAACCTTGGCTAGTTTACCTCCTTGGTTGATTCAGAGGAAGGTCATGTCATCATATGATGTCAATACCATAACAGTGGGAGTTTCTGCCCTGAATCAGACCAGTGATATAGCATGTTGAACTACTTCCATTTTGCTGACTTGTACGTTTTTTGTTATTTTTTTTTATTTTATTTCATTTCCTAGCTTCTCTAGGCAATAACTTCCTCTTCACATCTTTCTTTGCAGTAACGTGGTGATGCTGGCTGGAATTCCTGCTGCATCTTTCTGCACATGCTTGAATGTTCATTCTGAGACAAATTGCGGCGCAGCCACGCCATTTATGATGGTAGAAGAAAGCTTTCTACTGATTTTCAAGGTCCAAGAATGGCGAACCCTGATGTCTACTGACCTCATTAACAATGGCTGTTTCTATTCTATTGACGATTTGGCCTTCAACCAAGCAAGTGTGTGTGTATATCATGTGAGACCTGTTTGGCCGTCCACCGAGATTAATAAACAGTCTTGCAGATAGCGGGGTTCATTTTGCCAAGGCCTCGTCACTATAAGAATTTGAAGACAAGAGGAAAAAGTTCTTCCCTTCAGACCTGTGAAGTAGGTTAATAAGCATTAGAATGGCCTCCATTTGTTGACAGTATACTGTGTTTTTGCTTTTGTAATTTTTCTGCTGAAAAATTGGATTTCTTTATCTGGACTGAACTGAAGTGAGCACTCAGCACTGGTAGACAGACAGACTTTATCAAGAAAAAATAATTGCCTTTACCTTCCAATGATCAACTGTTTACTCTGGGTGTCTCCTACCTTTATTAAAATATTTTTAACATTAGTCTATCAAAACATATTAAAATATTTTTAACATTAGTCTATTAATCGTAGTGATTTGAATTTTTTTCTATTTTTTTTGTCCTTAAATTTTGTTATTGATTTTTTTTTAATTTTACCTTTAACACTACAACGACTGGAAATTAAACTTCATAATTTTATTTTAATTAACTTGAGTTGATTGAGATTGAATTTTATAATTTATTTTAAGTTGCTTTGTATAATGTTATCGAACTCTCAAACAAACATCTCAATATTGAGTTAGTAATTGATTATAATTAGATACAAAATAGTTTTATAAAATAAAGTTATTAAAATTAGTGGAGTCCATGACTTAGGTTGTTGGTTTAACGAGTTAACTTAAGTTCCTAAACTCAATATAGCTCATGACCCATATTACGGGTTTAATGGGTTAACCTAGATTGATCTTCTAACCCAATTTAATCCAATACATTTTCATCTGAATATCAATAAAAAAAAATGATATTATCTTGACTTTTTAAGCCAAACATGTTTTTATTGGTCGTCCATGTCAACCAGGTCATGATAGACCAACTCCTGCAAGGTTTACTTTGATTTATAAGCAAGTTAAGGAATTAGGTAGAAAGATTTTAAGATTGATCCATTAAATAAGGTTTAGTGACACTACCAAAAAGTTCCTCACAACCTAGAAATTCTTTTTCTTACATTCAAAACCTTTTTGGTTTGATTTATAAAATAGCACAAGCCAATTATTAAGTTAGGTACTACGTGCCTGTTTGGGAGAGCGGTTGCAGTAGCTTTTCAAAGTGCTTTTCGTGCCGAAATACATCAAAATGATATATTTTTTTTTTAAAAAAATCATTTTTGACATCAGCACATCAAAATGATCTAAAAACACCAAAATATATTCATTTAAAATAAAAAAAATTAAATTTCAGCAAAACGACGGTTTGGCCACAGTGCCAAACAGGCTCTACATTGATTCAGTGTAATTTAAAAAGATTATTTTATAATATTTAAGAATTAATGTGAAGCATAAATAGACAAAATGAAATTAACCTATTTTTAAGAATAATTATGTTAATATTTACCTATTTTTGTCTTTTCATTAGTATTAACTTTATTTCCTAAAAAAACCCAAATAAAGTTATGCACAATAGAGAAAATAAGAATATTGTCACACTATTATCATGCCAAGAAGTAGATCTCACCACCATGAAAAGACAAAATCCTTCTTTTTTCTTAAATCAAGAGACAATGCCACAATGAGTCATACCCATCATTATCATTGCTTTACAGAGGTTCATTTAAATAGCCCAAAACATAAAAGACTATGATAAGGTAAAGATAAAAGCCTTACACCCCAAATAAAAGATTATTCTTTATGCTAAAATGTGTTAATTATTTGTCTACCTCAATACTTTGCAACCACAAAAATAAACCTAGACTACAAGATGGTTTATCAGACCCTAAAAAACATGTGCAAAACATGAGAAACAATCTTGAGTTGGTGATACAAGATATCAGTATAGTGTGCAAAATTCTTCCAGCCATATTTCATGGATCTTTATAAGCTTGGTATCATAGTTAAAACATGATTCCATATTTGGTTTCTCTTATTTATATAGTAAAATTGATTACTCATTTCAAAACAATCATTTAAAAAAAATTCAACAAAACTCTTTACCATTACTAAAAAAGAAGGAACAAAAACCAGAGCATACCTAAAAAGATTTAACAGAGAGATGTTTAAAGTTAAATATTTGCTAGAACCAGTAGAAACAAAAGATCTAATCAATAAAGGTACATAATTACTTATAGAGATGACTTTATGCACTCTTAGATAGAAGTCTCTTTAATGCACAAAATTTTATAAAAAAAATTCATATACATATAAATGGTTAAAACATAGCAAGCTCATATACCCATAACTTATGACCACTCCTTTAAAACTATTATAGTGTGCAATACCTATCCCCTATAAAAGGGAACCCTTGATAAGAGAAACTTAAAGAAATATAATATTTTCCACAACGATAAGGGGTATGATACAAATGAATATTATGCTCTTAAATTATTATTTTTTTAAAAAATACTTATTAACATGGGGTATCTCTAATATTATGTAAATAATATAAAAAAATATGAGAAACAAGAAAGAAATGTTCATGTTCTCCTACGTCATTACTAGAAATCAATATGATCATTGGAGAAATCATAGCAGGTGAAGAAAGCTTATGGAAACCAATTACTTTTGTCAAGAATACAAAATCCTTGTTATGAGCATAATGTGTTTGCATTAAAAATATAAAGAAAATGACATTTTTCTCCCATAAAAAAGCTTTAGTCATCTCTAAATATTGTCTAATCATAAGGTGTGCTGTCAATATCCTCTCTAAGAATTTTATTATACAAATGGGTGTAAAATCATATAAACTAACTCTAGTAAAAACATTTTTATTGGGATTTAAGGGAGAGAAATGTTATTGGAATATACAATGAACCCCCCTATTACCATTGGAACATACCCTGAATATTTTATGCTTCAACATACTTTCATGGTTATCATGATGAATATAATATATAATGTTATGTTATGATTATCATTTCTTTACAAGATTAATGCAGTGATAAGTACTAAGTATTTGATCATGGAGTTCCCTATAAAATAAAAGGAGTTATTAATATGAAAGAAAATCAATTGGTCTCTAAAAGGTGCATCGCCATGACGTGCTTGAAGGAAAAACACTTTATGGGTGAACCAAATAACATTTATTGAAAAATAAAAGGTGAGCTAAGAGCATAAACTATGAATGAATTGAAAAGGGTCAACTCTATTCATGTTCTAATACAAATACAATACCAAAATTGGTTCCACTTTGTATCATGGGCAAAAAAAAAATCTTTGTCGAAGCTTTTTAATATTAAAAAACATAACTTTGCATTCAAGTCATCATGCATGCCTAGCATTTAGAAATAACTTGTATTTGGATGAATATGTATCTATCTTTCTCCCTAATAAAAAAAGAAGAGGAATTTTAAAAAATAAAGACAAAAAACTATTTAAAAAAAAGAAAGATAAATTATTAGAAGTTGGGTTTATTTGTGAAGTGATGTACTATAATGGCTAGCTAACATAGTCATGATTAAGAATTAAAATGGGAAATGGCGTATATATGTAAACTTTACTGACTTTAATAAGATGTGTTATAAATATAGCTTCTCACTTTCAAATGCTAATAGATTGGTGGACTCAACGACTAAGTTATAGTGTCTAAGTTCCACGAATGCTTAATTAGGGTACCACTAGATACTTATACATCTAGATGATGAAAAATAGACATTACTCATAACATATAGAAATATTTTTTTCTTCTATCAGGCTATGTTTTTTTTAGTATGAAGAATATTAAGGTAGCTTATCAATATATGATGAACAAATTTTTCAAAAGTCAACTGCATAAAAATATTGAGGCCTGTATTGCCAACATCATAATAAAGAGCATGAACTTTTTAATAGCACCTTTATGACTTATAAAAGATCTTTTTGTCCTACACATGCATCAAATAAATGTAAACCTTGCAAAATACACTTTTGAGATAAAAAGGAAGATTTTCGGGTTTTATGATTAATATTGGAGGAATTAGGTTTAATTTTAAGAAAAATAATTCTATAATGAACATGATTTCACCTCAGTGTATTATAGATATACAAAGACTTATAGGAAGAGTAATAGCCTTAAACAAAATTATCTCACTAATAAAAAAAATATTGTTTTCCCTTCTTTAAAACTTTAAAGAATATCTTCAATTTTAAATGGACTTTAGAATTCAAGAAAGTTTTTAAAGAAAAAAAAAAGTCTCGTTTATCCTCTCCAAATCCCTCACAACCACAAGATGGAGGTGACATTTTCATTTACTTAAAAGTAACAGACTAAGTAATAAGTACAGTACTAACATGAAAAAAGATCATACTTCACATAGATTCTTTAATTCTAAAATTATCTATAAAAATTTACTCACCATAAAACAAATAATGTTAATTGTTGCAACATAAAAGTCCTTTGACAATCTAACTTATAAAAACATATAATGAGTTCTTTTTAAGAGTATCATTTTTATACATTATGAAACCTTATTTTATGGTGCTTTTTTCATGATAAAACGATGTCTAACAATTCTTTCACTCCTGCAAAACTCATCAAACTCACATGGGTAGAATTCTAAATTGTCAATTCTTAAATGCTTAATCTTTTTAGCAATTTACTTTTCAATCAAGGCTTTGCATTGTTTAAAAGTGATAAAGACATTACTTTTTTTTAAAGAAAATATACTCCTATCAATTAATTATGCTTCACCTTTTGATATAATAGAAAAAAACTCTAAAAGTCATAATGAATATAATCTACGTTATATTTGGTTCAATAAATAGTCATATTGAATTTCACCTTGGCGCTTAAAGCATAATTAGTAAATCTAGATTTAACCCAAGCTATCTCTCATTCCTCTTTAGGAAGTAATGTGACACTCTGTAGCTTGGGCACCTTCACATAATCGGGCACACTCTGTAATGTGTCACGGCATGTTGATGCCTAGAGCCTAGTCCACCTAACCATATCATCTCACTGTTAATCAGAATATATCAAGCTATCAAGATGCCATATTTAGCTCTACTTATGACATTATTTTTGTATTATAGCTGTATATCTTAATTTCCTATTTGTTTAAATAACATTGATGTAATTACTATAATTCAGCCATGTAATTAGCTAATGAGGATTATAATGAATCGAACTCTCATATAAGAGGGGCAATACAAATTATTAGATTCTTTACAATTATCATGGTATCATAGCCTAAAACTTAAATAGTTTTTTCTTGGTCAATTTATTTATGATCATGAGGGTTGTTAGTCAATTTAGGCAGATTTTCTTGGGGTTTTGGAATCAGTAGTCATTACAGATTCACTCGTGGTGTTGCATTGATATCTTGGTGTTGTAGAAACAATCTAGTAAAGGTTGTTGATCTGGGGTGGCTAGTTGTATTACACAACTAGTTTCTTCATTCTAGGACAAGTAATTATTTTGGTCTTGGCTCTTTGCTGTGTTACAGGCATCATGACCACCAACTCAGATTTTTGTATGTGTTTCACAGGAAAGAATTATGGAGCTTGGGAATTTCAATTTCATATCTTTGTTACAAGAAAAGAGTTATGGGGACATATTGATGGCACTGATCCTGCCCCAACTGATATTCTAAACTTAGCTCAATGGAAGGTTAAAGATGCTAGAGTGATGTCATGGATCTTAGGATCTATTGATCCTCAGATTGTGCTAACTCTTAAGCTACTTAAGACTTCTAAGTGTATGTGAGGATTCTTAAAAAAAGTTTATAATCAGAGCAACACAACCTAACGTTTTCAGTTGGAATATGAGATTGCCAACTACACTCAAGGGATCTTTCTATTCAATACTACTTTTCTGGGTTCTAAACTTTTGGGGTGAATATACTGATATGGTATCAAAACCTTGTTACTTCAACGGTCACAAGTTTGAATCTCATCACCCTCATTCTATTTGATAAAAATTAAGCACAAAGTAGTGTATACTTGTGTACAAGTTTCAAGCATAAATGCTTTCACTTGAGAATGTGTGTTAGATAATAATATAAATCATATCTTAGAAACTCACCTAATAGCCTAAACTTTTAGGTGAGATGATTTATTAACAATTACAATCTACTATATAACCACTCACTATTAGGAGATATTGTCCACATTATGCTTAAAATAAATTACTTAGTCTATTCACACATCTATCCTCTTATGGGTAATCAACTCTCAAGAATCACTAGTCACTACGTAAAGAATCTAATTCTTTAACTCACTCAAAAAAACACATTCTCTTCTCCCGCATCCCACTCATTTATATCTTCATCTTCCATCCTTGCAAAATACAACACAACCTGTAAGTCAAAATTCCCCTACATTCTTACTAAAACTAAACGTCGACGGTCCCCGCTGCTACAAAGAGAACTGGACACCGCACAGAGAACTTGTTTTGTAGGAGTTTAAGGACTATCAGCCTGACTCTTTTTCTTTAACCTTCAAAGCCTTATAAATAGTTGTGAAAAGGCCCAGATTCCATTGAAGTCTGCTTTACACTTCGTCAAAACTCAAGCGAAGTACTATGATGTTAGAAATCAACTATTAATTATTGATAATACAGTAACTAATTGTTTAGTTTTGATAATCAACAGAGATTATGTTATAATTAATTCTGTGTTCTTCCCGTGACCAAAAAAGAAAATGTGTTCTCCCTAGCAACATGCTTTGATTATATCTTCAATATCTGGATCATCCCCTGCTTCTTTATCCTGCCCAGTCAAAGAAACTTTCATTAAATTACAAAAAAGCAGTAAATCAAGGATCCATTGCGTTTTAGCATTAAGGCTTCAAATTGATTTAGTTTATAAGAGGTGCGTAGGCCATTTATATAGCTCAATTTACAGGAAAGAATGTGCTAAGGTTTCCAAATTAAGGCCCCGCCAAGTTTTAATTATACATAACGCCATGCCCCATGAAGACTCCATGGTGATTTGGACATTCAAACTTTCCTCCACCAAGATGTCTCCACACTTGAAACAACACAGTTCCTATCCTCTACTAACTAGCTAAATTAGAATGAGAGAGACAAGGAAAAGTCTAGGCACTAACCTTGTGGATGTATGAGATATTAGTTTTACCAGGACCTGCGACTATAATTCCACCTTGCTGCCTGAGAATCAATCAAGTTGACATTTGTAAACAAGATTTTCAGGATTACTTAACGACCACCCTAAAAGTTTTGATTGAGACCAAATGTATATTAGACATGATAGCAATGCTCCATGTGGCAAGTGTAAAATTTCGTTCTTCCGGTTTCAGGTAACTTCTTGTGAATCTCATAATGGCGACTATGATTGCAAGAAGATGGATCACATACCAGCCACCTTTAGCCACCGTGTCCTCTTCAAACGAAAGTTTCCAGTCTTGTCGATACCCTTCCATGTATGACTGTATTATCTTAAGACCTGCCTGCAGATTTGAGAAAGCCTCTTTACAATAAAGAAATCCTAAAATTTTGGACATCTCATCTGCTGGTCACTAGTTCTTTATAATTTTGGGATATCCGTCAGTAGATCATAAACACTTTGAAATTAAGGAGGTACTACTAAATTACTCATGGAAGATTTCAATGGATTGTGTTCACATACTTTAGGAGTAAACGTGGTTGAAACCCCAGAAACAAATTGTAATGCCTTGTATGATGAATGGCTAGGATCTGCATAAACTTCTGAAAAGGAAAATGATAAAAGAAGAAGTGGTTTTGCCATTAAGTTGCAGCTAGAAGAAGACCAATCATATTAATTACTTTCGCATATGGAAATTTTGCCTCAGATTGCTACATGGTTGTCAAGGCTATGCTATCTGAAAGTTACATACCTCCTTCGAATTTAGTTTGCTCAGAGAATGTTTTTGCCTACACCAAGTTATCAATGATGGTTAAAACAACAAATAGCTGGCATAGGCGACACAATGGAAATACAGTTTATAGTCAATACCACATTCATTTAACTGGTGTGCTTGATGGATTATACAAGCAATTATGCAAAGAAATTGAGAAAAAATATACCTGATCAACACTTCCAGGACCAATTAAAATAAGTGCCACCCCAGACGCATCCATTATATCCTATTGACATACAAGAGGGCACATTGTCAATATATATATATATATATATATATATAAGACCCCAAAGATAATCAATGAACCTTAATTACCTTCTTGGCTGCAAGATAATCAGCCCGTTTCCGGCAAAGTACACATCTGAAATCGAATGAATTTACATAAGAAACTAAAAAAATTGATTAATTTACATTAAAATAAAAACACCATGTATTTTTAAGGAGGGTGATGAGATGCGGTGAAAATTTTAGTTACCCAAAGTGCCGCGCAAATGCAACAACAGCTTTCCTATCTTTCCACAAATCAGAAATTGGAATTGCGTTTCCATTCAAATCAAGCACTTCCACGGTATCCAAGATATTAGTTGTGTCTTCACTAACTAAACCAGAACCAGCTTCGATTCCTATTGATCACATCACAAACATTCAATCTTATATTGATCAACTCAAAAAGAGAAGAAAAACATTATTGAATACATGCATCAAGAAACAGATGCTAATTGCCTGGAGATCCAGAGATTGCAGAGGCTTTAGTGTTGCTTAGCTGTGGCGAACAAATTCTAATAATCTTGTTGGACTCATGCTTTGCTGTGGATTTATTGATGAATATAGGAGCTCGGTGGTTGTTAGTAATCTTTGGATGGAGGGTTTTAGTTAACAGCGCTGTAGAGGGAGATAAAACTGCCATAGCTTCAAAGACAGGCGTGCTCTTTTGCTTTCAATGGAGTTGGTGCTGTAGAGGTGAAGGGGTTTTGCCGTTTTGGTGGTGGTGGTGGGTAGTTGCTCTTTGTTTTAAAAGACGTTTTTTTTCAGTGGCAGGCGGGATTTACACGTGGCACTTGCGAGTTGCAACACCAATGTGTGTGTGTATTCATGTTTCACTGTATTATAAAATATTAATCAGCGAAATTTCTTTTCTGGTTAAAGAAACCCATGAGCTTTAATTCAATTTAAAAAATTTGAAAAAAATTTACATGAAAAATTTAAAAACTAAATTGGTATAATATTATATATGATAAAAAAATAATGTATTAGTAAATATTTTAAAGTATAATATATATTAAATAATAAATTGCTAAAATATTTATATAGAAAATAATATATTAGAGTATATTAATATTAAATTATATTAATTTGATGTATTGGTTATGTAATACTTTAATTTAAGACAATATTTCTATAAAATGCATTCCAATATAAAAAACAAGTTATATTATACAATAATTATATTTTTTAAATTATATAAATTGTGTCATTAAATTAGAATACCATAAATACTATTTTCAATGGTCTCCAAACACCAAAAAATGGTTATGTGTTTATGATATTATATTTAGAATATTTATATTATATGTATAGTTATATTTTATAAATAAACTATATATTTAAATATATGATATAATAAATTATTAATTTTATATTTATACACTTTTTATATCTTATTTTTTGTATCATAAGTGGTAAATAGTTATATTTGATGTTCTATATGTGCTACTTAAGTTTTTTCAAAAACAATATTAATAAGTGATATGAGAAAATATTTATTATTATTATATATTTAAAAAATATTATTTTAATATATTGTTAATTAAAAAATATCATAATTTTATTTGTAGATGGGGTTGTCAAAACGTGCGAGGAAATGCTCATGCACCACCACGCCGACTTGCCCTCCCATGGGTTTTTGTCTCGGCAGATGGTCGGAATAGGCCCAAGTTTATTTATGTTTGGCAGTGGTATGCAAAGCCCAAGTTTGTTCTGATTCCCGAGTACTGGTTGTTTTTATTTTATTTTATTTTATTTTATTTAAGAAAAATAATAATAGCTTTGTGCCTCCATGCATTATTAATACATACCAATAATACGCTGCAGAATTATGTTTATTTAAAATAAAGATACGTTTCTTTAATATTTTTATAATTTAATGTTCTTTATTATCAACATAAAATACTTATTTCACTCTGTAATTTTTACACGTGATGTAATAAAATAAGTCCCGTGCTAATGTGCACATCCACGTATTAAAGTAAAAAGTTTCATCATATCATTCCTTATAAATCATAATCATTGATGAATTATATAGTTAGAAGAAATAAAAAATAGCAGTAGAAAGAAACAATATAAACATGTTTCAGTAGTCTAAGTGTAATTATATTAAATAATAAGAAATCATGTGTGTTATTCATTTTATATATATATATATATATATATATATATATATATATATATATATATATATTGTTTATAGATATAATTGTTCTTGAAATTAAGAGAGAGTTTTTTATGAGAGTCCTTTCTCTTTTTTATTTTTTTTTATATATTCTTAATTACTATTAACAAAGATATTTATGAGAGTGTATAAATTTGCTTTCAATCACTTTGCATGATATTACCAGTTATTGAGAGGATTTTATTATGAAATTGGGAAAATAACATATTTGTCTCCAAGCTTTAACTTTCAATTATAATTTAAATTTTATTTCTAAAAATTAATCTGCAATTAATTTTCAAATTTATTTTATAAAATTGATCTAGAATAACGCATGGAAAAGGTGAAATCCGTACATATAAAAGGTAAACTGACACTGGTGGTGAATGAGGTGTGCCATTTGTAGCGCACTAGCATTGTATGATCTGTCAATTGTCTGTATTCAAATAGATTAAGAGGATATAATCCCAATAAAACAAACATGTTCGACAAAATATTTGGAAGTGCGGCATAAAAATTGACAATACAATAAAATATAAGGGGACAATAATGTATCAATGGATAAGTACTTTCCTAAAATGTGTCCCTGCACAATTAATACTTTTTTCATTTTATTTTTTAAAATTGATTTTTTTTTTGTTAGATTATCTCTTTTCGTAGCATGGATTATGTGTTTGACGAGTTAATCTGGTTAAATAAGTTTTCTTATTTTTTTCTAATTTCATCCCTTCTTAATAGGTTAATTGAGAATTAGTTTTTATGATTTATTTTATTTGCTTTCTATTAGGTTATTTTGATCTCATGACTTGAGAATAGTGCTTAACAGGTTAACCTAAGTTGACACAAATTGTTTTTTATTTCTTTTATCTAGGGATATCCTCATGCTCAAGATCACGGGTTTTGGTATTTTAATCTTGGTTAAATCAAGTTTTTTTTTTTAAAGGGTTATCTTGATCTCATATCCTTTAATATTGGGTTTGTTTTTTACTATGTTGTCTCTGTCTCATGACTAAAGTTTCAGGTTCTGGAAGATTAATCTAGTTGACTAATTTTTTTCTTGTTAATTGATTTGTTTTCTAATATTATCATTTAATATTGTTTTTTATTGAGAATTGAGTTTTATGATGTATTTTAGTTTGATTTTATGTGGTTATCCTGGTCTCATGACACTATAATAATGTTTAACGAATTGATCATGTTGACTTGATTTATTTTTTATGTCATTTTTTTAATAAGGTTTTATAAGTCTCATCAATCAACATGGGGTCTGACATGATCGATTGAGAATTTAATTTAAGATTTTGTTTTGATTTGCCTTTTATGGGATTATCCAAGTATCATAATCATAGTTATGGATTTGGAAAGTTAATATGAGTTAAATTAGGTTATTTGTTTCTGTGAGGTTATTCGAGTCTCATAACTCAAATCATGAGTTTGGTAGATTAATTTGAGATGTTTTCATGTTCTTTTTTCAACATTTAACTAATTAAGAATTGAATTTTATAATTTGTTTGATTTTATTTTATAGAGTTATCTCAATTTTATTACTCGAACTGCGAGTTTGACAAGTTAAGTCAAGTTTTTTTTTATGTTATTTTTTTAATTGATTTATTTTTCAATTTTATTCTTTTGACATTTGGTTGATTGGAAAATGTGTTTTATAATTGGTTTTAATTTGCTTTTTACGAGGTTGTCGTTGTCTCAAAACCTAGGTTACGGATTTTACATGTTAACAATGGTTGGTCAGAGTCAATCTAATATGTTGTTATCCTAATATAAAAAAATATATGTTTTCTTAAAAAACTTTTTTGTGTCAAACTATATTTTTACTGGTTTAGGGTGCTTTTAGACCTGCAAAGTCAGTTAGGTCCTATCAATTGAACCCTCACACAATTTAAACTCTTTCTTCTACTAAAAGACATTAGCAACATCTGAATATTTTTCTTATGTTAAAGAAATATTTGACCAACAAACAACATAATGTAAGTCAATGGTCTAGTTACAACCAATTCATTTAGTTTTTTAATTTATATAGGAATGATATGTTAGGTTTTCTAAAACACATATACTCAATGAAAACTATAAATCTAATAAAAAAAAAGGAGTTCCAAGGATCCATTAGATATATCTATGGTTGTTTAGGATTTAAATAAATATTTCTTAAAGATCAAATATTCTTTTCAACTTTATAAAAGTGGCAACAAAGATCCTAGTATTTCTAGGATGAAGATTTCATTCTTGTTATTATTTAAACTAAGAAATATATCTATTTTAGGTTATTTTGTTTAATTAGATGCAAAAACTTAAGTTTGTGTCAGATTTGTTATTTTTATTATTTTTCTAATGTTTAGGCTTAATGAATTCTTTGTTTTCAGCTAAGATCCAAGTGTTGTGTATATCAGGTTTAGGGCTTTTTAGTTTTTGATTTTGGGTTAATTTTGAAAGTGGGTTAAAGCATTTCACTAGAATAGATCCGTTAGGTTTATATATTCACGAGTATATAAACTATTTGTAAATCCTAAAGACGAGATCTTTTTTTGATAAACTAGAATTAGAAATGTCTTTTTTACAAATTTTATGAGAGTGATTTTTATATTTTTTATGGCTTGATTGACAAAGTGGAAAACAACAAATTGGTTACCTAAGTTAGATTGTGATATGTTTTTTTTTTAAAAAAAAACTCTATAATTTTAATATGTTTAACCCTAACTTAAATATGAAAACAAATAACAGTCAAAGAAACAGATTATTAAAAAAGGAATGAGGGAATGAAAAAAGAAATGATGAAAAAATGTATCGGTTCAGTTAACATGTAAAATTCATAACTCGACTAATAGACATGACCATAATAAGTTACCCGACTAGATAGCATGTCTCTTTCCTTTCCCTCATTCTCTTCCTGGTTGGATCTTTAATTGACCATAAATCAAATTAAATCTAGAAATAAATAAATAAAAAGTTATAAAAAAAAATTAGCTGAAATATTAAAACTTCATCATCCTTTATTAATCTCAATCAACTTTAATCAACAAACAAAATTTAGAATCCATGTCAAAATATGGTCCTAATCAGGTATAATTGTGCATAAGGTAAGTGATAAAAAAATAACAAAATTGGATTTTATTTTATTTTAAGTTAAATAAAAAATCAATGATGACAAAGGGTCAAAATGTATTTGTATTCTAAAGAAAAATGCATGAAGAACAACTTGATGTTGTGTCATAGTTGGTCGAATTGGGATTCGTGTCAACACCTCAACAGGTCTAATAATTTTTTATTATTAAACTCATCACCTACTTTCAACGTCTTTTCCATGTTAGTCCTTTGTCTTTCAATTTTTTCCCTAGCCAATAAATTTAAAGTAATTGGGTGCTAATTTTAGAACTAAAAGGCACATTCCAAGAAGAAAAATTAAGGGACCAAAGTGAAAGAAAAAAAAAAAACACTTCCATATCTATCAATGTTCAAAACACCTTTCCATTTCAATTGTTTATATAATATCAATAAAACCTCAAATTGAAACCTAAGATGTGATGGGAAGATATAAAAAATCAAGAGGTGGTTCTTTTGCTAATGGCTAGCAACTTCACATCGGAAAGGGGGGAAAAGAAAAGAAAAGAAAAGAAGAAAAGGCAAAAGCAAAGACATGTGCAAAAAATAAAGTCTTACAAATTGATAAAATATGGTTGTTGTGTTTGAATTATATTATTTTTAAAATCTATAATATTCTCTCAAGATTTTTGAATTTCTTTTTCTAGAAAAAATCTTTGCAAGAAGCCTAGGTGCATAAATTGGAGTAGTAATTGAAGAATTTAAATTAAAATGGTGTCTTGGTTTGGGAAGGGGTGTGATGGCTGTCTGTTCTGTGGCACGTGCTGCAGATGATTCAGCTACCAGTCTTAGCCATGGAATTTCAGGTTGGAGGCCCGCGCGTGGATACCAAAATTTTCTACATCCTCCACGCGATATCCAAGATCCTCACACAAACAGTTATTCATAAATAGGCAATGTACAATGTGAATTTCTTTTTTCGATCAATCAAGTTTCTTTTTTTCTTTTTTTTTTACATTCTGTATTGTTTTTCAAATTTATCCCTAAAAATTATTTTCTTACTGTCCTAGATTTTTTATTCTCTTTATATTACATATTTGCACGTCCCCGAGATAGGCAATGTACACCATGTGAATGACTTAAAAGATCAAAATTAGAAAGAAAAAAAAAAGTAACAAAAATTAAAATTGACAGCCCTTTTCCCATTTACATTTGATATTTTTTATTTTATCTCAAACTTTAGTTATTTTACATTTCAGTTCCTTACTATAAACAAGTGTGTGTGGATAGTTAGAAGTAGATGGCCATGACGAGTAGGGTACCCTATTTATGAAGATATTGATGGGAGGCCACTTTAAAAGGCCATGACACTGCCTGTGCTTGATTTTAATTATGACACCTGGTCGATCGAGACTTTTCATGTTTCAAAGGTCTGATGATGAGGCCCCTGTCGGTGATAGCCATCCTATCACTGACCAGAGAATCATGAAACGTAGTCGCTTGTTTACGGATTGTAGTCATAACTAGCTAGTAGCCCACCCAATTAAATGATGCCTCTTCAAATATAATTCGATGGTGGGGTGGTAACTTATCCAACCCCCCAAAATCCAGTTTAACTGTTGATTTTACCAGGGATTTTTTTTATTAAGATAGTTATATTTTAATTAATTTTATAAAATTTAAAATTAATGATCATATAAGTTTTTAATAATTATCATATTAAAAATCACAAAATTACATCCTAAAATTATAGGTAAAAAAAACTCCCTATTACATCACAAGAAATTCATTAATCTGCTTCTTTCTACCTCGTACGATGTTTCTTTTTTTATGAAGATGGTGAGGTCTTTATTTCACACCACGCAACGTAATCGCTCGCAAGCACCAGCTTGTATTTTTTTTTAATCGAGGTGTTTGGGTCAGCTTACATGTACCACAATTAATCCCCGGACTCACTGCATATCCTGCAAACCCAGTGAGTATGCAAGGCACCGCGGGAATGACAGACGTGCATGGTGGGACTTGAACCCTGGTGCAGAGAGAAAAAATAAATTCCTTCAACCGCTAGGCCAAAACTCCACTTGCACCAGCCTGTACTTGATTTGATTGGTGATTTGAAGGGCTTCCATATTTGCTTGGTAGTCTTTGGTGAAAGTTATGAAGATTATAACTTTTAATTTATAATAACCATGTGAAATAAACACTAACATTATAATATATATATATATATATATATATATATATATATATATATATATAGAAATGATTCACGCACATTGATTTCATTTGCCACATGCATGCATGAAGCATATATTTTTCAAAGATAACGGTTGAATTAATCAAGATAAAGCTTAGTCACTTAGCGTTGTATGTTGAGTAATCTTGAATACAAATTGTAGCTTTGTGTCAAATTGTGTATACTAAAGTCCAATATGTTAGTCGTTAGACGCGACAAAACGATGCCTGATTGGAGGAAGCGAGAGCTGCGTCGCCGGAGAATGTGGGGGCTGCCACTGCTCGATCCCAGAATTATTTCAAAGAAGAAGAAAAAACAACAACTGACTTCACTTAATCTGATAGCGTTATTGCTCTAACATTCGAAAGAAATCTACCTGGTTGATCCAGGGTCAAAATTTCACAGCGACCAAAGTGACTAGGATGATGTTAGAAGAGGAGCCCAGATGAACACGACGGGCTCTGGTGTTTTATTTATCGCTGAATGATCAAGATCCCATTGGCAAGTATGTGTGGCTGTTAGTTGTAGCTATCACAACCTTCCTCCTCTCTCCCATGGTAGATACTGGCTCGTGCTTGCAACGGATAATATTGTTGATTGCCCTGCTCCTTGACTTTTGTTCTTGACATGAAAAATGATGGACGTTGCGGTTGTTAGAGAATAATATAAATTATATTTTAGGATTTTATCTAACAATTTAAGTTTTTAGTTGAGATGATTCCTTAATATGTTATCAAAACCTTGATGACCCAGTAGTCACGAGTTCAAATTTCATCATTCTCATTTTATTTGATAAAAATCAAGCACAAAATAGTGTAAGTCTGTGCAAGTTTCAAACACATAGGTGAGATAGCTCCTTGACATGATATCAGAATCTTGTTGACCCAATGGTCACGAGTTTGAATCTCACCACATTCTATTTGATAAAAATCAAGCACAACATAGTGTAAGTTTTAAACTCAAAAGACTTTCACTTGAGATGCTATGTTGAAGAGTAATATAAATCATATTATGGGACCTCACCTAATAACTTAATTTTATAGTGAGATACTTTCTTGATAACGATAAAGGTTAGTTTTTAAAATGTTTTGTATTTGAAAATATATTAAAATAATATTTTTTTAACTTATTTTTAATATTAATATGTTAAAATAATTTGAAAATGCTAAAAAATATATATTTTTAAAATACAAAAAACAGCGTCTTCAACTCTTGAAAAAATTGTATCATTAACAAGGGGGCACCCATTCAGACGCAGGGGTGTCAAGAATCAACTGGATAGGCTCAGGCCACATCCGCGGATGACAAGATTTTGAGTGGTTTTAGACAAGTGCCCTTCTGATAACTGACCAGATCAGCAAGAAGTTGGGGTTCACGCTCCGGTGATGAAAGTGGGGTATGCAAATTTTATTCGAAGGTATGGTGCAGCAAACAGGTCAACGCAGAATATAGACAGTTAGGTGGCCGTACCATCTCTTGTATAATCTTATATACGGATTTTTTTTTTTTCATTTCAAAAGTAATTTTAGAAACAATATTTTTTATTTAAATTAAAATATTTTTAATATTTTTAAATTATCTTGATGGAATGATATTAAAATAAATTTAAAAAATAATAGCTACTGCAATAAAGAAAACAAAGAATATTCATGGAGAGCCCTCTCTCACTTCAAAAAGTCTTGTAATATTGAAATAATCCACAAACAAAGAGCTAATCTAATCCCCACCGGACACGTATGCTATATCCAGAAGAGGAAATTATTAGATTGGTGATCCTCGCAACGCAATGCTAATACTTTTTTTTTTTTTTGCAACATGGAAAAAACAAATGAGGGAGTTATGCTTTTAAAAGAAAGTAAAAAAAAAAAAGGTTGAATTTTGATTAATTTGGTAAAAAAAATTGCAACAATAATTAATAATTTTTTTAAAAAATATTGTCTTGGTCAAATTATCACACGAAACTCATTACTAGACATATGAGATCATGATAAATCTTAAAAAAGAATGGTATTAGCAAAAAATATTTGTAAACAAATAAACTAAAAAAAAAATATAAGCCATCTCGGTCTAATGCTCTATACCCGTGACCTAAAAAGTTAACAAAATCTTGATCAATAAAATATCGAGGGATAAAATCAAAAAAGAAAATTTCAGTTAAAAAACTAAAAACAAAATAAACAGCAATCAACAAAACTAAAAACAGAATAAAGATCAAATCTGACATAAAATAAAATGAACTAAAATATCAAGAGATAAAATTGAAAAGATAATTTAATCAAGACAATAATTAAAAAAATCAAAATAAGAAGAAAAGAGACTAAATCTAAAAGGTAAAAAAAAACCATAGGATGATTAAATCAAAAGCAAATTCCAATTATATGAATAAAATAAAATAAATATTAATAAAAAATACATATCAAATCTAAAAGAAAATAAATTATATGGTTGCTTGGAATTGAGGAGGAGAGAGGATAGAGAAAAAACCCTAACAAATGGCGCAAAACTTGATATACTTTCGTCACACATGGTGCCCAAGAATGAAAGCAATATCGTGATGATTAAAATCCTATTTGGCATTGTGTTTTAACAATGTTTTTGAAAAAAAAATGAATTTGTTTTACTTTAAATTATAAAAATTTGGTGTTCTTAAATCATTTTCATATGCTAATGTCAAAAATAATTTTTAAAAAATAAAATAAAAATTATTTTGATGTATTTCTAAATAAAATATAATTTTAAAAGCAACCTCAAACATATTCTCAAACAAACACTAAAACATATTCTCAAACAAACACTAAAACATATTCATGAAATTCAAAGTTTGGCCACCAAACAAAGTCATATACGCCTTAAAAAAATCACAGAAAACCCATGCGCAACTACCAGTTTCAAGTTAAATAATATTTTATTTACACAAAAAATACTAAAGTGCCCATTTTAAAAATTGATAATTACAAAAGGATAAAAAAAACCCTCTTGACTCTAAAGCAAAAACAATTTTAATTAAAGTTAATGTGGTAATTTTAATAAGCAAACACAAACAAAAAAAAAAAGTTGAAAGTATAGCTGCTTTTGAGTGTTTAGATTTCTGCCTCCAGTATTTTTAGTGTACAAATAACGATGAAAAAAGACTATTATATCCTCTCCCCAACACCAAATATCTCATGTGCTGGAAAGTCATTTTACTGCTCCAGTCTCACTACCAGTGCCATAAATGTACGTATACAATAATAAATACACAGTATAACTATGAGTATTTTAGTATATTTAATGCACCATGATAAAAGAATGTTGTATAAAAAACAACTATTCACGTAAAATAAATAAATAAATAATAAAAAAGTTAGTTGGGATTTTCCCTCACTCTGCTTCCTGCAGTCTGTTCTTCTTAAGCCCAACGCGCAAATATTGCCTCACAGTTCACTTGCAGAGCCATTGAAGCCAGCACATATTCTCTCTCTCTCTCTCATGGCTTTTTAACAAGAGAACTGTTCATGGTGTTCAGCTACCTTATTACTCCTTCAAAAACTAGAGAGAATGCTCTTTTTTGGAGGTTTGTTTTTTGGCTGGAAAACAAAGAGTAGTAGATTAAAAAGAGAAGCTGGTGATCATCATGCTATATATCTCTAGAAATACAAGTCTGAAAGAATCACTTGTCATCTGTTGAATTGTGTCGAGGATTTCTCGTGTCCAAGGTCAAGTTCTCTCGTTCTGTGTCACCTCTTTCAGTTTCTTTACCAAAAGTTTGGTGATTTTCTCACGATCTTCTTGGCTCTGCAAATGCAGGTTATAGATTGATTAGTGTTGTGAGCTGAGATAGTAGTAAATGAGATCTTGCGGAAGCCTTGAAACTCCTCACTAGTTTCTTACTCATTGCCATTCTGGTTAGTTTCCACTACCTCTCACTCTTTTCTGCCTTGTTTTAGCTAAAACCTCTATGGTTTGTGTTCATCATGTCCTCTCTCTTCTTAAGATTTCTGGGCTTTCAATCTTTTCTACATCCCTTTTTTTCAGATTACGGAGATTTTTTTTTATTTAATGCTAGAAACTATACTGGTTTTAATGGTAGTTCCACGAACTTTTAAGGATAAACACTTTCATTACAGTACTTGAATTTTGTTGTAGTTTTTGGGAGCCAGTACTTGTAAAAACAATCCTATCTTTCTGGATCCTTTTTTCCTTTTCTTTCGAATAATTTTTTTTATTAAAAAAAAAATTGGTCATAGATTTGACTAATTTGAGAACCCAGAGATTCGAAGTGCACCCATGTCCAGATGAATGTATTTTGCAAGCTAACGCTTACGAGATGCTGATGGTTTATAGGAAACAATCCCATATTTTCTTATGCTTCCCATCACCTGCTTCGCCAGCCTATATCCCACATTTTATTGTTTTAGGAAGGTAAATATGAAGATTCATGGTCACTGGTGGAATATCAGAAGTGACCAAATGATACAGCCTGAGCTTCTCGCGGATTAGGTAACCTGAAGTAGTTACTGCAAGGGGAAATCGCAATAGTAGATGTGTGATGTGATTTTTTTCCTGATTGTAGTGTGTGAATTTGCAACAATAATTGAGCAGTCAAAGCAAAATTTGAAGTTTTTCTTCATGTTGATGGAAAGCATTGCTTTCGCAAAACACAAGCAAGTTCTGAGACTGTGGAGACTGAAAAGGTTTTTTATGCAACCAGAGGCAAAAGATTCATTCAAGTCCCTGTCATTCAGAGGGTTTTTCTATGAGATTCTCTTACATTAAACAAATGTGTTGATTTTTCTCATCCCATCCCATCCCTGAATATACGGAATGAGAGCAGGTGTCTTCGGTTCAATGCTATTATATATTGAGATAGTGCACAATGAGTCATGGATGATGATTTTTGTGTTATTTATGGCACAGGTCTATTCTTCCTTCTTGTAAATTTAGTCATCAAATCATATTTTCCGTGAATATAATTCCAGTAATTGAAATCCCAGATATTTAATGAAAATGGAGATCAAGGAATCAGAGAGGGTGGTTATAGCAAAACCAGTAGCTTCCAGGCCTAGCTGCTCAAATTTCAGGTCTTTCTCAGAGTTGCTTGCGGGTGCCATCAATTCCTCACCCTCTGATGTTCGCTCCGAAACAGAAGTTGCTGCCATCAGACCAAGAACAGCATTGGTTTCTTCCCAGGTAATCACGTCGCTCTGCCCTTTTCAATTATGAATTCTTGCCCTCTGAACTTGATGTTCCTGGAAAATTTCAGGCTGAACTCTCTGGAACAGCAGTTAGCAATTCGTTTAATAAAGTTTCGAGCACTGATAGCAAATCCACTATCATATATAAACCACAGGCAAAGCTTGTGTCGAAGGCAACTGTGTCTCTACTGGCGAATATGGTCAGTAGGAAAACACCGCCCATTTTTAAGCTCTTCTGCCATGGTAGTCTAGCAACTGCTGTTTGTATTAATGATTTTTGTCACGGTAATGCAAGTATTTCTTTTGACCAGGGAAATTTCAATGGTAATTCACAGCAAATTTCACAGCCAGTTGAGACTCGACCTCAGCGTACAAAACAAGATAAACGCAATTTCTCATCCCAGCTCACCACCTCAAATCTTCATCAGAATATTCCATCCCATGCAGAAGCAGAACAAACATCCGAACCCTTAAGGTTAACATCTCTTAACCAGGAGGAGGATCCAAAAACTTTGTCCCATGCATCCAATGGGGACCGACCTTCATTTGATGGTTATAATTGGAGGAAATATGGACAGAAGCAAGTAAAAGGAAGTGAATATCCACGGAGCTATTACAAGTGCACCCATCCAAACTGTCCAGTGAAAAAGAAGGTCGAAAGATCATTTGATGGGCAGATCGCAGAAATTGTCTACAAAGGAGAGCACAACCATTCAAAGCCTCAACCTCCTAGGCACAACTCATCAGGAACTCAAGGGCTAGTAGCTGTATCTGATAGGAATGCTCCAGATAGGAACAGCACCCCGATATGGAGTAATCAACTCAATGAAAGAAATGAAGGCTCTGGAGGTAGAGAAGAAAATCAGAATGATATTGGATTACCTGTGCATTCAATTTATCAGGGTAAAGCTCCACCATCTTATGATCCTGCTGGGACCGGCTCAGTTAATGCTGGTGCGGGAACTTCTGATAACTCATGTGGTGTCAGCGGGGAATGTGATGATGGAAGCAAGGGATTGGAGGGAGACAAAGATGAACCTAAAAGAAAACGAAGGTTAGAGATAAGCCACTTTCGAAAATCAGCTACTTTAGGAGTTCACTTCATCATTAAAAAGAAAATAATTCACTTTCACTGTTGTTTTGTGCTAAATTGGATCATTGAAAGAAATAATCCAAGTTTGTTTTATGCCACCCTCCACACTTTACAACCTTACTTCGCTAAAATAAATTCAGCAAGCTTTTGCCATGACCCTTGAGATTATTCTCTCCATTCTTGTTTAATGGGAACATTCTCTTTTCTTCCAGGAAAACTGAGACTGCCACTGGAGTTAGCATTTCAAGGGAGGGAGTACAAGAGCCCCGTGTACTGGTGCAAAGTTCCACAGATTCTGAGATTTTGGGGGATGGTTTTCGATGGAGAAAATATGGGCAGAAGACTGTGAAGGGGAATCCATATCCCAGGTTGAGACCCAATGACTTGTTTGAGATGTATATTGCAAGCTGATCTTCTTCATCTCTGATTCTAACATGGCCTTCAAAAACCTCTGGAAGACAAACGTTTTTTTGGCTGTTTTCATTATATTTTATCAATCCCACTGCTACAGTTAGGTTGTTTTCTGGATGATTAGTCACCTCCTAATCTCTTTGATTGAGTTTAGCAGACTGTATATCCTTACGTTTTCTAGCATATCCATGGATTTTCCTGTGAGATACTTTCCTCGAATTCTGCTCACAGCTCATTAAAATCCATCTTGCAGGACTTACTACAGATGTACCGGAATCAAATGCAGCGTTCGCAAGCATGTGGAAAGAGTATCGGACGATCCAAGAGCTTTTATTACAACTTATGAAGGGAAACATAACCATGAGATGCCTCTGAAGAGCACAAAACTAGCAGCCATGGAACCTGATTCACAGGCACCTCCCACTGGAGACAGGCAGTGATCTCATCCATGGAAGCTTGCTCTGGCCCGTAGTCTTCTTCCTCATGGTGTCAGCTTTGTGTTGGTGACGAGAATCATCGAAACAGGCTGCCTCGTTTTCATTTCATCTTCTCTTCGCTTATGAATATAGCCCCTCCCCCTCCCCCTGCTAATCCATGTGTGCTGTATACGCATGTTTAGCTGCAAATTAAGTTCCCGCAAAGAAGTTTTTAACAATTTTCGGGCAGATGAATATTTCGATACTTCAATAAATAGCACTTGCTCATTATTCTCAACCACATAAACATGTGATTTATTACTCGCACATTATGGCATTGCATGTAATTAATTAAGCATTGAAGCTCCTGCTAGATGTCTTTCCTATCAACTTCAGCTGTTTTGGACTTGAATGTTGTTGCCATTAATAATTAAGAGTCATGTTTGTTTGTTTGTTTGTTTTAAGAAAAAATAATTTTTATTATTTTAAATTATACTTTTGTGTCTCCATATCATTTTGATTTGTTGATTTAGAAATAAATTTTAAAAAATAAAAATAATTATTTTAATACATTTTCTAATGAAAAATATTTTAAAAACCAACTATTATTATACTATTAAATAGATATTTAAGGTATCATTTGTCTACGTGTTTTTTTTTTTGTAAAAATAATTTTTTTAAAAGAAATTGTTTTGAAGCATAAGAAATAAATTTAAAAATATAATTTTATATCACTGCATGTAATAAGTTTTGCTGCCCTATTATGCTGCAAACTGTAATTAATCATTATATGTAGGACTCTGCGTTGAATCTGCAAGGTACTTTAAACCGAGTTTAATTTTATATAATATGTTAGAGTTAATAAATATTTTATCAAGATCATGAATTAACTATTTTACGAGTTAACATGTATTTACATATAAAATCAAATTAAAAAATCAAAACAAATAAAATCAAACTTAACTCGTACAAAATTGGTAAAATCGTTAAAATCAGTATGATTTTACAAGTTTACTAGATTTATGATATACAAAATTGAATTTAATCTTAAAATATTTGTTGACCTGTTTTGTGCGATTGATCATATCTTTCCAATTATATATTGGATCTAACTTAAATTTTATAGGGCAATACTAGACACATGGAAATATATTGTGGTAAATTTTCAAGTTAAACGGAATTCAAAAGCATATTATTTCACAAAGTCAAAATTATTTAACAAATCTTGTCAAATCTATCAAAGTAGATCTCAATTTATTGTTTTGGACACATTCAAAGTTATAGGTGGAACTTTGTTGTGATTCTAGCTGGGAGGAAAACTAGACATCTCAATATCTTTAAAAATATATGGTTTGTAAGCACCCAAGAGAAAATATATATATATTAAAGGCTGACTTAGTTTTCGCTGCCGATTTCGTGACGCAGTAGAAAATCGTAAAGGAATACGGCCAACTGACATATTCCGTAATCAAATTGCAACGAGATGAAATCACAAAAACTCAAGGAATTTTATTCAATAATTAATAGATAATCCGACAAGAGGCTTTATAATGGTGTTTAAAGCAAAACCCTAGCCTAACCCATGACGAATAAGGAAACGATGCTAAACCATAAATTTACCATAAATGGCAGATTTGAGATAAATGCAAAATATGATAGGTCTATAAGTCCTGAGTAAGCATTAATTGACGAAAGTCAATTCGGACATTTAAATCAAGAGTTATGGCTAAAACGAGACTTTCCTAAAATGGCAAAAATGACGATTTCGGGGTCGAAATGATGGAATTTGGCCAAAAACCGGTGGACATCAGGGGCTATGCCACTGTCTTCTTCCGCAAACGGCGAAACACATCGACTGGGTGAGTTTCGCGCCGTTCCGACTTCGTTTAGTGATCGGCAGCGACGCAGGTTTCGCTGCCGATTTCCCGATCGGCAGCGACACAGTTTTTGCTGCCGATTCCTTAAGGAGCTAGGAGGGGGGGATAAAACCAGTTTTAGATAGAGCAAAACTAGGATAAGAACATATCTAAACCAACCCCCAAACAACCCACCACATTTCATGGGGAGAATAAATACAAGGAGGAGAGAGAGAGGATGACTCATTCTCTTTCCAAAACAGCAAAAAAAAATGTTCTTCCCTTCCTCTGTCACAACAAAAAACCTAAATCAACCAGTAGAGAGTGTTTTGTGAGCGTGTAAGGAAAGAGGAAGAAAACGTGAGAGGAAAGAAGAACGAAGAAAACCAGCAGGAGAAGAGAAAGAATAGTGTCAAACCTTCCTCAAACTTAGTTAAATCTGAAAGGTATGGGTCATGAAACTCTCTTCCTCTTTTCCTTAAGACCTGAGAAGAAAACCCTAAGGAAATTAACTCAAGACCTAAGTTAGCTGTAAAGGAAACTGAAATTAGCTAAGAGAACAAGGAAACAGAAATAAAATGAGGCCAATTTTAGAGCATTTACCAAAGAAAAATGAATAAAATGGAAATAACAAATCAGGGTGGAGGGCGGACTTTAACTGTGGGGTTAGCCATCATGCATGTGTGTTCCGGTTGGAATTTATGTGTGTTTTCTGTTGGAATTTATGTGTGTTTCGGTTGGAAATTATGTGTGTTTTCTGTTGGAATTTATGTGTGTTTCGGTTGGAATTTATATGTGTTTCTGTTGGGATTTGTTGAAGAATTATGTGCTGAAATTGATGGTTTCAATGTGTGTGTTCTACTGGAAATTAGTGACAGGTTGTTACAACATGTGTGGTGTGCGTTTGCTTCCGAATTGTGTGTTTTGCAGCGCAACGAATTGTGATGTCGCTGCCGAAGCTGTGTCGGCTGCAGCAAATTAGCTTTCGCTGCCGAATCGTGTGTTTTGCAGCGCAGAGAATTGTGATGTTGCTGCCGAAGCAATGTCGGCTGCAGCGAATTAGCATTCGCTGTCGAATTGTGAATCGTGTGTTTTGCAGCGCAGCGAATTGTGATGTCTCTGCCGAAGCTGTGTCGGCTGCAGTGAATTAGTATTAGCTGTCGAATGGTGTGTTTTGCAGCGAATTATAATTCGCTGCCGAAACTGTGTCACCTGTAGCGAACCAGTTTTCGCGAACCAGTTTCGCGAAGCAGTTTTCACGAACCAGTTTTTGCTGCCGAAGTGGCAGCCTACAGCGAACCAGTTTCGCTGCCGATTTCTACAATAAGCCTCCTATGCAGAAACGACTTAAATGCTAGTAACAATTTCATGGTATGATGGTGTAAAATGTGGAACACTTGAATGTGAACATATGAACTCTTGAAATGAGTGTGGCGACGAATGTGATTCAAAAATACAAATGTACTGATTTATGACCATTGATGTCGTAGGTGGTGCGGTCGAGATTGGACCATCGTCAAGACAGGAACAACCCACAGGTGGAGCAGGTAGGTGACTTGCACCTTCCTTTTTCATACGTTGAATAAGAAAATACTTTAATATGAATATTATCCTATTGTGTTAGAGCCCATTTTAGATTGTCGAATGCTTAAATGTTGACAAATAATTGATTAGCTTCGGCTAATGACATCCGAATGGATGACCGGGACTAATGATTGATTAGCTAATGGCATCCGAATGGATGGCCGGGACAAAAGATTGATTAGCTTCGACTAATGGCATCCGAATGGATGGCCGGGATAAAAGATTGATTAGCTTCGACTAATGGCATCCGAATGGATGGCCGGGATAAAAGATTGATTAGCTTTGGCTAATGGTATCCATAAAGAAGGACCATGGTGAATGAACGGTTAACCTCAGCAAATGATGCCTTATGAGGATAGCCGGGTTTACGATTACGGTTGATTGAAAAAAATGGTGCATCTATAAGCATTACAAGCTAATTGCACCAAGTACATGAAGAAATTATAAATGTTGATGCCTCATTTAACTGCCAGACCGTTTAGTCACCATTATTATTATTATCATTAAGTAATTACATTCTTTTAAATGTTTTGTACTGCTGCAGGGACGTCACATCCACGAGATGTCTAGGAAACCCGATACACGAGAACCTACTTTTGCGAGGAATCATGTAGATGCATTCTAAATCACAGTGTATTTTGTATGAATTAATGTACTGAACGCATAACTTTTATTAGATCCTTTTGTTTAAATTTGTAATGGCTATTAGTAGGATAAGAATGTAAACTTATGTCTATGTATGTATATTTTTAATATAAATTTCTAATCATGCATCCATAATATTACGCGTTTATGTAAGATTCACTTTTAAATAAAATGTTCATTGTATGGATGGTATTTTAATGATGTGAGGTGATCCGGTTCGCTGACTATCGGCACCATATATGTTAAGTGTGAGTGTGTGTGTGTGTGTATGTATATATATATATAAATCGGGTTGTTACATGGTAAGTTCAGTAATTTATTCAGACGAGAGAGAATGATGTGGTTGAAATCATGACAGAAATCTATTAGAATTTATGAAAAATAAAGATTTGGACTGCATGGAGAAATTTTAGCAGATTTTATTAATTGATTATAATATTGTCGATTCTCTTTATCAGGTTTTAATATAATTTAATTTATTTTATGAAATTATCAAGATATAATTAGTTAAAAATATTTACTTGTGATTTTACTATCTGATTTTTTATTGCGTTTTTCTAGTCATGTCAAAAAAGCAATTTTGACAACCTTGTTAATAAAGAAGACTAAGGGCATGTTTGGTATTGTATTTCAAAAATGTTTTTGAAAAAAATAATTTTTTTTATTTTTATTTTTTATTTTAAATTAAAAAAATTTGATGTTTTTAGATCATTTTCATGTGCGGATGTCAAAAATGATTCTTTTAAAATAAAAAAAAGAATCATTTTGATGCATTTGTAAATGACAAACACTTTAAAAACACATCAACATCACTCCCAAATAAGCACTAAATGATTGCGCTAATCTCTCTATTCATCACTTGATTTTTATATTTGAATTATTTTTATATGATTATATGATAATAAAACACATGGAAAAAAAATTTGTATGATTTTTTTTTTTAAAAAAATAATCAACTAGACACATGAGACTAAGATAGGCAAGTCCAATTTTTTAAGCAAAATAACATAAAAACTTTTTGTTATTTGTAGTTGAATGAAGAAATAGATAATTAATGATAAAAGGTGAAATTGTTTAATAAGAGCCTTGGCCCATATATGATTATATCAGATTTTTTGTTTTCATTTTTTTAATTTAAAAGGATAGACAACGCGTCGTTCACTTTTTATTTCTTAAATAAAAACAACGTAGACAACACATAGCTTGCATCAGTCGTAGAATCTGACGATTGGAGGGTGAATGGAAAATAAAGACGTGTTTATTATTAATTCTAAAAATTTCAATCTAAAGATTCAACCGAGGAGAACAAAACGAGGATCAAAATGAAATTATCTTGGAAAACATGGTGCTTAGTGTACAGTAGTAATCTATGATAGTTTCTCTAGAGAGAGAGAGAGAGAGAGCGAGGCGGGCGGGGGACCTGGCTGGATCATGTTTTGGGGTTAAACAAAGTCAAGGATTGCTAATATAAAAATCAGTGAAGTGAATGGCTGGTGATGAATCAGTGCCCGTCCGTGATTTTGACGCATCCTGCCTTGTCTCGTTATGGAGAAAAGTGATGTAGATGATGGCTGTCACGTAGTTTACGACGTGCTCGTCTCTCCCGTTTTGAATTCAACCATTGGGTTTTTCTTTTCATGAACAATTACTTCCAATTAGGTTAAAAGAAGAAGAAGAAGAAGAAAACGACGACCACCCGTGCTCTTCACTCTTTTCATAAACATACATTTGTGATTGACATGACTTTCATAATTAATATATTTAGATACTACTTTTTATTTCTTAAAGCTTACTTTTAATATTAATATATAAAAAATATTAAAAAAAAATAGAGAGGAAGGCAGCGCGCGCGCGGACGATGGACGGGAAGCAGTTGAAACAAAAAGGCGGGGTTCTGTAACTTCTGTGAAGCCGTCAGCAGCCTGCTAATTACTGAGAGAATAAAAAGTAAATACATCCCCCTTTTAATTACTTACCTACCCCTGCGTCTGACTCATCACACGCTTGCGCAACCAACCACTCATCTAAACCGTCCATTTCTGTTGCTTGACGGATCTGACAATGGAGCTTTGGAATGGAAACGCTACCGTTTCGGGAGAGCATGGCCCAAACAATACCGTTTCCTCCAATCACCAAATATGAAAAAGAAAAGGAGCAAGGAGAGAGAGCGCGCTTGCTAGGCTTCTTCAACTTCTCTCTCTCTCTCTCTCTCTCTCTATATGTTCATCAACAAGTAAAGTCGCTTGAATTGTCCTTAACTAGTGTTCAAACTGTATTGATAGAGAGTGATAGGTTTGGGAGAGAGGAATGGAATGGATACCGTGTTCTGGTAGATCAAGGCGGGATGCAAAGAACAAGAAAAACAACAGTATCAAGAAGAAGAATGGTGTGATCGTGAACCAGAAGCCACTTGATCAGACCAAACCCACTTCAGGTTTGTCTTTAAGTTTTTTACTTGTGAGCAGAGAATTCAATACAGAGTTGACCCTTTCTTATGATTTTCTGAATATACTAGGATTTGTTTATTATTATTATTATAATTATTAATTATGATTATTTTTTTGCCTTTCCTTATCTGGGTGTCTTCTTCATCGATCAGAAATTTTGTCTTCTTGTTTTGTGCAGAGTGTATGATGATGTTACTGTGTTTTTCATTCTAACGATTTTACTTTGTTTTATAATCGCAAGTATTTCTAGCCAATAAACTAAAGCTTAATGATAACTCTCAGGTAGCTCTTAATAGTTTAACTTGTTTTAGCAATCACTAACTCACTATCTTTCTCTGCGTTGTTCCATACCTATGAAGTACTATGGTTTCATGGATCCTCACATTTTTATTCTGAATGGACTTGATTTTATTTTAGATCACAAATTATATTTATAATGTTGAGTTCCATTGTTGGGATGAGTAGGTGCTAAGATTGTTTGCTGTTGCCCTGTGCACAGGAACTGTAATGTTTATAAATTTTTGTTTTCCTTGGATCATTACAAGAATTCAGTTGCTTGTTGGTGTTTGCTTCTCTCAATACGTGTTTGCTTTTGAGTTGTTGATAGTTGTGGTTTGGTCTCCTCTATTGGTGGAACCCCACTTTCACACTTTACAAATCATTGATTTGTAGCTGGTGGCTAGATTTCCTCCTTAACCTGCCTTTTTCGTTCTTTTTTCTCCCCCGTCTGTGGTTGCAGAGAGATTGAGGGATGATTACCCCTTTCATGTTAGGGGGGAGTCTAAAAATGGCGGGTCTGGTAGCATCACGGCACAGACTTTTACATTCCGTGAATTGGCAACTGCAACTAAACATTTTAGATCGGAATGTCTTTTAGGCGAGGGAGGTTTTGGAAGAGTGTATAAAGGATATATGGAAAGCACTAATCAGGTTGGTCAACTTCTTACTTCTCATAGAGAATGAGTCAAAATTCCAAGCAGCGTGTAAGTCTTGCATATTGTAATCTATTCTGAATGCTACTTTTTGGATCACACACGCACAAATCTTCTGAAAAATGGGGCTTCTATCATGAATATGACGAGTATGGTGAAAGATGAATCTCTCATTTTTCTTTGGTGCAGGTTGTGGCCATCAAGCAACTTAATCGCAATGGTTTGCAAGGGAACAGGGAGTTCCTAGTTGAAGTGCTGATGTTGAGTCTACTTCACCATCCTAACCTTGTTAATCTAATCGGTTATTGCGCTGATGGAGATCAAAGGCTTTTGGTTTATGAATACATGCCTCTAGGATCTTTAGAGGACCACCTACTTGGTATACACATCGTGATCTTTATTGGCATCTACTTTTTAATTTGGCTGCTGGGCTGAACTGAGTCTTTTGCAGAAATTTCACCTGATAAGAAGCGGCTTGATTGGAACACAAGAATGAAAATAGCTGCTGGGGCAGCGAAAGGATTGGAGCACCTGCATGATAAAGCTAGCCCCCCAGTCATATACCGAGATTTGAAATGTTCCAACATTTTGCTTGGTGAAGGTTACCATCCCAAGCTATCAGATTTTGGCCTGGCTAAACTGGGTCCTGTTGGGGATAACACCCATGTATCTACTAGAGTTATGGGCACCTATGGATACTGTGCACCAGAATATGCAATGACTGGGCAACTAACTTTGAAATCAGATGTTTATAGCTTTGGGGTTGTTCTTCTGGAAATCATTACAGGGCGGAAGGCAATTGACAATTCAAAGGCTACAGCGGAGCAGAATCTGGTCGCGTGGGTACGTGATCCTTAACTTTATCATCTTATTATTGTTGAAGAATAAGTTTTGAGACCCTGCCTGGTTCTGTTGAGATCCATGATTCCAACCCTTGTTTTTTCCTGCCATTATCATTTCACCAGTATGCACAATCAGTCACTGCACAATCTGGGAGGTTGATACATGGTTTTATAGACAATGTTATTCCCTCGAGAGGGTGTTCTGTCACTGATTGTGCTGTACGAAGTCTAGGGAAATCAGAGTGTCATCATCGTACTTCCCATGAGAGGGAGTGCGATGGAGGTCACCACCCATCCAACTGACATTTCTGTCAGCCGCTATAAAAACCAAGCAGACAGGCTGTGGTGCTAATTTTCGGAGTCAGGCTAGATAAAATAGATAGAGTTACTAACATTCAAGGCACCCCATTACTTTTACTCAATATATTAAATGACACGTGGCTGTTTTCACGGTTCATATGACCAGTGAAATCGCGCTCTCTCTACTGTTTCAGCCATCGAACATTTTTAATTGCGAATTCATTCCTCAAAGTTATATAATCATGGGTATGTTATTTGATTTGTATTTTCTCATATACACGAAGTATTTAGGAAAAAATTTTTGGTATTGAAATTTATTGGTAGTTAAAAATAGAAATTAAAACAACATGCACCAAATTTAACAAACATCATTTTGATATTGGTATGAAGTATGTCAATTTGCTATCTATGCTTTTCAGCTGATCTATTGTTTGAACCCTCAAGTTTTAGCATTCATATTTTAGTCCAAAACTTTATTTTCCCGCTGTCTCAGTCCTTGAAATTTGAGCGGGGAGAGGGAAAGTCCTTAGAAAATGTCAAGTAGAGAGAAAATTATCGGGCGTCAACATTTCACCACCAAAAAATATGATTTGGGTGTCAATGAATTGAAATTCTCGAGAGGAGTTTGATGAATGTAGTTTTGCACTCTCACAATGCTAGAAAAAATAGATCAAGATAGTAGTTGGCATAGGGTTGCAAACAAATTTTTAAAGGTTTTCAGAGTGTTCAAAACTCTCTCACAATGCTAGAAAAAATAGATCAAGATAGTAGTTGGCATAGGGTTGCAAACAAATTTTTAAAGGTTTTCAGAGTGTTCAAAACTCAGATACTGATTTTTCTTCCCTCAAAGTTGGTGGAAAATGTTCTAGTATTAAAATAAAATAAAATATAATTGGAGCTCCATCAAGAGAAAAAAACAAAGGCAGCCCAGGCACACCCAAGTATTTGGATAGCTGGCTAGGTGCATGGGCCAATCTTTCTAGGCCCAGCATCATGTTTTTTAACAAAAAAACAATTTTAATTAATACCTTTTTTGCGTTAATTTTTTTTTATTTAAATTTTAATTAATATCATCTTTCTGATTTTTTAAATTGTGTAGCTCACCTTTTTAAATGGTAATTATTTTGAGTTTTTATATTGTTTCAAAGAGATTTTTGTAATTTATCTTTATTTTTATATATTTGATATAAATAAATGTGTGTGCATGATGTATTGATGAAAATACATTTTATTTGTTCTTGGTATGAAAAAAAAAAAATTCTAAAAACTTGATTCTAATGATGACCCTGATAGAAGCTGAGTGCAATGTTAAAATTTGCAATTACCTTGTGCCAGTAATTATCTAGAGGCACTTTGCAAAAGAAGAAAAAACTACATGCAGGAAACAGATGTTCACTGAAACCACTGACAATTTTACATGAAATCCAAAAACTTGATCACATCCTTATTAATCCATTTACGGAACTCTTCATTGATGTGAATGGTGTAATGTTGGTGATTTGCAGCTTGATTGTGCATATTTGATCTTACTTCTATTACAGGCAAGACCTTTGTTCAAAGACAGAAACAAATTCTCTGACATGGCTGATCCAATGCTTCAAGGTCAGTATCCTTCGAGGGGCTTGTACCAAGCTCTTGCTGTTGCAGCAATGTGTGTTCACGAACAGCCTAATATGCGCCCCGTCATAGCTGATGTTGTCACAGCTTTGACGTACCTTGCTTCTCAAAAATATGACCCTAATGCGGAGACAGGCCAGAGATCCCGCTATCCCTCTGCCTCGCCGCCTAGAACAAGGAGGGGTGGTAAAAATCAGTGATAGTGGATCTGAGAGAAATCGAACAAGGAAATTCACATTGCTTTATCCTTGTGTGCAAGCAACTGAGATTTCGAGTTCCAAGCCGACTCCTTGTCCGACCTGCCGCCAAGAAAAGCCTTGAAAGAAAATGATGGATGCCACTGGATTGTATTATGGGTAAGTAAGTTTCCTTTTGAATCCATGTGGTTCACAGCCTCACAAGTCTCTGGAGTTCCATTGTTAGCTCATCTCTCATTTTTGCCTTACTATGAAATTTTGTATCATTCTAGATCATCATATTTCTCTACTCCAGTTATTATCAGGAGATACTGGAACATGGGTTGTTGTGATCCTATAAATAAATAAATCTATCTTGTTGTATAGCTCTGCCATGTATTTGACTACCAGCATTTGATTCACATGAAACGTGGTTGCATCATAGTAGAGACTGGATCTTTTGTCTAATGAATGTTTTAAAAAATGTCAGAGAGCGAAACGGATCCAGCAGGACCAGCCAACTCTTGCACATATAAATTCATTATCTAAGGGAAAAGAATTGTCTAATTATTTTGATTTGACATCGATGCAGATACAAGGCTCCTTTTCTCCCACCTCCTATCAGTCTATGCATAATTACCTATACAAATCAGTGTGTTCTTGAGCAACAGGTGCCGAATTTCCGAGCATGACCTCCTCTCTTCTCTTCTTGGATGTTTCTACCTTTCTACAAAGTGCTCGGATTTTTGCCCTCATTGCTAGATTAACTGGTGCCAGAATCATCATTACTTGGTTTGTCTTTGTCCTGCCATGCAAATTTTATAAATGTTAAGCTGTCAGATTGAAAACAATCACAATGCTGCATTGCGGCTTGAATATGATCAAGATCATTTGGAAAATCTTAGAACATATTAAAAAAAAAACACCCAAGGGGACAAGGAGATTGGTGCAGTTATTGGCCCAAAACTGCACAGGAATCTCGTCTTTTGCATATTTCACAATAGAAATTCTAGCAGTGAATGCTTATATGTACTGTTTATGTGCAAAAACTTACCTTGTTCCGGTCGCGCCAGCCGAGGCCAAATAGGCCTATCCTTCTTCTGGGACTTTCCACAGAGGAGCTCACTGACCTATAAATGAGTTAGAAAAAAAGAAGAAGATTCAGATCACGAATTACTAACATGCAAAACATTACTAGATGCATTACTTCTGATTCATGGGACCTTTCAAGAATGTTTAGGATGAATCATTTTTATGCTGTGATTGACAGATGGCTACATTTGTTGAAGGGACTGTCAAGATAACTTGTTAGATCTTGCCCATGAGGAAGTAGATGTTCATAAGAAACATAGATGATCTATTTCTCTTGTACCTTGGAGAAGATAGTGCCTTAGCTTTGCCAGACTGGTACTGTATGGTAGCCTCTAACATTGATTCAGCCATTACCACTCTCTGCTCCATCTGACCAAGTGAAGCCATGGCCTTCTCATATTTTTCCTGCGCACGTAAATTCATTATGCCGAGTTCTTGGATCTACAACTATGTTGGCAAGGAGAGAAAAATGGAGCAACCTCCTGGATAAAATTTCCAGCTATCAAATCATATAGCCCTTCTTCTAAATATTATGAATTTCAAGATCTGATCTATGCTCAACACTTCCTAATATGAATTTAATCCTTAATTACCAAAATTGTGTTTGTCATTAGCTTCTCGACAAGACTTTGATGGGATTAGGACAAGGCATGTCTCTTATTCTGGAAATTTCACTTTGAAAATAAAATAGGTACTTTCTCAAAACCCAAAAAACAATTCATTACTCTTTATTTCCATAAATGTAAATTTATGGGCTATTGTAATCTTGTATAACAAGAACCTGGAGCACATTTACTGCATATCTCTGTGCAGCTGCATCTTGCTCGGCCCCTATTCGAGCTTCTTCGGTTATCTTCTGCTCTTGCTCTACCCGCATCAGGACCTGCAGATAATATGAACAATATACATATTATAAATGAGTTCCTGATATTTTATGGAATAGGAATCATTTTTCCATAAACAAATGATATGAGTATGTGTTTTTACTCACTAAAAACTAGAAATCATGGAAAAATATTAGGAAATATTAACCTTAAGCATTGCGGCTTCTTGTTCTTTCTTATCGGCAAGGACTTGCCTTAGATCAGCTACCTCTTGCTCCAACTGCTCAACCTGCAGAACAAATTTTAGTTTCGCTGCAAGTTGAGTGGCTTGAGGCTAAAAAATGGAGACTTTGTGACTAGCTCCTAGATTGTAGGCATTTATAAAGAACATCTATGTAAGGCCTCTCATTTATCAGAGTTGGATCAATCAATCAACCAGTCAACTAACTATGGTGGGAGACTAGAATGGGGTGATACTAATTATAGTTTGAATATATGACAAATTCAAGTCTTGCGCTTTGGAACTCCATGAAATCAAAAAATCAATCGAGTAGTTTACCCTCAAAGAGGAAAAGTATGATACCAAATTGAGAAAATCTATGTAAATGGTTCAATAAAAATTCCAAAAACAACACAAAACACTTAGGAGCAGAAGGAGGAAAGTGCTTTGAATGTACACCAGAACATGTATCTATCTTGTCATGTATTCAGAAGCAATAATGGTTGTCTGATTGAACTTTGAATATACCTTTGCACTCAGTTGTCGTCGATTATCTTGTTGGACCATCTCCATTAGTGCTGTCTCAAGCTCCTCGGCCCTGGAAAAGAATATAAACAACACAAGTAGCTAACTGGTTTTCCCACTAACCCTTAAATAACTGAGGCCGGTAAGCAACATAAATTATCATTTTAAGAGTAAATCTTCTTTTGAAACTTGTTCTGACCATTAGATTCAATAGCACAAAATGAAGCAAGTGATAGATACAGTCAGGGACTTCATCCTTTGATGGGGAAGATGACTTTGTTAATGGAAAGAACTTTCTGAAGAAACATAAAATCTCATTGAAGAGAAGTACAAGCAAGACAGAAAGAAGGCTAAATGCCACAATTAACGTAAATGGAAACAGAACATGCAGAATAGAAGAGGCAAGTAAACCATGAGTTTTTGTCAAAAGATAGGCTCCTAAATTGTGCATCTCATTTTTGTAGAGCTTTACTCATCAAATATGATCCAGAGAAAAAGCAACAACGCATCCCAAAAGATTGCAGACATTAGAAGGCACTAACCTGAGTACGGCAGATCTTTTCTCCTCCATCAATCTGCACAGCTCAACCTTTAGCCAAACCACCTGCACAAAAGCTGTTAATTGCTGAAATTTAAATGAGAGGGAAGTGATTTGAATGAATTTCCCACATAATCAGAAGTAGCATTACTAAGCCTCAAGTAACTTTTGCAAATATAATTGGAAATTTTAACCTGGAATTTGTTAAATCAGGGAAAGCACAAAAAATATCAGCTATCACAGGAATAGAAATTCATCAAAATAAAGCAGCACCAGAGGATGGTATTAGTGAATCTTCAAACATAGATCTAGCATCAGGTGGATGACTTTCATAAGATTCAGGAAAGCAGCACTGCAGTGCAAAGAAGGAAGAAAGAGAGAAATTACATGTTCTTCAGGATCTGGTAAGGAATCTACTTCTGAGTCAACACTTAAGCCACTGAGAAAATCATCCACATTAGAGGAGTGAGACTCCAACAAGGACTTGTCTCCCTCGCTTACTTTTTTTTCTTCTACTAGTGATCCAGGATCATGCTTAAAACTGTACAACTTCGATGCAAGCCCTTTTGAATCCTTCCAAATTCTTCCCCCTTTCGATCTTTCCTCGACTACTACAAGCACAGCTGGTCTATGCTTTTCTCTCAACTCTAGTAATCTAGCTTCGGTTACTGCCAAATAACCCATGCAAGCAGTCAAAACAAGCTGGCTGCTATCAAATGTTGACCCTGCAAGGGATTGCAATAAAGTAATCGCATCCCCAGAATCCTTGGTTGTAACTAATGCTGGACCTGCAAGAAATTACATGGCTTGGAATCATAACGTCTTAAACAAGTTCTCATAGTGTATCTGTGTGCATTAAAGTACCATATAACTCCATTAAAGCAAGAGCTGTTCGAAACAGCATTACACGATTTCCTTCAAAAAGAAGAACATCCCAGACTCGGAGAACTGGAAAAAAAAATAAGGAAAAAGAAGATTCAAGTCAATCTGAAACAAGAGAATAAAGAAAAACTAGAGCATGAAACAAAACTCAGTTCAAGATATGCAACACCATGTGAAACCAAACCACCCAAGCTCACCACTTTCCCAGGGAAGCATATTGATGAAAATGGAGAGGAACCAGGGTCCAGAGATCCATGCCACCTGCACTCCCAAGTAATCCAGATGATTAACTGCACCAGAAGCATAAATGGAATAAAAGAACCATACATACTGCTTAATGTAAGAACAGAACCACAATACTTATCAACATAACAGCTGCTGTAAATGGACTAACCCAATTTAGGAAATTTCTCACGTATCAACTCCTCAAAAACAAGTTGATCCACCTAATGAAACAAATAATTTTTTTAATCAACATTAAACTACTGAAAAGACGCCCCATTTGAAAAGTGGATCTATCAGGCATTGAATGAACATCAAAATATAAGCTAAGGCAAAAACAACAAGTAATTGTCACTAAGAAAATCTTGATGAATATCACCTGAGATTCTATCATTTCTTCTGTATAGTAGCCATCAAAATAGTCATCAAGAATGCCCACCAAAGTCCTGAGAAGGTCAACCAAAACAAACCAGTCCATAAAACTAAACTAAATTGGCTACAGTTAGCTTGTTGTCAATTTGCTTCATGGATACATGTGAAGATTAATGGAGGAAACTTAATAAAGTAAAGAGAAATGCAAAAGCTTTTCAAGTCCATCTCTAATGAAAAGGGGGGGCGGGCGAAGAAATTTGGGTCCCAAATATAAAGCCGACAATTAAATTCAACTCCATACTCACAATGTCCCATTCAGATGTTTTATTAAATAATTACCCCCGGTTACTTTAGAGAGCATGTACATGGTTCAAGGCAATAGATGAAAAAAATGAGCTACTCAAACCTACCAAAAAGCATTTTCTTCAGGCATCAGAAGGAGCAATAAGCCAGCAAAGAAATTCATTGCCTGCAAATATTTTCATACTAATTAAGGGAAGTAATAAAAGAGACCATACCAGTCTGTATTATAGTTAAAGAAGCCTATAACATTGGTTGCATTTAACGAGGAGAACAAACTGCAGAAATTTAAAGGTAACAGACAACCAAAGTTGCAGATTTTGATGTCATAGTTCTTGCTGGAATGTTTTAATAATATAGCAGTTGAAAATCCATATCAAGTAAACAGTTTCCCCCCTTGTTTCTCTAGCTAAATAAGTGCCCTCAAAAATATAAACAGCCAATGTCACTATTCGACAATAATCAATATATAAACATAGGATTAGGGATATGGTAAAAGGATGGCCAGTTGAAGCAATTTGAACCTGTTATGACTGGTGTACAACCTATTACCTACCTGATAACTTTCCAATAAAGTTAGTTTGGAGCAAATCAGATCCTGATATGTTCAAAAACTTTCAAACTCGTCTCTTTTCAAGACAACAATGACTTCTTCCTTTAATAAAACAAGGATAAGCTTTACAAAAAAAATATTGTTGAATTATGAGGTCTTGAGTGTCAATTACTTCAAATTATGTATAATTACCAGAAACCAAGAAAGTAAAACATAAAGAACAGTGAACTGGTTATACGAAAATGAAACCGCAGAGGAAATGGCAAATGAAAAGAAAGAGATTGAGGGCTGGAGAGAGAGAGCAGAAACCAAAAGAAATTTAGAAGGGCAATCTAGCAAATATCACTAGCACAGCTGCCTCAAAAGTTGGTTAGTGTGATGGAGTTTAGGCTTCAACTTCATTCTGTAGTTGCTACTCAAAAGAAAAATGTCTACACAATTTTGGGTCCATAAAGAGAAGATTGAGCTAAGAAATCAAATAATTATTTGTATCGTTAGAATTAACAAAGAAGGCTTGGTCAGATCCTAATTACCTGACAATACCCCACTGAAGGGTTATGTCGAGCATAGGCAACAAGTACACGCCTCAAGGAATCCCTACCACGCTCATCCAAGGCAGGATGACCTGGGAAAGTTCGAGGTATGTCCTGTAAAGTAAACACGAAAATCATTCTAGGGAGATAACTGGATTGCAACCCAAAGACAAAGAGTTGGCACCTACAAATTTAAAAGAGTGAACCATAAAGTCCAAGGTGCATGCATCTAATGACCTTCTCAATCTGCTTTTTCCATTTTCTGGGAGCAGCTTTTGAGTTATTGTGCTCCTTGCTTTGCTCCGTGTTAGTTTCTTCAGCAAGCAGCCCCTCATAATATCTCTCCACTCGACGTGTCTTCACGCCGACAAAGGCTTGCCACACCTATAATGTCAGAATCATACATGGAAGATGTACTTTTGCACATATAAGATCCTTTGATAAACTCAGCAGTGTCAGATTTACCTCTCCCCTGAGATCCTTTGGAACTCCCTCATGGACAAGGAACTCGAGCTCTTTCCAAGGAACGAATGATTCTGGAGCCAGCTTACTATCCACACTGCTTTCTTCTGTGGATTCATCAACATTGTCATCAGAAGTCTCTTTAATCCATAATTCCTTGTTAATTTCAACCGCAGTGGATCCTCCTGAAGATACTGTCTTTTTTATAGAAGGAAGATGGTCTCCGTTTATGGTATTATGCCTGTCTTTCAGATCCTTTATGTTCCTAACACGCGAACTCATCATATTCTCAATGACATGAAGAGATGGTCTAGTCCAAGACCACGACTTAACCTTTCTGGCCTTTGTCTCTTTTAAAAGCTGCCCTTCCTTGTCAGATTCTTTTGAAAGCAGTGTCTCCCTTCCTGGTATTTGTGAAGCTTGCACCTCCTTCTGAGGTTCCTCTGAAAGTTTCACCTCCTTTCCGGGTTCCTTTGAAAGTTGCACCTCCTTCTCAGGTTGCTCTGAAAGTTTCAAGTCCTTCTCTTGTTCCTCTGAAAGTTGCCCTTCCTTCTGTGGTTTCTCTGAAAGTTGCACCTCCTTCTCAGGTTGCTCTGATCGTTGCACCTCATTCTCTGGTTGCTCTGAAAGTTGTACCTTTTTCTCAGGTTGCTCTGAAAGTTGGACCTCTTTCCCAGGATAACTTTTGGTTGAACCATCAGAATCTAAATTCTTGTCACTCGAATCATCCTCCTGCCTGCCCCTTTCAGAAACTGTCTCCTCTCTCAACTCATCAGCCTCGGCCAGCAATTTCGCTCTACGTTCCTCCTCGGAAGAGCTAGAATGGTTAGATTTTTGTTGCTGTTCAATGAAGTAGCTCCATTTATATGACCTTTCCTCTTCCTCCTCCTGATACCATGAAAGTACTACTATGTTGGAGTGAACACACCTCTTAACTCTTTAATTTTACAATTGCTTTCACTGTCCTAATCTCAACACTCCATAATACTCGGTGACACAAATTCAGCAAAATAAGAATTGAAGAAATATTTGACCATGAAACAAGAGGATAACATATATATTCCATATCCTCCTATTAGTGATGAGAAACTAATGCTTCTTTACACCAGAAATTAGAAAGAAATTGCAACTGTCTAACACCATTGCTTTCCAAACATATCATTTTGTCAATTCTTGATACAAGGTGAATGATTCTAAAAACGATCCAAGCCAATTACTAACGCAAAGCATCATGATTTGAGAAAATTTCTTAAAATATGTCTGCCATACCTTAAAGATATTTGCGTACTCTCTGTATCTTTGTATGTGTTGAGGTCTTAAAGCAAATCCATAGCCGTCCCTGTTTGACATCACCAACAACAATTTCTTCATTCTCAAATGCCCCCAAATCAGTCATCGAAAATCCCCATTTCGGAGAAAAAGAAAACACTCAATGCAAACAAATTCATTCATTAAAAAAGAAAAGGGACAACATATTCCAAAAACACGAATGAAAGAAACCTTAAATGTAATGGAATTGAACTTGCCTGGATTCAACCTCCAGCGTACGCCTACTCAACAAGGACAACAACATCCTTTACACATATAATTCCAATTCTACCGCCCATAGCTCTCTCTTTTCATTTACACGTACCACTATCACAGTCTTACACCTCTCATGATAATCTCCGCATATCACCCTCACAGTTTCTTGAAAAAACAACTAGGAATTTCAATCACTATCATTAAAGCATCCGAATTTTTTTATTTTTGTTCAAAAGGGATCAGTCTAGACTGTTATAGGCATGCAACATCGTCAGCTATGAAACTCACGAAAAATATATAAAATCAGAACATTTCAAAGAGTTTCGAGAGAGATAAGCATCAAATGACAAGTGGAAATAAGACAAGTGTTAGTTGCTATAATACCTTCTGTGTTGGATGATGTGGAGGAGATTGAAGCTCTTCTCCATCAACTTCGGGTTTGTTATGATTTGTCGAGATCTAAGGATGTTTCCTTGATTTACTTAGAATCTTGCCTCCTCCTCTCCTGCTTCTATATATGACTGTGGGTTGGCACGTATATTATTATATCGCGAGCTGCTTGTTTTGAAACCGCTGTCGGCTCTGTTCTGGCCTGGCCTGGTCGCTACAGAATCGACTGTCAGGTGCTGTGTTTCTTTGGCGGGTAAAAGGACGGGGGCATTTAGTTAATCAATTCACGATTATCACTGACCACCATTATAGATAAACACCATAAGCTCAACTGGGTTGACTTTGACCCAGGTGCTGTGTTTGAACATTCCACGACATGATGTTTAGAGCTGTGGGGAGCCCATCTCTCTCGTATTCATTTCTGATTCAACTACCATGATTGTCCTTGCTTCCTCTGTCTATGTCTCTCAGTTATAAACCACCCCCTCTTCTATATTTTATATGGCAAACACTGTAACAATGAATAAAATTGCAAGAGAAAAGTATTTTGTGTTTTTCTATGACCATAGTCTGATAATAGCATCCAGTTTTTTATTTGTGAAAGCAACAAGTTCCGGCAAGTAACAATGAATCGTTATTACAGAATATATCTTCTTAAAGAAAGTAGCTGTCACAGGCAACAATATGACGCAAGTACCAGGAATTTCTTTTCCTTTTTTTAATACAAGCCAAGGATTTTATTAAACATTACGTGATGGATCAAACGCATGTCATACTAAAAAAATCATTTTTTTTTATATATATAAAAAAAAATTTAATCTCTCGAGCAAAAAGCAAGAAAAGCAGTTTTGCTCCGTGGAATACATGTTAAATTTCTTCTTTTCACACTTAACTAATACTAGAATAGAAAGTTTTTTTACAACTTACGATTGCATCACAAAAACAAACACCCTCTTAGCAAGATGTCAAGATCCAACCTCCCTGAGCTGATCTACATGCCGGACCCAAACGCATGTGAGTCTGGAAAAATATCATGATCGATCTTATTTTTAGCCAAAACTTTCTTCAGAACAAGCATTAAGGTGAGGATCTAGGATTATCATTTCCCCACATCCTATTTGTGCAAAAAAATCCTTTTAAGGGTTATCTATAAATTAATCAATATTAATAAATAATTTCATTGACATTAAAATTGTATAGAAATTGAAATAAGTTCGTTTTTTATAGGTATGTGATACTTTTATCAATATGAGTACAATTTAACGACGCATTTACAATCAATGTTAATATTGATTGTAAGGGTTTTTCCCCCATTTGGATATGAAAAGGAAACAATTTATTACCTCTCAAGTAAAAAACACACAATCAAAGTTATAAATAGACTTTGAACTTAGGTAGAGAGCTCATATTTTTCACTTTCTTACAAACATAAATTAAAAAAAAAAAAACATTATTATTCTTAGACCATCCATGGAGACCCAACCATGATGCGCAACCAGTAGACATTTGCACCTCGAGTGTGCAAACACCACCAATCTTATTCGACTATGAGACACCAGGGCCTTTTTCAGCACAGTGGCTTTTAAAATCTAAGCCTGCAGAGCAAAGATAAAGAGCAGATGGGTTACTTTACCACACATCTACCATGAATTTTGAAAAAAAATAAATGATTAGATGCTATAAGCATTTCAGGATGGCTTTGGTGCTTTACCAGAAAGCGCTTCTTGTAAAACTCAACCAGCTCTTTCGGATCAGTTTTTGTCTGCTTGTAAGCCCCGATCTTGTTCACCTCCTGCATATGAAATGCTGGTTCAGGACAAGGTTTACTAGAAAATTTAGCTACAATGTTAAGTTGCTCGACAGCAAATGATTGTTCATCATAAGCTTCAGAAGTGGACGCTATAGAGGATGCCAACACAATAACTTTACATGATCCAGGTCATGCAAGATTGAAGATCCAGCAAACAGCTACAAGCAGAGGGTATCTTTAGACCAGAAGAAGAAGAAAAGCAGGAACAAATTGAACGAGCATGAGAGATGGATCGATTTTTAGTTTTTTGAAAGAAACAAGCATGCACTTGAAGCAAAAGATTCCCAGAGTGGAGTTAAACATATATTATCAGATGGATGGATAAAATAAACTACTCGGAAAAGAATAACTAAATTAATGATTGGATGACCTGGGAGAAAGTAGATTCAAGATTACCTCAATCCAAGCTGCCAGTTTTTGTCTGCCGGCAGTAATATCATACTTAAAAACTTCTGGCAAGAAGATACTGAATCTTTCAACAAATGGGATATAGGCTATGTCCACCTGATAACAAATGATTTTTAAACATATGAATGACAAATAACACACTCGAATAAAGTGGTAAGGCAATGATCAACCATCCCACATATTTCTGAATTAAAAAATAAGATGGCACTGTGATGAACAAATAGAATAGGTTAAGGTTTTCGTAATATTAAATTAAAACATACCAAGCTGAATTCGTTACCAAGGAAGAATGGCCCATCATCAAATTTATGCAAAGCATTTTCTAGGTGATCAAAAGCAGGACCTGGTGCAAGTTTCTAATTAAAGTAAATCCAGTTTGCATGCAAAACATTAGGCATAGAAAGAGAGGAATATCTGAATTTTACCAGCTTCCTTCGCCAGGTCTCCCTTGAATGCAGCAAACACTGTACCGTTGAATTTATCAGTGTAGGAGAGAAGCTCTTCAGCAAACTCTTTCTTAGCAGGATCCTGCAGCACTTTTCTTTGTTAACTTTGTCCAAGTTGTAGGAGAGTTTTCATCAAGAGTGCAACACAATTATCTGCATTTTACCTTGGGGAGAAGGGAAGGTCCTTGAAAGTTGCTTTCTAAATATCTAATCAAATCAAGACTTTCCCCGGTAATTTTGCCATTGTGTTCCAATGATGGTACCTATAAACAAAAAGGGTTTTGTAATCAAACAAGAAATGATAAATGCTGCATATAGGTTAAGCAAATGACCACGAGCACTTGATGTAACTAGGTATCGTATTGGTATTAGCACCAGTTATCCAAAATCTTCACATATCCAAAAATGACAGCAAAGTTCCAGGAGTTTTCGGTGGAAAATTCATGTAAGATCTACGAGGAGCAATAATAACTCAGTAAGCAATTTTTATCAGGCTAAACTCAGTAATTCATCAGCTTTATGTCCTCACTATTTTAATTCGTGACCTATATATGTGTAGATTAGTATTGCCACCATTATAAACAACTTGACGAAAGCCATATGGAAACAGAGCAAAAACAAAGCCATTACAACTCATAACACACCAATTAATGATCACTCTACTTGGTGGGTTTTGAAAAAGACGCATGCTAAACTGATGCTTATCAATTCTTTTTTTTTTTTTTTTTGTGACCCACTACAAAAATAAAAGGAAAGGCAAACAATTTGTAATGATTATTGATCAGTAGGGTATGAGTGACAGGTGATAATACAAAGAAACACCAAGGGAGAAGTAAGAATAAGAACACTGACCTTATTTGGAGGGTAAACTTTCTCTGGATACCAGGCGGGCCTATTTTGAAGGATCAGAGGAACTAGCTTAATCTCATCTTGTAATCCCTGAATCCATCGAAAATATAATAAATAAATAAGTGCCCTCGATAAGACTGGAGATGATGATGGTGATGACGATAAGAAAATGCAAGAGAAACCTTGAAATTCCTGGTGATCCAAACTCGCTGGGCAAATGGACACGTGTAGCATGTATACAATCTTAAACACAGCACAACAAACAGCTAGTTTTAGAAACAAAATTCTTACTACGTGCTATCAATCAAACACAACGCAAGAGAAAGAACAGAAAACAAACTTGGTAGTTCCATCAAAGAGTGGAGGTTGCTCTGCAGTGGCATCCAGTGGAGGGGCCAGTTTCTCTGGTACGCTCTTATCCAAACTTCCCATTTGGAAAACAAAAGGAAAAAAGTAGAGAACTCACTGAAACAGCAAACAAGTTGAAGAATACAGAGAAAGCAGGAGAGTTATGGTTTAAGAGTTCAGAGGCCTTTTTATAAGAGCAACAGAGCGGTGAATTGGGACTAAATTGTGTCCACATGCAGAGGGGGCTGGGTTTTATTATGTGTTAAAGTCAAAAGTTTGGACTTTTAATTGCTTTAAAAGTGATCTTAGCAATGACGTAGATTGAGTCAATTGAGTTTTTTTTAAGAAAAAAATTAAATTTAAATTTATTTTTTATAATTAAATTATTTTTATATGCTAAAAAATACATTTTCAATCAAAAAGGTATTTAAAAAAACAGCATTGCATTTTTAGATTATTTAAAAAAGAATTCAGTTTTATTTAACAAGTATACTAATCCATGAATGTAGTTGAATGAGAAAAATAATATAGAAGGTGATTGTAGATTTTTATTTAATTTCAATTGATGTTAACAAACTAGATTGAAGCTTGGATTGAATACAAATAAATAAATAAGAAAAATAAGCTATATTGCAAATACTTAATAGTACTAAATTTAAAGCAATTGAAATTCAAAAAGGTGAGTGTAAGCAATTCCATTATATACATTAACAATAATAATAATAATAATAATAATAATAATAATAATAAAAGACTCAGATATTTACTATACAAGAAATATTGTGATTCAAACACTATAAATGATGATACAATTAACAATTGCTTTGACAATAGGATATAGTTGTCTTTTCCAAGCAATTCACATGTTATTTGCAATTGATCGAGGATAACTAAGTCATTTATTTTTTAAAATGTGAAGTAAAAGTTACTATATTGCTCTTGAAAGCTAAAAAAATATTGGACTTTCATTTAAGGTTTTATATTTTTTTTCTATTTATTCGCATAGTAAAATGATATTTGTATCATGGCTTTTTTTTAAACAATAAATTAACATATTTAACCTTTGATTTAATAAATTTTAGGGTGGGCTTGGGAGGGTGTTCTCATCTTTGTATCATGGCTTTTTTTTCCTAATATTTATGTCTTTGGATCTTTTTAGTTGGCATGTGTTATAAACATGCCAACATTTGCACACAATAATACTCAAGGCACTTTGGGTATATTTTGATGGTAAAAAATAATCGATTGTCATTTCATCTGAAGTGTAAGGTGGCAGCGAGGCTATTGGAGTGACTAGATGTGGTCAAGATGTCTACGATTTAGTGGCTATGGAGATATTTTCTCCTTTTCTTTTCTCTTTAATGGACCTTGGCATTCAATTTGTATTTGTTTTGAATTTGAATATTTGATCCTCATTCTTTTAATTTTTATTTATTTTGATTTAAATTTTTTCTTTTATCATTTAATTTTATTTGATTTTTTTCTATTCAATTTGGTCTTTATTCTTTTTATTTTTGTGTTCTTTTATCCTTTGCATTAATCCTTTTATTTTATTTTATTATGCTTCCAATATTGGTGTTTATTTTTTTTATTGCTCTTTTTTTATCGTTTTTATTCATTTATTTTGCTTTTTAATTTAATTCCTTATTAATTTCTTTCAATTATTTTTTTGTGCAAGGCTTAGTCTTCATTGTTTTAATTTTTTTATGATTTAAAATTTTGCTTTGTAGTTTTTTCATGTCTATCTTTTTTTAGAGTAATCTCAGTTTCATTACCCAATTCATCAGTTTCAATGATTAATGTGGTTTAAGTTCAATCTTTTTTAACATCTTTTAAGAAAAAACATTTGACATTAACTTATTAGGCCTTGGACTTTGTGATTCATTCAGGTTTAATTTTTGTTGGGTTATCCTTTTGTCATATCTCTGGTTTTAAGTTAGACGAGTTAACCTGAGTTGACTTAATTTATAAAAAAATGATTTTCTAAAAAAAATAATTTTGTTTATTTATCATTAAATTATTAACCTTTAAGCGTTATGGTTTTTTTAGGTTATCCTAGGTGTTGGATGGTCAAGTTATCACGTCTTGCCTTGGTTTTTTTTTATCAAAAACAAATTAGCTTTGTCTTTTTTCTAGGTCTTTTTTTTAAAATATATATTTTTTAGATCCAGATCTCATATCGTATTTGGTGGGTTTGTAAAGTTAACCTGACTTAACTCAAGTTTTTTTTCTGACATATCTTTTTTTTGGCAAGATTTTTTTTTTTACTTTCATCCCTATCTCGAGATTAAAGTTAGTCAAGTTAAATTGTGTTTACCTGGTTTTTTTATTATTATTTACTATTAAATTATTGACCCTTGAGTGTTGTGGTGGTTTTTTCTCACTTTTCTTAATGCATGATTATCTTGGTTGTTAGGTGGTTAGATTATCATTTTGTTGCCTCAAAAAAAAATTTCTTTCTTTTGTTTAACTTTGATTTTTTTCTGACATTTAAAAAAAACAATTATTAAGTCCAAATCTTATATTGTATTCGGCAAGTTTATCAAGTTAACCTAACTTGACTCATGTTTTTCTCTCTAGCATATTTTTTCTTTGGCTAGATTTTGTTTTCTTTTTTTCCTTAGCATTATGTTATTAAAAGTTCTCTAAAACATTTTATACGTGATAAGGCATTAGGCTACAATGGTTGTTAGGATGCTCACCCAAGAAACAGGTGAAAAATCTTGTTCTACTCCTGAAATTTTGTATACACGTAGGCTAAGTAGAATAACAAAGCAATAGAAATTGTTATTTATATGTCGTGTCATTTTTCTCAATTTCTTTTTGCTTGCTTAGGAATGTTGTCGTTATTAGAAAGAAAGCTAAAGTAGATCGTTAATTTACTGTCGATCGACTGTTCACACACACCCAAATCCACTATAGACTGGGGTGCGTGATTTGCTGCTTAACCATGCATTCAGTTGTAATTGTGAGACAATTCATAGAGGAATGGTTGACGTTGTTGCGTGGATTACAATTGCAACAGACCAAAGGTTCACGCCGCTGCATGAATTACAGGTCAAAGAGGAACAACAAAGCACGCTACGTGGGTTGCATTTCAGAGTAGTACGCTTCTTCTTAAAATTTCAAAATCAGACGCGAAGCCACTGAATAGACTGCTGCTTTTCAAATTTCAAAGCTCAGAAACAAGGGTTAACGCTGCATGAATTACAGTTTAAAACCAAAAACAATTTAACATTGCGTGACTTGCAATTTAGTACAGTGCAGTGCCTTTTCAAATTTTGACATTTGACATGGACATGGTGCATGAACTGTTGTTTCTGGAATTTCAAAACCTCAAAATCAGTGGCTCGGGCTGCGTTAATTACAGTTCAAAAGAAAACAAAATTTCACATTGCGTGGCTTCCACGTCATACTGGTGCGCTGCCTTTTGATAACTCGGGTTCTATAATTTCAAATGTAACGCCAGTAAAATTTCAGAACAGAGTGCGCTGCTGCTTCTACAATTCAAAAACTACACGCGACAGTGCACTGCTTCTTTTTAGATTTCACACAAGCGTTATGTAAATTAAAACAGAGTGCGTTGCTGCTTTTAAAATTGCAGAGCTACACGCGACAACATGTGCTGCTTCTTTAAGGAATTCAAAGGTTATGCGAATTACAAATTCAAAACAGAGTTGCACTGCACCAGAGGGCTCTTTAATGTATCTAAATCATCAATTATGTCTTCAAAAAAAACTACAACTCATCCTTCAAATTCATTAATGTGCTTTGTCGCTGGGTGCATTCGACGGCGGCTAAAAGCCTTGACACCTGGAAATTCAACCCAGCACCTGCAATTTCAACCCATCTTTTGCACAACCGTGGGTAAAATGGACGTCAACTTTGGGGAACCACGCTCCACATCAGCTATGCAAAGGTGACAGCGTTGTGGAGGACACAAGTGGCCATACAATTCATTCTTCCTTTTTGCCGCGAATTGCAATTCCTCACATTTCTGCTCCTGCTTCGTTCTACTCATTTGTCATTTTCTCTCTGTGTGTGGAGCTTAGTTCTTCATCGGTTTTCTCCATTAACGGTGAGTCATTTGTTTTGCCTTTGTTGCCTCTTGAGCTTATATGGTTTGGTTGGCTTTCATGCCTCAATTTCATTGGCCATTGTTTGGTTAAAAGAGGTTTTATTGGTTCCTAATTTCTCATTACGCAGTTTTGGAGTACTCTGTGTTGGCTCTTACTACCTTCATCCATTGGTCGATTATCGCTGCTACTACAATTGGTAAGTTTTCTTTGTTATAGCGATTGTTAAGTTGTTTGCGAATGCGTTTGGTTTTTGGCAGCCATCAAAGAAAATGGTTGATGGTAACTTGCTTGGAAATTGATTTTTATTGTGTTCTTTGTTGTCTGCCATGCTGCCATCCAAATTTAGATTGTTTTAACTGTCTCTACAAATAATTATATTTGTTTCTTTCTTCTTACGGATTGGATGGCTCATTTGTTGGGTTGCTATACAATTTCAGTTTGTTGTTAATGTCTTTCAATTGCTTTGATTGTCTTTAATTTTTTTCCCAAAAACATGCTTTGATAATTCTTTGTTGGTATTTTCAATTTCTGATTTCAATTCTTGATTTGATGGCTGATTTGTTGGCTTGAAGAGCGATTTCGGTGTGATTATTTAAAAAAAAATTGCCATGATTGTTGCTTTGGTTTTATGTTGCTGCTTTTAGTTTCTGATTTCAATTATGAATTCGATTGCTATTTTGTTGTTGATGCCTTTGAAGTTTATTTTCAATTTTTAATTTCAATTGCTTATTTGATGGCTAATTTGTAGGGTTGAAGAGCAATTTTGGTGTGATTATTCTAAATGCTTTTTGCGATGATTGTTGCTTTGGTTTTATGTTGTTGTTTTCAATTTCTGATTTCAATTGCCAATTAGATTACTGTTTTGTTGTTGGTGCCTTTGACGTTGCTTTGATTGTCTTAGATTTGTTTCTGCAAAAGATATTGATTTGGATTTATATTACTGTTTTCAGTTTCTGCTTCGCTTTTTTATTGGATGGCTACTTTGTTGGGTTGAAGAGCAATTTTTGTTTGATTGTCGTAAATTTTTTATGCAAGAATTGTTGATTAATATTTATGTTGATGCTTTCGGTAGAGATGTTGTTGTTTGTGGTTTCAATTACCGATTGGATGACTGCTTTGTTGGCGTGAGGAGCAATTTCAATTCAATTGTCTTAAAAAAAAAATTAAATTGTTGATTCGGTTTTATGTTTGCTAGTTTCAATTTTTAGGTTTCAATTACCAATTGGATGACTGCTTTGTTGTTGATGCCTTTCCATTTACTTTTATTATCTTTAATGTTTTTTGCGATAATTCTTGATTCGATTGTGTTGTTGTTTTCTTTCTTTTTTCTCGGTTGTCGATTAGATGAGTAATTTGTTTGGTTCAGGAACTATTTCACTTCGATTGTCTTTATAAAAAATTGTAAATTTTTGGTTGGGTTTTATTTTGCTACTTTCAGTTTCTAATTTCAATTGCCGATTCGATTGCTATTTTGTTGTTGATGCCTTTGAAGTTTATTTTCAGTTTCCGATTTCAATTGCTTATTTGATGGCTGATTTGTTGGGTTGAAGAGCGATTTCGGTGTGATTATTTTAAATGTTTTTTGCGATGATTGTTGCTTTGGTTTTATATTGTTGTTTTCAATTTCTGATTTCAATTGCCAATTAGATTGTTGTTTTGTTGTTGGTGCATTTGACGTTGCTTTGATTGTCTTATATTTGTTTTTGCAAACGATATTGATTTGGATTTATGTTACTGTTTTCATTTTTTTATTGGATGGCTACTTTGTTGGGTTGAAGAGCAATTTAAATTATCCTTTTTCTATGTATGATATTTCAGATCTCATATCACTAAAAACAAATATATGAAACCACACGTAGATAAGACAGGTAAAAAAATTGTGTCAAATTATCTACAATAATAAAATAAAAATTTACCCTGCATTTCGCCACAGTTGGTACCAAATATTTTAACATGTAACAAAGTTGTTAATGGTCCTAAATTTATATATATATTATTTTTGGGACTTTTTCCTTAAAAAATAGAAGAGACTAATTATATATTGTGATATTGTTTTTCATATTAACGTATTAAAAATTTATATAAAAATTTGAACTGACTTTTCTTTAAAAATCTCACATTAATTTAATTGAAGTGTTCTAATTTTTTTTAATATAATAATATGAAAAAAAAATCTGAAAAAAAAAAAAATCTTTGATAAATTTTAGTAGTTACATTTTTGTTATCTATCAAATAAATTATTCGGCAAATAGTTAAAACAAGCCCAACAAACAATTAGTATGTTGCAGGCAACAAATAATATCTTTAGTCAATTTGATCAATTGCGGTTTTGTTATCTAGCAATTAAATTATTACCAAAATAGTTAAAATAAAATCATCAATCAAATTATTTGCTGCATAAAACAAATCACTCATATCAGCTACAATTCAACGATTGTAATTTTACTATTTGTTAATGAAAAAATTCATAAAACGAATAAAACATACACAACAATCACATAATTTTTCCCATTCCAGTTGTATAATTTATATAGCCTCACCAGTTCCGCAACACATTGGACAGGACTGCGAGGGAAGGAACTATCTTTGAAAACAGATAAAATAGTCATCAAATCCGTTGGCCTATCTACCAAGACTCATAAATTAGAAAGTAATCAAAGTAAAGCAGCTCCCTTTGTTGAAGGTTCATCAGTCCACAACATTCACCTTCTCCGCAGCTAGAGTTGGTAAAATCGCCACAGCCTCTCCATCAATAACGAGAAGCTTATCGTTCTTGAAGCACTTTGTCGAGAATTTGACTCTGATCATTTTACAGCCAGAAACCGAGTCAAGTTCTGCTACCATTACTTCAAGACAAAAACAGAAAGCGTAGTGTAGCTTACATGTATCTACTCTTGTTTTCTCTTATATTCGTAACCTGTACCTCTCCAGCAACTGCATCTCCGACATATACAGGGCTTTTATAATGTAAGCTTTGAGAAACATATATGGCTCCAGGCTACAAAAGTTTGGCAATCTCAACATCTTCTGTCAATTGAAGAAGGAAAAGCCAGTAACTTGAAACTTAAAAAAGAGTTAAGGGGTCATGACTTACAAAGTGGGATGCAATAATCCGAGGAAATAGAGCTGCAACCAGCATTCCATGGACAAGCCGATCCTCGAATCCAGCATTCCGGGCCAATTCAGAATCGAAATGCAAGGGGTTGGAATCAAGACTCGCCTTTGAATATTCAGTAACGTCCTCGTTTGTGAATATCCTCGTTTGTCTTAAAGTATCTCCGGTTTCCAGAAACTTCCGCAGAGGCGGGGCTGTCCCTGAAAAGCTTCTCGTGCAAGGGAATGAACTCGAAAGCAAACTTCTGATAAGCATCCTGTTTCTACTCAGCATTTTAACAAACACTTGGAGCACGTACCAGCAATTGCTTTATAACCAGTCAAAAGGGAAAGGGATTCGATAAAAAGAACTTGCTAAGTAGCAGCGAGCATTTTAACAAGCATTTGAAGTGCATTCAATCAAGCGTAAGAGAAATTTGTGGTGGTTTTCAACACTGTATAGCTTGTGGTTCCAATAGAAGTGCCATTTTATTCGGCTGTTGTGGAGTCGAGGTGGAAACTGGAAAGGAATCCCAGATAGTTAAACACTAGTCACGTGCCGGCGCTCCGCTGTATGTTTTCTAAAATAAACCCATCGTGGCAAAACCAAAAAAAAAAAAAAATGAAGTGTACGTGGTTGAAGGAAAAAATAAATACCCTATAAAATTGTCAAAATAATTTAAGAAATTGAACAATAAAAAAACAAAAAAAAAATAATATTTTTAATGTATTTGTATTGTTTTTAATATTTCCAACATCGTCTTAAAATATTCAAATTTTAAATTTTTTTTTTTTCAAATTGTTCTACTTTTAACGTTTTATTTTCAAAATTATTAAAAAAAAACTTTGGATTGACATTGATGTTACTCTACCCTTGAAAATAACAAAAAAAAAATCCAAACAGACTTGAAAAAAAAAAAAAAAAACAAGAGATCAGAATAAAATATTTTTATCTGTAAATAAATATTAAAAAGAAAATGGCAGGGGGACACGATAAAAAATTAGAAAATAAAATTAAAAACCAGAAATCGGAAAGTAAAAACTAATAATACTTTTTTTTTATTTTTAACCAGAAAATAACAAAATAACGTGTTTAACCAGAGCACAATCTACAAAGCTTAAATCAAGAAGAAAAAATAGGGAAATTTTATCTGAATACAATATGAATATTTTTTTAATTTGGATTTAGATAGTTTAAAAAAAAACTAGATTTTGATATTGATTTGAGTTAAAATCCTCTTAAAAAGATATAAAAAACAATATATATATATATATATATATATATATATATATATATATATATATATATATAAGAAAAAGATAATTTTCTATCTAATATCAGTTTCTTGGCTGAATTTAAAAATGTATATTGATTCATAATACAAGATATATTTTCTTAAGAATTCGGTGAATAAATGCAGGGATGGTAGAATAACCTCTTCAGCATTTTTGTAGAGAAAACTTTGCAAGAAACGAGGTTCCGATTGAAATAAATTTAAAACCCCATTAATAATTCGAATCAAGCTTACTCGGTTGCCATAACTTGAATGCCGGAGTTCAAAAGCTTGCTTCTTGTGAGGAAAGGAAATATAGAAAGGGGTATATTTGATGGGTCATTTCCTCTCCAAAGAACCCTGTATTTTGATTGGTTTACCTTTTTTCCTTGTCTGAAAGTGTCCCTGATTTTAAAAGCAGCATAATTAATTGCACGGGCAAGCTGGAAGGAACGAGAGAGGGGTGTCCATGTCGATGATACCCTAATGGAAGCAGGCAACTTGCTCCTCCATACCTTGTAGCTGCTATTGTTATGACCTTTTAGTGTGTATTTAGCAGTACAATGTCGGTGTTTTTTAATTGAAAATGCATCAAATCGATACTTTCTAGGTGTTTTTCATTAGTTTTTGACATCAAAATCATCTAAAATCACTTTAAAAAACATCATTTCAACGACGGAGCTTGTGCATTAAGAGTTCAAGAAACAATATTTCAAGTGAGATAAAACTGGATCAGGAGCATGTGATTATTACACATGATAAAAGGGTATGATCCAGTTATAGGTGTGCTTGATAATAGCGTTAATACAGGGTTTGGAGATCTGATTTCTTACTCGTTGTTTATTCATTTGCTTTTCCTTCTATGATCACCCTCCATTGTGCCACGTTATGTGTTGTTGCCTGCAAATATACAGGAATAGCATCATAAATTTGGAAATTCAGCTAAGTATCATTCTTGAAATTGTAGAAAAGCCACATAATGCAGTGAGAGCCAACAAACTCAAGTCATTAGATGGGAATAACTTGGTTATAAATGTGGAATGAGCAAAACAACTTCTATATTACCCAAGGAGAGTTGCCCTTTAAACAAGAGTTGCACAGATAATCTCAGAGATTTTACGAATAACCCATTAGGACATATGATGAGACTTCCCCATAACAAACTCCCATATGGAGCATTTTCTTACTGGGGCTCGTACATCTTGTATTCATATCTTACTATTTTTTATAGTGAACAAGACAAGAAAAAAGAAATGAAACAATTTTACCCCTTGATGTTGTAGCAAAGAATATTTGGATCCATATCTTCAATTGCTTCTATAACTAGTCAGACTTCTTCATTAGACTCAATAGGACACCTGCACCAAGACTTGTTGCCACAAATCCAAGGGATGCCTCAGTTGATATGTGAAAACCTGCATTAAAAAAACGAAATCTTGAGCTTGAGTAAAATGAAAATTTATCAGAAAGTAGAACCAGTAAAGGGCTAGAAGATCCCACCCATAAAATCCAGAATCATTTTGCATCCAATGAAACCTAGCACAATAGCTATCGATGGCTGAGGAACACAAACGCAAGACAAAAAAAAAAGATCCTGTAAGTATAGAATATAGATTCATACTTGTCAACATAAAGTGGCTGCAATAACTGGAAAAAGTGACAGCAAGTTAGTTTATGAACTGCATAAAGGAGGTATATTCCTCTCATTCCTTGGATGTTTCTCAGATTAACCTTGCCTAAACCAGAACAGGAATTTTAGATGATGCAATTATATAGAGAATAGCAAGTGACTTGGGGTTGATAGAAATCAATTACAGATAATGTCTTCTCATGTGTTTTCCTATCTTACCCTGATCTCTCACTTGATCAAATACATTTTGCTATCTAGGAAATTTTGATTTTTGAGGTTGTTTCTCCTTGACAGAACATCAAAACATAGAAGTTCGACATATTATTCCAAACTACAGGATCCCTAACATGAACAGCTTTCATCCAATAGAAATATTTAATGTGGCAACCTAGATTGTCAATTAATGGTTCTAGCTTGGAACAAACCACAAAAACTATAAAAAGAAGGAAATGAGCTAACAACTAAGAACCCATGAAAAATGGTGCATCATGACTGTCTTGAACAAAATTAAAGTGGAGTACATGGCAGAAGTCAATGACTCATGTAAACAATAAAAAAAATTACCTGTAAATACTCCAAGTCTGCCATGCCCTCAGAAATTAGTGTGTAGAGAGACCTCAGACCTACATTAGACAGGAATGTGGCCAATCAGCCTCTAATGGAGTCATCTCTTATTTGACTTCAGAATTATTCCATAAGCAGTACAATTATGTCTGGGTTCAATTGTAGAAGAACAAAGATACAAGGCAATAGCAGTTTAAACTTGAAGATGCAAAACCAAAACCATATGCTGAAATATATTGTATCAGAGGCACACTGGCTGTGTAGTACTGATAGCCTAAAACCTTGAATTTCTCGTTGGAGATTTACTTGTCACAAAGTAAGTGGAGTGGCAATGGACACACATAGAGAGTGAGTTTCTTCTATCTTTAACCCTTTTCTCTTTTCTTTCCTTTTTCTTTTCCGTTCTTTTTTTGGTTCGTGTGTGGGTGGGTGTTTGGACTAAGCAAGAAAAGGAAAGATAGAGAAGACATCCAACTTCTAAATGCTATGGTTTTATCCATTTCTCAAACTACAGTGGATTATAGATATGGAATTAGCAATTGTAAGCATAATATTAAAATAAATAAAATTACCTAAAATGGCAAAGAGATTAGAACTAAAAACTATGAAAGGATCCCGTGTAACACCAAAAACAGCTGGTATGGAGTCAACCTAAGGAACATGAACAATGAGTGAACATTCTATAGACAACGTCAATAAGCAAATCCATTCATATTTACATACATGAAAAATATGTGCAGATATATATAGTTATTTTCCTGTGTGTGCATGTGTCACAAAGATGAAGAAAAAGAAAACCTACAGCAAATGCTATATCACTGAGCTCAATAACTGCGACTGTCAAAAGTAAGGGTGTAGCCTGCCCAAAATGGTTGATGCCTGTTAGAAATAAAGTACTTAGTATATTTTAGGATGTATAAAAGCCTGTATGCTAAGTTTATGATGTGATATTATTTTTCAAGCACTAGCGTAACTAGTTGGACCATTAACATGTCATGAATGACTTACTTTCCACAAACCATCCTCGCGTGTTATGAATTTGTTCCCATCATAATTAGCTGCAACATTAAGGACAAACAAAATATCAAAAATATTGTAACTATAAATCAGATAGAAGTTTTTGACTACATATATTTTGACTCTTCAGTTTTTGGTTGTTTGTTTATGGAAGGTTAACACAATATGTCAACATAACAAATTACATAAGCAATATACTTTTATGATGTAGAGAGAAAACAAGAGGTGTTCTTTTTTTTTTTCTTTCCTTTTTTTTTTTGGCGGGGGGGTCCCTAACTATTTCGACCCTTCAAATTTTAATGGTAGTTAAAATTTGGTTCTTTTGATTCCAATCAACACAAAATAAATACCATTTCAAAATGATACTGAATGACAATTGTCATTCTGGTGTCTTATTTGCAAGGACCTCTCGCCACAGTGGGGCTACCTGGCAATCTGAAGTTCTGGATCTAGGTGTCCTCATGTTTCAAGGTTTAATTTAGCTCAATGGAAGTCTCTAATAATTTCAAGGCTCAAGAACAAACTTTAAAGAAAGTAAATGTCGTACAGAAGGACATTACAGGTGACAGGGATAAATTTCTGGCACGTCTTCACTATAAAATTGTCTGATAGGTCATTGTCATCCTCTTCAGTGGCAAATAGCTACAGTTACACAAGGAAAGAAATAAGTCTACATTTAATTTAAGCAGCGGGAATTAACACAAAGGGCCACATGCAAATGAAAGGTAAATAAAATTGTAAGTGAAATAAACTGTCACAAAAATGAAAGATTGAACCAAAAATTGAAATATGCAATAATGGAGGTGGTTTCCAGGCTAAATAAGAGAGTTGCTATCTGACCTACAGTGAAATCCCAACAAAACCAGCTAAAGAGCTAGTATATTTCTTGTCTTTATAGCCTGTTTTGAAAAGTAATTAAGGAAATGGAAGGCATAGATCACCAACAATTTCTATGCCCTTGCAGGAAAGATATGTCACCTTGAAAGATGAGTAAAGGAGTATTGCAGCCAGGAATAGGTTGACTGCCTCAAACCTCTAAAACATTAAAAACAGAAAAATCAGCAAAAAGAGCTTGTAGACGGAGAAAATGCAAAAACTTGCCTCTCGACTAGGGATTTACCTGGAGAGTAGCTGTTCCAAGAAGTATCAATGACAAACGGAAGATGATTGCGCCAGCAATTCCATATGAAAGCACCCGATTCTATATTTCCAATAAATCAAATTTTCCATTATCACAATTGACATGGAATGTGATGGGGTGTATAGATAAAAATATTCATGAATGATATATTGGAAGTCCAAGACTTCATTATGGATGATCATAATGTTTATTTTGTAAATAGAAAGCCATTGCATTACCTGATACATAATTGGCACTTTAAAATACTTGAAAACCAGAACAAAGACAAATAGATTGTCCACCGACAAACTTTGCTCCAAAATATACCTGAAATGATCCATGACATTCATTATGGTGGATATCACTCAAGCGTAATGGTTCACACCAGCAAACGCAAGACAAGATATCAGACAAAGAAGTCAGAGAAAATCCAAAAACACTGGGAGGAAGGATTTCGCAGGGAAAAATTATGGTACCCGGCAAAAAACTCAGACGCCTTGCCGACACCATCTTTCAAACCAATACCAAATCCAAATGCCACTGCAGTGCACACCTACAAGGGCCATTGAATACATTTATTTGAGCTAGACGATGACGGAACTGAAAAATTCAATATGCACAGAATTACTTACACATAAAGCAACAGTTTTAATCGATGTCTTATAATTTCCTTTAACTTTTTCCTCTGATTTATCCACAGAAGAGGGGGCACTGGAGGCAATAAATTTGTCAGCATCATCACGTGTCCGAGAACTCGTCTTCAGAGCTTCTGCAGATTTACAGGGGGGGAATCAGACGCGCAATTTACATGAACATAGCTATAATCTTTCTGAAAAAGAGGGTACTGAAACCTGAAGGGGATAGATCATCCTCCTGTTCAGTGCCTCTTGCACATGAAATTGGAGAATTTTGGCCACGGCGTTTGCTAATAACTGCAATTGAACATTTGAACAACGATTAAGAACTGATTTCATGAAAATCTAAAAAAACAGAGAGATGGAGCGAGGGAGGGAGACCTGAATTGAAAGAAGGGAGATGAGGATGAGAGAATTGGACAGCGGAAGTGTACTTAGATGGCGAAAGCTTGAGGGAGAGTGGAATAATGCTACTGTTGTGGATTACTGAAGTTAATCTCATTGTGTTTCTGTGAGGGATTTGTAGCGTGAAATTCCCAGCAAGAGAAGAGGGAATTGAGAATGGGAGAGGGGGAGAGGGGGAGATGGCTTGGTTTATTTAACAGTCTTCAGCGGTCCTACAAGTTCCAGCTCCTGTGTTCTATAGGTTTGCGCACCAGATAGATAGATATTAGATAATAGTTGCGAGTTAGATAATAATAATATAAATAAATAAAAAACATAACACAAAATAAAATACTATAAAAGCGTTTTTAAACAGCCAGAAAAAATCTGATTATAAATTTAAAATGTGGAAAAGGTGGCTTTTAATAAATTTTAATATTATTAGAATGCGTTTTTTTAATCAAATACGAGAGATATACACCAAAAAAAAAGACAGTATAGTTCTTTTACACACACACACATATATATATATATATATAACAATAATTGAAATTTAATTGAAATAAAATAATTTGCAACTTCAACCTCTCTTTCTTTTATTAATATATATTATCTCCAAAATAAATATTATTCTATGTAATTCATTTTATAAAAAACAGATCACCAAAAAATCTTAAATGTTTTAAAATAAAAATAAAATATTCATCTAATTAAAATTAAGTATATCATTATTTAAATCATCTAGAAGTCTCTATGATTGACATGATTTTTAAATAAAATTATGCGAAAAATAAATTAACACAACTAATTTAACTTAATAAGTCCAACTGCAACTTCATTGAACTAATAAAAACTAATTTTAACTAAGCAAATTGTTGATGACATTGTTTAGATTTTTCTTTTAATAAAAATTAACATGGTGATGTTCTAGGTGGGCCGGTGTCTTAAGGTGTGGCTCAAATAAAAAATATATATATAAAAAATATTTTGTAGACCTAAAAAAAACTTAAAAACTCATTATTTAACAAAAACAAAAGTGAGAGATAAAAAAATAATTATACCATGATCGTCTTTTTCTCTTTATTTAACTTTCAACAGGAAACCACATCTATCAAAAAGTGTATTTTATGCTTCAGGTGAACAAGTAAAATTTCAATTATCACATAGTCTTATAAGGGATGTAAATCCTGATTCGAATCCAAAATCTAATGCGCAAATTACAAATCCTCTAACATCACGTCACAATCTTAATATACTTTCAACTTCATGTTAACAATGCAAATAGATTTTTGTAAAATTAAGAATTAATTTAATGATATGATATTTTGTCGAGACTACGATGTTCCATTGTAAAAAAATTTAAAAATCAATTCATAGTAAAATACAATATTAAAGAATTAACTAATAAAATTGAAGAAAAAAACATTTTGCAACGAACAGTGATTTGTAAGGAAACTAAAGGGAATTCAACTATTCTTTTTTTTTTTTGTCGTATTGTTATTGTTAGTGCACAACGTGATGATAAAGGGCTTGCGATCTGCACAACAAATCTCGAGTTCAAGTTAGGCGTGCATCCATTGTCTAGAACAACTGGAGGTTTATTCGCTCATTTGGACCCACAAAATATACTTTCTAGGAAATAGGTTTTATCGCATCCAAAAAAAACCAACCAACAAACAAAAGTTTATGTAAATTTCATTCTTGCTAACATTCATCCATGTTTTGCCCTATCCCAATCTTTTAATTTCTTTCAATGATACCCTTCTAGTTTTCTAAAATCCTTCAACCCCCCCACCAAATATAATTGTTTTTATAAATTAGGGTCTGGTTACATTTCATTTTTTCTCTTGTGGATTCATAAATGATTTTTGTTCTTTAAATTTTTAAGTTTTTTTTAGATTTTACAAAATGTATAACTATTTAAGAGGGAAATGAGGTAAGTGTAAGAAACGTGGAATCGAACATAACAGGAAACTCTGAGGGGTGCAACTCAGTGGTTTGGTTTTAGGTTTTCTCTCTAGAAGTCATTAATTTGAGTCTTACAACTCTCAGGACCACTGAAAGTTGGTAATTGGTCATTCATTTCAGGACCCGTATTATTAATCAAGATATACATAATTTAGTCTGGACACTCACGCTACTAAAAAAACCATAAAAGGAGAGTTTTATATATAGAGAGTTGTTTAGTACCCCCTCCTGTTAGTTCTTAAGAATTTCTAAATTTTAATATAACATATTTTTGACATTTCTTTTTCTTCTAATTATATATTAGATAAAACTTTAATTAAAAGAGTTATAGGAATATAAACTTTAATTTTTCGTAGTCTTAACTTTTAAAATTAAATGAATAAAACTAGAAAAGAATTTATTTTTTATATTTTTAAAGTTTATTTTAATATCAATATATCAAATCATATCAAAACAATTTTAAAAAATAACACTTAAAAAACATATGCATAAATCTGCGGTCAAGTTTGACACAAACAGGTTGAGGACACACGTCACTCGCTTATTTGTTAATATGTTGACTGTTGGATTTTGGATCTTATTTTTATTATGCTATGATATTATAATTCAAGCATGTGGCTAAGAATCTCTTTCCAAAAAGCGGAATATGGGTAAGGCTAAATTACATCCACTCGTCATATTTATACTTAAATGCATTCATTGCTTATAATATCATGATTAATCACTATTATTAATTATTTTATTAAAAGAAACTAAAATAGGAGTGAAATTCCTGTAGCGAACAAACATTATACCCAGATTATGGACCATGAAACTACTAGGAAGAATGAAATTTCTATAGTAGAAAACATTATAGCCCAAGACTTATAATCACTATGCTATGGATTACAATCAAGGTTGTCAATACCGTTCTGTTCGTTATTCCAGTTTTTCTATTGGTACGGAATATTTCGGTTTCGGAGTATTTCAGCGTGCCGTTTCGGGGTTGTACTGTTCATATATAATTAATTATATAGATATATATATATGAAAATATGAAAATATTAATTTAACAAGCATAATTAAAATTCAAGATAATTAACTTTAAATTATACAATATAAACACAAAGTCAAACAAACATAATCTCAAAATTAGAAACACAATCACAAGTTAATCAAAATAAGGAGGATTTTAAGGCGGGAACGGCACACCGGGAATGGTACCGTTCCGGCCGGTATTTCCAGAACGGGTCGGAATTAAAACTGAGATGAAAATGACACCGTTTTGTCTCGGGTTTTTTTATAGCACGGAACATTCCTGCCGGAATAGAACGGTATTGACAACCCTAATTACAATATTTAACTAACAATATGTTATTTTTTAGGTTTTTCTTTTTTATATTTAGTTAATTTAGGATTGGATCTTATGGTTTGCCACTATTGTTTTGCATTGGATTTTCAAGGTGTCAGGGAAAAAATATAGCACTGGGTTGGTGTTTTGTTTGGGAAAAAACAAAATGGGCTTTATTTTATTGATTTGAATTTTTTAAGGCTTTATGAATAAACTCAAAATTTGTCAATTTAAATACTAATTTGACAAGATATTATGAACGTGCACAACATGCTTCAGTGCATTGGAAACGCCACTGTAACTAAGCAGCGCGTGTTGACGGGCGGCTTTCTAGTTTGGCTCGGACAAACCATTCTTTCTCTCTTTTATCACCTCTCCATTTTTGCTCCTAAAAAACTCTAAAAAAAAAAAACTAGAGGGGGTTGTCAAACGTTTTTAGAGTTGAGTTTTATTTTTATTTTTTTATTGTTATTTTTATTAAAAAAATTAATTTTATCATTTAATAAATAGTTTATTGGAAATTGAGTTTTATAAAAAAAATTGCCTTCTATGAAATAACTCTAGCCTCGAGATCCAAGTTGCGGTTTTCCAGGTTATTTTAAATTTGCTTCGTATTTTTATAAAAAAAAATAATAGTTTTTTTATTTATTTATATTATATATGCTCTTATGATCTAAGCTTTTGGCTATTTTAGGCTGACTCGAAGTTTGCTAGGGTTTTTTGTGCTATTGAGGAATCAAACTTTGTAATTTTTTGTTGTTTTTATGTAGAAATCATTGTCTCATGACATGTATCACGGGTTATGATAGTTCTTCCATGTTGATTTGGTTTTTTTTTTATCATTGAATAATAAGTTGATTGTGATTAAGATTCATCATTTTTATTATTTCTTCTATACAAGGTTATATTAATATCATGACACAGTTTGCGAGTTTGACGAATTAAATTAGGTTGTCTTGAATTTTTTTTATTGTTTTTTTTTTAAATATGTTTTTTTTTCTTTGCAGTCTCGTTCTTTAACACTAGGTTAGTTTGTAAATTTAGCTTTATGATTTCTTTTAAAAAAGTTTCTTATGCATATCTCATTGTGATGATTCGTGTAGCAGGCTCGAAAAGTTTATCTAGGTTGACTCCAGTTATTTTCTTAAACTAGGTTTATTGGAAATTCATATGATAGCCTCGGACATACCCTAGTTCATTAAATGTTTGTTTTGGAGTATGATTGAGATTTTTTTTAAAGTATTTTTTGTTTAGAAATGCATCAAAATAATTTTTTTATTTAAAAAAAAATATTTTTGATATCAGAACATCAAAATGATTTAAAAATACCATTTTTTTAATTTTGAGTGAAAAATAAAAATAATTTTTTTTCAAAAGCGCTTTTGAAACGCAATAACAAACACTGGTTAAGTCTCTACTTAATCATTGATTCTTTCATAATATCATCAACATTTTTTTTCCTCATAATATATTACTCCTCATGCATTTAATTAAATTAGACATTTAATATAAAAATAAATGTAGTAAACAAAAGACATTTAAAGTATACCTAAACAAAATATTAAATCCTTATGTTCTTGCATACATAATTTTAATGGAAATAATTATAACAAAATAGTGTCTAGATCAATTTTATACAGCCATATGCAATGGACCTCCAACATGTGTAACAATAAAATAAGTAACCTATTTGACTATGCATTACTACTTTTTTAAATACAGGATACAATAAATACATCAAGAAACTTATTTATCTTATTTCCAATGCCTTTACATTATTGTTGTTAAATACTAATTTCATTTATTTCCCTTACTAAAAAATTAATTAACACCATTCAGTATATTTTCTCTCTTTTTAAATAAATCATATTATGCCATATCGATCACCACCTTGTGTAATTAATAATAATTTCTTTTGTTATACCTTTTCATTTCTCATAATCCAATTAACACATTTATTTACTATCCATGTTATCTATAACTAAACAAAAGCAAAACAATTCTACATTTTCCCTACTAATCCCCTAAAAATTTCTCACATCATCATATACAAGAAAAGAATTTGACAACAATTAAGTTTATTTATTTAATTTCCTTTGAATTATCTTTCACATAATAACACACACTAATACCATACAATTCTTAAGAAGTAAAACAACTTATCAAACCTTCAATTAACACCCCGTTTTTTTGATCGACCCATCGTCTCCCTTTGTCATCATATGTCCGTCTTAATTTCTTCATGATTTTACTTCAATTACCACTTATTTCATCCCAATTTCTCTAATCACAACCAATTTAAATTTTTTTCCAAACACATTCAAAGAACCTTATAAATTTTAGAAATTTAATTATTCATTCAAACTTGCTGAATTAGACTTAAAATATCTTACTTCACTTTCCCTCACTCAATCTCTCCCAAATTTCTATAGTTATGTGTTTGAGCCCTTTAACCCCAATTATGCATAACTAACCTAATCTCATGAACTAAGGAAGAAAATGAAGAGAATTGCATGGAAGGAAATAAAAGTATTTATCTTCCATACAAAAAATCAAGACAACTAACCTAATCTCATGAACCAAGGAAGAAAATTACATAACTAACCCTATCACAACCATAGCCACCACCAACCCATTAAATTCTATTATTAACATTATTATCACTTTACTAATAAGTTGTAGCTTAACTATTGATATCTCCTTTTCCCATGAAAACATGGAGCTCAAACTTTTTCAAAAAAAAAAAAAGAAAAAGAAAAGAAAAAGAAAAGAGAGAAGTCACATACAATATCATTTCTCAATAATTATTAATGAGAAAAAACTATTTTATTTTTATAGAAAAATGCTTTCCTTAACATATAAAAAATTGAAAAATGACTCTTTTTTGAAGAAAATATTTTACAAGAAAATAAATATCTTATACATAAATAAATTTTACAAAACAAACACACCTCTAGTGAATATAAAAATAACAATTGATTTTAATAAATTTCAATTAATATGGTCCATTTTTTCATTATTTTTAATAAATGGTAGTATATTAAGATTTTCTATTGTTATCTTATTTTTGTATTTCTAGATATTATATTTTCATTTATTTTATCTTATTTTATTTACATATTTCTTCATAAAATATCACTTTTCACCTTATATATATAACCAATAATTCAACACTTTAATTATCCGTGATTAATCAAATTAGGCATATACTTTTCAACAAATCAGATGCCATGTGTCAAACGATGAGAATAGCAAGAGCATTTAAACGAACGATGGGAAGGATGGTATTGAAGAATCTGTCAAAAAACTTAAAAGACATATCTACCCCCACACCTAGTCTTCTTTATACCCGCTTCCTTTTCCCTCTAATTACATTGAGCCAAGCAACAGACATCTCCAAATCCACCCAGAGCTTCTTGCACCAACTCTCAACGCGTTACCTCCCATCCTCTATCTCTCTCAATGGCAACTCAGACAGAAAATCCTTCAACCGACGCCGCCATCAACATCACCGTTGAAGATAACCCTAGCGAAACCCTAGATACGGCCGTCCCTGCTTCTACCAAGCCAGATCGGGTCGAAGATTCTACCACCACTGCATCATCTATCGTTGAATCACCTACTGAAGGGCCTAAGCAGGGCGCCGATAACTCGAAGAGCGCTGCCCCGGCCACCGACAGTGACAAGAAGTTCCGCCGTGCTGAGCGCTTTGGAATTAATGTTCAGCTTTCCGAGAAAGAAAAGCGCAATTCTCGTGCTGAAAGGTCTAAACATATATTTCTTTTTCATTTGCTATTTTAAACTTCGCAATTAGGGTTTTGAGTTTCTTTCTTTATTTTGGGAGGGGGAGTTAAATTAGGAAAACAAACTCTTATTTTTCCTGGGATTGATGGGCCTTGATTCAAATTTATCTAGTTACAATGAACATAATGCTTGATTATGTTGGCCCAAAGCTTAGGCTTTTACCTGGGCCATTCCAGGATGTTCAGAATTTGGTGTTCATGCTGCTGCTGCTTATGTGTTGTTTTTTTAGGAGATGCCTGAGTCCTTTGTAGAAGGTTTTTTTGGGTGAAAACTTATGCCTTATTTCTCACCAAGGAATATCTCTCTGGCACATGGAGATTTTTTTGGGGAAGTGGGGGTTGTCGCTAGTGTTCTTTTGGGAGCTTAAATGGTCATTTCGTGAAATAGAGCGTTTGCAATTTTTTATCTATTGACCTTTTATTTTCTTTTGCGAGCTTAAATGTAAATTTGATTCTATAATGGCTGGGAAATTGATCATGAATTGTTTAGAAAGGTGTTGTGCATCTTGCTTGCTATATTATTCTGTTTATAATTCGAACTGGATAATAGAAGTCAATAAATCTAGGTATGGAGGATTTCCTTTCTAGAATGCATGCTTATGCTGCTGTGCAGTCACTGGTGTAAAGCTTGAGCCTGTGAACAAGGTTTGATTAGGTGTTTCTGATTTTGCTTTTGCTTATGCATGCATGCATGCAAGTGGGTCTATGCATGGAAAGGTGTTGTGTTGATGACTGCACATGTTCATCCATGTGGTTGAGTTTTTTGTGAGTTTTATGTTCCAATAGTGTTTTGTGAGTGGAAATGTCTGTGCAGAACTTGATTTCCCTTTTCAACTGACTGAAATTGTCATGTGTGAACCCGGATCTGGCACGTGGAGATGCTTTATTGGGGAGGGGGTTTATCTCCAGTGTACTTTTGGTAGCTTAACTGGTGATTTTGTGAAGTAGAGTGCAGCATTTTTTTTATGCATTGATGTTTGGGAAGCTTAAGCTGTAAATTTGCTTCTATAATGGTTGCATAATTGATCTTTATTGTTTAGAAAGGTGATTTGCATTTGGTTTGATCTATTATTCTATTTATAATACAAAGTGAATAGTTGGAGTCCTTAAAGCAAGGCATAGGGAACTTTTTTGCATGTGTTTGACACTGTGCAGGCCCTGGTGCCTAGCTTTATTCTGTGAAGGAACTTTCACTTTGGTGTGAGCAAGTGCAAATGAGTGTATGTGTGAGAAAGTGCTGTTTTGGATCAATTGGGTTTGCATGTGCCAATGGCTTTTTGTCCATGGAGATGTCTGCAAAGAACTTGATTCCCCTTTTCTATTCATTGATGGAAAATCTCATATGTGTACCTGTCATGTTGTAGGTTTGGCACTGGAGCACAGGGATCAGAGCCAGAGTCAGACTCAGTGAAGAAATCAGAGGAGCTGAAGAGGAAGGCTAGAGCAGAGAGGTCTTATTCCATATCCCATCTTGGGCTTAAATATCTTGAGTTTAATTGATCCAGCCTTGTTTTTCAGTTTACTGTTCTCAGGTTAGTCCTAAAACTTTTCATTTGTTTCTTCAGGTTTGGGATTCCTGTGCCACCCACAGCAACTGATGTGGAGGTGAAGAAGAAAGCTCGTGTTGAAAGATTTGCAGTCGCTCCTAAAATAGATGCACTTGAAGAAAACAAAAGGAAGGCAAGGGCTCTCAGGTCTGTTTAACCGGAAACTGCTTCAAGTTGTCCAAAATTTACAATGCTTGTAATTCATTAGAATCATGACTAACATGCTACTCCATGCTCCCAGGTTTTCACAAAGTTCATCCGATTCCCTATCAATGAATGGCAAGGGGGATCTTGAGCCAGTAAGACCTTTCATGGATAACTTTTCCATTTCATTTGAATGGGATGAATTGTCATTTATATTTGTATCATTTCACCTCACTGAACTTTCTTTTGTTTGTTCCTCAATCAGAAGGCAGCTATTGCAGGCAAGGCTGGTGGAGGGTCTTGAAAAGAGATTTCCTTTGATAAGTTTTAGGTATTATTTGAGATTTCATTTTCTAATTGTTAAGTATATTTTGAAATATGCTCTACATTGGAAGCTCCCTTATTAGACATGTTGACTTGAATTGGCATTTTATCTACTGATCAGCTTTTCAGTCTTGTTTATATAAGTTTCAATCGAGCTACTTCATTCAATCTTGGTTTTTGTTTTGCTGTTTTGGCAGGTTTAGGGTTCTGACATTAGAGATTCTCTTAGTGGCTTCTATCCTCATTTTCATTTTCCAAAAAAAGAACTCCCAGATGCAGCACTCTTCATTCTCGGATAATTCTCTACAGGGAATTCGACAGGATTTTGACAACCCTCATTTCAGATTACCTATTGATGTCATTTACCTGGGGGCGTAGTGGAAATCAACAAGGCCTTTGAGTGTTCACTTTTCTTAAAATCTTCTAAAAATATCAGAAATTCTGAATCTAGGAAAAATGCTAATCTCTTAAGCTTATTTAAAGCAAGTATCAAGTGATCTTTTCTCTGCTGGACAACTTTACCGTGATAAGGACTTGTTGCTAGTGTCTTGAATATTCATGAAGCTGCTTATGCATGATCCAATATTACATAAGAGCATTGAGTAGATACTGCATGTTGTTGCATCATTTCATAACATATCATTCATGACATCGCTTATGGGGATGATTCTTATGACTTAATAAGTGATCCAGAGAATGAGCAATTATGAATAAAATAATGGAGTCTTATTTTGGTTGATGCATTTATCCATGGACCATGGTCATTTGTCAGTTTATGCTGTTCAGCAGTCAATGAAAGCCTATATAACCTAAGGAAACAAGCTTAGGTAAGCCTGCTTTTTTGAATTATAAATTAGAGAAAGGATGCATTCTTTTGTATGCAGGTGAAGCACACATGTTTTCAATCCTTTTGAGAGACTTCAGTGAACTAAAATCAGATTTCTTTTTTTAAAAAAGTTAAAATTTGTTTTCTTTTTGTTTGTATTTCATGCCATGACTGTGCATTAGAACATGTTTCCATAAACCATGGATGGATTGGCTAAGTTCATCTCAAATTCCTGTGTAAACCTGATACTATCAGGTGTTCTGATTTGTAAGATCTTGAGATAGATGCATGTGCTACTTGATGCAACTGTGTTTCATGAGGTTTCAGGCTACAAAAGGAAATGTTTTCTAGTTGGTTGTTAAGAATTTCTGATATTCTTTCTGATATTTTGAGATCAGTGAACACACTTCAAAGGTGTTGCTGCTTATTTTTTTTGGCCGCACAATGAACTGCTCAGCAAGGTAGACTGCTGGAAATGGAAGATGTCTTGATAACTGGGCTGCTGATTTAAGAGTCTCCATTACAAATTGTGAAGACACAGCATCTGAAGTTCTTGTAATTGATATTTAGGGATGGAAAGACCTGGATGATTGGGAGAATTTGTAGAATTTCTTTTAATTCTTTTGTTTCCTTTTCCATATTTGCAACATTATATATGTGTCTGGTGTTGTTCTTTTTCTGGTGTCAGTATGAATTTTATTTGAAGAGTCCGGGAGTTTGCCGTGACATCTCTTGCCCAAGTGACGTGGCACCTAGTCTGACGTGTTGCATGTCGGATGGAAGACCTCCGTTGGTTTTTTCGAAGTTAATTGACTTACAGAGGTGGAAAAATGGTAGGTTAACATGGGGAAATTATAGAATGGATCATTTTTCTAGTTAATGTACTGCGTTTCAAAATGGATGGAGAGTAGTTCTTTGAAGCAAGGCAACGGATTTCTTCCCTGCTCCCAGGCCTTGTTGGTTCACACGTGTCAGGAAGATGATATTGTCACCAGAAACGGGACTGGGACAATGTAGAGTTTGAGTGTTGCGTTCCTTAATCTTTTTTAAGGATATTGATCGGAGATTTTTGAATTTTAAATATAGATAAAAGCTAATTAGAGAATTTTGATTTGCCATTATAATTTCAAATAAAAAGCTCCAAAAATCTTGATAAAGCATCCTTTAACATGAACACCCTGCTACTTTGTATTTTTGTTGCAAGAAACTGTATGGTTTAATGATTGATGTTTTGTGGGATCAAGATACCAACTGTCTTGGTTTTTTTGATTGGTGGTGTTGTGGTGTCAAGATACCATAGGTATACATAGTGATATGACTTTTTTATAAAAATTAAAAAAATGTTGATATCAAAATACTATAAATGTCTTCATAAATCACCAACCAAGTTCAAAATCACTCAAAAAAAAACCCCAACCGAATCCAAAAATCTAAATGAACCAAGATTTGTTTTCTTAAAAGTAAGATGATAGCTAAAAGCCATCATCATCTAACTCTTTTCATCGAATGAAATTCTTTGACACCAGACTTGAATTATTAATTATATTATGTTATATATATATATATTTGTGTATGTATGCTCTTTAAAGTAATTTCACAAGTTAACAACAATATGAAAAGCAAGGTAACCAAACACATGAAACAACTTTTCATTTAACTTCAATCTTAACCATAGTTTTAATCAAACACTTTAATTTCAGTTATGAATCGCAGCTAAAAGTGCTTTTTATAAAACTATTTTTTTAAACCTCAACCACAATACAAAACAAACCCTAGTTAAATTGACCAATCTGTGACCTAGGTCATGAACAAGAAATTCTATTATGCTCAAGAAATAACTAGTAACATTCTATTAGTTACTTCATGTTGCTCATTTTAAAGATAAAGATAAACATAAGAGAGTTTGAGATATCTAGGTTCGCTCCATATAAAATTTCAACAATATTTTATTTGTAACTCCAGATGTGTCAAAAACAATACATGAATTTCTAGTTTGACAGATTTGACAGGATTCATCCAGTAACTTTGACTTTCTGAAATATTATATTTCAGAACTTTGTTTAATCTAATAATTTAACAAAATATATTTTTATGTATTTAATATTTCCGTATGAAATTCCAACTAGATCCAATATATAGCTTGAAAGATATGTTTGATTTCATAAAATCATAAACAAATATTATAAGACCAAATTCAAAACTAATCTAGTTGTTTATATCATAAATTTAGTAAACTCGTAAAATCGGACCGATTCTACTGATTTTACACAAGTCAAGTCCGATTTTACTAGTTTTCAAGTTTAGTCTGATTTAGCATGTAAATACATGTTGACTCATAAAATCATAAGATTCTAAGAGTCAACTCGTGAATTTGACAACTTTCAAGTAAGGAAGCTCTGAAATCTCTTAAACCATGCTTGAAATCTGTTGCTTTTATCAGGAATTTGAAGATAAATCAAAATTACTCTTTAAAATATAAAATCATCAAATCTTGTTATGCAATATACACATAACTCTATATTTTTATAAAGCAGAAATTTTAGCTTGATTTCACAAATAAACCATGTTATCATAAATCAAATTCAATGGAAAACCAGATTATTTTTTATTATTTTGTAGAAATATCTTAAATAAAAATTAAAATAGATCATGTTTTCTTAATTTTCAGTTACAAATTTAGATGTACTCTCTCCATGATTACATAAATGTTTCTGCTCTGAAAACTTGAATAGCCACATTAACATTACATTCATTTTTCATTATTATTATTATTATTATTATTATTATTTTCTTATACGAAGACAAGAAAAACATCGGTCTTCTAAGGCCCCGTTTGTTTGCTGGAAAGTGGTTTCCTTTTGGAAAGTGAATTCCTGGAAAGTGAATTCCGATGTTTGGCAGTGTTATGGAAAATAAACTGGAAAACACTTTCCAGTGTTTGTTTGTGTTATGGAAAATGAACTAGAAAATAATTTATTAATAAATTAATTTTTTTTTCAAGTTTATTAAAATAATAAGGAACAAATCTTACAAATTAAAAAGTTGAATGAGAATGAAATTGAAAAAAAATATAATTTCATAAATTATCTCAAATAAAATAAATAATAATCAAAATAATAGAGATCAAATCTAAAAAATTAAAAAAAAATGAAAGGTGAATAAATTAAAATAATAATAATTAACATTTCATAAATTATTTCAAATAAAATAAGTAACAATAAAAAAAATGAGGACCAAATTTGATAGATAAAAAATTTCAATAAAAAAATGATAAGAAAAAAGCAAATAGCAATTATAAAAATAAGGACCAAAATTAATATAAAAATTAAATTTTAAGAGATGGAATTGAAAAATAAATATTCAAAAGAAATTATATATAGCAATCAAAAGTTTGAGATTCAAATTTGATATAATCAGCAAATAATGACATTTCTAAATTTTTCACAACTTCCGGAAAGTGTTTTCCGTCCAAATTTTCCAGGAAAACACTTTCCTGAAAACCAAGCCAAATTTTTCTTTGACTGGAAAGTGTTTTCCGTTGACCAACTTTTCTAATGGCAAACAAACACAGGAAAGTTTGGAAAGTGGTTTCCCAGAAACCACTTTCCGGAAAACAAACACAGCCTAAGTTCAGTACAATTCATACGAGCAATCACTTGACATCACAGACATCTCCACATTGATTTGTTTTTTGGAAACTTGACATCATTTTTATGTGATCCATAATCTACTAGTTTTGCAATTTCAACAATTACACTACTTTTTATTGAAATAAATCATCCAGTTTCATAACATACAGGCATACCATGATATGTTCGGTTCTTTAACCTTTCAATAATTATAAGTCAACATCTGTACAGGGAAATGAAACCAGAGATGTACCGAACAGTCTCGGGTCACTCAACCTTCTCCATCACCTTGATGCCATACGCTTGTAAGATATCCAGTGCTGCAAGACCACCAAACATATCATCATTCAAAAATGTATTTCAATCTCATATCTTCTCAGCAACACCATAACTGGCGAGGAGTGGATTTTCATTTACCTGGTATATATACTTCAGGTTCGAAAGGTCTTAAGACACCTCTTGTATTGATCTTGTTCTCTAGCAAGAGCTGCGGAAATTGAAATCAACGTCTTAGTTTGAGCATTTCCTGAAAACTAGTGAAAATAAAAATAACAGCGCGGGAGAACTGAAGCAGACAAATACCAGAGCTCCAATGGCTACTGGAATACCAACAGTGAGAGCCATGGCAGTGGTTGTTTTCCCATCCTCAGTCCTTCCAAATTCTAGTAGCGTGCCCCTATGGTTCTCTGTAACTTGTTTGTCAGGGAATTCTACCTCCATTTCATGATGCAAAAGCACCATATCCTGACCATAAATTAGACAAGTGGGAATTATTAGTTTCTGCCTGGAACAAAAAAATCATCAAAAAAAATTTAAATTGAATGATGACACTGCGTGTATTATTTTACTGCAAGGTGCATACCTGTTCTGTGCCGGAATAGGCCAACCTTTCTTCCATGCGGTAACAGGTAACATCAAATGCACTTTGGCAGGAGACAGGAATCTCTGTCTGCTCATGAAGTCCTAAATAGCTAGTCCACATATGGTAGAACAATCTTAGCTACTTGATATGAGTATGTCACAGAACGCAAAGCAATTGATAATAAAGAAAATTACTACAGATTGGAATAGGTTTATGCAATTGCAGCTATTCTACCATTTACTATGCATCTCAGCCCTAAGTTATGCATTGTTAGTTTCTCCAGCAGAATGTGATAGCTTACATAATGGTTTTGGCCGTCCTTACTGCGATTCCTTGCTCTTTGCAATGCCCAAGTGCAACAATTCTCTCACTAATGTGCTTCTCTCCTAGCAGAATTCCATCCGGAATTTCACTAACAATGTTTAGCATTTCACAAAGGAATTTTTTGTATGAGGGTCTCTGTCCATGTCTTAAAACTGGATGAGATTCGGTATTAAATAGACCAACACTCGCAAGTGTCCCCATTATTTCGCCAAACCCTGCACAAATAATCAGAAAATAAGTTCTAGACGTGCATACAAAGTTTCCTTGCCCCCCTTCTTTGAGGAAACAAAGCATTTCAGAGAACAGGATGCCAAGGCAGTGAGCTGAACTAGGAGAAGAAAGCCACTTCCAATTTCAGCTATGACAAAAAAGTATGGTGGATTTAGTTCCTCTAATTAACAAAGTTCCAGTGCTCAATCCACTGAAAATTATTTTTTTTCAATTATATTTTCTTAGATATCAGCTTAAATAATACATATTCGAGGAGCCAAAGACATGTTATGTTATACCTTCATAGCGGAGCGTTCCACGAAAGATGGTGGATGCTTCATCTTCTATGCCATACAGTTTTCCATAAACTAAAGAATTGCGATTTGGAAGACATTCTAATGCAAAAGCTGGAAAATTCGGTATCCGAAATCTGAACGCTGAATCATATAGTTTCTCACCTGAAAGTTCAAACAGTAAAGTGAAAAACAAATCAGAAAAGCAAAAACCTTGAGAGATTAAACATTGATTATTTTGCATGATCATATAGCCTTCTAAAATTGTTATTAGCCAGCCGTAACATTTTTGTATGAAATAAGATTAAATTATGAATAAGTGATTGTCATGTAAATAAATTAGATACATTTTGGTAATATAGGTCAAGTATGATTTTTTCTTGCAGACATGAGAAATATTCCATTTCTGGTCTATAATAAGAAACAAAAAAGATACATATCCTACTATTTGGATTTATAATTTTCCCTATTCCAGACCACTTACCATCAACATGCACAATTTCACCATGATATTTATAGGTGGCTGGATTGCGCCCAGATCGGATGGCTCCAGCAGGACTCCAGCTGAACAAATAAAAAGGTCAGTAACTTCCATAACCCATTTTAAGTTAGAATTACTGTAAAAGAAATTCAGGGAAATGTCAAACAACCTTCACAATTATTTTCTATAAGAGAACATTTAATGAATCCTCCTTCTTAATTTGCGGTCAGAAGCTCTTACTAAGCACAATTTATGCAGTGTGATAATGAACCAGCAGTGCAGAGAAATAAGGAAATCAATATACAAGAGATAAGGAGATAAAGGTGGACATTTGTCAAAGTAAAGGGAAGAACAGCTGAACAAATTCTGGATCGTCTCTAGTGTATAAAATGATCGACAATTCAACTGTCCATTCATATTTAGAGGCACTTATTCAGTGAACAATCCAGTACTTGGCTGTAACAGAAAACAATGCTACCAGAGTGGGAAAGGAAACAAGAAAGAAGTTGGCAATGGCGATTTAAGAGTTGTTGAAACTGCCATCTCAAAGATATATGGTTAAAAGAACCTTTAGATTACATAACAATCTTTACCTATTTCTCTCATCCTCTCTTGCCTCCTGCTAATATGTTAGACTTATTTGTGGATTAGTAACCACTAACATGAGCATCTACATGTTTACAGGCCAAATCACAAGAAAATAGAGAATCCTGTTTCTCTAAGCCATTGCAGTAGTGATCCAGAAAAGTCATGAAGGTACCCAAGAATATCCAAACAAATTGGAATATCAACAAAAACTTATAAAATAACACTAAGACTTTCTAACCCTATAGTTTAATAAGTACATCATCGTCTATTATCTTATGAAAGGGCAAGCTTACTTCAAAGAGGATCGATACAACATCATTACAGCTCATATTTAAAACAGCAGGTTGATTTAGTTAGAAGTACCCATGAGATTGTAAGACTCATTGATCTGTGTTGATTTGTGATAGAGCAGTTAATTTTCCGGATATCCCTGATTAATTCAAAATGATATGGGAACTCAGTCATACTGTCCAATTGCATGGTGATGTGCCAGTCCACTTAATTTCCAATACCCAGCAAAAAACATGAGAAGGAAAACCACCAGAAACAGTAACTCTCAAGGAAGCCAGGCCACATAGCTAGGTTTTAATACTGTAAGCAGTTTCAGGAAATACCTGAATTTATATGCTAATGGGTTATTTGCAGCTGCTGGGGATGGGAGTCCTCCACAATAAGAAGTGAAGGACTTTATTCTCCCTTTCCGAACATGTACACTGTTGATCATCTTCATTGCCATCATGTGATCTGAAAACAATGTGTAATTACAGATCAAAACAAAAGCATGTAACAGGAAATCATGTGTGTAGTTTGGTTTTCAAAAATCTGCTGAGCTGTTATTTTTAGATATTAATAACCACAAATTCAAAGAACAAATGAAAGCTTGAAGGAAAAAAATGGCTTCAGTTTGATGAAAAACTAATTAAAAGTTGTATGAGAAATCTGAATCCAAGACTATAAATCTTCATGGTTGAAGTTGGAAATGGGTTAATTAATTAAGGTTTGCTTGAAATGATCGTGAAATATGACGAAAAAATATGGACAGAATGATTCTCTAAACCTTTTGAAGTCAACAAATGCATCGATGCTGGAGACCATGAAATTAATAAGTTTTAAAGTGCTCAGGATATTGTAAACTGGTAATAAGTTGTTCAGCCTTTGGATCTCAGAACATAAAACTTCGATGTTTGGTCATATAGCAGAATCTAGAATGAAAACTGACCTATGTACTTGAATATATATATATATATATATATATATATATATATATATACCCATGTGTTCATGTATTTTTAAAGGAAGTTGTTGATCAGCACATATCATTCATGTGCTTATGTTTTGAAATAGAAGCTAGCCATGAAAGGCTTAACTGGTTGGTAAATGGGTTTGCTCCCATGCTATCCTCAGGGTTTGAATCCTACAAGAGGCTGCAAAAAAATTCTTTTGTGAAAGCACTAGTCTAGGCGTGGATGGCCTACTTAAGAACTAAACAGAGGGACTTAGCGCTCCCCACCCAAGAAAAAAAAAATCATGGAAGCATACATTATCAAGGGAAAATGTGAGATATAGTAACAGTGCAATACATAATTTTCTTTGTAATGGAAATTACCAATTCCTGGATCCAAACCCATCTCGCCAAGAATAGTAATATCAGCAGCTTTTGCCTCTCCATGTAGAGATGACATGGAATCATCAACGTAGCTTGCTGTGACAAGATGCTTTTTAAGCTGAATCAATAGACAAGTCATGTCCTTAGCTAGAAGAAAGAAATAATGTAAAGCATATGCAATATTTCTAACATATCCAATAAATGACATTGAACTTCAAGAATTTGTGGTGACAATATTCAGTCACTGGTTATCACAAAAATATACAGTAATTAATGCACTCACTTAACGTGCTAAGCAAAAACAACTTGTATGATGAGCCTCATTTTAGTATCAGGCTTAATTTTCCATCAAAATCAGAGTGAATGGACTAAGATGCATAATGAATATCAAAATAGAGTAAAATACCTTGATGCATGCATTAGCTATGGTTATGTGGCAACTAGCGGGAAGCAAACTGACAACAACCTCAACCTGCACAAGGGCAAGAAAAACATTGGCAACATATAAGACCATGATCCAGCACTTGTCTTATCTTATCTTGGAAAGAAGACATGTTATGGTGAGTTGTAGATTTTCCAGACGTCATAATGCAGTGATTCGAACCATATTGGTTCCATGTTAACAACCTCTGCTTCATTCTCCAGTTGGTAAAGTATAAGTAATTCATTATGGGTGCATGCTATTTTTTCTTTGGTTGTGATGCCAACACTCATCTAAGTATCATTAAATTGATAATGATAGAATTTATCATCACAAAATTGTTTTTCAAGCACTAGTGCAGCCAATTTCTGATGATATATGATACATATCCCTTTGAATCATACTGCATTGAAAGAAGACTTTACCTGTGAAATATACTTGCAAAGACTTTCACCATCCATCACATCAAGCTGAACTGCTGATGCATTAGGAATTCCATCTATAATCTGCACCATGCCAATTAATATTATTTCATAACTTTCAAATGAAAAGAATAGCAAGCACAAGAAGTTTAAGCTTTTGAAAGCAAAAGAATAATAAGCACACCAATTTATATCTGAATAAGTACAACATCAATATGGATGCACAGATATAACCATCATTGTTATGATTACTACTAGTTCACATCCTTGAGTATTAAAATTTGTCATTATAACATAAAGTTAAAACCTTGATGCTCTCACAAGAAATCAATAAGGTAAAGCTTTGAGTTTTGTTTTTTTGCAATTATACCTCTTCTGCATCCTTAAGATAAAGAGAAGCAACAACAACTTCGACTACATTCTGCTCTTCAAAATCAGTATCCTCCGTATCCAGGCATGCCTTGTACCATTCATGAGATGAAGTGTTTCCAGCTGATGTTAAAAGCTCAACAGCTGGTCGACAGACACGGCCTGCACCAATAATTAAAACGACAGCCTTCCTTTTTGAATCATTTCCCTTATTCATGTCATTCTGCTGGACTTTACCAACCTTCAAGGAAATTTTATTTCCTTCTTTAATTAAAATTCCATTACTTTCATCTGGATTGGCAAGAGAAGTTAAAGAATCAATAATTTGATTCAGAACTTCCCTATCATGTGCACCAACCTGTCCAAAGCAATAGGAAAACCTGTCATGAGGTTTGAAGAAATCCCATGGTGGCAATATGCAATGTTTGTTGTTATGGTTATTAAGTTCAATAAAGTTTCAAATTCGATCTTTAATTGTATGAGCATATATAAAATAATCGTTAATTTTCTAAGCATATCAACAAGTAACTACAACATCAAAAGGCAGCTATTTGTCAAAATTATTCCTGACAAATAAACACAGCTATGACATAGGTATTTGCACGATCACAGCTGATTTGTTTCTTGTATGAAATCAAGTATAATTCAAAGATAACTTAAATATTAAAATAAAAGGAACTGAAAAACAAACGCAAGAACTTCAATTTTATCCAAACGTGGCAAGAAATTTCTTTTGCATAAACAGTATCAAACTGAAATAAGGTCTTCTTACTTCGAGCTCAGAGAATGACATAGCAGTAGCACTTTGACCCACTTGACACTTAACCAAGTGGAAGGAACCACCAGCAGCTTCGATAATATCTAATGCCTCATTTATTAGGGATTGATCAAATAAGTGTCCACTCAGAGATACCTGTCAATTATAATCACAAGAGCAGACAATCATATGTGAGATGCTGTAAGGAATCCGAGGATTAAAATGAGTGGCCAATATAATTTCGTGTGGCTTTAATTGAAATGAGTCTATCGAAGTCAATAATCTTTTATCTTTCCAACTATTTCAGCTAATCTCTTTATTGATCTAGCAAATGAGGCATCACATCACCAGGGCTTAGAAAATAGAAAACCTTGCTTAAGATGAACTCTATTGTACTTTTGAAAAGTATATTTTACAAGAAGGAAAAAAAAACGCAATTAGAATAGAATATAAGGAAAGTCCAAGTCTCGAGTGGGTCCCATGATTCGATTACTCTCTATTTTGTGCTAATCTGCTTCTTGTTGCTTTTTCTCTTGGGAAATAACATTACACAAATTTCTCTATAATGCCAGCACCCCTGGGAACAACTTTTAGAAGGTTCTACCAATTTCTTCTGGCTATAACCAGAACATGTTGAGAGAGCAATTATTTAGTTCCACGAGTTTTGAAAGAAAGTTGGTAAATGGGTGCGATCAGATTTTGATTACTAAAATAAGAGAAGCCTTTGCATTTTTGTGCTTCCATCATTTGATATGATGAACAATTTTGCTCCATATTTTCTGATGGAGCTAGGTTTTAAACGATGTGATGCAAACTTGAATCTTTGGCTTCTATAATTTTGTGTTTTCTCAAAGAAATTTGTATTCATTCCCAGCATGAATTATGAAAACAAATTGCATGATCTGCAAATTATATTTAGTCTGAAATACAAACGCGCAAGCAAAACTGAATAACTTACCAAAATACTGAACTTATTCTTGCTAGACTTTAAATTTGTATGACTTTCTGCTGTATCTCTGCACATCATGAAAAAGCGTACGTGTTATTACTAACAGAAGACAGCATGTACCTTCTGAATAGATGCAGTCGCTTTCACAGATCTCTTGGATCATTTGAATGCCTTAAAAATTCCAATGACTTGATACTATAGCCAAAGGTTTGCAGAAACCTTGTTGCTGATCAATTATATTTCATTGCCAGGTAAAAGCAGAACCAGTCCTCTAAAACTTATTATTACAGGACTTGGGTTGTTTTCAAAATGTGAGGTTTGATCTGTTAATCTATATGATTGACATCCAAAACTGGTAGTCAGTAATTCACCACTCAGATATATAATGTCAAAGAGAAGTAAGGAAAAAAAAACTATGAATTGGAATAGAAAAAGCTTACTCTGAATCAAACTTTCGCATGCGTGGAATGTATTCAAACAAGGGGGTAAGTGCACCTCTATGGACTATGCAAGCTTTCCTTAGATGTGAAGGTAACTCAGCAATGTCAGTTGTTGAAGCCAAACTGCCAATAAATTGGGATAGTACATCTCCAAAATGCTGGGAAGCCTTTCCGTGATTTAATGGTTTGGTACATGTTACCATGAACATTGATTAGATAATGCACGAGTAACCTAGACCTATTTCTCAGAGAAAGAACAATTACAAGCTTAAAGGCCAAGGATCGATATAACAAACCTCTTTTGCAAACTGTGTAGGAAGAATGTCAACAGATGAAAATATCACACCATCACCCTCCATGTCATGGTGATACGAATCATTTAATGGATCATATCTGACAACCATGATAACCAATCAACAGAAGAGCAATATGCATGTTAAGGCTTCAGCTGGTGAAGGTGTGAAGCAAACTAAAAATACTAGAAAACCAAAATCCAAGCACTCTAAGTGAAATCAGCAGAGACAAGCCACAACAGTTTCTCTTTAGAGAAACAGTTGAAAGAAAAAAATTCGTTTTGAGTCTCTGTTAATCATTTGTGACAATTTACTTCTTAGGTGCGCCATCATCCTTTGGAGTTGCACATATTCCAAGAGCAATTTTTTAAGGGTTATAAGAGTTTGGTTTTAAAGATGTTAGGTGTATTCATAAATTGAAAGGTTAAATGTTATTAGAAAGATAGAAAGTAATTAAATGAATTAAAAAATAATTAATTTATGCACCATCTCATAATTTCCCCCAAATGGAATGTTAGATTGATGTTATTTAAGATCTTAGTTAAGGCTATGCAAGCAAACAAGAGTAGTAAAACACCTAAACAACTCCCTGCACGATCATCACCATCTCCAATTTAAGTCAAACTAAACAAGGAAAAACTCAATGAAGCATAGGACAAGAAAATAGTTGCATACAAAGCATTTCATGAAATACAAGAAGCTACAAACGTAATACCTTAAGAATGGTGAGTCAATTGATGTGGTTTGGTTAATGAACTCTAATGAGCCCCCAATATCACAAGTTATGTCAGCAATTCCAATAAGCGGACATCCTTTCCTCGTAAGATCTTGAAGCTGCTGGTTACTCAACAACCGAGGAAATCTTTTTTCCCAGTACATGCAATTGACTGCAGTACAGTAGTGTTAAACAGATACTAATAGCACACAAGGATTCTATAACTGAAAGGAAAGAGAACACATTAATATACTTGAAGTTTGGTCATTTAATTAGAAGCTTTTTGACTATTCATCTACCGAGAAGAAAGGATTTCTATCGCTAAAAGGACAGAAAAACACATTTTGATCCGAATTTGGGTCTTTATAAGCATAAATCAGGAGAAAAAATTATTTTTGAAATAATCTAACAAGGCATGACAATTAGGAAGTCAACAAGGAAACTTCATCAGCAAGAGCTCGCTTGTAATAGCAGAAACTTTACTGTATGAACTCAGTAATGACAATCTATTATGGAAAAATAAATATTATACCAATAACAGATGCATATGGGGCTATTTTTTCATGGAAAACGGGCTTGTAGTGCTCTGGATGTGCGTAATAGTCTGCCTGCACCGAAAACAAAACATCTATGGTCAGAATAGTTTAAGTTCAACCCATACAATCCCAATGAATTCAAAGAAACCAAGTGTTCCCTTCTAATTGAAGATAAATGACTTCGGAGGGTTTAAAGAATTACTAAGCACATTTGCATCTCAAAAGTTATGAATATAATAACTGATTAGCACTTTATGTTATTAACCAACCTGTAAGTGAGAATTGATTTTCCTTGGTATGCCAAGAGTTAATCAGGAGAAGCTAAAATCTAACAAGGCTAACAGTAAGGGGGTTCACGCAAAGATGAGATATCAACTCTATAAACGATACACCACAAGACTTCGTGGAAATGTATGATGCACTTTGACAAGGGAAAAGATAGTTGATCAGTATGACAGAGCAAAACCAGAAACAGAAATACTGGAGAATCTTACTTTATCAAATGTTTTTGAAGAATCTATGTGTTCAACCATGTCTTGACAAGTGACAACACAACCATATACTTGGAATACTCTCTTTGAAGCCTTTTCAGATGGACTGATATCCGTTCCCTAAGCAAAAACAAGAAGTTGACTTAGGTGAGCGCCAAAGAAATGTTTCTAAACAAAATAGCAAAAGAGACAGTGAGTAAATTGAAATGAAGAAGAAAAGGAGTACATAGTATCATTTTTAAAAGTATAGTGGCAATAAATTAGAACGAAATGATAAACGAAGAACCCTATAGAACTGTCTCTGGTTTCTGGTCAGATTTTTCTATTCATCTTAACCTGTTATTTAAAAAAAGGTAATCAAGTGGTTTCTTCTGCCAAAACGTTGCTCAAAACTTACTTGTGCAAATAGCTCTGGAAGTCTGCTTGGATCAACAAAAGTGTGTGGAAGAAGCTTAAATATCTCTTGTGCACCATGAGAAACTATTGGGAAAAGGAAAAGACAAGAGAGACATACTATATGAGAAACATATGCCTTTGAAAAGTTACAAATTTTGCAGCAGAAATCATTATCTATGTATAGACATGAAAATCAAATTCCATTACAACTAGTAATTGAAATAACAACAGCACTTAAGAAGCATATAAAATAATTCAGAGCAGAATGATATATCATCAAGTGATCTTAGAGTGCAGAGACTGAACTTAATACCATGATCCACTTCTTTGATCGCAACAATATTGGATTTATCAGCTAAGCACATCATGGATGTTTGGAAAATAGAATATAAAGTTGCTCTTTACTATACCATTTCCATTTCCAGATCCAGTGAATATGAATACCAAAGGACAGATTCCTGATGGCAATCCAAATGTAGCGATCTCTTCTCCAACAGAAATAACAGCAGATTTGGCAGCAGCCAATGATGAATACATGTAAGCTTCACCCAATGAGAGGAACGGTGTTGAATATCCAAGACTTAGATAACCTGAAGAAAATTTTTAGTAATAAAAACAAAAGGGTTAAAATCCACTCCAGCTGGAATATTCCAAACATAGTACAACAGGATCATCATTTCAGCATCACTACGTGAAATAAGGACCTGTAAACATAAACATCCTCCCAGCATCCTAAGTTAAAAAGAACAGGAAGGAAAAGGTAATTCCACAACCCTTTCCCTCAAAGGAGAAACAGGGAAGAAGTGTGCAGAAGTAATTGTGATTGTATGCAAACAACCTCTGCAAAAGCAAGACATTAAAGTGCATAACAACAGTTCATCAAATCATCAGTGTAAGACCAGTAAAAAGGATTCCAGAGGTGGAGCATACGCTGTCCTAATCCACCCAAGAAATCAATGAACCCAGCTCTGCCAGCAAATTTCCCAAATGCAAGCAACCTTTTACCATGGTCCCCAACAATGAGTTCATAGTCATACAATGACACCCTCTGAACTAGTACCTGTATGACAAGGAGAAATCAGAAAATTAGCATCATCAATTTATCAAAGCCAACAAGGACATGAACACAAAGTTATACCTTATCCAACAAAGGCAAGTTTTCTTTCTGAGCCTTGTGGGTGTGAGAGAAGAAGGCATAAGCTCTATCATGAAGAATCATATCCAGCTGCACCAAAACCAAACAAATTCAATCAAACTTTCTAACATCGTTACCCTTCAAAACCAGAGAACATACGATCTCGTCACCTTGGGCTGCTTAATTCCCACAATGAGACCACATTCGGACAAATCATCCGATATCTCACAGCCAACATCCTCATACATTGCGTCATGATGAATACGCTTCGTCGACGGCTGCACAATTATCCGAGCCACCCCAGTTTTATCCTTCCCACTATGCAAAAGTCGAGCGCAGTGAGAGGGGGTTAAAGGCACCCTTCTTTCCCACTTGTTCATCGACTCCGAGAGGATTCCAACAACTCCATTACCAAGCATGGTGTACGTACCTTCTTTACTGTTCTTCCTGAATCAAGCAATCATACACTGAGCATTATAACTCAAGATCACGTTGTTGCAAGATGACGAAACAAACTGCTCCTTAATATGCTTGATTTTGGAGCTATTCATGCCATTCCAAAAAAGATAACTTTCAAAATTAAATTTCAATAAATATTAAATTAAAGTAGAACAAAACCAGCGCACGCAATCAACCATATGATATTTAAAAACGTAGCCTCCAATTATCGTGTCTCAGCAAGAAAACAGAACCGATCAATAGATAAACACATGACGTCGACACACGTGCTTGAAAGTGAGAATGATTATCCAAAGTTTTCAATTTCTTCCTAAGATTTGGCACAAATAATGCATGCATGGATTACATCAAGAAATAAAAAATATAATTTTTCTTGTACAAAAAAATAATCATGGTGCTATTAAAGGTGGATCACAGCACTTGAAATTTTATTGATAGAAAATCCCACAGTGATCTCCAGCAGCTTAGCACTTAAACCTGAAAATATAACCAAAAAAATAAAAATAATCGTAGTCCTGATTCCTAAAAATAAAAGAGAAAAAGGCAGTAGCAGAGCGACGAGAGAACGTTTTTCTTTCCTTTTTATTTATTTATTTGTTTTTACAGAAATAAAATCGAAATGAAAATGCTTGATCAATTTCTTGTAATAGAACAGTGATTGATTCAGGACCCGAATAAAAAAATTACCGTTGATTTTAATGTAAATATGATTTCATCCGCGTTTGAAAGAGTGAAGCCTCTGTTTTCTCTTGCTTTTTGTTTTTCTTTTTTCTGTCGGAGAAAGAGAGAGAGAATCTCTGATTCCGATTCCGGGCGTTCTGAGTGAGCGGGGATGCAAATGCTAATGAATTTCAAGAACGATATGCTGCTCACGCGTTCATCGTGATGTGATATAAACATAGAGGGAAGATTCTAATAAAAACTCTTCGCCGTCTTGTTCGTTACGACTTTTCAATTAAATCACAAACAATTGAGTAACGAGCTCTTCCGTGCTGCTATTTCAGAGGAGCATGTGTTACGGAGTTTCAGTTTATTTGTTTGCTTTTTTCGTGACTATTACTCTATCTTTCTTGAGAAAGGACAAGTGTATGATATTAGACGATTATTCTGATGATATTGATATGGCTGACGTAATTAGCTTTAGAAAGTGGTGGGTCACATTTCCCATTATGTGTGCCACGTGTTTTCCATTTTTGAGCTATCCAAGTCGCACCCACCGGGTTGATTGTTATTGCATTTTAAAAACAATTTTTAAAAAAAATTTAAAAAAATTATTTTTATTTTTTAATTTAAATTAGAAGTTTTGGGTGGTTTTAGATCATTTTCATGTACTGTGCCGGTATCAAAAATAATTTTTAAAAAATAAAAAAAATTATTTTAATGTATTTCTAAACAAAAAATATTTTCAAAAACAACTTTAATCATACTTTCAAATATACAAGGAATCGCTCGCGGAACAGCGGGTTTCAGTTCTATTTATATAGGCGGTAGAGTTTATTTTTTAAGAATATTTTTATTTATAAATATATAAAAATAATTTTATTTTTATTTTTATATCTACAAATCAAAATATTTAAAATTAATTTAAATTTTAAAAAATAAAAAATTCAAAAACACAATTTTTGATAGATTTATATCTTAACAAGGTGTTCTCGTTCCGAATAATATTGATTTGATTCAAATCAAGTAATTGAATCATAAATTTAAAAAAAAAAAAAAACTTTTAAAATGTATGAGAAATATCCTGTTAATTTCCTTTTGATTTGCAAGAAAACTTTTGATTATAAACTTAAGAATTTAATAGTTATATTTTTTAACAAAACATATTTAGAGGAGGGAGATGTAGCCAAATATTCCGTTTTAAATTTATATTAATCTAAAAACACACGATAAACCCTATAAAAATCTTTATAAATCACTAATCAACACAACAAAACCCAAATATCGCTCAAGAAATAAAAAACCAACTCAATAAAATAAACGAAATCGGACACTGACATTGCTTTCATGTAGCCAATTGAGACAAGTTAGAGTGCCTTTCGCATTCTGACAACCTCTAACGTTGGTACTTCTGTGATGCCTAAGAGAGAGGAACAACGTGCCGTCATAATCCCATACTTCTTCGATTCAATAAGGAGTCGCGGACCCGCGGGTTTACGTCTCAACAAATCGTTCTCACTCCAAGGAATATTGAAATTATATATATATATATATATTACCTAATATATAAAACGCATAGGTTTTTTACTGTAGCTTCATGCACTGTAGACTATGAGTGTATGCATTGTGAATTGTAATAGTATATTTTTGAATCGGTTCGGTTCTCGGTTCGGTTGGTTTGCCGGTTTTCCTATTTTTTTATAATTTTTTGCATAGTAAAATAGCGTTTTTAGCCCTCGAAAAAGACAAAAAACCGGTTATGTGTGGAGGGGCTCCGCGGTAATTGCACAATTTCGGACCGGACCGGTCCGGTCCAGTCTGCCTACCTTTTCATTATTTTATATTTTTCCGGAAATGACTAATTACGGATATGGGCCCTAATAAGACAAACTTGCTAACTTAGGAACAGGGGCACACCGGTAATTGATTCTTTTGTTTGATCTTTCGTTGAAGTTTTTAGGATTTTTTTTTCTTCCATTTTTTCCCTTTCATTATTAACACAAAAATAAAATAAATAAATGATGATGATGATGATGATGATCATAATAATAATAATAATAATAATTTAATTGTTTTTCTTACTTACTCTGTTGTTAATTTTTTGAGGGTTTTTTTTCCCTTAGAACAATTTGATAGTTTTTATTGTGTTAACAGTGATAACAATGATAATTTTTAGTTTTTATTGTATTTTTTGTTTGATCTTTTTTTGTAGTTCTTACAATTTTTTTAATCTTTCATTCATTTATTTATTCTTTCATGATAATAATGATAATAATATCAATAACAATAACAATAACAATAACAATAATAATAATAATATTTTAATTGTTTTTATTTGCTCTTTGTATTAAATAATTTTTATAATTTTACTATCTGCACAATAATAACGATGATTTTAGTGATTACTTTTTTATTTTTTTCTTATCAAAATATTTTGCTTTTTTTTTTATGTTAGTTCGCGCTCTTTTGTGATCTTTTATGACGCAATACCTACATTCTAAAAAATATAATCTATGCTTGCGCAACAAACTTTACTTAAAAATGTGTACATTTTATCTCCTAATCTATAACTTTTATTTAGTTATATCATATAAATTTATCGTTGTGGATTTAATTATGTTAAATTATATACACCAGAATGCCCGCGACAACACGCGGGCAATATAGCTAGTATATATATGTTTACCGCAAGTTTGTCAATTCTATTTTATTAGTGTTTTGTTTTTTCAATTAGAATGAAATATTTTGGTTTCAAAGCGTTTCAACACATTATTTTGGAATTGTACTGTTTATGTATATATATAATTAAATATTTAATTCAAAAAAATATATTTCAAATCCAAAAATAAAATTATTTAGAATTGTGCAATTTAATCTAAAAAATACATAATAAATAATTTCTATGAACAAAATTATAAACATGTATAATATTACGAGAATATCATTATCAATCTCGCAAGATCATTATATTCTCTGATTGCTCTAAAATTTTAACATAATATATATAAATATGTCAAGAGACTCCTCGTAAAATTTCAATTCCATCTAACGACCGGATTAAGAGATATGATTGATATTGTAAAATTATTCATTATAAAAATAAAAAAAAAACTATTCAGCCGAAACGGAACGGGCAAAATGAAACCAGAACGTTTCGGATGGTATTTGGCCAAAAATCCAGAATGGGTTAAAATTTAAACCGAGGTAAAAATGACATCGTATTGTCATTTTTTTTAACTGGTTAGAAACATTTCGGCCGAAACAAAATGAAACTGACAACCCTAGTTTACTTTGAATTTCAACACCTAGAATCGCCAAAAATTGATCATCGGTTCGGGGGTGTTGTGGTCTTTTCAATATTTATTGCATAGTGAAAATGTGAAACTACCTATTTATCCCTAAGCGCTGACAAAAAGACCAAGATTGATGGGGGTATTTTAGATTTTTCACATATCTGTGCACAATACAATTACTCACATACCCTTTGAAAAAGACAAAAAGGAAAGTCTGTGGCTTGGGGCATGTTGATACTTTCACTCCTAGTTTTTTCGTGGTTATCGCTGGGTTCAGGGTGTTTAGGTAATTATATAATTTTATTATTATTTTTTTAATTTATTGCAGGCACGTTGTATGAACGCGTTGTCGGTTTTTCACGTGAACGCGCCATTTAGGCGGAGCATGCGATGTTCGTAAATGGTGGAAAATATCTCATCGTCGTGTCATACGGTGGATTGACATGTCCTTTTCCTCTAGGTGGGGCACATGTCATGTGAAGGTGATCGTGGAATCACCGATGGATGGTTTTCCCCCCCTTTTCTCTCTCTCTCCTTCAGCCGAAAAATACATTAAAGTCATTCATATCATTGGTAGATTTATTTCAGTCCCTAATTTTTTGATTTTGTTTTTCTTATTGATTTCTTCAATAGAAATTTTTCTTGTTTTCAATTATGTCTTTCAATTAAAATTGATCATATATGGTACGTTTCATTTCATTCATTAATCTTTTGATTTTTGGTTTGTTTTTTGTTCCTTTAATCTTTTTGGTATGCAAGTTTTAATTTGTTTTAATTTTGTTCTTCAATTGAAATTGGTCATATATGCTACTTTTCATTTCGGTCCTTATTCTTTTAATTTTTTAAACAATTACATTGCATTGTTTTAAAAAAAAATCTCTTTATTGTTTTTCAATCCCAATGTTTTGATTTATTGCAGTTTTATCCTTCAATTGGAATTAATTTTTTATTTTGTTTTTTTTTTATTTTAGCACTTATTCTTTTAATTTTTTTTATTTAGTGTTAATTCCTTTGTTTTTTTCAATTCTTTTTGGACAATGTTTATTTTTTTTGTCAATATTTCTGTAGTTATGCTTTTATTTTTAATTTTTAATTTTTATCATTTTTTTTTTGTTGGGGTTTTATTTTTTTCGGTTCAATTCTGAAATTTTAATTTATGTTGGTAATTTATTTTTCCCTTTGTTCTTTTTTTTAGTGTTTTATGTTAGTTTTATTTGTTCTTCGAATGATATGATTTTTTTATGCTCATTATATTTATTTTAGTTTTTTCTTTTTTTAGCTGTTAGTTTTGTTTGCTCTTTTGTTAAAGTTTTATTTATTTATTTTCAAGATAATTTTATGGTTTCATTGTTTTCTCAATGTAGATGATAATTTTAGTGATTGTTTGTTTTATTGTTTTCTTGCTTGGTTTTTTGTAAAAATATTTTGTTTTTTTTATTCTTCGAGACAATTTAATTATTCTAAATGTTTTGGTAGAAATGATGATAATAATTTTAGCTGGTATAGTCATGATAATGATAGTAACTTTGCAATGGATTTTCGATGATGTTTTTTTTTTTTTTTTTATAGGTAGAAAATCAACAATTTAGTTTTGTTATTTAGTTATCGTAGGTGTTTTGACTATTTATATTTAATTTAAATTAGATTATGAAATGAACTAATTCTAATATAGTGAATTTGATGATTCAGGTATCCGAATCTTCTTGTTTTTTAATGATGATGATAATTTTATGCTGGTGATTTCATTGAACATATAAATTTATATCAATTTAAAATTCATATATATATATATATATTAGAAAGTTGTACTCCGTAGAAATTATGCACAAATTGATTGTTTTGCCCAAATTTATAGTATAATAAAAAAATCTCACAATCTTAATAACTCATACTCTTAATATATATATTTTTGCTGGAAAAATGGGGTTTCGACAGCGACAAAGCGCTAGTTAATGGCTAGTATATATATAAATTGCGTTGAGGTTTCACTGCGTCCGGTCATTGTGAGTTTTAACAGTAAAATTATCATTATACCCATCGGACCGCAAAATTTAACCCTCGGAACTAGGGTTATTTTCTTTTACCAGGTATTGAACAGTAAAATATCATATTTGACCTTGGTTAGGACGCAGGGCAAGAGCTGGAGTCAATGCTCTTTTTGTTTTTTCACAGTTTTGTGCACAATGAAACTACTTAAATACTCTCAAAAAAGACAAAAATGAAGGCCTGACACTGGGTATGGCGATACTTTCACGTTCGGTTTTTTCGTGGTAATCGTTGGGTCTAGAGATTTTTAGGTAATTTCTATATTTTTTAAATTACTTTTTATGAATGCAGGCGAGTCATCTGACGCACAGTCAATTTTGACGTGAACGTGCCTTTTAGGCGGCGCGTTAGCTGTCCATTGGTGGTTGAAAATGTTCATTTGACGTGTCACTGGATGCGCCACCATGTCCTCTTCCTCACGGTGTGGGGCGTTTCGTTTGACGGCGATTGGGGAATCACGGTGATCATCTTAAAATTAATATTTCTTCCTTTCTTCCTTTATTCTTTTTAAGTGTTTTCTGTTATTTTTATCTGTTTTTTGGATCATATGACTTTTTTATGCTCATAATATCTATTTTAGTTTTTTTCTTTTTTCACTTTTGTTTTTTGCTCTTTTATTAAAGTTTATTTTATATTCTTCGAGATAATTTTATGGTTTCATTGTTTGGGCAATAATAATAATAATTTTAGTGATTTTTTTAATGTTTTCTTGCTTGCTTTTTTGTATTTTATTTATTCTTGGGGACAATTTAATCATTCTAATTGTTTGGGCGATGATGGTGATAATAAGTTTAGTTGTTACAGTCATGATAGTAATGATAACATAAAAATGATTTTTCAATGATGTTTTCTTCTTTTTATAGGTAGAAAATCAATGATTTTTTTGTTTAATTGTCGTTGGTGTTTTCATAATTTATATTTTATTATTGCGTTTAATTTAAATTAGATTATGAAATGAACTAGTCCTAATACAGTGAATTCGATGATGCAGGTATCCAAATCTTCTTACTTTTTTAATGACGATGATAATTTATGTTAGTGATTTCGTTGAACAAATAAATTTATATCAATTTAAAATTCATATATTTTATTGGAAATTTACGCTCATCAAGAATTCTGCACAGATTTATTATTTTACCCAAATATATAGTATAATAAAAAAATCCTGCACTCTTTTTTTTTGCGTTGAAAAAAATGTCGTTGCGGTCGTGGCAAAGCATGAGTAAATAACTAGTATATATATATATATATATATATATATATATATATATATAGATATTAAAAAAAAAACAAGATTGATGGCAAAAGAAGCATCTGATAGTAATGGTTTTAACTCATATAAATGTCATGGGCATCTTTCTGCATTATCAATTATTGGATTTCACATCATCGTTTCCATAAGGTGTAGAATAAGTTAGGCCGAGTCATCTATGTTGTCTGCGAACAAGGAAACTTTAATTAAATTCCAGGGACAACATCAAAGAGTTCTACTGTCTTTTGCTAGAACATCAAAAGAGTCCTTACAACTTCTCAGTTTTTTTAATCTCTTTTCATGTTTTTTTAACTGTGACAAAAAGACAACACTAACCTTGGCAGACCCAACCATACAGATCCCATGATCTAGTATTTATATAAACCTGGTTTTATTATTCTATAATTATTATTCGTCATCTTGTATATCATGGATTAGAGCACTGATTTTTATTTTGTAAAAAAATAGATTTTCATTTTTTCCCATTTGAGCTTCTATTAGCTCAAATTAACACTAAATTACATGTGTTTTTTAAGAGATGATTAATTGTTTATTTCATTAGCATTTTTTTTAAAAGAAAAGTTTGCCATTAATTTCATTATATAAGGTTGCAGTTAAAACAAGTTGACCTTAATTTACCCAAAATTCGTGTTTGTTTGACACTGTATTTTAAAAATATTTTTGAAAAAAATTGATTTTTATTTTATTTTAATGTGCTCATATCAGAAATAATTTTTTAAAAATTAAAAAAAATAACATTTTGATACTTTTTTGAACGAAAAACTGTTTGAAAAGCAATATTAAAACTTGATTTACTTGAAACATCATGACTGGAGTGATGTTTTTTTAATTGGTTCTACACCCTTTTCTCTCTCTTTATTTAGTTCTTTCTTTATTTTTTTTCTTCTAATGGAATCTTTTAAAATAAAATTATTAAAATGATACATGACAGATTATTTAGACATGCTAAGGTTAGATCTTTTTATGATAATATTAATAATTATTTTTGAATAACTATATATGATCCTAATAAGCATTTTTTTAACAAAAAACCTCATGAATATCCAATAAGAATAAAATATCTATATTTTTTTATTAATTAAAATTTTCATAGTCACGAAAAAAACAATTAGAATATAATGCTTTTTTTTTTGGAAATCTCTTTATATATCATGGCAAGTTTTATTTGAAAATTCATTGATATGATAAAAAAAACATACTTTCATCAAAATAAAAAATATGATTAATGAAAAGGAGAAATTTGACTGGAAAAGCAGGGACTGTGTTGGGGTTTGAAAATCACGATGAAGAATAAATAAAATAAAACAGAAAAGTATTTGTAATTCTAAAATTTTTTTTGCATTAAATAATCTCAAATAAAACAAACCAATCAATTTAAAATCAATAAAATATTGAAATATAAAAATAAAAACACAGATAAAAAATACTCAATTGTAAAAAATAAAATAAAGATATTTGTTTCTTAAAAAATCCAACTCCATAGCTATTCAGAATACAGAAACTTTTATAGTATTCAAAGAATAACTAGTGATGTACTTATAGGTATTTTCTAATTCAATGTTAAATAATAAGATAATTATAAGTAGAAGAAAATAAAATTTATGATGCATAAAAAGATTAAAAAATAACTTATACAATACTACTTAATTCACTAATCACCAACAACATGTCAATAGAGAACGGGGAAAATTAAGTAAGGAGGTGGAAGGGTTTCAAAGTCCAATCTCTAAAGCAGCCCAATGCAAATCCCATGGGATATTGAAGCCCACTCCGCTAGTTTATATTCGACCATGAATCGGCCCACCAAGCCCCTTCCCGGCCTCTTCATTGACAATACTTAGCAGGTTTGTTAATTCCGTTCCGTTCCGGCCGGAATGTTCTATGCCATTAAAAAAATTGTGTCATTTTCGTCTCGGTTTTAATTCTGGTCCGTTCCGAAATTCTGTCCGGAACGCCTCGGTACCGTTCCGGCTCAAAATCATAATATTTCTTTTATTTTAGAACATTTTACTATCATAATATTTTGAAATTTTAGAGATATTTCTAATTTTGAGATTATGTTTGTTTGACTTTGTGTTTATATTGTATAATTTAAAGTTAATTTATCTTGAATTTAAATTATAATTATTAAATTAATATTTTAATTTTTTTCATATATATATATATATAATTAATTAATTATATATGAACAGTACAACCCCGCAACGGCACGCCGAAACGCTCTGAAAATAAAAAATTCCGTTCCAATAGAAAAACTGGAATGACGACCGGAATGATATTGAGAACCTTGATACTTAGTGATGGTTTGATTTTTTTTAATATACTAAATTAAAAATAATTTTGTAAAAATAAATAAATGTTATTTTAATAAAATACTTTTAAAAAACAACCTAAATCATATAAAAAAAACTGTGAAAAATAAATCTTAAAAACATGGTAAGCTTCTGGTTTTCCAGAAAGGACTGGCTTTCTCTGGCTTTTTTATTAGCTCCACCGCCTGTCTGAGTTTATATTTCGGCAATGTTTCATTGATTTCCCTTCTACCTAAATTATAAAAAAATGGCTGACCAGTCGCAAGCACACTCCCGAGTCCCAGACGACACTGTTCACTACGCTATCTTCCCAGACTCCTCTTCCCTCTCTAATCCCTCCGATTCCTCTCAAGCTCTCCACCTCCATCTCCAAATCCTTGAATTTATTTCTCCTTACACCTCCTCTTACATCTGGCAGCACGAGCCCTTCTCTCTCTCCCTATCCTCCTCTGCGTCCCCCCCTCTCCCTCACCTCCACGGCAAGCTCCGCTTTGGCGACAACATTGAAGATGAGTGGTTCACTGTTTTCCTTCTCTTCCAAATCTCTCACCACTTCCCTTCTATCTCCATCCGAGTCTGGGACAACGACGGTGAATTTCTCCTCATTGAAGCTGCCTTTCATCTCCCTCGCTGGATTAACCCCGACACCAGTGATAACCGTGTGTTTATTCGCCGCGGCGACATCCATATTGTCCCGAAAAGCCGGTTACCCAGCCCGAATTTGATCGATTCCTTGAAGTTCTTGATAGACTGTGAGGGTGAGTCACGTGCGGCGGAGTCTGTTCAAATAGCGGTGAAGGGTCGGATTTCTGATTATCCAGAAAGAGCGAGGCGAAATACGCATCAAGTTAGGGTTAGGGTTCCGGTATCTGTGGCACAAATCTTAAAGCAGGAACCGTGCTTGATTTCTTTGGCGGTGGAGGGGTTTTATGATAGGGATATTGATACAATGAAGTATGCGGCAAAAATGGAGAAATTTTTTAGTAAAGGGAAAGAGGAGTTGGTTTGTGTGGTCATTAAAATGTCTAGAGCTATGTATGCTCAGTTAATGCAGCAGAAGTTTCAGGCACCCAAGTGCTATCGTATGCCTAGTCAAGGAGATGACGTGGGTGCGTATCTGGAGGCGGAGTTAGGTATGAAGATTGCTTGTGGGTTCGAGATGATGTATCAACAGAGGAGGAGGGAAGGAGAGGAGGGTAAAGGGAGCACGTGGCTGAAGTACAAGGAGAGTTTAGAGAGGAGTGGGTATTTTGAAGGGTTTCTGCCAGGTTCGAAGGATTACAAGAGGTTGATGGAGAATGCTGAGGAGTATTACCGAAATAGTACCTTGTTCTCGAGGACCAGGTATTTGTTTTTCTTGATAATGCAAGAGTTTCTAGTGCATGGTTTGCTTACATGATGGTGGTCAAACTCTAAATAAATTGCTGAATTGGTTATCCCCTAGCAGAGGAAACATGATTGGCCAGCAAAGCTGGAAGATTCATGAATTGTTAGACATCAGGTTCCATCTTCTAGTTTTGTAGGAAAATTGAACTTTGTTGCAGTTTGTATAAATGCCATGCCTCCAGTATCACATCTCATTTTATAATTATTTTCAGATTTTCAAATATGAGAAGTGGATGCCACAGTATCAATATTTTAATGGCTGTTGGAAGCCTTTTCTCTTCGAGCTATGCAAAATAAACCTGATTATTATCTGATGTTACACAAATGTAGTGTTGTTTTCTTTGTTTTTTGTTGTTCAGTCAGTACTAATGATGAAATGGTATTGCAGTCAAATGATGAGTGCTCCAGTGAGACGGATTGATGAGATTCTTGCTTTACCGCACTCAGCTGATGATTTTAGGTGCCAGGAGGTTCCACCTTCTGATGATGATTCTTGGCTGTATAGTGGAGAAGATGAGTTGAATGCTGCTCTGCAAGAGAGACAAAAGGAGATGGATCTCTACAACGCCAAACATAAAAAGAAACAGATGCCAAAAGAGTCACAAGACGCTGGTCCTTCATCCGGTAGTAATTTTGATGATTTTGATCTTGGTGAAATGGCAAAAGCCATGCAAGCATTCGTGGATAGAGCGTCAAGTTACAAGGGAGCGGAGGTTCCAGAATACAGGTTTGTGCATAAACCCTACTTCGTCAGAACTGGTCAGTGTTGTGCCTTGTTGACTTTAGTATTAGGAATTCCTGAACTCCTACCTGCCCTAGCTTGGGCTGAACTTAACCTCCTGAATCAATTCAGTTTGTATAAAGTTATAAACATAGTTTGTCAGGTCTTAACTTGCTTTCCCCTTTTCAATTCTTCTTCTTCTTGGCTGCCCCTGGTTTTTATGTTTATAAGATCTGTATTATGAGAGCCAAGTGCCATTGTTCCTTGATCTGTTTTAAGTTTTCTACCCACTGGCTTTTCTTGTTTGTTAGGATCAGATTTTTTTTCTTTCGTTGTTCAGATTTAGAATGATTTGATGTGAAGTCAATACATAGATTATATGCTGTTAACCTTTTGATTTATAGCCTTGCATGGACATGTTTAAGATGCTGCATACATATTCAATGAAGTAAAGGAATAATGCCAATTTTCAGTTGCTAGTTATGTGATTAGAATACCATTTTTGATCTCTGGTTGTAGCTATGATAGTCTTTTCTGCATTATGTTGCTTTTGTACTCTAGGGAACAAGAGGAATCAACACCCCTTAGTTAGACTAGAGATTTATTCCCTTCTCCCTTCTTATATTTCAGCCTAAATTGCCTGTATCCGATCCGTGCTGCTCTGTTGTTTAGATTGGATCAGCAATTAAGCACAGCATTCATGTATTTTGCTGCTTTTATTTGAAGGGATATGAAAGAGGTGGACCTTGATGTGGACTGTTTTCTAAATGACATTGAATCGGTAATGAAGCGCTATGGCCCTAAAGACGGTGCTACTGCTGTTGATTCTGAAGAAGGATCCTCATCTGACATGGATTTTGGTATGTTTATTTTTTAGTTATGCATAAATTTCTTTTTTCTCACATGTATTGCTTGTGGAAATCGTATACTTCTTTCCTTTCATGATAGCTGGTCAAGTCTCACATCATTTTAATCTAGAGGCAGCAACACAAATCTAATCAGCTTTTCCTATCCTCAAGGAGCTCTCTGTCTAGAGGGTAGTGAGGTTGGTTGGGAATTTTTTTGGTTACACATAATATACAACAAAGCTACAGCTAAGATATGATGCCTAACAGCATAAGATAACTGTCAGTTTGGTGTTTTTGCTATAATTTGCATGGTTTTTAAGAGGCTTTTCTGTTAGCAGCCAATTGTTTTTTATTTTAGGCGGGATGGAGTTTGGTTGGGGTGAGTGGCTGTGCTGGGAGCTAAGTAAACTTTCAAATTGTTTTAAATCACATGGCTTAAGCATACACATGGATACCAATTGTCTGGATGTTCTGGATTTTTCTGCTCTTTGTTGTGTTAGCACTGAAAGCAAACTCCTCTTCGCTAGATAATATTTAGTTAACTTGTATGAGCTACAAAGTATATCTGGTGAATTTAGATCAAATTGAAAATTTATACTGAAGGAAGGTGTATGTTGTGATTTTTCATTTGGGAGATGCAGTAAAAAAACAAACTCTCATTTAGAAGCTCTTGTACTCGCCACCATGTTTTCATATGGCATAGTCATCCAAATTTCGATGCTACATGGATTTCAGAGGCTGACTTTCTTGCATTGAATCTCGAGCTTTAGGATTCTTATCCCCAGAAAAACTCCACACTCGAGTTCTTTATGTGACCTGGATGTGAGATATGTCTATATTACATGTCTATCGCTCGTTCTAGGTCATAAGATCGAGATAATTCAATAGAAAAAGAAATTGGGAATAAATAAAAACAAAATTGAAAAATTAAGGGACAAATATAAATCAAAATATTTAATATCACAAATAAAATTATTTACTTGATTGTGTTGAATGAATTTGTTTATTAAAATCAATTTGTAATAGAAATCGACATACATAAAAATTTATTGAATAAAATAAAAGAAAAATATTATGCAAGACTGCAGATATTAAAAACATTATACTTTTTTTTTTAATTTTTAAAAATAAATTTAATCTAGATAAAATATATAAAAAAACTATAGATGAATCATACTAACATCAAAAATTAAATTCACTCAATATAATTGAAAAACTATCTCCATTAAAAAATGCTAATTAAACCAAAAAAATCATATAGAAAGGGTATTAATTGAAATATAAACATACAAATTATGTAAAAAAAAAAACATAAAATGGTATTAATTAGAAAAATCAAAATCAAAAGAAAAGAATGAGGTTAGGTGCTGCCAGACCTGGTAAGCTATGCTAAACACCTGACCAGTCAAGAAATGGCCTGCGCGTGGACATGCATGGTCATGCCCAAGCAAGCAAGCATTTAATTTTTCTCTCCAGGTAATGGGGTTTGACAAAAAATAGATGATGCATCATTTGGATTCCCAAAATTTGGCCACTGCGGTGGCCAAAAAAATGAAGTTCATGTTTTTTTCATTCAAAAATTCATTTTTGTTTCAGAACATCTAGAAAACACTCTAAAATCCATTGTTAAACCAATCTATGACCTCAAAAAACACAAAATTTATTCAAGGATCAATTTTTTTTTTATATCACTTCTACCATCTACAGTGATCTGTGAGACAGTGAATAGTAATCATGCTACAGTAAAAGGAGCTCTTTAGTATATATTAATATAGTGTTTAATTATAGTTTTATGATGTTTCCTACTTATATTAAGTTGAGCATTGTTATTGATTGAAGTTAAACATGAGTTTTCTTCAAGATTGAGTCTCCTCTCCTAGTCCCTTAAGATTGAGTGTGCTCCCATGATTTGGCGATCTTGTTGTGTGATTTTATGTCATCTTGTCCGCCCATGCAGCATATCAGCTCCTTTCTTAGACAAAGCATTAGCACATGAATGGAAGGCTCTTTTCCAGGTTTCTTTTGGTTCTTAATTTATTACTTGCAACTATTTTTGACAGATGAGTCTGAAGATGAGAGTGATATTATGGAAGCTTCTGAGAATAATGTGGATGGGGAGGACACTTTCTTGAACACTTATTCTGATGCTCTGAATGAGGAACTGAAGAACACCACACTTAAGAAAAGTTTCGTTCGTACAGATGACCAATTGCCCAAGAAAAACGAGGTAGCTTTCTTATATATTGCTTGTGTGGAGTCTGCCACAAGTTGGATTAGGCAGCAATATTTTGTTCGTATTCAATGAAATGCCTTGTAATGTGCATAAGAAAATCCTTGTCTTTCTAGAGGGGTGTTATTTATTTATTTTGCATGTGTTCTTTTTAGAGGAGGTTCAAATGCTCGGCTTATTCTTTGCCTGCTCCATGTAGTGTCAAGTAAAACAAGTTTAAGCAAAATGTTCATGCAATATGCACATTTAGAAGATAGTAAGTGCCTTGTTACGTCAAGTATTTATTACAAATCATGAGATATATGAATTTATTCGAGTGTAGGGGACATCAAATACCATGGAGGCCATGGATGAAGAATTTACTCCCGTGGATGTTGATGTTAACCTGGTGAAGAACCTACTCGATTCCTACTCATCTCAACAAGGACAGCCTGGCCCCACTTCCAATCTGCTGGGGCTCATGGGTCTACAGCTCCCTCAAGATATCACTAAGGGCAAATGAAGCCATTAGATCTTCTCCTTGCAACTCATATTTCTTGTGCAATGGGTTCAAGATTTTGTGAGGTAACCCATCTGCACTCTTAGAAGCTGTTTGGCCCGGCGTTTCACCCGCCGTGCTGCAGCTTTAGGTAATTTTTTTTTTTTATCATTTTAAATGAATATGTTTTGGTGTTTTTAGATTATTTTGATGTGCTGATGTCAAAAATGATTTTTAAAAAATAATAAAAATATTATTTTGATGTATTTCGGCATGAAAAACATTTTGAAAAGCTACCGCAACAGCTCTCCCAAACAGGCCTTTAGTGTCAACTGAACTCTTAGATGCAGAATTTCCTCATGTAAGTAGTGCCTGTATACTCTGAATCATTTTTTTTTTTTATAATGTATGAAGTGCTCTAACTATCCAATTTCTGGTTTGATTAGTTTGTATTTAGCTTGACCATGTTTGATACTTTTTTCTGAATTGGATAATGGATGAGGTGGTGGATGTTGACTTTAGGATAGGAATTAAATTTGCATGAAACAGACCTGAAAACCAGCGATATTGCCAAGAGTGGGATGCGGCAAGGTCTCCAGCTCATCTTGCCTTCTACTAGTCTCTCTTCTCCACTGCCAGTTGTCATTATATAATGAGCCGGAGGAGTTCTGAAGGCGAGATGACGATAGATACCAGCTCGTCACTGAGCGACTGGGTCTGTACCCCACGGCTAACATATCAGAATGATGTTTTCGAGACGATTTTTCATGAATTCTGGCCTAGCAATAATGTTTTGAAAGTGATTGGTTAAGTGTGGTTGAATTTTTTTTCTTTGAAAAAATATTAAAATGATATGTTTTTTTAAAAAAATATTTTTTTACATTTGAAAAAACTCAAAAAAATTAATTTAAAATAATAAATAATTGTTTTTCAAAAATATTATGTAGGGAAGAAATAAGCTCAAAGGAAAAGCCGAGAAAGATTTGTGGGGACACTATGGAGAGGACAGCTGACAAAAACGGAGTCTTGGTTTGACTGGATGAGAAAGATTCGAGGTTATTAAAATCGTGAGTTGACTTATAAAATTGTATGATTTTGCGAGTTAATTTATCAAATTTTATCAATTCGGATAGAAAAATCGATTTCGGTCAAATTTGATCAAACTCGGTTAAAATCGTAAAATCAGACAGAATCGGATTTGTTTACGTTTGTAACTTTTCTTGTGATTTTATTGCAGTGCTCTTAAAAAAGAAGGGGGATGCCTCTTATAAACCTCGCACTGCTCTTCCAATGTCAAAACATTGTAAATTTATTTACAGGGAAGAAACAACAGTTTTGGAGGAAGGAGGACAGTCAACTGAAAACCCATCTTGAGATCCCATCTGATCCATGTTGCAGATAAAGCATGAGAGTTGAAATCGATCCAAGGTTTGGTGGGATGGTTTGGATTGTTTGGCTTCTGGGAAAATTTGTACAAGTTTAAGGCCAAATGATGGGCTGTAATTCCAATTTGTTTAATGGATTTTACTATATGATTGACCTGGGTATATTACCACCACCCTTGGGCCTTTCTTATATGTTTATACACTAATCTCTAAAGTAGGACACCCAATAGTAATCTATTTTTTAGCCGGGATTAAAATTGAAATTTCAAGAATATATAATAATTAATTGCACTTACTTATTATGAAAAATAATAAACACCCCCTATCGTTACTTTATTTATATACATACAAAAAGCAATCAAATCGGTTGGAACTTTGGACTCGGATACAATTCAGCATGCATGGTTCATGGTTGTGCCTGACCTATTTATGTTGTGATATTCAAACAAGAACAATAATTTATAGCATTATTTAATAAAATATTAGCAAATAATATGGAGGGATTTTATATCAATTATAATTATAGAGTGAAAATCACCGTATAATATCTTACTCTCTTGTCAGTAAAGGGAAATGAATTCTCTATTGTTTTTTTTTTTAAATAATAAAACTAACGTTAACTTAGGTATAAATTATTGTTAACCTTTTCTCTTGCAAATACAAAGAGAATCAAAGGCTTGCAAATTAAAGAAAAACCTAAAACATGTTGCTTTTTCACTGTAGCTATAGACACAGTTCGTTGTGGATTGGAACAGTAAAATTACTATTTTATCCCTCGGTGTGCCTTCATTCAGGCCTTGGAGTTAGGGGTATTTTCGATTATTTCCATTAATGTGTACAGTTTAATAACCGAAATACCCCCTAATAAGACAAAACACATGTTGAATTGGCGGGGGTGTCCCAGTTATTGCACAATTTAAGTGCACAGTGCAATAGCGATTTTAGCCCCTAATAAGACAAAAACTAAGGGTTTGCCTGGAGGGCTATTTCTGGTCTTTCACATTTTTGAAAAAAGTGTAACTACACATATAGCCCTGGTAAAGACAAAATAGAAGAAAAAGAGACAAAGGTGGTTCGGTAATTAGCATTTTTTTAATATATATTCTCGGGGTTACTGTTGGACGCACCAGAACGTTTGGGACCGACGCTCTTGTTTGAAGGCGCATGCGGTGTCTCTAGATCATAGAAAATGTCTGTCCAGAGTCTCACTAGAAACGCCGCCATGTCTTTTGTCGCACGGTAGTGCGCATCATACCCCCGTGGCCCGATGAGTGGTGGTGGCCGGTTGAAATTGGTTGTGTACATTTCTCTCTCCTGCATAGTGAATTACACGCAAGTCCCCTTTGTTTATGACTATTTTACATAAACAGTTGTGTTTTAAAATGTTTTTTTATTTAAAAATATAATAAAATAATATTTTTTTAATATCAATACATAAAAATAATTTAAAATATAAAAAAATAATTGAATATAAAAAATAAAATTAATTTTTTTTAAAATGTTTTTAAAACGAAACTAAACAGAGCCGCTGATAAGACGTAAACAAAGGCGGCCCAATGTCGGTTGCTGGTAGGTCCAAGAATCAAATCTGCTTTTTTATTTTTCTCCCTATGATTCATTGAAACACATTAAAAAAGTAGATTAAAATCAAAAGAGAAACTGATTGATGCATCTGCTTCAACTCCTTCCTCAAGAGAAAGAAATCGTGTCAAGGTAAGCTTCTCCATTTGTTGAAAATATTACACCACAAAAGAGAGAGAGACAAAAAAGAATTAAGTAACGCACAGACACTCGGCATTAAAAGCCATAGGGTATTTTGAGGTTTATGCAATTTTCAAGAAAATGAGCCTTCCAATGCGATTGACCATGTGATTAGTTTCATTTACATCATTTTTTTTATATCAATATATCAAAATGATATAAAGAAAAAACTAATTTGAAATGAAAAAAAATTTTTTTTTTAATTGTTTTTATAATATTTTTGAAACACAAACACAAACGAGGTCTACCATTTGCTAGATAAATTATGCTATATATATATATTTGAAGACTTTGTAATATATAAAAGCTAACCCAAGTTTCAATCCCGACAAACAACAACAAAAAATTATTTAATTTTTATTGATTTAAAAATATACATATATATATTTTTATATTTATACTCAAACTATCATGTCCAATATACACGACTATTAATTTTATGGCAGCTAAATGAAGAGAAGGTAATTTAGATGTGATCGATTTCCTAATTTTTTTCTTTTTAAAATAACATTCATGAACTCCTATCATTCATATTCATAATAAGAGGATTGAATCTCACAAAAGATGACATTGCTCACCTACACATGGTCCACATTTTGGTGTGTTCCCGAGTCAAATGATCAAAATATATATATAGTAAAAAGTATCAGCCGATCATGGAGCACAAGCATGTGAGGTTGTTCGCTCTTTTCTTTTTAGTGTTTTTATATTATTTTTATATGTTGGTATTAAAAATAAATTTTAAAAAAATAAAAGCATTATTTTAATATATTTATAAATAAAAAATACTTTAAAAAACAACATCAATCACACTCCCAAACAGCCGAGAGAAAACACAAAAAAAAAGGAAGAGATGATAATGTAAGAAGCTAAGCTAGGGCGAGGGTCCCCTCACAAGAGCCTTTGCATCCTATACCATCGCCATGAAAACAAAAGAAAACGAAATAAAGTTGAGAATTAACACAGTATTATATAAAGTCTACAAGCTCAAACTATAAGATTACAGGAACAAAGCACATGCAACGTGGAGGTGACGGTGACGGTGTACATGCCCACATGAGCACATTAGTGAAGTGGGTCTCAAGAGGCTGATGATCATTCATATATTAGAATTACAATTAATGACAAATACATTAATAATCTATCATTATAAAAGGTTTGATTTGGATTTTTTTTTAATATATATATAGACAGCTAGCATCATCAACATGAAAATGCATTCCTAGAGACGAGAGATGTAACGTAACGTGATAATAGATGACTTATAATCTGCACAGTAAATCTCGAGTTCGAGTCAAGACGTATATTTTTATAAGAACTTGAAATAACCAGATTTTTACTCGCTCAACTAATTCCATAAAATACGATCTCTATCGATAATGATGAGTTTCTCGCATCAAACATGCAATTGCAATCTGGAATTGAAATATGAGTTTTTGGCATGCAAAAGCCTAAGACCGCGTCGAGTGCTTTATCCTTTGCTAGCTGTAAAAAACGCGTTTTCGCTTTCCTCTTCTTTAATGCCATCTCTCTCAGCCTTTTATATCTTTCCGACTGTCTAAAGAGATCTCTCTGCGTTTCTTTTTTTTTTTTTTTTTTTAATTTTGTTTTAATTATTATTATTACTATAGGAAAGATATCTCTTTCGATAGCCACATTTATGTGCCTCTACTAGTATATTCTTTTAGTATTATTGGCCACAATGTCAAAAGTATTTTACTTTCTATATTCTTGATTCTTTTTATTAGTATGAAAGAAGCTTTAATTTCATATACTAGTATGCACGACGCGAACGCGTCCACACACATATAATTTCTAAAATACTCTTGAAATCAAAATTAATTTAATTAAAGTTCTTGGATTGTTTCGTCTTTTCTCTTTTAGATGCAAGGTTTTTTAAACTTGAAACCAATGGTTTTTTTTTCATTATTTTTTTTATAGTCATAACAAAGTTAAATTAGGTACAATTTGGTGTTTGAATAAATATAAAAATATTTAAAAAATAAAGTGGTAGGCATGAGTGTTGCACGCTTTTAATAACATGTGCAAAGACATAAAATATTAGAAATTTGATGCTATTTCTTTTAATTTCTAATTTTTGTTTTGATTCATTTGTAAAATATAATATTTTTTTTTAATTTTACCATTATGTATGCTATTTTCATTCTTAATGTATTTTTGTTTAACACTTGGTTCTCACTTTTTTTGTATCCTTATTTTTTGTATTGAGGCATTTTGTTACATTGATTTTTTTTGCTAATTTTGTTCTATAACCTTGGGTTGACTGGGAATTAAGGGTCATGTTTTTTCCAATTGGGTTACACTTTACTTATGATCTAGATCACGAGTTTAAAAGGTTTACAGAGGTGATATCATTTTTTTTCCTTTTTTTTACATTGATTATCTTTTTTCAATTTTATGCTTCATAAATTTAAATTTGTGAAATTGTTCATTGTTTTATATTTTGTTTCATTTATATAGAGTTATTGACCTTGTTTGTGGGTTTGTCCGTCTACCTAGGGTTTATTTTAGACTTGTTTTGTGTTCATTCTTTTTAAAATTCATTTTCTTTCTCCAGTTTCATTGTTTACACACACACACACATTTAGCTTCTCAGCTTTTTTTGGTTTGCTATTTTGTTTCTTATTTTAATAAATACTTCTTTTTTTTTTTTATCATGATCACTTGCTTTTTTATTAATTCAATCCATAATTTTTTTTTATATTATTAGATAAACAAACTTATTGGACGAAACTGACTTTACACACACACACACATTTAGCTTCTCAGCTTTTTTTGGTTTGCTATTTTGTTTCTTATTTTAATAAATACTTCTTTTTTTTTTTTTTATCATGATCACTTGCTTTTTTATTAATTCAATCCATAATTTTTTTTTATATTATTAGATAAACAAACTTATTGGACGAAACTGACTTTACAATTCAAATCGTAATAATAATTATTATTTTTATTTTTTAAAAAACATACTTGCAATCTCTTAATATTTTTTTAACACTATTTTTTGTTGTTGCAAACTACCATGCAAGTAATGCCGAAACAGGAGGATGCGTAGGTGATATTTTACAAAGTTTAGGGATTATTTCTGGTAAAATACAGAATCCAGAAGCACAGAGGTTCTCTAAAAATAACCCTTTTCTGCTCATTAACTAAAATACTGTTTTACATTACATATTAAAAATACTTTTGAAAAAATTTAAAATTCTTTTATTTTTATTTTTATTTTATATTTTAATTTTTTTGGTAGTTTTAAATCATTTTCATGTATAAATATCAAAAATAATTTTTTAAAAATAATAATAAAAATTATTTATATATTAAAAAAAACATTTTAAAAAATAAATACAGTGAATCTAGCAACAGTTACTAAGAGGGGCAATATTTGAAACTGGAACGTGCTTTGATATGTGCAAACAATACGTCGGGAATGGTGAAGTCAACCTACTTTTGTCACAATCCGTTGGCTTGTCCATTGACCCTTCTTCGAAGTATGGTTTACTTGGAAGTTTGTGAAAACTTATTTTTTATATTTAATTTTATTTATTTATTTTTATATTATTTTGATGTGATAATATTAAAAATAAATTTTCAAAAATAAAAAAAATATTATTTTAATATATATCCAAGTAAAAGATATTTTAAAAAATAACTACCACGGTATTTTCAACATACCCACAAACCTCTTTGTATATTTTTATTGTGAAAAATTAGTGATCAAGGTAGATAAAATTATAGTCCTAATCACATTTCCAAGCCACACAACGGATCTTAAAGTTGAGATTTTTTTAATTAATATATGTATTTGAGTCAACTTAACTAATTTTAAAAGCCCTAAAATTAATAATTATATAAATTTCTAATAATTATTATATTAATAATCACAAAATTCAAACATTATACCATATAAAAAACAAAACCCTGAATCTCTTACCCCCTACTCTATGGTTCCCGAAGCTGAGATTTATTCATGAGTGTGTGTGTTAGTCAGAGGAAAAAGGTTGTCGGTTCTTCTTCTTGGGACACTATTGACGGCTGCCTCATCTGGCGAAGCAAATTTTCTACTCTGTTACTTCTTATTCTTGTGTTTTTGTGTTTTTCATAACCTCATTTACCACTTACAATGTCAATTCGTGTTTTATTATTATTAGTATTATTATTGTAACTGGACAGATCATAGTAAACTGACGGGATTAACTCATCACACTCTCTTAAAATTACTGCTCATTAAAATATATTAGGATATTTTTTAAAATAAATTAAACATATAATGGTTAACAAATTATAAATAAATCTAGGGATGCGTATTTTCTATGAAACAAACCTATATATTTAAAAACTTAGGATTAAAACAAATATTATATTGAAAATCGGGGTGCCATGGCCTCCCTAGCTATATTATGGGGGTGTTTGGGAGCATGATTGTTAAAATCACGAGTTGACTCGCAAATACGATTTTGCGAGTCAACTCATCAAACTTTGTCAACTCGGGTAGAAAAATTGATTTTGGTCAAACTCGGTCATAATAATACAAAATTATAAAATCAGACCGGATCGGTCCGATTTTACGATCCTGCTCAAGGTTATTAATTACGATCGGTCAAAATTTTATACTATCTTTCAACCCTTAAGCCAGAACATTATATTTATAGACACAACTCCTTGTTTGGATATCTATTGTTTGGATATCTATTTACGCAATGTGGGATAGCTTTCAACATTTAAAGCCATAAATTCTTAGGTTATTTCATAATCCACTGATGTGGGATAGAAACTTGTCAACTTCTCTTGCATCAAGCCATGAGGTGGCTACTGGGGCGTGTATGCCCCTGTTTATATATATATATATATATATATATATATATATATATATATATATATATATATATATATATATATAAAAATCAGTAATATTAACTTTAAAATTTATACTTAAATTTTTTTTTAAATTAAATTAAATTTCTATGTTTTTAAATTATTTTCATGTCCTGATGTTGAAATAATTTGTTAGTGTTGGAGCTAGTACTAGCAATATCGGTGTTGGTACCAGTATTAACACTGATAATCCTTTCAATAGTAATACTTTTGATGACTGTATTAAAAATAACGAGGAAGATGACATGTTTTTAATTTATATAGCACATCAATAAAATATTTATTTTAAATTTGTTAGTTTTTACCTAATGACATTCTATGGACATAATTGTTTTGTATTGTATTTTTAAGTTATTTTGAATCATGTATGAACCTTAACTAATGAAGTTTTATGGCCATAATTATATTGTATTGTATTCAGAAATATTTTACTTATGATTTTACGATTTTTCTACCTACATGATTTTAGTTGTGATTTTATTATTTTTGTACAGAAAAATTCAGGTACGGTTTTACGATCCGATCTTAAGATTCGAGTTTCCAAAGCCCCTTCCGTGTCGTGTCAAAATCATGATTTTAACAACCATGTTTGGGAGAGCTTTTTGAAAGTGCTTTTAAAAAAAAATTAATTTTTTTTATTTTTATTTTTTATTTTAAATTAATGTTTTGGTGTTTTTAAATAATTTGATGTGCTGATGTCAAAAATAATTTTTTAAAAATAAAAAAAAAACATCATTTTGATACATTTTTAAACGAAAAGCACTTTCAAAAGTAACCACAACCACACTCCCAAACAGACACTTCTTGATCAGGCTGGTACAGTAGGCTAGAAAAGAAGCTCGATTGTTCGAGCCTCATTTGATTATTTAGTCATTTAGCTTAAAGAAACTCGACTAACGTACCGATATTTTTGTACGGGTCTAATAATTCTCCACACTACATTTACCTCAATTTAATATATAACTAAAGTATATTGTATATCCAGACATTGGTTATACATACACCTTAATTAATTTTACTAGCTTTGAAGTTAATGATCATATAAGTTTTCAATAACTATCATTTTAGTAATCACAGAAGTCAAACATGAGACTACAGGAAAAGTAAATGTTTTAATTTTAAATTTTTATTACTGAATCACCTCCAGATCCATATTTACTTAAACTTAGCATGTGATATAATCTAAATATATTAGACTCAACACATAATTAAACGCAAATATATTACGTCAGACAACTCGCTAAATCTATATTTATTTGTGTGAATCCAAATATAATACATCCACCAACCTGTTAGATTCACTTTCATTTTAAGTATCACTATTGATGAAGATTTAGATTTTCTTACAAAGCTTTAAAAATACTTTAAAAATATTGACTCACGATGCATTACTCTTGTAATTTCCTCATTAATGTTAAAAAGTAAAATGAATTTCATTATTAACTTAATGGCTTGGTATAGCGTGATGGTATCGATATCTATGGATTCGACCATTTGACTCTGCAAAAATTTAAAAAACAAGAAAACGAGTGAGCGCCGACACATTGATGACAAAAATAAGCATAGTGGCGAGAGAGAGAGAGAGAGAGAGAGACCATGTCACCACCTCGTCTTAATTTCCCTCACCTGCCCTCCAACACCCACCCCGATGCTTGCCTTAAATATTCTCGCGCACCTCTTCATTACAAATCCATGTACTCCACACCTCCTCAATTCTATCTCTCTTTTTCTTTTTTTTCTTATGACTTTGAAAACATTCATTCCGAGAATGTCTAAATTCTTAGCTCCTACACTCTTCCTTTTCGTTCTTGCATTTTGCCTCCCTGTATGGCCTGCTGCTCATGCAAGCTCCACCACTGCTAATTATCTGCAGAATGAGTGCTTGAAGGTACCTGTAAATCAATTTGTGGGATCTTTGACGAACACTCTCGATATAATCCGAGATGTCACCTCTGTTATCTCAAATTTTGGCAATATTTTTGGTGACAATCGCCTTACCAATGCCATAACTGATTGTCTTGACTTGCTCGACTTCTCTGCTGATGAGTTGAGCTGGTCCATGTCTGCTTCCCAGAATCCTAAGGGTAAGGAACTGCATCCTCTTGTTCTACCTAGTATCTGCCATATCTCTCTTTTGCCATGGAAAGATCGAGGTGACCTCATCTTTACCATGGGAAACTCTTCTTTCTCTGGTTTAGTTCTCATTTTCATTATATTTGCAGGCAAACACAACAGCACTGGCGATTTGAGTTCTGATTTAAGGACATGGTTAAGTGCTGCACTTGTTAACCAGGACACATGCATTGAAGGATTAGATGGTTCGAGCAGCATTCTTAAGGGTCTGGTGTCGGGTGGGCTCAACCAAATCACCTCATCAGTCCAACAACTTCTCAGGAATGTGCACCCACGCACCACCTCCAAGTCCACTGAGGGTGGCTTTAGTGGTGGCAAAAGTGGCAAGAATGACCAATTTCCTTCATGGGTTAAGCATGAAGATCGCAAATTGCTGGTGTTAAATGGGGTCACACCCAATGTAATTGTAGCAGCAGATGGAACTGGGAATTTCACTAAGATAATGGATGCAGTAACAGCTGCACCTGATTATAGCATGCATCGGCACATCATTTACATTAAGAAAGGTGTGTACAATGAGTATGTGGAAATCAAGAAGAAGAAATGGAATCTGATGATGGTCGGAGAGGGTATGGGTGCTACAATCATTACCGGTAACCGGAATTTCATCGATGGCTGGACCACGTTTCGCTCTGCAACCTTTGGTAATTAAGCTGGAACTATCAATTTTGTGCCATATGTCAGCGCCACTCCGAGGCATATAAATTTTCCGAAACAATTTTGTTTTTTCTAGATTTTCTGAATTATCAGTAGCTAATCTTACAGCAACTCTTGTCTGCAGCGGTCAGCGGCAGAGGATTCATAGCCCGAGACATCACTTTTGAGAACACGGCCGGACCTTCAAAACACCAAGCAGTTGCTCTCCGATCAGATTCAGACCTGTCAGTACTCTTCCGGTGTGAGATCAAGGGCTACCAAGATTCACTCTATACTCATACAATGCGTCAATTCTACCGGGAATGCCGTGTCAGTGGGACGGTAGATTTCATCTTCGGCGACGCCACTGCAGTGTTCCAAAACTGCCAGATTCTAGCCAGAAAAGGCCTACCAAACCAGAAGAACACGATAACAGCTCATGGCCGCAAGGACCCGAGTCAACCCACTGGCTACTCTTTCCAATTTTGCAACATCTCAGCAGATACTGATCTCTTGCCTCACGTCAACTCCACCTCCACTTACCTCGGCAGACCCTGGAAAAACTTTTCAAGAACCATAATCATGCAATCCCACATGAGCAATGCTATAAGGCCGGAAGGATGGCTGGAGTGGAACGGAAATGTGTATCTGGATACTTTGTACTACGGTGAATACATCAACTATGGCCCGGGAGCTGGGCTAGGAAGGAGGGTCAAGTGGCCTGGATATCATATGATGAACGAGTCCACTCAGGCTAGTAATTTTACAGTGGCCAACTTCATTGAAGGCAACCTGTGGTTGCCGTCGACAGGAGTGAGATACACAGCGGGATTGGAAGTTTAGTATATATGTATTCATGATTCTCGAATTGTTTGATATGTTTCAAAGATTGCGGACCAGTTTGGATTTTGGAAATATAAGTATGTCGAAACCCAAATTTAACCCTTATTTTATTCTCATCAAAGTTCTCTTAAAAAAGCATCACAAAAAATAAACATTACAAATTCATTATTTCCCCAAATTTTAGTCATTTTAGGCATTTTTCATTATTTTTACTTTTTTTTTTTTTGCATATGTTTAGTGAGATGAAAAACAAGAAAAGAGAAAAATCAAGTTAAAAAATCTAAAAATCACCATAAGCCATAAAAATAAGCTTGGATAAATAGAAACACCCATGTAATTATAGATAAACGATGTTTTGTTATTTTTCATGGTATAAAATTATTTTGATAATGCTTGGCATGACATGATTTTGATAGATGTGTGTCATATTTTGCTTGGTAGGTCATGATAGTTTGATAATAGTGTTATGCATGATAGGAAAAAAAAAGCCTCCATATAAAAAGGAAACATACAATATTGATCCCTATAAAGAAAGAAGTGGTTACAAAAACTGGTAAGGGAAAAAACTTGTTACCCTTATTGTGGTTCATGAAAGAGATAAAAAGTATGAATAATGTATACTTAAATGCTAGTTGTGGTGTTATAGAGGAGGATGGTGATGATGTCCTCAAAAAATATAGGCGTGCTTGTGGAATTTGTGGATTTAAAGCTAGAAGAGTTATCTTAAGGATTACCTCATATGAGGGTCACAAAACTCAATTGATTTGATTCCAAATTCCAACCTTCCATTGTATCTCACATGAAAGATGTCTAGTAAGACGTAAGAGATTGCCTCCATCCTTTTCTCTTTCTTGGTGTTGGAAAAAAATTTTATAGGACTAAATTACCTTAGATTATGATTTATAGTATTTATTAACTCAAAAATTTAAAATAAATAAGAGCATCAAACTTACTTGTGCAATCATGATATTGGAATCTCCAAGAAATATAGAGCAAGAACTCTTTATAGCCTCCTTTAACCTTAAAATAAAAAAAAAACCCTCTATTTTATTATTAGCCAAGAATAGTTCCCACTCAGTTTTGAATTGAAACAACCTATATGATTACTATTTTCAAGATTTTTTCCTAGTAAATGTTGAATACATTTCTTTGTTATTTGTACGAGTAACTAGTTTCTAAATGAGGTTTTCTTTTTTGCGCTGGTATGACTTTGAACCTACATGTGTATGTCTCTATTTATAAAGAAATCTCGACAATTGAATATCCTAAATTTGAGACTTTTTAAATTATAAATTCTCTTTCAAATGAAGGCATTTACACTTGGATGACAACTCAGCATAAGCCTTGAAAAACCTTACATTCATATGAAGGTTGTATCCTATGAAAAACATTGTTTAATGGAACTTTAGCTAAAACTAATTGTCACAAAACAAAACCCATATGTTTTGCCTAGTGGGTTGAGGAATTTCATTTTAAATCCTGTATTCTTAATATTTTATGTCAAAAAAGATTTTTACTAGAAAGATGTTATATTAAACTAAAATATAAATTATTGTTTTTATTTTCAAAAGAGGTTTAACTATCAAGATATCTCTTATACTAGATACATGTCATTAGGAAATAAATTTCTTATGGTATAATCTTAAAGACACATTGTCTACATCAACTTGGTTTACTCAAAGAACTTTAATAATTTTTTAGATGATATGTTCAATATTTGAACTATCACAAAAACTCCTAAAGATTACAAATTATATTAAAATCACATTTATAGGAAAAAGAATCTAATTCTAGAAAACAATGAATAAAATAAACTCTCTGAAAGCCTAAACCAATTACGTATTACGCTTTATCACTCACACTATGCCATAGGTAGAATTCCAAATTAATTTTAAGCATAATAAAATATTGTGTTAGTATTCTAGATAAATCTTAAAATATCATGATTTTTTTTTTAATTTAGAAACACAAACATGTTGTTACACACATATTCTATTGACGTTTTGGATAGGATATGAAGTCACTTTTTAACATGAAAATAATAATTATGTTTGTATATGTTCTTGTGTATCATATTTTCATTTTAATTAAGAAACAAAAATATGTCACCGTGCTTTATAAAAAAAATAAAAAAATATATGAAATGATAAATTCAAAAAGAGTTGTCAAGACTAATTAAATATTAAAGCATGAATATAATCGTCATAGTTGAAAGAAAAGATAGATTCAAATATAAATGTTTTACATTGATTATTCTTTTTTATTTTAAACATTTTCATTCATTTTATCTTAATAGCTAGATATTTTTCTCTTAAAAATAAACGGGAGGATATTTTGTAGAATGCTTTTATTGTATATCTCTGATAAACTTGTACATGTTATATATATACACAAGAAAGGAGGCTCTGTTATGACAGCCTGGCAAAATAACCATAATCCTATTATCTATGGGATTCTGCTAGAAGCCAAATATATTACAATAATATATTATAATATAATTCTTAATACTCCCCCTCAAGTTGAAGAGTGAATGTCATGAAGTCCTAACTTGTTACGTAGTGCCACAAATTGATCCTTTCCCAAAGCCTTTGTGAAAACATCTGCTAGCTAGAAGTGTGTAGAAACGTGCAATGGGCTAATCTCTGTTTGCAGCTTTTCTCGAACTATGTGACAGTCTATTTCAATATGATTTGTACGTTCATGAAAAACAGGATTTGCCACAATATATAAAGTGGCTTGATTATCACTGTATAATGGTGTTGGAGCTAATTGTGGAACTTTTAAATCTTCCAATATGTATCGCAACCAAGTTAACTACAAGCAGGTATTTGCCATAGCTCGATATTCGGCTTTTGCTGATGATCTAGAAACATTGGTTTGTTTCTTGGATTTCCAAGATATGAGAGAATCGCCAAGAAAAACACAGTAACTAGTAACTAAACTCCTTGTGGCACGACAACCACCCCAATCTGAATCACAAAATGCTTTTAAGGCAAGATTGTTGGCAGCAGAGAATAACAGACCTTGTTCAGGAGTACCTTTGACATATCTGAGGATCCGTATGACAGCATACCAATGAGGTTTTCGAGGCTCATGCATGAATTGACTTAGTGTTCGAACATAATAGACTATATTGGTCTTGTGACAGTAAGATAAATCAGTCTTCCAACTAATCTTCTGTACTTAGTTGGGTCATTCAACAATGCTCCATTGGTGGGGGTAAGCTTTAAGTTTTGTTCCATGGGAAACTTCTCTGGGCGTGCTCCTGAAAGTCCTGAATCTTGTAGAATATCTAGTTTATATTTCTTTGAGATATGAAAATGCCTTTCTTGGAACGAGATAATTCAATACCCAAGAAATATTTTAAGTTACCTAGATCTTTGATGTGGAAGCGTTTGAGAAGAAACGTTTTAAGACGTTGCATCTCTTAGAGATTATTACCTGTGAGGAGTATGCCATCAACATAGATAAGAACTGCAGTAAAGGAAGTACCTTGAGCTTTGGTGAAAAGAGAGTATTCAACCTTTGATTATTGGTAATCGACTTTCTGAATGGTCTCTGAAAAAGTAGAGAACCAGTTTCTGGATGCTTGTTTGAGACCATGAAGAGACTTGTTGAGTTGACATACAAGGTTCTCCCCCTGTCGGCAAAGACCGGGTGGAGGTTCCATATACACCACTGCATGTAAGTCATCGTGAAGAAAAGCATTCTGAACATCTAATTGGTGGATTAACCAATTGCGTGCAACAACAATAGTAAGAAGACAACGAAGAGTAATGAGCTTTGTTGTACGAGAAAAGGTCTCAAGATAATCAACGCCTTCAACCTGAGTATATCCTTTAGCAACAAGGCGAGCTTTGTAGCGCTCAATAGTTCCATCAGACCTGTATTTAATTTTATAGACCCATTTGCAACCAATAGGTTTATGCCCAATTGGGAGAGGAACCATGCACCATGTACTATTGTGCTATAAGGCCTCCAATTCTTTACTCATGGCTTATTGCCAATTTGGATCAAGGATGGCTTAGGCATAAGAGGTGGGCTCAATATAACCTGAAATATTAGCTAGAAAAGCATAATGGGCAAAAAAAAGAGAGGCTAGAATAGGAAAGAAATTGAGAAAGAGGATATCGAGTACCTTTTGTAGGACGAGGCATCGGGATAAAATGATTGACTTGGTTGGACATGTGGTAGTCCTTATGCCATATCGGTGGATGCGTTGAACGAGTGGAATGACGCATTGGAATGAGTGATATTGAAGGAAGAGATTATGGGAGTTGCAGGGGAGGGTTGGATGATGGAGGATCAATAGGAGAAGAGGAGAGATTTGAGGTTCAGGAGGACAAGGGTGATGAGTAAGATGTAGTGGTGTCGGGTAAGGCAGGGGTGGGGTCAATGGGTTAGGGCATGTGGATGGTAGGGAGAGGATTTAGAGATGTGGTGGGTGGTAAAAGGTCAATACAGGGAGATGGGGTACCAGTGGGAGAGGAGAATGGAAAATGGTTCTTATAAAATTTGACATCACGACTTATAAAAAAATTATTTGTCTCCATATCATAAAGTTTATAACTTTTTTGACCAGTAGGGTAGCCAACAAAGACACAAGATTTTGCACGGGGATCAAATTTAGTTGTAGGATGAACGACAGTCGAATAACAAAGACAACCAAAGAATTTCAAGTGCTCAAAAGATGGTGGGCATTTGTATAATAATTCATAAGGTGATTTGATGGATAGGAGAGGGGATGAGAGTCGATTAATAAGGTAGACAACAGTTAAGACACATTCATCCCAAAAGGTAAGGGATAAGTGGGATTGAAAATGAAGTGCACATGCAATAGTGAGAATATGATGATGTTTACGCTCCACAACATCATTTTGTTGTGGAGTGTAAACACAGGTTCGTTGATATTTGATGCCAGTGGTTTGAAAAAAATCTTTCATGGATAGAAATTCAGACTCATTATCTACTCTAATGGCTTTAATGTGGGCATGAAACCGAGTACGAGCAAAAATAATAAAAGATTTTAAAAAGTGTTGCGTATCAGACTTATGCTGCATCAAAAAAATCCATGTGCATCTGGTAAAATCATCCACAATAGTAAGAAAGAAACGTGCCCTTAAATGCGTGGAAATTTTATGTGGACCCCATATGTCGCAATGTAATAAATCAAATGGTGCATGAGTTGATATTGAGCTTAAAGGAAATGGAAGTCTGGTTTGCTTGGCCAAAGGACAAACATTATAAATATTATCAAAGGAAAGAGTACCGGATAATAATGGAGAAAGTAATTTAAGACAATAAGGTGATGGATGTTCAAGTAGCATATGCCATAAGTTTGAGGATGAAATACTTGATAGGAGTGGGTGCCCTTTGCAACGAAGACATGTAATAAAGACCACCATGTTGTTCACCCGAGCCAATCATCTTTCCTATAGCCAAGTCCTGCAAAACACAAAAAGTGGGAAACAAAATAGCACAACAATTTTAGGAAGTAATGACTTTACTGACAGATATAAGATTTAAGCGAAAAGATGGAACACATAAAACTTTGTCTAAAGTGATGTCAGAATTGAATGGTATAGTGCCAATAGAAGTGATGGGTGCACAAGACCCAATGGGTAAGTTAACATTAGGTATTGGTGAGGATGCTGTTTTAATGAAAAAAGTAGAATCGGAAGTGATATGGTCAGTAGCTCTGCTATCCAAAATCCAAGTTTGAGTGAATACAAAATTAAGTAAAGGAATGGAAAATGGAGACAGACCTGCAACATTTGCATAAACATCGCTATTACGAGAAGCATTGTTTGAGTGCGTCATATACACGGCATGGGCAAGTTGTTGAAGTTCTGCGGAAGAAAGACCATTGAAAACATTTTGTTGTGGGGCCTGTTGGTTGGCAGATTGACTTGGGCATGAACTGAGAGTAGTCTACTGGATGGTTGCTTGGGAAGCTGCATTGGCTGAGGGACGTTTATTTGAAGAGAAACCACCACGTGAGCTTTAAGAAAATAGCCTTGAGAACCACGTTGCTGTTGTGAGGGTGGTCTTCTGCTGGAAGGGTTTTCCTTGCTTGGGAGGCCATATTCCATTCTTATAATTGCACCTCTCCTCAGTGTGACCTTTGGTTTCACAAAATTTACAATAATATTTCAGCTTTCGACAGGTTGCAATTGAATGCCCATCCTGATCACAATGCTCACATCTCTTTTGCTTGGGATCATTGGAGTAACTGTTTGGTGGCTTTGGATTGCAACAGCGAGGGAGAAATTTTCAGTTGCACTTGAGGTCATTTGTTGTCGAGTCTCGTCTTGAATGACGAGTGAGTAGGCTTGGCGAATGTTAGGCAGTGGTGTCATCATAAGAATGTTGGTGCAAACATTATTAAAGGTATCATTCAGCCTCATGAGAAATTGCATCATCTGATCTTCTTCATTTTATTCTCGGTGTGTCTGCTTTTCATTACATGTGATGGGAGGTCGATGTTTCCAACTCATCCCAGAGGTCTTTGAGCTTTGAGAAATAAACTTGAACTATCATGGTGCCTTGTGACAGAGAGGTGATGGATTTTTGAATCTGATATACTGTTGGTGCATTTTTTTTGTTAAAATTGATCTTTAAAACCCTTCCATACCTGATGTGCAGTTCTCGCATGGATGACTCCTTTGCTGAGACTAGGCTCCACAGAGTGTGAAAGCCATGTCAGAACCATACTATTACATTGATTCCAAAGAGCGTATTCTTTTGGTTGTTCTGTTTTTAAAGGACGTTGAATGGATCCATCAACAAATTATAACTTGTTCTTGGCTATAAGAGCATGAATCATTGACTAACTCCATGATGAATAATTGGCACTGTTTAGTTTTTCTGGGACAAGCAGATGTCCAGGATGGTCTGAATGATGAAAATTATATGGATTTGATGAATCCATACTAGAGTTGGAGTTGTTTGTGTTTTGTGTTTTGCTTGTTCGTGTGGCAATTCTTTGGTGATGGAGTAGATGCTGTGTTTAGTGATTTAGGTTTTGAAAGTGATGGAGGCGCTGTTTGAAAGTTTTGCTAGGGTTTGGAGAGGACTAAAGAATCAGGCACCAAGATACTTTGATACCATCTTGAAAATAAACAGGAGGATATTTTGTTGAATGCTTTTATTGTATATCTCTGATAAACTTGTACAGGTTATATATATACACAAGAAAGGAGGCTCTATCATGACAGCCTGACAAAATAACCGTAATCTCATTATCTGTGGGATTCTACTAGAAGCCAAATATATTATAGTAAATTATTATAATATAATTCTTAATATTTTCTAATAACAAATGGTTTGTATTTATATAAAAATTTCATACAAATACAATTAATTCATATAAAATATAAGAGGGAATTATTTAGATACAAATCAAACTAAGCTCTTTGAAGTATGATGCAACTAAAAAATAAAAAAATTCAATAATTATATTTCACATATAATTAAAATTTAAAACTCTGCTCACATATAATTATATCAAAATATTTTTAATTTCTTGCTGGGATACTTTGGTTATTTTTATGTTATATTTAAATGTTAAATGATTTAAATATTTTGAAAAAAAAAATTAATATCTAAAGGAAGCCTTATTTAGAAAATATAAAAATTCTTTCATTCATATCTATATTTGAAATAACCTCCTTAAATTAGAAGAATACCACTTTCACATGTTTTCATATGCTAAGAAAATAATAATACATATAAAAGAGGAATTGACTTACACATGTGCATGTCAATTTTTTTTATTTTTCTCACAAATCCTTTGCCCGTGATGCTCCAAGGATAATAAGATATAACCTTGCACTTGTTTTATCTTGGGATACGATGTATTTGCTGAAGAATCTTAGCATGTGATAATTTGGCAGATAAATACCCCCCCAAAAAAAAAACAAAAAAAAACATTATCTCGTGATTTATCACAAGACAAGCTTGGTCAAGCTGGTTCATCGGCCTGAGCTGGGGCCATGAACGGAGGTTGCCCCATAGCCATAGTGCAATGTCCACTGAACCTTCAAATAATGGCTATGGCCTGGCTAGCCACTGGTGCAGAAATAACAGTTGGTGTTTTGGAGTCATTTGAGACTGGTCAATGTTCAATCATCACAGCTTTACAATTCATGTTAACCTTTAAAATATCATTCTGTGCCTGATGCAGCCCCCTTTCTCATCTTGTTTTTTTTTTTTTTTATATATATATAGTAAAAATACATATCTAACACTAGAATAAAAAAAAAAGTAGTGTCTGTTAATTAGAGATGTTTTATTTTTTTTCTTAAAATAATGTAATTCTTTAGATGTTTTTAATGACTAAATTAACTTAACCATCTTATATGTTTTTTAATGTATATTATTCAAGGTTGCTTAAGGGCTTTTTTTTAATTGGAATATATTAAATTTATTTTTTAAAGAAAATATTGGCTCTCGTCTGACATACGCCATATAGATGATCCTCGTATCATTTGAGCGGTGCTTGTAATGTTGTCAGGTAACCAAACACCACCTTCACGGCTGGCGTTTTAAAGGTCTCGATGCTCCTGACATGACAAGGTGGTATGTGTTCCAGGATTAACGGTAGTTTGGTGTCAATGATAATTTCATTTTCTCCTTCTTGCTATCTAAATTCTTATGCCAACCCCTTAAAAATTCAAGAAGAAGCCTTTAATTTTCTAATTCTTCAAATTTTATTCCTTTTTTTATTTTTTTAATCTTCAATAATTTATAAAATTGTTATGCATTTTCAATTTCATCCATGGTAAAAGAAATTATCTCTCAATTTTGGTTTTCATTCTTTAGATTGCTATTTTTTTTGTTTGAAATCAGTCTGTAAATTGATTTTGTTTTATGTTCACCATCCTCTCGTTTTTTCTTAACAAATTTAATCTTTATTATTTTGATTGTTGTTTTTTTTTGAAAAGTTTTTTTAAAATTGATTCATAATAAACTTCTTGATTCTGTCTAAGTTATTTTTGCTCATTTCTTGCCCATTTCATTCTTGAATGGACCCAATTCTAGGGTTTCAAAAGTTGCAAGTTTTTTAAAATTTGACAAAATATAGAATGTTTGCTCGAGTTTGCTTGCTTTGTTTTCTTTGTCCGACCTATTGTTTTTGCCCATTTCATAATTTAGTGATTATTATATTTTATATTTTAAATATATTTTTGTAAGTTTCTGCTCATATTATTTAAATTGATGAGTTAACCCCATTTTGATTTTTTTTATACTCTAGATGAGCTCATATTAGTGATTGTTGTTGTTATGATTTCTACTACTACTATTATTAATATTACTGTTATGTTTTATTTATTTATATTATTAAAATTATTAATTGACCCGGCTCGGGTCTCAAATTTTTTCTTTTTACATTGCAGATTTATTTTTACCGGCCCGCGGAAAAAGCCGGGCAAGAAATCTAGCTAACACTTCTAAATCGTCCCTGCCTCGGCAACATTAAAAACAAAGAGAAACCTCTCCCCTCTCGCTTCAACTCTCATGGCTTTCTCCATTCCAAAGCTTTTTCTCCTGCTCATTTCTTCTTTCTTCATCACTTCTACATGGGCTCTCAACACATCTTCCACAACTTCTCTAGACGCCCATCTCTCTACAATAAGAACTTTCTGCAGCAGCAGACCATTTCCAGATGCCTGCTTCAGCTCGTTAAAGATTTCCATCTCCATAAACATCAGCCCAAACATCATCAACTTGCTCCTCCAAACCCTCCAAACCGCGCTGTCTGAGGCCGGAAAACTAACCAATCTATTCTCAAAAGCTGGTGGTTCAAACATCATTGAAAGACAGAGAGGAACAATCCAAGATTGTTTAGAACTACATCGAATCACTGTCTCATCCTTACAAAGATCAGTTTCAAGAGTCCGTGCAGGAGATTCTCGTAAACTAGTTGATGCAAGGGCCTATCTCAGTGCAGCACTCACGAACAAGAACACTTGCTTAGAAGGTCTAGATTCTGCTTCTGGTCCTTTGAAGCCTGCTGTGATGAATGGCTTGGCGAGTACATATCAGCATGTTAGCAACTCTCTTTCAATGCTTCCCAAGCCAAAACGCGGCAAGCAGGGCAATATAAACCGTCGCCTTTTAGGATTTCCAAGATGGATGTCGAAGAAAGACCGTCGGATTTTGCAGAGTATTGATGGTGAAGATGACCCTGGTGAAGAGCTCATAGTAGCTGCTGATGGCACCGGGAATTTTAGTACCATCACTGATGCTATAAACTTTGCTCCAAATAATAGTTATGATAGAATAATTATTCGTGTCAGAGAAGGAGTGTATGCGGAGAATGTGGAAATTCCAATCGACAAGACCAACATTGTTTTGATTGGAGATGGAGCTGACCTCACTTTCATCACTGGTAACAGGAATGTAGTTGATGGCTGGACTACTTTCAGATCTGCAACTCTTGGTACGTTTTACAATCTTCACAGGTTTATCCTCCATTTATGCTCTTACAGTGAAGATTTTTGAAGAAAAAAAGCAATTTCCTTTTGGTCAATTACCCTTCAAAGAATCTACTAGGCCCCTATTTCATGTCCCTTAACTTGTTAGGCATTTACTGTTTGGTCGAACTTGATTAATCCAAGAAACGTTAATCACAATTTGAATCGAACCAATTATCACAATGCTCATCTTAATTACAGCGGTATCTGGGGATGGTTTTCTGGCTCTGGACATAACCATTGACAACACGGCTGGACCAGAGAAGCACCAGGCAGTAGCTCTTCGAGTAAATGCAGACCTGGTAGCATTCTTCAGGTGCTCCGTCAATGGCTACCAGGACACATTATATGCGCACTCATTTCGACAATTTTATCGCGAGTGTAACATATCCGGGACAATAGATTACCTATTCGGAAATGCTGCAGTAATCTTCCAGGCCTGTAATATTATATCCAGAAAGCCACTGCCTAACCAGTTTACAGTCATCACTGCCCAGTCTAGAGAAACCCCAGATGAGGATACAGGAATTTCGATGCAAAACTGCTCAATTTTGGCTACAGAAGATCTGTACTCGAGTTCGAAAACTGTTAGGAGCTACCTTGGGAGGCCGTGGAAAGCTTATTCAACGGCAGTTGTTCTTGAGTCCTACATTGATGATTTCATTAACCCAGAAGGTTGGACCAAGTGGTCCAATGATGGTGATCAAGGGCTAGACACTCTGTATTATGGAGAGTACGAAAATTATGGACCTGGTTCTGGGACCGACAACCGGGTTAAATGGGCAGGGTTCCATCTCATGGATGATTATGATGCTTACAATTTTACAGTATCATATTTCATAACTGGTGATGGATGGCTGGATTCCACTTCAATTCCTTATGATGATGGGATTTAAAGCTAGTTTCGATGCATCTGCTATATATGTTGCAAAATATGACTTGATTAGAAAAAAGTAGGAAAATATGTTAATAGTGTAGTGTTTTATTTTACATGTTACACATGAATTTGTGCCTTGTCATGTAGTGCATAGTTCCTTTTTGATACACAGATGGAAAGGAACAGGGTTCTTGCTAGAAAATGTAATGCAAGAGATGTCTTAAATAAGTGAATTTGAGTGGGACATCACAGCAACTTGTTTCAGATGCCTGGCTTTATTACCCCGTGAAAATTCAATAAGCAAAACTAAAATCTATTTCCTTTTACCTTTGATGAAATATTGTAAAATTATTTATTAATTTTAAAAAAAATTATTTAGCCGAAATAAAATGATTTGAATAAAACTGGAACTTTTTGGCTGGTATTTAGCTGAAAAATCCAGAATAGACCAGAATTTAAAGTGGGATAAAAACAATCATTTTTTTATTGATACAAAACATCTCATCTATTTTAGCTGAAATAGAACGAAACTGATAACACTGAACACTTAGTGATATTCACAGTTAATATATATATATATATATATATATATATATATGTTGATATTCCGTTTGTTTAATTCCGTTTGTTTCGGCCATTTTAAATGATATTCACAGTTAATATACTCTCTTTTTTACTGCTTCTCTTTTTCTCTCTGCTCTTAGTGCTGTGAGTAATTATTGTTTATTGAAGAATGATGGCAGCCATCACCTACTCGACATGTTTACTGGGAAGTTTGGACACGAACAATAGAATATTTTATGCATTTTTCTTAGTCAGAGAAGAGACAAATTACAAAGATTGCATTCACAGATACTTGACTTGTATTCTGATATGAATATTGCCATGATAGAGATATGAATTATTCGATGAGCAACTTGAACACCAGATTCATTGATCGGACATGCATTGCTCGTTACTTCTGCAGTCCAATTTACTCTTTACAGCTCAAACAAGTATTTTGTCGGTCAAAAAACTAAGTCAAAGTTTTTATACCCATGATATCTCATGACACCATTGATGACGCTCTTCACGCCTGCTCCACCAATTAATTCGCAACTTGCTGTGACGACAATACCATAGCTGAAGATGAGACAGCTACGCTTGAGAGTAGGTTGTCAATTCCATTTTCATTGATGTTTTATTTTTTTAATTAAATTAAAATAATTTGGTTTTGAAATATTTTGGTACGTTGTTTTAAAGTTTTATTGTTTATATATAATTAAATATATTAATTTTCTTTTTTTAGTTTAAAATTAAAAATAAAATTATTTAGAATTGTACAATTTAATATAAAAAAACATAATAAAATGATTTTTCTGAACAAGATTATAAACATGTATAATATTATGAGAATGTTACCATCAATCTCGCAAGGTTACTACATTCTCTGATTGTTTTGAAATTTTAACATAATATATATAAATATATCAAGAGACTCCTTGTAAAATCTCAACTCAATCTAACGGTCGGATTTAGAGATATGATCGATATTGTAAAATTATTCATTATTAAAAAAATATTATTTGACAGAAACGGAACGGGTGGAAAGAAACCGGAATGTTTCGGCCGGTATTTGACTGAAAAATCCAGAATGGACCGGAATTTAAATCAGTTTAAAAATAACACCGTTTTATCTTATTTTTTTTAACTAGCATAAAATATTTAGTCCGTTTTAACCGAAATGAAATGAAACTCACAACAACTCTGATTGATAGAGGACAGGGAGCTCGATGTAGTATTATACAAGAACACAAGACAATCCCACTCAGGATGCAAGCCTTCAACAAATAAAACTCCAGACAAGGTTTTGGGTTTTATCGAGTGGTGTGTGCATTCCAATTTGTTTTGATGTGTAGACGAGGTCTTCATTTTTGGAGTCTTCGAAGCCCACCCCGCGTAATCCATCACCTCAAAACGACAACGGACAAGGGACCGTGATTCTTAAGTACACTTGGCGTCTCTTCTACGAACAAGTCCATGGAAGTATTCCTAGTTCATAAGATCTCTATGCTCTTGCATTTTGAACCCAGTATTTGTTTTGATGTCTAGACGAGGTCTTCATTTTTGGAGTCTTTGACGTCCACCCCTCGCAATCCAATACCTCAAAACGACAACCGACAAGGGATCGTGATTCCTAGGTACACTTGTCGTCTCTTTCTACGAACAAGTCCATGGAAGTATTCTTTAGATTATATGTTTGTTCTCTCTGCTCTTGCATATCGACCTGGGACTCAGGATTATGAACCCATCATTTTGAACGATTCGAAATATTAGGATTTTTTCTTTTCTTTTTTACGGCTATGAGTGATTTGTATCCGAAAATATCAGGATTGCTTCATGCGGCACTTGTAGTAAATGAGTTTAGGTGAATAACTATGGTTCCTTCTACTATTTATTTTATTTTTTCATTCCCAAACGTTTCTTTCTGTCTAAATTCATGACTAATTTGCTACGTCAAAGAAAGAAAAACAACACTAATTTGTTATGTAAATTAAAGAAAAATAACAATAGAAAACCATAGTGTCAAAAAAACAAACCCTAATCGTTTATCTCAAGCTATTATATAATTAACTAAAAACTAATTTTAAAACATAAAATTATTAAACTACTAGAATCTATGTTCCGAGTTGTAAGTTTAAGAGATTATTTTATATATATATATATATATATATATATATATATATATATATATATATATATAATTTAAGTGGATGAAATACAAAACTGTGGGTGCTTTTTGATAGAGTATGTAAACGTATGAAATATAAATACGTATAAATAGGTGTGAGACACACATACAATACGTGTGGAGTTTATTTTCTGTTGAGAACAGTAAAAGAATATTAAAGTTTTCCTTTCCTTCTCTCTCTCTCTCTCTCTCTCCTTCTCTCCCAATCCCTAATCTCAATTCTGTTCTTCAGTTCATTTATCACTGAATATTACAGTGATTAACATGGTATCAGAGCTCAATCAAGTGCTCGCGCAGATTAAATGATCCAAACATTTGCTTCCAAAATCTGTAGCCACAAATATTTGTTCGTGTTCCTCATTTTTTCGACAAATATTTGATTTTCTTTGATTCTTGTAACTCAGTGTTCATAACTGCGTTACTTCTCATCTTTAAGAATCTTAAAGGTGTTCATCTGGAAATTTCTTCTTCTTCTTTTTCCACAAATTTGTGCTCGATTCAAAAAAATTTAATGTTCCTTCACAAAAATGGTTACTGTAGCACAGCTCCAGATTTTACAATCACCTATTACAGCTCTTATTTCAACAATTTCTACATTTGTGAATGTGAAATTGGATGATTCGAACTACCTTAATTGGCATTTTTAAATGCAATTATTGTTGGAAAGCAACAGAATATTTGAGTTTGTTGACGGATCCCATTCCTGTCCTTCTTCGTCTTCCACTGGTGAATTCGGTACACATATTCCTCACTCTTCTTCTATTGTAGAATGTGATTAAGTTTTGGTGTGGAAAATGCATGATAGGGCAATTATGCAGCTTATTACTGCAACACTTTCACCTGTGGCTATGTCGTGTGCTATTGGCAGTAGTAGTTCTAAAGATTTGTGGCTTCGTCTGAAAGAGCAATTTTCTATTGTGTCAAAAACTAGTATATTTCAGATGAAATCGAATTTACAGAATATTCGAAAAGGCACCGACACCATTAGTCAGTATCTTCTAAAGATAAAAGAGGCTAGGGATTATTTGTCTGCAGTGGGTGTATATTTTGCAGAGGAGGATATTGTGATTCTTGCTTTGAATGGTTTGTCATTTGAATACAATACTTTTAGATGTGTTGTTAGGGGAAGAGGAAGTGTTATTAGTCTAAAAGATTTTCGAGCTCAACTACTTGCAGAAGAGAAAATTGTTGAGAATCATGTATCTGAAACACCTTCATTCATGTCTGCCATGAACACCAACTATAGACCATCTGCTTCCTCATCTCCTTTACATCACCAGTCTCGTGACACACATGGACATAACAGTTTTATTTCTTATGGTCATGGGGGATATAAAACTGCAAATAGGAGTCGAGGTAGAGGTAGATTTAATCTCAGATCTTTTCCTCCTAAATCACATACATATGTCAAGCCAAATGTTATGCAACCTCCACATCCATGAAGTATTAGTCACTACTCTGCCTCTCCTGTGTCCTCTGTCCAAGTATGTCAATTATGCAATAATGAAGGACATATTGCCCCTATTGTGGTCTAAAGAGGCAGGAGAGATTCAGTTGTACTATCTGTGGTAAGCCGAATCATACCACATGAAATTGCTACTATAATGATAATGGTCCCAACTTCATTGGTGCTGCAAGTTATTCTTCAGATTATACTGCTCCTCCACCACCTGCTATGCAAGCTATGAATACTGTATTACACACTGTGTCACCATTATCATCGCAGCAATCTACTCCAGTATGGATTACTGACTCTGGGGCCACAAATCATATGACTGCTGATTTGTCAAATCTGTCACTCAGTACTCCTTTCCCTACGGATGATACTGTCCACACAGCCAATGGTGAAGTTTGCCTGTGTCAAATATTGGTAACTCAATTATTCCTACCAATGTTAAGCCAATTCAACTGAAATCAGTATTACATGTTCCAAAGTTAGCCCAGAATCTGTTATCAGTTCATAAATTGTGCTTAGATAATGATTGTCGAATAATCTTTGATGCTTTTCGTTTTTGGATACAGGACAAAGTCACAGGGAGGATACTTTACAGAGGAATGTGCAGTAATGGCCTTTATCCTCTTCCTTTTGTGTCTCTACACACTGGAAAATCAGTCCACAATCACTCCTTTCGGTCTTATCTTGGTCAGTTAGTTCTTACTTCCACTTGGCATCATAGATTAGGTCACCCTACAAATAAGGTTGTAACTATGATGTTAAATAAGGCACATATTGAATGTACCAAAGATTCTAATTCAGTCATGTGTCATAGCTGTCTTCAAGGTAAGTTTTGCAAACTACTTTTTCAGTCCAAGGTTCAAAGGTCTGTAATACCATTTAATATTATACATACTGATTTGTGGGGACCTTCTCCAACTGTTTCAGTTGATGGATTTCGATATTATGTGATTTTTGTTGATGATTTTTCGAGATATTGCTGGCTGTTTCCTTTAATCAATAAAAGTGACTTATATTCTGTGTTTGTTAAGTTTTACACTTATATTTAGACTCAGTTCTCAAAATCCATTCATATCTTGCAAAGTGATTGGGGGGGGGGAGTATGTTAATCACAAAATGCAAATTTTTCTTGCTGAAAAGGGTGTAGTTCATCACATTTCTTGTCCTTACACTCATAAACAAAATGGTCTTGCAGAACGTAAGCATAGACATCTAATTGAAACCACTATCACATTGTTACAGCATGCTCATATTCCTTCTTCTTTTTGGACATATGCTGTTCAGACTGCCTCCTATTTAATTAATAGGATGCCTTCTACTATCTTAGACAATAAATCACCTTTTGAGGTTCTATTTGAAGATGTACCAGTCATATCTCATTTGAGAATTTTTGGATGTGCTTGCTTTCCTCTTCTTAGACCTTACCTTACAAATAAACTTCAACCAAAGACCTCAATGTGTGTTTTCTTGGGATATGCTGCAAGGTATAAGGGATATATATGTCTTGATGTTTCTAAGAACCATTTCTATATTTCCAGACATGTTATCTTTGATGAGTTGCTTTTTCCATTTCAAAATATTGCTTCTCATTCTTCTACACCCCTGTCTTCTCCTGCACCTAATCATGTGTCTGTCATTCCTATTGTTTCTACAAATAATGTGATTATCCCTCCACCTTCTGTGACACCTAGAACTGAAAATGCTCCTTTGTCTCCACTGTCCATTACTTCATCATCTTCCTTAGACCTTCCTATTCCTGTGGCTCCTGCATCCAGTTCCGAAGGTATGCTCACTGATTCTTTGATTTCTAATGACACTTTTCAACCTGAAGCTATTTCAGTAATGTATACACTTCCTTCTATGAATGTGCATCCCATGCAAACTCGTAGTAAGAGTGGGATTGTGAAGAAGAAGGTCTGCCTCACTTCTATTGTTTCATCTCCATCTGTTGATCTCTCTTTAGCAGAGCCTGTGTCTTATAAAAAGGCCTTAAAAGAGCCAGTTTGGCTGCTTGCCATGCAAGAGGAATTGGCTGCTTTACATTCACAGAACACCTGGAGTTTGGTGTCATTACCTGTTGACAAGAACTTGGTAGGTTGCAAGTGGATATTCAAACTGAAATGGCATGCTGATGGTACCATTGCTAGACACAAGGCCAGGCTTGTTGCACAGGGCTTCAGTCAAGAACCAGGACTGGATTATGGTGAGACTTTTAGCCCTGTTTTAAACCTACTACAGTCAGGATTGTATTGGCTCTTGCAGCTCATTTTGGATGGGTGTTGCGACAACTTGATGTGAAGAATGCTTTTCTGCATGGCATCCTTAATGAAGAGGTTTATATGGCTCAAACCCCAGGGTTTGAAGATCCCCTTCATCCGAGGTCAGTGTGCAGACTTCATAAGTCTCATTATGGTCTTAAACAGGCTCCACGAGCATGGAATGACAGGTTCACATCCTTCTTACCCACCTTGGGTTTTAATCACACATATTCTGATTCATCTCTATTTGTGAAACCTCTTGGTGTTGGTGTTGTGATTTTGCTGGTGTATGTTGATGATATAATCATCACTGGCAGTAATTCTAGTGAGATTCATTCTGTCATTAAGTCTCTTACAACTGAGTTTCAGATTCAAGACTTAGGTGATCTTCACTACTTTTTGGGTGTTCAAATTTCCTCGGTGGCTAATGGTTTGTTCCTATCTCAGTCCAAATACATTCATGATCTACTTGTTAAAACTGACATGCTTGATGCCAAGGCATGTACTACTCCATGTCTCCCCTATCAGAGGTTATTAAAGGATGATGGTCTTCCCTATGATAATCCTACCTTGTATCGCAGTATTGTGGGAGCTTTACAGTACTTGACGTTTACAAGACCTGATATTGCATTCTCTGTACATCAAGTCTGTCAGTTCATGCAGAACCCTATGGTTATTCACTTCACAGCTGTCAAGAGGATCCTTCGATACCTCAAAGGTACTATCCATCTCGGGCTCAATTATCTTAAAGGCAGTTTGGATCTCAAAGCTTTCAGTGATGCCGATTGGGCAGGGGATCCCAATGATAGGAGATCAACGACAGGTTTGGTTGTGTTCCTTGGCTCTAGTCCTATCTCTTGGTCTTCTAATAAGCAGCACACTGTCTCGAGATCATCCACTGAAGCGGAATACAGGGCTTTATCAACTACCACTGCTGAAATTGACTGGATTAAGCAAATTTTAGTTTTTCTGTGCTTTCCACTTTCCCAAACTCCAGTCCTTTTCTGTGACAATTTATCAGCAATTGCTCTGTCTTTCAACCCAGTACAACACCAGAAGACCAAGCACATAGAGATTGATGTTCATTTTGTTAGGGAAAGGGTTGCCAATGATCAGCTTTGTGTTCAGTTTGTATCATCGCAGGAGCAATTTGCTGATATACTTACTAAGGGTCTCAGCTCTCCTTTGTTTCAGTCTCATTGTTCCAATCTCATGCTTAGTTTGTCTATGCATGCGATTGAGGGGGAATGATAGAGTATGTAAACGTATGAAATATAAATACGTATAAATAGGTGTGAGACACACATACAATACGTGTGGAGTTTATTTTTTGTTGAGAACAGTAAAAGAATATTAAAGTTTTCCTTTCCTTCTCTCTCTCTCTCTCTCTCTCTCTCTCCTTCTCTCCCAATCCCTAATCTCAATTCTGTTCTTCAGTTCATTTATCACTGAATATTACAGTGATTAACACTTTTCGAGTATCAGAGATTATTTTCATTAGATTAGCCAATTGCTTGGATCACCAAATCATGACAAAACAATATTTCAAGTAACACTGCTAGACAAGCTCGCAACTCTAAGATTATCAAGGATGATAATTTTATCAAAATCACTGAGTTGTTTTCATTTGCCCCGACTTGATTGTGGAGGTGGATGAAAGGTTCATCAGACCAATAACTTTATTACTTTTTTTTTTTTGTTAACACATAAAACAATTATGCATGATTTGCATTTTACGTTTTTTTATGGTTTAGTTTAGGATGATAAGAAAACCCGAATGATGTTGTGATTTATGGGCAGAGATTTACTATTTATTAATTGCTTAGAATGTGATTTTTAATAATGATTTACTAACAAAATCAGATGAAGTAGGGTGGATGTTGGGTTGGCCAATGAATAGACAGAGCCCTCCTCCACTCGAGCCAATCAAAATTAGATGCAGGAAAGAAAACAGGTGATGGTTGTAGAAATCAATGAGTGATTTCTAGATATGAAATCCAGTGTTCATCATTTAAAAAATATATAATAATAAGCTCTGTGTCCATCTTTTCCAACAAATTAATCATTGCTTATTATTGTCAGTATTTATTTATTTATTTTAAATAAAAGAAGCAAATGGCTATATCCGGATTTTTTCTATTTAAAAGAAATAGTTTTACTATTTTTTATTTTTATTCAGTGTTATTAGACTTTTATATAAAAAAATTATGTATCAAA